>OZ012735.1:677844356-679044356 GCA_963859935.3 Lathyrus sativus | reverse complement strand
AATCTGACTCATTCAGAATGAGATCTACCAAAATGCACAATATAATCATGTTAGCCTGTGATGTTGTCAAAAACCATTTCCATTTGGATATAGATTATAAACTAAAACCAAAAAATGTTGAATTCTTGTTGTTTATATTGGAATTATTTGACAATATTTTGTGTGAATGCAATATACCATCTAACAACCATGCCCAACTATTGCTCCTAACATGACCTGGTCTATTTATTGTACCTGACGACAACATAATGAAAAATAGTTTCCTCATAAAGTGTCCCAAATCTCATTTTCTTGCTTCTTTTATAGACAAAATAAATTCCTCGTCATCCTCGAGAAATCCCATTGCAAAACATTCATCTCTAAAGGAAAAGTATCGTGTTGTGACTGCTTTTTGTATTTTGAGTGACGTCAAAACTAGGATAATGTAGAGTTATGTATATTGGATGATATTCCCCCATTCTAGATGAGCATCTTTCATTAGGAAGCATTCAAATAAGTTTGAAAATGAGTCTATATCATAATTGCATTGAAAAACATGTCTTTAGGCAAACAAGTCAGTTTAGGCCGACACATGCATGATCAGGCCGACCTATACGAATTTTTGTTTCGGTATAGGCCGTCATATAATTTGTTCAGGTCGGCTCTCATGGAGCAGTATTGAATCTTGTAGTGTATGTCCATAGGTCGCGTGACATAGATCGACCTGTAGGCGACACGTAACCTTCACAGGCCGACCTGGTGACCTTGATAGGCCGACTTGATTGCTTTGACATGCCGACGTATTTCTTTTACAAGCAGGCCTATGTGACTTCCCAATTTAGAACTTTCATTTTCACTCCAACTTATTGCATTCCTTTTGCTCAATTTTCTCCTGATACCTATATATACTCATACATGCACCTTTTTCTAGTAAGGTTCTAGATAATAAAACCTAAATGAAACCAAATTACAAAGTTTATAATCATCTTCATCCCTTCTTCTATGCATACACACAATTGAACTACACATATTCATTTTTTGATTGGGTGACCATCTAGATTAGGGTTGATAACGTCCAATTAGGTTTGGTGTAACCGAAAATATTGGGTTGGGAACTTTGTGTGTTTCAAATAAGAAAACTAATATGGGGGTTTCCTTCAAGATCAGTGTGATTTAAATGTTTTGGACAAGATCACGTCAACATAGATTCGAACGAGTGAAGGCCTTGGGACAAGGTGGTTTCCATGCAAGGCAGTAGCGCGAGACTAGTAGTTATATTTGGGAATCTTGGGTTTCAATAAGTTGCGTGTTTGGGAAAATTAGTGGATTGGAGTCGCATTGTTGGTCACTTGATCAAGGGTTTGGAGGTGGAAGAATCAATACAAAACAATAGGGTTTTGGGGGTTTGCATTCTTCATATCTTGTATAAACAATGTTACAAAGAAAAGGTTAATTGCAATTATCTCAATTCGATTTGAATTGAGGAAAAATGTAATTATAGCAAGGCCGATTGGGGAACTGCCTAAAAAAATCTTGGTATCTCTCTCTCTCTCTCTCTCTCTCTCTCATCTCTTTATCGCTTTAATTGTTGGTTTCATAATTTATTGAGTTCATTGTTGTTTAATCAATTCGATTGGAAATTGTTTTTCAATTATCTTTTAGAATTGTTGTTATTGATAATCATAATAACTTTGATTGTGATTGGCTTTTAACATCAACAAAACAAATTGAATTTCCAATTGCTATCAATTGTATAACAAGTGTTCGATAAATTGTTTGTGCGTATTTTTAATTGTTTTTTTGGTTCATTGGAAATACGAGTTACGAATAGCTTTACATTTAATTTATTTGTAGCTTGATTGTTATTGAACATTTATGTTCATTATCATTCTATTTGGTTTGTAATACATATATAGCTTTTTGATAGTAGGTTCGGTTAGACGATTCGATTCAGGTTGTTTTCCCGCTGTGCCATATTTTTGAAAACAGATTTTTTCCAAAGTTTTTGGTTGTAAAATTTGTGATCTATTCACCCCCTTTAGATCAAAGCCTATTGTATAACAAGTGGTACCAAGTGCTCCGGTTCATTCTGTGCTTGAGATGTATTTCTTAGAAGAATGGCTAACTAACCTAAGGGTGCGTACAATAGAGCACCAATTTTCACCGGCGAAAATTATGGCTATTAGAAAGCTCTTATGCATATACATGTCAACTCCTTTGACAAAGGTATATGAGACGCTATTCAAAATGGTCCGAATGAAATAACCATGACCATTGAAGGTGTTACCGTACCTAAACCGAAAGCACAATGGGATGCTAATGATTGGAAATTATGGTCACATGATTGGAAAGCGAAAAACATTCTCACTTCCGCTTTGGGAGTTGATGAGTTTTATTGCGTTTCTTATTGTGAGACCGCCAAGGCTATGTGGGACGCGTTAGAGATTTCCCATAAGGGTACTAATGATGTAAAACAAGCTAGGATCAACATATTAAATCAAAAGTTTGAGTTATTTTGTATTGAGTATGGTGAAACCATTGCTGATATGCAAAAAAGGTTTTCACATCTTATTGATCGATTAAATGCACTAGGTAATATGGTTTCCAATGAGCACGCCACTAACAAAATTTTGAGGTGTTTAAGTAGGGAACGACAACCGAAGGTCACCACTATTAAAGAAGCAAATAATCTTAAGTCACTTGATCTTACGAATTTTTTTGGTAAGTTGGAAGAGCACGAGCAAGAGCTTACTTTCTTGGTTAAATACATAAAAGGAATATGAAAAGTGATCGAAGAATGAGAAAGGGAAAGAAAAAGAAGAAGGGAAGAATTCTATAGCTCTAAATACTTATAGTTCAAGGCCTTTGCATTTTGAGCATTGTGATAGTGAGAGTGATGATGATAAGAATTCTTGTGAGGAAGTTATGGGGTTGTTCGTAAGGAGATACCAAAGGTATATAAGGAAGAACGTTGTTAAAAATTCTGACAAGAACATAGCCAAGTTTAGAAGGTTAACAAGTTCTTCTAAGGATGATGAAAATAGAAAGAGAAATCTTATAAGATCTTGCTATCGTTGTGGTGAAATCGGTCATTATAAATCGGAATGTCCATGAGAATGAAAGATAAAGAAACGAGCCATCACAAGTCCTCTAGAAAGTCTAAAAAAGAACATGCCTCTTGGGAAAGTGCTAGTGACTCCTTTAGTGATAAAAGCATAACTTTAAGTGTGGAATCAGTTCGAATTTGTCTCATGGAAAAAGGGAAGAAAAAGAAGAATGTAATTTCCTCTAAGCTTGAATTCTCTAATGATTTATCCAATTATCAATTACAAAAGGCCTTTGAAAATCTACATAGAGAAGCCTTAATAGCTTTTAACAAGTTAGCTTCACATGTAAAAGTGGTTTTAAATTTAGAAGCTAAAGTGTTAGAATCCAAAAGTAAGTTTGAAGCTATTAAGAAATCTATGATAGACATTCAAAGTGACAAGAGAGAGGACATAATACCTCACAGGTTTAGTTGTGAGAATTGTCATAATAGGCAAGAGGAAGTCAAATCTCTTCAAGTCAAGTTAAATGATGCCTTGCAACCAAAGGTTGTGTTTTTTATTGATCCTTCTAAAGTTGAAAAGCCTTTGAATCATTTTAAAAAGAAGCATAGACATATGCATAAGGATTCTTATAGCAAGGACATGTCTCATAAAAACCTATTTTGTCATTATTGTTTCAAAAAGGGGCACACCATTGATAAGTGCAAATTTAGGAAATTATTTATTCCTAAAAGAGCTGTTGAATGGTTGCCTAAGAGAAACTTTGATCTCACTTACTCTCAAGGACCCAATGAAAATTGGGTACCTATTGCCTTTGTTTAAAACTTTCAGGTTGAATGTCTTGGATCTACTGAAAAGATGTGGTATCTTGATAGTGGATGTTCGAGGCATATGAAGGGTGACATATCTCTCTTTATTGACTTCGTGCCAAAGAGGAAGGGATTCGTCATGTATGGAGATAACAACAATGATTCTATACTTGGAAAAGGTAGTGTAGTTAATTCCTAATCTACTACTATCTCTGATGTTATGCTAGTTGATGGCCTTAAACATAATCTTATAAGCATAAGCCAACTTTGCGACAATGGTTTCGAAGTTACCTTTACAAAATCGTTTTATTTGTTTGTGCATGATGAAAAGAAGGAATGCATGTTTAAAGGCTTGAGGGTTAATAATACTTATATGTTAAGCCTAGATGATGTATCCATGGGCAGAACTAAGTGTCTAACCACCAGGAGTGAAAATTCTTGGTTGTGGCATAGACACCCAACTTATCTTAACTTTGAATTATTGAACAAAGTATCCTCAAAGGATTTAGTAATTGGTCTACCTAAAATAAAGACCACCTATATGAAGCATGTCAAATGGGGAAGCAAAAGAGAATCTCTTTCAAATCTAAAAGCCTTGTTTCTACCTCGAGACCTCTTGAGCTTCTTCACATGGACCTTTTTGGTCCTTCAAGGACCAAAAACATAGGTGGAAATTACTATGTCTTTGTTATTGGAGATGATTACTCGATATTTTGTTGGGTCTTGTTCTTGTCTAGTAAAGATGAGACATATTCGACTTTTAAACGATTTGCTATATTATTTTAAAACAAAATGAATTTGAAAATAATTTCCATTCAAAATGATGTAGCAGAGTTTCAAAATCACCTCTTTGAAAATTATTGTGACAGACATGGCATTGAGCATAACTTTTGTACTCATAAAACTCCACAACAAAATGGCGTTATGGAACGAAAAAACAGAGTTCTTGAGGAGTTAGCGAGGACTATGCTTAATGAAGGTAATTTTCCTAAGTATTTTTGGGAGAACACCATTAACTAAACTTGATATGTCATGAATAGGGTACTCATACGTCCTATTCTAGATAAGGCCCTCTATGAACTACTTAGAGGTAGAAAACCTAATGTTTCTCACCTACATGTCTTCATATGTAAATGTTATGTTTTGAACAATAAAAGGGATAATCTTGGTAAATTCGATCCAAAAGCCGATGATGGTATTTTCCTTGGATATTCATAATCTAGTAAGGCGTATAGGGCTTATAACAAGAGATTTCTTATAGTTGAGGAGTCCGTACATGTTACATTTGATGACTCCCATCCAAAGTTTGTTGGGAAAGGTGTTGTTTTTCTTGATGTAGGTGTGTCTTCTCAAGATATTCTCCATGGAACCGGACAATAGATTGATCAACCTAAAGTGGTGAATGATGAGTAGAAAGAAGTTGACGATGATGATGGTCAACCTAATGCATGATGATGTCTCACGGATATCAATTTATAGTATTATTAAACTACTTGTATGTAGTAGAAAAATAATTTTATATATGGGAGTCTCAATTGAATATCTGGAAATCAGCTTTCTATTCATGCTACAAGCTTATAGCTATTATGAAAGCTCATCTTTAGCATATTTAACAATGAATAATGGTAAACCGATAGTTATGAAAGTTAAGAGAGAAATGTAACGAAGGTTATTTAAAATAAGCCTTACAATTTTAAAATATATTCTTGGAAAAATACCCTTTTTAGTCCCTTAACTATACCATTGGGTTCAAATTCGTCCCTTAATTGTTTTTTGTATCAGATTGATCCTATAACTCTTAAAATGTGTCACGTTAGTCCTTTTTGTCTAATTAGCGATGAATTTAGCGACCTATTTTTGAGTTTTTTTCATCACTAATAAGACAAAGGGGACTAAAATGATAGGTTTAAAGAGTTAAGAGACCCATTTGATACGAAAAAAAATTAAGGGACCAATATGAATCCAAAAGTATAGTTAAGGGACCAAAAGGGGTATTTTACCTATATTCTTTAATAATTTACATGGAGAGTGATATAATAACTCAAAACTAATTCATTCAACAATATTAAACAAATATGAAACAAATATTTTTTACCAGATAGATTTAAGTTGCTAATTATTGATAATTAACAACTTAATAAATATAAACTAAAACATATATGGACCACATTGTCTTACATGACATTAAAATATATACCTGATATTATGTTGATCTACTTTTAATGAGTTAATTTTAATTCTCATTTGTTAAATATCATTTAATTATGGATAAAGATAATAGTTAAACAATTCATACATTATGTAAAATGATTTTGATTTATACGAAAACATAAAAACAAAATTATAAATGGGCCACATTATGTAAAATGATTTTGATTTGTTGGAGGAACATCAAATAATGGTGTTCTATAATACTAAAATTGTGAATGACATAAGATAGAAAACTAATTCATCAGAATGAGGCAAATAGGAGAAAAATTCATACAACTGATGTAGGAACTGATTACATCAAAGAAATTGTATGTCTAAGTTTAGAGAACAAATTACACGAATGGTACATATTATAAAAAATAAACTTGTTACAAAAGAGTAATATTCAAATAAGAAATATCAAAAGAGGAGTGAATAAGATTGGTAGTAGGAAACATAGTCATAGGGAGGGACTGAAACATCATATAATAAATCATTTCCTTCCCATCTTGACATGTTTGCCACATATTCTGGTTGAAGAATATTCTCCTTTAGCAAGCTCTTTCAAAGTGGATGACTTGCTAGACCCATGAAGCGCACCTCTTTTTCTAGAGTTGACATAAGTAACTGGTTGTGGTTGTTTTTCAAGAGTTTCCAAATCCTTATTAAAATACAATGTCAAAACACTTGCATTACCCCACCTGAGTTTCCATTTGACTTTTAAGGCATGTTTTTACCAAGCAATTTATCAAGGACCATTGGAAAATCTAGTGGATCATCAACACTAGCCTATATGAAAAGAAAAAATGTAATAGAAAAACAAAAAAAATGTGTTGAAATTAGAAAAGTTGTAGGATCAAATCTCAAGCATTGTTTCACGGAGTTGAGCAACAAAAATTTCCAACAATTTAGAGCACTCACGGGCCCAGAAAATGAAAATGGCACGACAACCATCATCGACAACTTCAATCTTGATTTTGTAGCTAAATATGTTTCATTAATTTCATAATTGGATTACATAATGTATGACTATGAATGATTGATCAAGTAATACATATAAATCTCAGTTTATGTTTAATGACAACTTTCGCATTTATAAGGTGGACAGTTTTCTTTAGAAACTCTTGGGCACATATAACATGCCTGGTAATACCAATTGTTTTTAATTGCTTTCTATTTATCAGTAGTAGCAACAGTGAAACACCATGTCAACTGCAAAATGCAACAGGTTAAAACAATATTGTTAGTTTAAGGCATAATGATATATAAATCTTTAAAGAGAATAGTAAAGATACTTACATCCAGAAGCTTTATAATATCACTCAGATAAAGAGGTGTAGCTTATGACATGAACTTATCATAAATAGTCATTTGAGAATCAGAAGAGTTTTATGACCATATATTAGAATGTGTACTCATCATTTGACTTGAAGTTCCTACATGGGAGTCCTTAGGTAGCATATATTAAAAAAACATGTTTTAAACGGTTTGTTTTGGCAATAACATAAATTACAGATATATACTATAAAGTATTTAATTTTACAAAAGAGTACCTTTTTCAAAAGTCAACAATGTCATCGAGGTCTTCGTTGATGTGAAGATTTGTTACATTGTATGTATTCGACATAGATAGAGGATATTTCCATAAATGAGTATCTATACATTCAAAGTAAAGAAATCAGACACGTTTTAATAGATAACAAATCCACAACATAGAAATCTCTATAAATTACCTTCCTATTTTATTTTTGCATATTGTAATTAGGGATGTAAATGGATATCCATGGGGGCGGATAGTATGATATCCGTGTCTGCCCCGTTGGATAAATATGATATCCGTATCTGCCCCATATCCATGCGGATATCAGTTAAGCGGGTAATCCACGGGTTTTAAGGTATTCGCAGATATTTACAGATATCCATGAATAACTTTTTTTGTCTAAAATTATTTTTTAAAAATATATTTTTTCGCTCTCAATTTAACAACTAAACTTCATCATATTATTTTCATTCTTTTTTCACTAAAACATAATAACATTCAAACATAATATCCATACATTTCATTTTTAACAAAATAAAATTCATCATACCATATAATAATTGTTTAAATAAAACAAAAAGTAATAATGCAAATAGTTTTCATTCATCATACATTTCATTTTTAACAAAATAAAATTCATCATACTATATAATAATTGTGAAAGGTTTTCTTTTTCTTCCAAGAAAACGTTAAAAAAAAGAAATATGAAAAGACTAAATTTCTTGGAAGATGTAATGACGTCTATAATAAATTAAAAATATTTAAATACTTTTTATAATTTATTAACGGGTATGGATATCCGCGGGTACGGGTATCATTAAACCCGCATCCACATCCATTAAATAACGGATATTTAAATATCCATTTATTTTATCCATGGATATCCATTAAGCTATCCACATTGTATCCGTGACGGATTATATCTGCGGATACCCGCAGGCACGGGCTTTTTTGCCATCCCTAATTGTAATAATATGATTGTAAGGCCATGGTCCTTGTTCTGTTGAATGTGACATATGACGGTCCATATCCTGTAGTGTACAATTCAAAGTGTTATTCCTATCATTGTTTCCAAGAAAATATATTTACTAAAATATAACACAGAGATTTGTAACAATATTGAAAAAATTAATAAGATGAGCCAACAATTACCCTAGGTCTTATAAAATCATGTTGACTTGTTGTTTCTTGTTGCCAACATTCATTTGGGTATAGCCAATATCAGATGTAGGCGTTCCACCAGTAAGTTTAATGATAAACTTATGTTCAGAAGTTTTGAACATGAGATCATTTGGTTAAGGGAGAACATTTGTAACATTGTATGTTTTGTTTATGGCTAAAACTGAATCAAAAGCTACCTTCAACGTCAGAGGTATTACACCATGAATATTAGTCCCCTACTAATACATTACATACACCAGTTAACAATAAACTAATTCTAAAACATTACAACTATTATAAAGGCATTAGAAACATGAAAACCAAGACTTACATCTACATCAACAAATATGAGTTCCAAGTGCTCCTTGATGTTTATTATGACAGTCCATTTGTGATGAACTTTAACAAGGACTTTCTAGAGCTCTTTTCGGTCACTATTATACAGTTCATGCCAAATTGTTTAAACAGAATTAGTATTAGATAAACACACACACAAATATGGACACAAACAGATCGTGACAAACAAAACAGAAAAAATTTATAAATAAAGCTTATCTGAAACACAAATAACAGTAATACAACTTTTTTTAGTGAAGGTCTTATAAACAAAATCATTCATACATTCACAAAAACAAAAATATGGTCACAAACATCTAAACAAAAAACAAAAAAAAAACATACAAACTAACTCAAACTTATACATAAATATTGAAACTTTTATAGGTTATACCATTATGCATAAATTTATAGCCTCTAAATCTATAACCCTAAGAACAAACAAAAATATGCAGAAAGAAGAAGACATAACCAATTTGTTTTAAGGACATTTGCAAACATTTATATGTTGTACCACTAAGTTCACCTTCATAGTATGAAAAGCGAAAAAAAAAAAGATGATGAAGAGGAAGAACAAATAAACAGGAAGAAGATTTGTGTGAAGGTAGAAGACATCACCTTCAAGTAGCAGATAACGTCGTTGACCTAAAATGGAGATGAAGAAGTTTCAGATGATGGAGCCAAAGAGAGAAAGAAGGTGAATTTTTTGGAGATGCAAGGACCAAAGTGATCTTCTGGAGGGATAATTTAAAGTACAAATGTCACATTGGAAGAAGAGAAAAAGTTGAAGAATTTGGAAAGTATAGTTTCTTTACAATCACTACAATGCAAATAAAAAAATATCAGCATACAAATAAAAAAGAGGACCAAGTATAAAAGGACTAAGCAACTCACTACTACAAATAATAAATTTTATGACAAATTTTTCACCCCACCTAAAAAAAATCGAGTTATAATGCCAAAGGGCGCCATGTTTTATTTTAAAAAAACTAAATACCACATATTCCCTCGGTTTTTGAATATAATCGAGGGAAAAAATAATTTAGGACATTCTTTAAATCCCAGCAAATACAATTTATGTTTTTATTTCTTTATAAGTGGTGCCTTTCTTTTATTTATTTATATTTTTTATTTGTAAATTAATGATCCCTTCCTTCGATTTCTGTAATAGCCGAGGGATTAGATAATTAGATTTTACTATAAAGACACTCGTTAATCCGATGTTACCCTAAACCTAAATTATATTTAGCCACTTCAAACTCGTACACAATATTCTTTAGGATGGATTGCAAAACATAAAAAATCTTCAATGTTTTATGTTGTATATTGTTCTTCTATCTTGAACAAAACATTTTTTTCCCTTGCAATCTATCTCACATAATGACGTTAATGTTGTTGTTGTGATTTCGAAATAACCTTCCTATATTTTCAATCAAAGATAACAATTCATAATTTATTGCTTTCCTCGGTTGACAATATTGAAAAATTTATTCCTAAATATATTGTAAATTGTAAGCAATTTCAGCACACAAAAAATGGTGAATGATAAAAAAGTTGAAAAGGAAACAAGACATGTTACTATCAATCTGTTTTTATCATTCATTAGTTTTTTACAAGGAATATACTACATTGGCTTTTTTATAAAACTGAGGAGAAAATTCTTATTTTATTTTACTTTTTAATAAAATAAAAAAAACACTATGCCCTACATTCATAAAGTACCAATCCTCAAGATATTGCTAACACATCAATCTACAAGAAACTCTCTACATCCACCACTATATATCTTGTTCTCTTTCTTGTGAAATCATTTTTTCAAGATAATGAAACCTTGTAAACAAATCTCTGGGATTGATTTTGAGTGCAGATAAAAATTCTCATGGTTGGTGTAGCAGTGAAAATTTTGAGATTAAGCTATTGGTTAACTTAACTCGCAAAAGCAAGAGTCGTCACCATAATTTATTGTTTCCAAAGGAATGAGAAAAGAGCAAATAAAACCCACAAAAAATTTAAAACAAAACTAATAAAACAAAGAGACAAGAGTAAGGGAGTTGGTTATGCAATGGGAAGGTGTTAGCATGCAAAACATATATAGTACTCTATAGGAACCTCTTGAAAATCTATGTTTGGCTTAAAAAGAGTTATTTTCAAAAGATTGAGGAGATGAGAAGAGAAATATTTTTTTAGATTTTTGGTGTTTGACAAGACTTCTTGAGCCTCATGCCTGCGTACCCACAAAATGCAACGGGGGATCAAAACCTCGTAGTTCATGTTAATAATAACAAAAAAAATTATTATGATTGATTATAAAAAAGAAGAAGATATTTTGTCATTTTAAGGAGAAAACTCAATTAATCACCCACAAGTATGTGAAAATGGACATGCATCACTATTAAGAACGACTCCAACTTAGATATAAATCAACAAGTATGCCACTAACTCTCTCAAGTGGAAAAATATCAACATCAATTCAATCATTACTATAGGGATAGCAGAATCACATCTCAACTATGAAAATGGCTCATGTCTAATCCTTGAGAAAAAGTTTTTTAAAAAGGAAAAGTGCACAAAATAGCTTGAATGAGTTGTGTGTTTTTTATTTCTTTTGAAATTATCTTGATATGCTTAAGATATCTTAGCATTTATTTAAGAAAAAGAATTTAAAAAAAAATCACCTGACAAAGTCAAGGTTTATTAAGAAAATGGTTCAAGTTTGAAAATAATAAGGTTTTGAAAAAGGGAGAATATTTTGAAAATTTAAGAAGGGGAGGAGATGAAGAGACTGTCCTAACAAAAGTAATAAAGTGGAAGTGTGTAAAAATGTACTAACCAGAATCTAGCCAACACTTGAAAATTGTCAAGACCAAAATCCCACTCCTTTGGAGTAAGCCACAAGCATGGACAAAAGTCAAAACCAAAATCAATATTCAATAGATTTGAAATGACGAAAATTCATCAAGCATCAATCCAAACATCATGAACAAAAAGGATACAAAATTATCCAATTGATCAAGAGAAAAGAAAAAGAAAAAGAAAGAGAAGGAGAGATGAAGAGAGAAATCAAAATTAATCAAGAATTAAGATCCATTTATCATCGATTTCAATCACCTTTCTTGGTGGATTAAGGCACTAAACCTATCATCAACCCAATGCACCAAGAATGAATCAATTATTCATTTAATGCTAGATTTTAATTGATGAAGATTCATCCAACCTTATTGTCATACCACAAATTTTTACCCCTATATTCCATCACCATGATAAGAGCATCAAACATTTTTACTAACCTTAACCTTGTTTCAATTTGGTTTTTGTTAAGTTTCATCTGAATTAGGGCTTTGCACCTTTAGAATCAAGAGGATTAGGGCTTGATCAGTCAATGTTTTGGATTGATCATAATCAAAGCAAGTTTCCATACAGACAAGAGGCTTATATTCAACAACAATCAAGTGTTAATTGATCCCACTACAAGTTCATTGAAGCCCAATTTCATCTGGTCCCAAATTAAGGTTTCATTAAGGAAAAGTCAATTGTGCCCTGATTTTGATTCAAACATGATCCTAAGCCTTGGGAAATGATTCAACATGTTCATATACATACTTGGAGCCTAGTCATGATGATTGGAAAGTTCAAAGATGCAAGTTCATTGAAGATCACATAGTTGAATTCATCTGATACAAGCTTTATCTGGAAAAGTCAACCCTTTGACTTTTAGGATTTTTTGGTCCAAATTAAAGCATTCAAGCTTAATTCCATCAAGACATGTTTAACCAATGATTTTGGTCATGAAAAATCAAGATTTGAGAGGTTTCTTGCAAGAAGGGCAAACTTGGATACTTGAATTTTTTCTTAGTATGAGAAAAAACCCTAGTTTTGGTGCTAACTTTGAAAGATCATGACTTTCAATCCACACATCCATTTTTTGAGTTCTAAAGGTCAATTTGTAGATAACATCATGTAATAAAAACGTGTCTTAATGAAATATGAGCAAAAGAGGCTTATATTTTGAGATATGAAGCTTTAAAGTGTGGAAGAATTTCAAAAACACTTGGAATATTTTCATGGTAGCTTTAGTCCTTCCATTTTCAGTCAACTTTAAGGCCAAATTTCGTCATGATCCCTTTAGATTCAAGAATTTCACCAAACATAAAAGTTGTAGGGCATGTTTAGGGCTTTTCAAAAAGTAAAAGTACTATTCAATCCATTGAGTGAGCGAAGAGTTTCGAAGAAATGAAGTTTAGGGTTTGAAACTTGGAATGCAAGTTGTGCCACTTGATGAACATGAAGCATTTTCACACCCTATGAGCTATTACTTGCAAGATATCACTTAATCAGATCATTACACAAAATTTGGAAGCTTGATCCTTTGAATTAAAGGTTGAACCACTTTCTTATTCTTTTTTTGGCAGAAAAAGTTTACTTTTATCTACATAAAGCATGGCTTTTCCTTGAAATCTGCCTTAAGACATTCCCATTCTCTCCTTCTGCATTCCAAGTACAATCGATGTTTCAAAAAGCATGCTCTACCCAACAACTCTTGTACTTGACTCTTGAAACAAGAAGAAACCATCATCACAAGCAAGTTGATTTCTAAGTGGACAAGTTTGCAAGAACTTAGTTTCTGTAAACTTCTCAAACTCTTCACTTCCTCTATAAATAAGACATCATTCTTCACTCAAATAACACGAAGAAAACCTAAGCCACCAACCTCAAAACACTCTGTCTACCTAGCACCAACAGTTTTTGCAAAACCCTAAGAAACTTGCAAGAACTATTCAAACACACATTCTACTCGTGCACTTCCCAAAAAAACTTCACAAACTACCTCTACACACTCATTAGAACTCATTCAAACCGTTGAAGTAGTTCTGTAACACTCCAAACAACTCCTACCATTTCAACCTCCATTCTAGCAAAAAGCATCGTGTTCTGTTCCTCAAGCTTCTTCCAGGTCATCCTGCCATTCCAATAAGTTTTAAAAAGCTTAAAGAAGATTAAGGAGTATCATCTTGTGCTTACAATCATTGAGAAAGAATCCTTGGACTTTCTTCAAGAGGTAAGATTTCTGACTTTTGAAACTCTTATAATCATACACTGTTTTGATGCCATTTGATTAGCAAAATGTAATATGTGATGTTCTTTGTTGGTTTGAACCATTTCTAGATTTATTTTGTTTGAATATATCATTTTGTAACATGTTGAAGCTTTTTGGTATTGCATTGTTGTGGAGTGTAATGTGTTTCATATGTTGAGTTTTAGGTCAGACAAGTAATGTATTCGTGTTCCTTGTGAAAAATACTTTGTTTTTATTTTTTATATCATTTGATTTGATTGAGAAATTAGGAAGATACGGTAGTATGAAGTTCTAGCCATGGTGATATTTCTAGGGCACGAGAGAGAGAGAGAGAGAGAGAGAGAAAGATAGATAGATAGATAGAGAGAGAGAGAGAGAGAGAGAAAGAGAGAGAGAGAGAGAGAGAGAGAGCGAAGGTGAAGAAGATGAGCTGAGTGGAATCTTAGGTGGAGATGACTAGGAGTGATGTGGCGCTGAGGTGGTCATTTTAGGGCGCTGTTAAAATATAATGATTTTGAAGCATAATATTAATGGATGAGGGCGTAGCCCCGCTGGTCAAGGAGGAAAGTTTGTGTGTTGTGTTGAGCGAAGGTTCTAAGGTTCGATCCCCCCAGACCTTTTTGGTCCTTTTTATTTTTTTCTTCTGATTTATCACTTGCCTTCATATATTATTACATGCTTGTGTTCCTTTTTCATATAGCGTGTGTAGTCCAGTTGGTGTTGGTTTTGTGCCTGAGTGTTTAGGGTGTGGGTTCAAACCCCACAAGTGTACTTTCCATTATTTTTACCACTTAGTTTTTTATGTTTTTCTTTACAAATTGACTTGGTCATAACTTTCTTGATTTTTATCATTTTGATCCCATTCTTTTTGAATTTTGTTCATGATGATGCCTATTTTCCATTTGTGTCAAGAAAATTCCAAAAATAATTATTTTTCTTGCATTTATGTGTATTTTTAGTATGATGCTTTTTAGGGTTTTTTATGAGGCTTCCCTTGATTCTTTTAGTTATTCTTTTGGTTTCCCTTGCTCATTTGGTTTGTCTGAACGTTATGCATCTTATGTAAACCTTGTGTGGTGTTGTGACATTGTACCTCTTTTTTTCACTTTGATTTTATGCTTGTGAAAATGATTACATGTGAATATGTGTTGAAACTTCTCTTGTTATGCCCTTATCTTTGGTTGTTACCTTGCCTTCAACATGTAATCTTCCTCCAGGTTTATGTAAACATTGAAAGATCCATGTGATTAATATTTGTCATATCATGTTGAATTGTTTCTTAAATTCTTTTGTGCATTAGATTGTAATCTTAGGATGCATGCTTGTATGAGAGAACTTTGTGATGTTATCTTCTTCCTCAAAGCCATGATTGAACCCCATTTTACTTGTTTAACATGTTCATCTCACATCCATGGTGTTTTCAAGGATTATTTTCACTTGACTTATATGATATGATCTTGATTTGTATGTTTACATGTTATCCATTGAATGTTCATATCTTTATCTATATGATTATTGTCGCACATGTCTCACTCTTGTTCAAGGATGTTTTGGTTGTTACCTTTGCCATACTTTGGTTTGAATTCATGCTTTAGACATTGTCATCATTTATGCATGTTTGATTTTGAGTTTTGAACTTTGTCATGATAAGTAATGTCTTGACTTATGCATGTTTGCTTGTACTTCAAATTGTCATCTATGATGTTTAGTCTTGTGATAACCTTGTTTCATGTTTATTTAGATGTTGTAACATATATGTTTGAAGTTACCTTTGGTTGTAACCACTTGATTTGATTCTAAATTTCTTTGAATGCTTGGTTGTTACCTTATCATTCTCTAAACCTATGCTTGATTATTGTCACATGTCTTGCCCTCATCTTTTTGGTTGTTACCATGATCATGTTTTCACTATACTTGAATGAGTATATGCTTGAATAATGTACTTGAATATCATCTTGATTTTGATACCCTCTTAAACTTTGTTAAGTTTTCCCCCGAAGTGATGTAGCTTGTTAGCTCTCATCCTAAAGAGTTGCCTCTTGTTCCTTAGTCCAAAGTAAAGTCTCTTTATTGACTTAATGTCATAGATAACTCATTCTTAACCTTCCCTTGACCTTGTTAGAGTCATTAGGTCCTTCAACTTAGCCTTAAGTTAGAACCTACAACCCTTTGACTTTGTTAAGTCAAAACCTTAAGCATATCTTGTTAGGAGCACCCTATAACTTAGAAATAAGGTCTAGAGTTTGTTAACTCTATGTGTGTACCATTGTTATATGTACCAGTTTAGTATTTTAACTTAGACTTAGAGAGTTTGTTAACTTTATATAAGTATCATTGTTATGAATACTTATTCCCCTTGGGACCTTGACTATAGTCAAGGGTTCCTTCACCCTAGTTAGGTGAACTACGATTGCTCTGATTCCATCCTTGTTAGGATACGTAGGCACGAGATGCAATGTCTTGGCGAGCATACTTAGTATATATACCCATAGGTCTTTACCTTTAGCACCCTTACCTTAACAGATAAACCATTAGCAAGCAAACTTTAGCATAACAAAAATACTAACAAGAGGTTTCTGTAGAGTACTACAAATAATTAGGAATCTAATACCTTTCCTTAGTATAACCAACCCTCGAACCCCCAATCTATTAGCTTCGTTGTTATGTAGCGCACTTAGGGTTTTCTTTGACCTTTACCTTTTTCTTTGGATAAATCAAAGCTCGTTGGTGAACTTCAATGATTTGTGATTCAAGTTAACTAATGGCTTGATATCCAGTTCTCACTGCAACAGAAATGGCGACTTCACTAGGGATCAGGTAAGAGGGTTAATCCCACATTGTTTGTATTTGTATTTTGTTTATGTTTGTTTACTTTATACATGTATATTTGTAAACATATGTATATTATTCCTATTATGTTTGGTTGCATGCGTGCATTGGGTTGATACCTTGAGAGGTGAGGTAAGTCCTAGCCTGAACTTGAGTGTATACTTATGATAGGATTGTGGTATGATTAATAGTTGAATGTTGGGAGTAGTCCTAACATGATTGACATATGACGTAACCATGCTCAGTTGAGGCCCCTTTGGGATTACTGATGTCGTATGAGTAGTCATACGTTCATTACTTTTTCCGACCTGGGAGTCCGTGAAACTGAGGACCTTTAGTTACCCACTTACCCTACTTGGCCTTTTTTAGGATGTAGTGCGATGACTATGAGGGAGTAGTCCCGAATAGTTGATACGCGATACTACACTCAGATGAGTTTATCTTGAGAATATTGTTGACTCACATGAGTAGTCATGTAAGTTGATAATATTCGAAAGATTTATCGATGACTCTGGGAACTTTGTAGAACCCGTTGTGCAGGTACAAACAACCCATAATACATGTTTGTTGGGGAGGGTATACCATGGCTCCATGCTTGTAACCCAAACCTAGGACCTCTGTTTGTGTGCATATGCATTATATATATATATATATATATATATATATATATATATATATATATATATATATATATATATATATATATATATATATATATATATATATATATATATATATATATATATATATATATATATATATATATATATATATATATATATATATATATATATATATATATATATATATATATATATATATATATATATATATATATATATATATATATATATATATATATATATATATATATATATATATATATATATATATATATATATATATATATATATATATATATATATATATATATATATATATGTTGTGTGTGTGTATGTGTTTGAATACTTATATATGTGTTGACTGTGCATCATCTCATCATCCCATCATAAGCATTCATGTAGTTGGTTTTAAGAAGCTCAGTGGCTCTCTTTATTGCAAAAATCTTATGTTGGAAAAAGAAACACTAGAAAATACAACTTCAAGAAACTAGATTTGACAGAGCTTAAGAGATTGGTGGCCTCAGTGTCTTGTCCTGAAGACTTCAGAAAGAGCTATGGAAGATTGTTGGGACTTTTCAAGATCAAGATGTAAGAAGGAGTCCTCAACACCCTTGTACAATTCTATAACCCTGTCTATCATTGTTTCATTTTTCTTGATTACCAACTCGTTCTAACCTTGGAGGAGTATTTATATCATATTGGTATACCAGTGTTGGACAAGAACTCGTTCTGTGGTTTAGAGAAGCTCCCTTCACCAAAGGACATTACAGATGCTATCCACTTGGAAGCTTCCGAAGTCAAAGCAAATCTCACAACCAAGTAGGGACTCAGAGGTCTACCTTCTAAATTTTTTATAGGGAAAGCTGCATTTCTAGCCAAGGAGAATAGTCTAGATGATTTTGAATCAGTCCTTGCATTTTCATCTATGGCTTGGTTTTATTCCCCGAAGTGGAAGATTTTATTGACATCAATGCTATCCAGATCTTTATGAATGGTAACTCCGTGCCTACTCTTCTTGGAGACGCCTACTATTCTATTCACTATAGGAATCTAAAAGAAGACGGGACTATCTTATGTTGTGCGCTTCTGTTATATAGGTGGTTTATTGCACACTTGCCAAGGACAGGTCTTTTCAGAGAAAATCCAAATGGACTAAGGTGGTGTCAGAGACTCATGGCTTTGACTCAGACTGATGCCTAAAAGACTATTCATAAGAAGACCAAGGCTGATTTGGGAAGGAAGAATTGTGTAGCATTTGAGCCTGTTACACAGAGGGTCCGTTCTCGAGCCCGTGATCTCAAAATGCCTTATCTCTTAGAGATACCTTTGAAGACTGTTGTTACTTTTTCCTCTTTCATTCCTATAGAGCGCATGGAGGAATACCAAGAGAATTTGGCGAGAATGAAAATTGAACGAGATACTTGGAAGGGCAAGTACCGTGTCATGCATTCCGAGCGGGAAGAGATGAAAAGACAATTAAAACAAAAGGATGATTTGATTGATTTTCTTGAGAGGAGGGTTATGGACAGATACGTGGCACAATAGAATTTATTTTTCTCTAGTGCTCAGTGCTCATGAGTATTCTGACATCCCGCCTATGTCCGGTGCTTGGAAGGGAATCATCGACAAGCTAGTATTGGAGAATGTTGCGTTGAAGAGACAGAAAACGACGCGTGGATAGAACCTTTTTAGCTAGAATCTTTTGAGACCCTAGGGCCTAGTCTTTTCCTCTTGTATTTTTAAGTTTCTTGCTCTGTACTTTAAAAGTTGTAACTTTTTCCCAATATTAATGAAGTAAGGTTTTTGCTCCAAAAATGTTTCTTTTTGCGAATCTATATTATGAGTTTCTAAAAACCAATTGCATTGCATCTCATTGTTTTTTGCTAACATTCAAGAAGCCCAATCTCTTGTTTTGCAGACATTGTAATGGACTCAAGAAAGATAACAACTCCAAGATGCACACTCAAAATCCTGAGATTGAAAAATCTGAGAATACTAGCAGGCCTAGTAGAAGATCCTTTGTCATTTGGCAACAAGTATGGAAGCATTCTGCCATTGTTAGAGCTCCAAGTAGATGAAGAAATATCGATGGAGCTTGTACAATTTTATGACCCTATCTATCATTACATCACATTTCTAGACTATCAACTGCTACCAACATTGGAAGAGTATTCTTCCTTGATGGGGTTGTGTGTCACTCCTCAACCATTTTCTGGAAGGGAGAGAAGACCAAATAGGAGAGTCTTAGCTGAAGCCATACACCAAGAGACATCTGATCTTCAGACTCATTTAGATATCAAGGATGGATTCTCTAGTTTATAAGCAAGACCCTTGATGGAGAGAGCTAAAGCCCATGTTGATAAGAAAGATACATAAATATTTGAAGCCATCTTGGCCATATTGATTTAAGGACTCCTTCTGTTCCTAAGTACCGACGACTTTGTTGACTTGAATGCCATCAACCTTTTTCTGATTAGGAACCCTGTTCCCACCTTTCTAGCTAATGCATACTTCTCTATTTATCTGAAGAACTCCCATGGAGAAGGTCACATCATTTGTTGTACTGCACTCCTTCACAAGTGGTTTATTTTGCACTTGGCAAGGGCCGCATCTTTATGGAATCTAAACAACAGTTCTGCATGGATGGAAAATCTTCTATCACTCAAACACTCTGACATCTGTTGGTACAATCCCATGTATGGAGGAGTTACCATGATTCACAGCTGTGGGGACTTCCCTAATGTGCCTCTTCTTGGCACAAAAGGATGTATTAGCTATAAACCTATCCTAACTCGCTGTCAGCTAGGATATCCTACAGAGGAGGAGCCTAATTTGGTCCTTTTGGGGAGATGTTTTCTTTAAGAAGGAAGGAACCCAGATCTCAAAGCACGGATTAGGTCTGCTTGGCATCACCTTAATACACAAGGGATGATACTCTAGGGCATCTAGACTGTACCGTCTCAAAGGCGTATCTTCTTTGGTCTAAAGAGATAGATTTGATGATGTTCTACACTCGCTTCGAGCCAGTTCCGGCGACTCTGAAGGAGCCTCTCTCCGTGGAAGAATTGAGGAAGGCTTTAGTCAAAGCTAAAAAGGAGAAGAAGGCATGGGAGAATAAGCATTTCATGGTTGCTCAAGAAAACGAAGAACTCTGGAAGCTGCTCTGTTAGAACCAAAAGAAAGAGAATGCAAGGAAGGCGATGCTTCAAATAGGGGAAGGATCTTCTCGTCAGAAGGACTAGGCCTTTTAGTTTCAATATTATGTTGTTAATTTGTATCGACACTTTGGCTTTTGATCTGTAATTTCTTATTTCTTTAAAACTTTCAATTGTTAATGAAAATGTTGTGATGATTTATTCTTATTTCTCCATTATTTACGTTCATAAACATAATTTTGGGGTTCCTTGAATGGTAGCTTTTGCATTTGAATTTATCCTTTCATGAGCATTGCATATGCATTTCCTGTTATGTGGCTTATCTGTGTTATTTTACCTCTAGTTTTTCACACTGAGTCCTCCACATCCTTACAACACCAGAGCTCAAGCTCGAAGGAAGATGGATGAGCAAGAGCAAGATCTGGATAGAGTCAACAATGAGTTGGAAGATATACGAGACAATATGAGGCAAATGATAGAGATGTTACAAGTGATCCGTGCAAAGATGGACACCCAAATGACTGTAATTTCTAAGATCAATACCACAACATTAGAGCCTACACTAGTTGTAAATGTCGTCACCAGTGATCCACCCTTTGGTTTACCATTTAACTTTGTACCACCACCAATCACTGTGAAGACTACTCAACAAGTACCTCCACAGACCATCCTTAGGAATGTTGATTTTCCTCATGTTATTCCTACCTACACTCCAGCTACTGTGCGAGCCCAAGCGCATCCATACTTCAACAACCAACATCAAGTCTATAATATCCCTAACCAATCTGAAGAAGGGGATAAACGCCACAAGAGGATGAGGAAAGATTTTGAAACCATGGCAAGAAAGATAAGAGCTATAGAAGGAAATAATGTATTTAGGGCCGATGCAAGGGATATGTGCTTGGTTTCTGGGCTGGTGATTCCACCAAAATTCAAAGTCCCAATTTTCAACAAGTATGAGGGAGCCACTTGCCCAAGAACCCATCTGATCATGTACTATAGGAAGATGGCAGCTTATGTTGAAAATGATAAACTAATGATCCATTGCTTTCAAGATAGTCTCAAGGGTGCTTCAGCAAAATAGTATTTGAGCTTGGACCAATCTAGAATTCATAATTTCCAAGACTTATTTGACGCTTTCATCAAGCATTACAAATATAATATGGATTTGGCTCCAGACCGAAGATATTTGTTGAGCATGGCTCAGAAAGGTTTTGAGTCTTTAAAAGAATACGCCCAATGTTGGAGGGAAACCGCCTCACAAGTGAAACCCCCTCTGACCAAAAAGGAATTAAGTGCTGAAGAGAAAACCCTTCTGTCAAGGAGAAAGAACCATCCTGATAGGGAGAAGGAATCATCCTGCCGAGGAGAAGAAATCACACCAATCTCAATTGGACTTAACCTGGGGAAACGAACCTCAGACGACTTTCCACTGGGAAACACAATTTCTACGAGAACCTGTACCTGCTCAACTGGGCGCACGAACCACGAACTGTTGAGGAAAAGATATCAATCTCAGAAAAAAATTGCAAGGCCTTCACAGATAGAATATTCATGGAGATACGGACTCCGACGGGGAAGTATAGCAACAACTATTCAAATGCTCTCGCCTGCTGGAGAAGACAAACAATGCCCTGAACGGCTTCCAAGGACTCGGGTCTCTTGGGGAACTGCAAACTCGGCCGAGGGTAGACAACCAGACGCTAGAGTAAATCCTACTTGCCAGGGAGAACACAACTCTGTGGGGGAATTTCAACTCTGTCGGAGACTTCAGTCTGAACTATGGAGAGCTGACCACTTACGAATAGCCTTCCACGAGAAAACTGCACATTGACCCACTGCTGGGAACGAGTACACACCTTTGCGCTTGACTCAGCTGGGGATATGATGATCCTAACTCCCACTGCTGGGGAATGGACTCTGGTTGGGGGAGAATCTATCTCCACTTTGGGAGACACATCAATGCTCACGGCCCCATGTTCAGACTCCGTAGGGAAACACAACTGAACCTGCTGAGGACTTTACTCCTGCTTGGAAAACACGCCATGAAATGAACTCGAGATAGCTTGCCCCAGAATCTATAACAACTTTTGATAAACTCTGCAGATATGGAGAGAAACGGTTCCTTCGCTTTCATCTTTTGCCCCAACTTGTGGGATCTTCATAACATCCTTTCGGAAGGAAACCCGAGATCTCTGTACTCTAGCGGTTTGATATGAACGGCTTCAGCACTTTGAACCTTACAAAGATGTTTCAAGTTAATCGCCTTCAGGATAAGGATAACTTCGGCGCTCTCGGGGTGACCTGCCCCAGCCTTGTCATGACTTTGCCCCTCATGGGATGATCTGGGGGGAATTGTACCTGTGGCTGCGAGAGATTCATCAGATCTCGACCTGATTGCCCCGGATTAACTGACTCTTGGATGGCTGACTCCCATGCTGTGATCATTTGACATAGCTTGCCCCGGTTCACCGGAATATTCAGGCGTTCTGCATTCTATCCTGATCAAATCTTTCCATCGTGGAAACTTACCCGCTATCAAATGCTTACTCGCTAGTAAAACAAGTTGTTCTACATAAAAGACATATCAAATGCAATGCATATGGCAGTTTTGAAAATCCAATCTGTTCACTGGAAATAATTTGTGACATAATGTGTATGAATCATTCATCAACATGTCAACATTAATACAAGCCTGTAAGTGGAATCCTTTCAAGGAGTCAGTTTTTATGCGATCTTTACCGAAGTATGCTTTCGAAACAAACCTATTTCAATTAGGACTTTTAAAGGTTGTAACGTGGTCAGGTTCACGGTTTATGAAAGAAAGGATAAAGGCTCAAAATTCATTTTGACCCACCCATTCTCCTTGATGTTCTCCGATCCTACGTTCAGCTAATTCAACCTTAGCGTTCACCTTTCATGGGTTGAGTGGCAGTTGAAGAAATCACACTTTTTCGAAGTGACAATTACTCTCTTTTCGTCTTTTGGCATCCGGAGCCACACAATTTCGTTCTTGTTTGAGGATTTTCTTTCTTGTAATCCTTTTTCGCTTTTTGCTTTTCGTTTCTCGTTTTCCCCTAACTTTTGCCTGGACAAACTCTTCAGAGTTTCTTCAATTTTGAAGTCCATCGGGGTACCCTAACTCTTGCCTAAGTCGCTGGTTCGCAAGATTTGACTTAGCGGGCTTTTTCCTTTCGATTCTGTTCTTTCTCTTTTTTCTTTTTTGAACAAATCGCATGCCAACGGCTCGCCTGACTTGTTAAAGAGATTGTGACTGTTTCACTCCTGATCGGCCAGGTTTAACCATCATGGTTTTTTAGGTACGACCTATAGCGGTGTGATTGATCCTCGAACGAACACTCCTTTTGTAATTTGAACGCTTGGTCAAATTAACTGACACCTACCCTGCCCCGGGTTAAGATTGAGGGTTTTCCATCTTCATAAAGAAACTCCTACTACTAGGCTCGAAGGGGTTAACAAGGGATTATCTTCCTTATATCTCCGGTGTTTGTGGATTGAAACAATGCATGTACATCATCAACAGGTTTTTATTCAAAAGCATAGCATCGGAAGCTTACGGGCATAATCCAACAGCCATTACCTTCCCTCTTGCTTCTATTACTTTCTAAAGGTTTTCCTTCGACACTTTGTATCCAGAAGCAATTTGAGCTAAGTCATTAGCAACTTGATTTTCTATTCTGGGCATGTGTTGGATGGTCACTACTTTAAATTTTCTTAATAGCCTATTTTCTATCACAAAGTATATAATGAGATTTTCTTTAACGCATTTATATTCCTTTGTGATTTGTTTTACAATCAACTCTGAATCTCCCATTATTTCAACTCTGGTTGCCCCCAATTCTAACAAAATTTCAAGGCCAACAATCAATGCTTCATATTCAACCTCATTGTTAGAGAAAGGCCCTTTGATCTTGTACTTAAATTTTTTTGGAATTTTGTCAAGAGATATAATGAATATACCCACTCCTGTTCCATTTTTATGGCTTGATCAATCAAAGTATAACTTCTAGGAGTTCAGTTCAACATGATTTAAATCACTTTTGGTTATAGAATGGTCAACTATAAAGTCTGCCACTATTTTCCCTTTCACGACCTTTAAAGGTTGATATGTTAACACATATTCTGTTAATGTTAATGCCCATTTTCCAATTCGACTATGCAAAATAGGTTTAGATAACATATGTTTTATAATATCAAAACGAGAAGAAACATACACATCAACAGGATTTATATACTGCTTTAATTTAGTACAAGAGAAATACAAGCATAAACATAACTTTTCAATCATGCTACACCTAGTTTCTACATCATTCAAAATTCTACTAAGATAATAAATGGCTCTTTCGACTCCATTTTCATCTTCTTGAGCCAACATGCTCCCTAAAGTTTTATCTGATGCAACTATATACAATGTCATACTTTTATTTCTACAAGGTGCTGCCAGAATTAGAGGGCGACTTAGGTAGTCTTTGGTCTTGTCGAAGGCTTCCTGTTGTAATTGTCCCCACTCAAAACCATCTTCGTTGAAACGCAACAATGGTGAAAAAGCTTGTGTGTTGCCACTAAGGTTGGATATAAACCTTCTTAAGAAGTTGATCTTGCCCAACAATGACTGCAACTCCTTCTTGGTCGATGGCGCTTTCGCTTACATTATGGATTTGCTTTTATTTTGATTTATTTTGATCCCTTTCTTGTGGACCACAAATCCTAGAAAATCTCCTGCCTGTACACAGAAATCACATTTAAGAGGGTTCCTTTTAAGACCAAATTTTCTCATCCTTAAGAATGACTGTCAAAGACGGTTAATTTGACTCTTCCCAGAAATAGACTTTATAACAATATCATCAATGTAAATTTGCATGAAAGTTTCTATAAAATCATGGAAGATTGAATTCATCGCCCTTTGATAAGTGGCACCATCATTTTTAAGACCAAAAGGCATCACTATCCATTCATAAGTGCCTAAAGCTCCAGGACATCTAAAAGCAGTTTTAGGAACATCTTCCTCAACAATGAATATTTGATTATAACCAGAATATCCATCTAACATGCTAAGGTATTCATGTCCTGCTACAAAATCTACTAACATTTTTGCTACTGGCATTGAATACTCGTCTTTTGGATTTGCAGCATTTAAATCTCTAAAATCTATGCAAACCCTTAAAGAACCATACTTTTTATAACAGGCACTATATTAGCCAACCATTCGACATACCTGGCAGTGCGGATGAATTTGCAATGAAGCAGTCTTTCGACCTCCTCTTTGACCTTTGAAAGTATTTCTGGTGCAAACCATCTTGGACCTTGCTTGACTGGTTTTTTCCCAGGTGTCATAGGCAACCTATGTTCAACCAAATCCCTGCTCAAACTTGGAATTTCATCATAATCCCAGGCGAAGCAGTCTTTGAACTCTTTCAATAGCTGAACTACCTCGATCTTCAATTGGGGGTTTAAATTTGCACTGATGTAAGTAGGCCTTTTAACTGCCCCCTCACTGAGGTCAATTTCTTCTAAAGGATCCTGTGCTAGCATTTTGACGTTATTTTCCAGCGGATCTTTTTCAAACCCCAAAGGCTCATCCTCATAAATGGCTTCAAACCTCTGGTTTTGCTATCCAGTTTGGACCTTATCTGGAGGTTTTGGGTCGAAGTCCTTACTAGGCCCTTCTTGCTGAAACTCAGAAATGGCTTCGCCAACCATGTGGTTATTAGCAGCTTTTAGAGCCGCTTGTAACTTTGTTTCAGCCACATAGGCCGAAATTCTCTTCAATGCTTCAAATCCAGTCATGGTCACTGAATTCACTTCCCCACCCTGTGGGGTGTACTGGGGGCAGGCCTAAACATGGAAGCCTTCCTCCTGGTGTCTTACTGTCCCATCTAAAACCTTCGACAGGATGTAAATATGATGAACAAAATGTCTCTTCGTCTGGAGCGAACTCAAAATCTGCTGGAGGACATGGAGTAATGTTCGCCAAGTGCTTATCAAACTGTCTCCCATCACCATGATTGATAGGGATTTTAAAGTATCCTTGTACCATCTGGCCTCCAAATGGTAATTCTCTGATGCATTGAAGAAGGCATATCACTTATGCCATGAATCCACTCTCTTCCCAGGAGCATACTATAGTTTGCTCTAGTTTCGACAACCATGAAAACTGTGGATCTCATGATAGTTCCCACAGTAAGATCAACTTGGATTACCCCTAAAGTGGAGCCCACTTTCCCTTCATAGTTCGACAGAACCATGTTGTGGGGGTTGGTATCATCGTCACACTTCCCAATTTTACTTAGCAAGAACCGGGGTATCAAATTCCCAGTTGCGCCACAATCCACCAATATTTTGTTAACAGGTACATTCTCCACTTTTCCAGTAATGTAAAGAGGCTTTAAATGACTCTTCATAGCCTCTATGAGGCGTTCAAAGAGGGTGTTTTGCTCCTCTACGCACCCATTGTTCATTATATAATAGCACACAGGTTTATGTCCAAGCATTTCCATCTCAGTATTTTGATCGAAGTCTTCAACTTCTGTCACTCGGTTAAATTCTTTGGGCATGACAGATACAACATTCACTATGATGTCTAGGGAAGTTGTTGATTCTCTGTCGAAGTTGTCAGTCATGTTCTCATCATCTTCGACCTCTTTTTATGGCTGGTACCTTTGAACCTCAAACAACTGTCGCCTTGTAGGCATTTTCTCAGCTATTCCTACGTGATTTCCCATATTGGTACTTGACTCTCCTTGTCTTGGCACCTGAGCTTCCCTGAGGGCCTTTCGCCTACGTTGTTCTCTTCGCCACTATGACCTGGTCATATGGTTCTTACCCTTGTAGTTCTGAGAGATATATGTTGACTTATTGGTTGTATGGTTTTCCTTTTGATATTCAAAAGAAGAACCCCTTTCTACGTCAAATTTCTGCCATTTCTTCTTCCCTCTCCCTTCGACAGGTTTTATCCAGCTTCCTGTTGGTATATTCCCAACACCTCCTGGGCCATGGTTTACTTTCTGCCCTCAGTTTCCATTGGCTTTTCTGATTCCTTCCAGATTCTGAGCAGCTTTTTCATCAAAAATAGCGCTACACCTAGGACACATCATCACTCCTGATCCCTTCTTTTGACAACGATGCAGAAAATCAATAATGGTTTCTTCCTGCTTAGGGTACACCACTTTGTTATATTCCTCTTGTTCTTCTGCCTCATTCTTCTCTTCAACCTTTTGATCTGTGATCTTGACCATGTTGATACCAACCTTATCTTCTAGCTCCATCTTAGTAAAGTGAACCTCTAGATTTTCAGTGGTTTTTTCCATATGCTTATCGTCTACTTCCTTTGTTACCTCCTTCTAGGTGGAATCTTCAGCTTCGACCATCGTTTCAACATTAAAGCTTTCAATTTTAGGAGATGTTTTGAATTACTGTTCTACTGCCATGCATATCCAATTCTCTAACAAACAACCATCCATCTCCATCATTTCTCCTACCAACATCATGTTGTTCTCCATTTCTCTGAAGACTTCGACTTTAGAGACATTTCGGCCCAGTGGCTCATTGGTGCTGATACTACCTGAGCTAGCGTCATATTTCTCACTTAATTCAACCATGTTAATGCCCTTAGTAGCATTCATTTTCAGTCCCCTTAATGCCATGTCTACTCCCTTGGCAGCTCTATCCAGCTCAACAAACCTATCTGCAGTTTTCTTGGTTATCAATATCAAACCACTATCATCAGCACTGCCTCCATTTGGACTGTCTGCAGTCTTGTTAGAGCCTTCAAAAGCTTCATCTCTCAGTTTGTGTTTGTCATTTTGGTCTAAACACTCATTTTCTTTAACTGTTACATGCTTTGTAGCGAACTCTTTAGGAACCTCCACCATATTAACTGAAAAATTGGAACCTTCAATGGCTTCGACCATCTGGACCTCTTCAGGCTCTGGATAGAGAGCCTCTGCAGTTTGCAATGGATCAGAGTCGATCTTCATTGTAAGTACAGAGTATGCATAAGAGGGGGGGGGGGGTGAATTAGGACTTTAGAACTTTTTCCGGTTTTTATGGTTTCTTGAAATTTTACTGGTTTGTGTTCTTGGTTATGAAAGCAGTAGAAAGTAAAAGAACAATGGACACCAGGATTTATAGTGGTTCCCCTCACAATCCGAGAGTACTCCACTCCCCTTTCAACATGAAAGAGAGTTTTCACTATTGTTTAATAAAGTACAACCTATCACACCATCAACCGGTGAGGCCTACTATCAAACAATAAAACTAACAAGTGTACAAGAACAATCCTCTTGTAAACACTCACCCTTGTGTCCAACAATCCTGGATCACAAGTCAGAATACAAATACTTATAATGATTTGGTTTTGAGAATAATAATATCAATCAAAATTGATCTTCTCCAAATGATCAAAATTCACTCTTATAATTTTCAACACAAGTGTTCAACAGATGAATATGAAATTTTTATGCAATTATGAACACTTAGAAAGGATTTTTGAAAATGGTGAATTTGATTCTAAGAATATTTGAAAATGAATGTTGGAGGTTGGAGGTGTTTTTCAAAATTGACAAACTCAGAATTTATATGTGTAAACACACCTTTTCCAACAGGTATATTTGAGTATAATTCAAAATATGAACTGGTATAATTTTCAAACCATTTTTGAACTTGAAACAAAGCCATTTTTCAAAGTACGTTCAGTGTTAATCGGTTAACCTATATGGTTAATCGGTTAACACTTGAACGTTATACCAAAATACTCAAAATTTGAAATGGTTAACCGGTTAACCTATATGGTTAATCGGTTAACACTGCTATTTTTCAGAAAAATGCTTTTAAAAATAAATGTTATACCAATTCTAAAGTTTCAAAAACATGCTAATGTAATATGCCAAAATGATTGATGTTTTTGAACACTTGTATATCAATTATAAGGATAGATTTTGATATACCCGCAATGCATCCAAGTCTTGAAGAATCATAGTTCCATATGCAGCTTGACTTGAAAGATAGCTTGACTTGATCTTGATTCCTTTGAAAGACTTGACTTTTTTCAACCAAGATATGAACTTGAGTAGTGTTGACATCATCAAAACTTGAGATTGAAGCATGCTTCTACATTCTCCCCCTTTTTGATGATGGCAATCAAAAAGTATTGTGCGATATCTTTTGGTTCTTGATATGTTTCTCCCCCTATGTCTAGCAACTCCCCCTATCTTAACAGAGGAAAGAAATCTGCACACAGAGAGACATTAACAGAACCAAGCTCTTCTCCCCCTTTGTCATCAGCAAAAAGGAAGAGCTTTCAAAGAAATCACAAGATATCAGCATATATAGTAGTAAGCACATGCAAAGTATAGCATAAACAGTAGTACATATAAAATGCAGCAAAAAGGAAATTGTACTTGTTACAATAAAACATAGTTCAAATGGAAGCATAAAACTTAAAACTAGAAAGCAATGCAATAAAACAACAGCAGCAACATATTCTCTAAAAATCCTCATCCGTCATATCCTCCTCCTCTTCTTCCTCTTGACCTTCATTATCTTCATCAGATGCAACAAAGTTGTCAGTGTTGGTGCGGTGAGAGGAAAGTACAAGGTTTCGGAGCGAAGCAATGGCCCGGGAGGTTTCTCTATGCTGAGTCATTATAGTTTGGTAAAGGAACTCATTTATAATGCCTCCTTCAGGTACGGGATAGGCTTGGTTAGCATTGGCTCCTTCATCTGAATATTTGTAAGTACCGTCAATATCCTTAAAAATTCCAGTGTTCTTGACAATTGTAATCTCGTTGATCTCATTGGTGGTTGATTTCATCTTGATGGCTGGTTCACGGTTAAGATCTAAAGTAGTCAGTTCCAAAATTCTTGATACCAGCCTTGCATAAGGAAGACGAGTTGAAAGAGATAGTTGCTGTTGAAGGTGATACATGATGGTCAGAATCCAATTGACACGAATCTTGTTCTTGATGGCGAAAAGGAGTTGCATTTCCAGATCATTAATTTGGGCATGATTCGAATCCTTGGGAATCAGCACATAACAGATTATGTAATGAAGCATCCGATCAGAAACGGTAAGATTCTTTGCATAGCACAACAGACGAGCAATGCGTTGGTTGGCGATAATCATCTCTTTTGGAAATCTGCAGATCTGATAGTAGAACTCCATCTTGTCGTAGTTTGACCATGGCCCTTCCACGTGGTTAACTCCCTTTCTCAGAAAGTACCCAGATGATGGTATGTTCAGCATTGCAGCAACATCAGACAAATTTTCTTCCACAACACAGTCTCTAACAATTGTTTTCATAATGTGCTCATCATTTGCATTTATAAACACAGACAGTTTATGCAGAAAGGATTTGACAAGATCCGGATAGCAGTTTCCAGAATCCGACACAAATTTATCGATCCTCTGATATTTGAGAAAAGAAGGAAAATCAAAAGATGATGCGGGAAAAGCCTTAAGATTCACATACTTTACCGGGAGGATGGAACGAACTCAGACTTTGAAATCCATTCTGCGCTTCTTGGTTGTTTCCATAGGGACATCTTCTTCATCAGATGCAGAATGATGTTCTGGTAGCTTTCCCTTGCCGCGATTTGATCCTGAAGCCATGGATGAGAGTTTGAGAGAACTGAGGTTGTGGGTTTTGAGGAAGTTAGGGTTTGAGAAGTTGTGGGGATGGTAATGAGGAGTTATCCAACTTTAGAGAGTGGGAGAGAAAAGTTAGGGTTTGAAGAGAGAAGTTCCACAAAACTCTTTAAGAGAGGATATGATTTTGGATATGGATTTGGATTCTTAAGAGAATATGGACCACATAAAAAATGCATTTATCATAAATAATATTTTCAAAAATTTAATTAATTTTCGTTTCTGATTTTTAGAAAATTTAACAATGTTAATCGGTTAACCATATAGGTTAATCGGTTAACACATTAAAAAATTGAGTCAGAATTGAAAATTTAACAGTGTTAATCGGTTAACCCATATGGTTAATCGATTAACACACTCGAATTTTTGAAAAATACTTAAAAACAGAATGCATACACATGAAAATACATCACAAATAATGCATACACATATTAGAGAAAAGGTCAGATGTCACCTTCATCAAGAATCCCAAGTTCTCGCCGAATTTTGTAGAATGGTTCTTTCACCAAAGGTTTGGTGAAGATGTCGGCGAGTTGATTGTGCGTGTCGACGAAAGTAACATTTACATCTCCATTCAATACGTGATCTCGAAGGAAGTGATGCCGGATATCTATATGTTCTGTTCTTGAATGCATGACCGGGTTCTTTGTAATATTGATGGCACTTGTATTATCACATCTAAGAGGAATGCAGCCGAGATCTATACCGTAATCGAGGAGTTATTGCTTGAGCCACATAATTTGTGCACAGCAACTTCCTGCTGCAATATATTCCGCTTCGGCTGTACTGAGTGCCACACACGCTTGCTTCTTGCAAGCCCATGACACTAATGCATTCCCGAGAAGGTGACATGTACCGCTTGTGCTTTTTCTATCGGTCTTACATCCTGCATAGTCAGCGTCAGAGTAACCAACTAAAGAATAAATACTACCTTTAGGATACCATAATCCGACGTTCATTGTCCCTTTAAGATACTTTATGATTCTCTTTACGGCTGTGAGATGCGATTCCTTCGGACTTGCTTGAAAGCGTGCACACAAACAAACGCTAAACATAATGTCAGGACGGCTTGCCGTCAAATATAGTAATGAACCAATCATACCTCGATATTTTGTTATATCAACTGGAGTACCGAATTCATCTTGATCAACGTACGTTCCGGATCCCATAGGAGTGGACATTACCTTGCAACTATCCATATCGAATTTCTTCAACAATTCCTTGCAATACTTGGATTGGTTGAGGAAGATGCCATCCTTAGTTTGCTTGATTTGTAGTCCAAGAAAATAATTCAATTTTCCCATCATGGACATCTCGAACTCTCCTTGCATCATAAGTGAAAATTCTTCACAGGGTTCTTTGTTTGTTGATCCGAAGATGATGTCGTCGACATAGACTTGAACCAATAAGGTGTTTTCTTTGATCTTCTTTAGGAACAATGTCTTGTCAACCTTTCGTTTTGTAAATCCTTTCTCACATAAGAAATTGCTAAGGCGGTCATACCATGCTCTTGGTGCTTGTTTTAATCCATAGAGTGCCCTTTTCAGTTTGTAGACATGTGAGGGATTCTTGAAGTCTTCAAAACCCGGAGGTTGTTTGACGTAGACTTCCTCGTTAATGTATCCATTCAGGAAAGCGCTTTTGACATCCATCTGGAACAACTGAAAATTCACAGAACAAGCGTAAGCAAGTAGTAATCTAATTGCTTCTAACCTTGCTACCGGAGCGAACGTTTCATCAAAATCAATTCCTTCCTCCTGGTTGTAGCCTTGTGCGACCAATCTTGCTTTGTTACGAACTATGATCCCATTCTCGTCAAGTTTGTTCTTGAAGACCCATCTTGTTCCTATGATGTGCTTATGGTCTGGTCTTGGTACAAGACTCCAAACTTGATTCCTTTCGAATTGATTGAGTTCTTCTTGCATCGCTACAATCCATCGGTCGTCGCCTAAGGCTTCATCAATCTTGGTTGGTTCAATTTGAGACACAAAAGCCATGTTGAGACAAGCATCCTTTAGATTAAGTCGAGTTGCAATGCCTTGGCTAATATCACCAATAACTTTATCTATCGGGTGATCTCTATGCGTTCTCCATTCCTTCGGAAGATCTTGATGTTCTTCAATGATTTGAGTGACATCTTCTTGTGGTATTTCTTGATTCTTTGGAATCTCTTCTTGTTGTTGTAGAGAACCTACTATATCATCATCATCATTCATAATAATATTATCCTCTTTCGAGGGGTTAGTCTCATCAAACGAAACATGAATGGATTCTTCAATAGTAAGTGTTCTCTTATTAAAAATTCTAAATGCTTTACTATAAAGAGAGTAACCAAGAAATATACATTCGTCGGATTTCTCATCAAACTTACCGAGATTATCTTTGTTGTTGTTGAGAACAAAGCATTTGTATCCAAATATGTGGAAGAATGCTATATTTGGTTTTCTTCCCTTGAACAACTCATACGGAGTCTTTTTGAGGAGTGGTCGAATATTGACACGGTTGCTTACGAAGCATGCTGTACTAACTGCATCTGCCCAAAAATATTTAGGAAGATTTGCATCGCTGAGCATTGTCCTTGCAAGCTCTACCAGTGATCTATTCTTCCGTTCTACGACACCGTTTTGTTGAGGCGTCCTTGGTGCTAAAAAATTATGAGAAATTCCATACTCTTCGCAAAATTCTTCAAAGTCTGAATTTTGGAATTCTCCACCGTGATCGCTTCTTATAGAGGCTATGGTGAGTGATTTCTCATTTTGAATTTGCTTTGCATATTTCTTGAATGCTTTAAAAGCATCACTTTTCTGCACTAAAAACAATGTCCAAGTGTATCGAGAGAAATCATCAACAATAACTAAGGCGTAGAAATTACCTCCGAAGCTTTTTGTTCTCGATGGACCGAAAATATCCATATGCAACAATTGAAGTGGTCTTGATGTAGAAACCACTTGCTTGGATTTGAAAGTTGTCTTGGTCTGTTTTCCCTTTTGACATGCATCGCATAACTTATCCTTGATGAATTTTATCTTCGGAAGACCAACAACTAGATCATGCTTTATCAACTTGTTTAAATGCTCCATGTGAATGTGAGCAAATCTTTTATGCCAAAGCCATGCCTCGTTGTTGTTCGCCATAAGACACTTTACCTTCAAGGAAGAGTCATCAAAAGAAATCATAAAAATGTTATTATATCTTTTACCTTTTAGCAAAATGTCATGAGTGACTTCATGTTCTATCAAGCATTCCTCCTTTGTGAAGTTGATTCGGAACCCTTTGTCACATAATTGACTTATGCTAAGTAGGTTGTGTTTAAGGCCTTCCACATAAAGAATGTCTTCGATGATTGTACATGGAGGTGCACCAATGGTTCCAACTCCAAGAATTTTTCCCTTATTATCATCACCGTAAGTGACGTATCCTTTGGCCTTTAATGATAGACTTGAAAATTTGTTTATGTCTCCCGTCATATGCTTCGAGCAACCACTATCAAGATACCATTGATTTGTGGTTGTCTTCAAGCATGCCTACAAAACAAAATTAGGTAGTGTTAGGTACCCAAATTGCTTTGGGTCCTTGATAGTTAGTACCCTTTTCAACCCACACAATATGCCCCTTTGCAACACCAATATTACGTACGTAGCAGGCATTAGGTGTGTGCCCTTTAATTCCACAGTAAAAACACGTAGGTTGAAAATGACTTCTATACCTAGGAGTATAATTCTTTTTCTTATCAATTCTTTTCTTGTTATGATTTTGATGCTGAATTTTAGAAGTGCCTGTCTCTTCTTTAACAATTTGTTCACTTGCTCTTACGAAAACGGTCTTATTGGTGCTTGGTTTTGAAAATTTAGAATATCCCAATCCACTTTTATCATTAGGATACCTTTGATGTTAAAGAATTTCTTCCAAGCCAATTTGACCTTTTTCGTATCTTTCTAAAACTCTTTTAAGTTTAACAATTTGAAAAGACAAAGACTCACAATTCTTACATACAAGACTTTGTTTTTCATCCATCACTTTTTGCTTTTCATCTTCAATATTTTTCAAGAAGGCAGAATTTTGTTTTTCTAAAAGTAGAATTCTTTTCTTTTGTGATGAGATGTCTTTATACAAAGTCTTGCACTCATTTAGAAGTTCATCTATAACTTCTTGTGCATCATTATCATAGACAGAAAAATTACTACTAACCTCATTTTCGTCATCGGATTGGTGAGAGGCCATTAAAGCCATATTTGCGCATTCATCGCTATCTGATTCCGATGATGAACTCACTTCATTGTCGTCCCATACGACATAAGCCTTCTTCGTTTTGAAATCCTTCTTGCCTTTGAATTTTCTTTTGTTTGCGAGTTTCGGGCAATCTGGCTTTATGTGACCTTGTTTCCCACATTCGTAACATGTAATTTCTTGGTTTGATGTGGGTGCCTCCTTTTTCCTGAAATGTCTATTCTTTTTAGAAAAAGAAGAAATTTTAGTATTATTAAAAAACTTACCAAGCTTCTTTACTAGAAGCATGAAATTTTCGTCTTCGAAAGATTCATCATTTTTATCATCCCTTGTGTCAATCTTCAAGGCAATTCCTTTGGACTTCTTGTCTTGACTTTCATGTTTCTCAAGCCTTCCAAGTTCCAGTTCATGCTCTTGAAGTTTCCCGAATAATGAAGCGGATGTCATTGTTGAAAGACTTTTCTTTTCCGAAATGGCGGTCACCTTCGGTTGCCATTCTCTTGCCAAGGATCTTAGGACTTTTAAGTTGAGATCATCATTGGTGAAGGTCTTCCCGAGAGCAATCAGATGATTTGTTAGATGAACAAACCTTTTTTGCAAGGCAACAATAGATTCACCGGGCTGCATACGGAACATCTCATATTCTTGACTTAACGTGTTAAGTCTTGATCTTTTTACTTCTGCTGTTCCTTCATGCGTTTCTACCAAGGTATCCCAAATCTGTTTTGCCGATTGACACTGTGATATGCGAAAGAATTCATCCATACTGAGAGCGCTTTGGAGTATGTTGATTGTTTTCTTCTCATTCAAGATTCTCTTCTTGTCATCTTCATCATATGAGGATTTAACCTTTGGGGTTCCAACACCATTTACCAGACTTGTAGGAACATGTGGACATGTTTCTACGGTTTCCCATATACCATCTCCTTGAGCCTCAAGATGTGCCTTCATCCGGATTTTCCAAAAGTCGAAGTATTCTCCAGAAAAGAGTGGTGGCTTGTTACTACTTCCACCATCTTTGAAAACCGGGTTAGTACTAGCGGAAGCCATTAGGATCGATAGGAATAGGTTACCTTAACCTGCTCTGATGCCAATTGTAAGTATAGAGTATGCCTAAGAGGGGGGGGGGGTGAATTAGGACTTTAGAACTTTTTCCGGTTTTTATGGTTTCTTGAAATTTTACTGGTTTGTGTTCTTGGTTATGAAAGCAGTAGAAAGTAAAAGAACAATGGACACCAGGATTTATAGTGGTTCCCCTCACAATCCGAGAGTACTCCACTCCCCTTTCAACATGAAAGAGAGTTTTCACTATTGTTTAATAAAGTACAACCTATCACACCATCAACCGGTGAGGCCTACTATCAAACAATAAAACTAACAAGTGTACAAGAACAATCCTCTTGTAAACACTCACCCTTGTGTCCAACAATCCTGGATCACAAGTCAGAATACAAATACTTATAATGATTTTGTTTTAAGAATAATAATATCAATCAAAATTGATCTTCTCCAAATGATCAAAATTCACTCTTATAATTTTCAACACAAGTGTTCAACAGATGAATATGAAATTTTTATGCAATTATGAACACTTAGAAAGGATTTTTGAAAATGGTGAATTTGATTCTAAGAATATTTGAAAATGAATGTTGGAGGTTGGAGGTGTTTTTCAAAATTGAAAAACTCAGAATTTATATGTGTAAACACACCTTTTCCAACAGGTATATTTGAGTATAATTCAAAATATGAACTGGTATAATTTTCAAACCATTTTTGAACTTGAAACAAAGCCATTTTTCAAAATACGTTCAGTGTTAATCGGTTAACCTATATGGTTAATCGGTTAACACTTGAACGTTATACCAAAATACTCAAAATTTGAAATGGTTAACCGGTTAACCTATATGGTTAATCGGTTAACACTGCTATTTTTCAGAAAAATGCTTTTAAAAATAAATGTTATACCAATTCTAAAGTTTCAAAAACATGCTAATGTAATATGCCAAAATGATTGATGTTTTTGAACACTTGTATATCAATTATAAGGATAGATTTTGATATACCCGTAATGCATCCAAGTCTTGAAAAATGATAGTTCCATATGCAGCTTGACTTGAAAGATAGCTTGACTTGATCTTGATTCCTTTGAAAGACTTGACTTTTTGCAACCAAGAAATGAACTTGAGTAATGTTGACATCATCAAAACTTGAGATTGAAGCATGCTTCTACATTCATTTGGGCTTTGTCCCCAAACTTCAACCTTCCTTCTTGGATGGCACCTTGCACCAAATCCCTGAAAAGAAAACATTGAGAAGTTTTATGACCCAAAAACTTGTGGTACTTACAAAATCCTTTTTTCTTTCTTTGTTCTAAAGGTGGTATTTTAGCACCAGCAGACACTATTGTCTGCCCATCTTTGACTAACAAATCAAATATTTTGTCACATTTAGTAACGTTGAAAGTATATGTTTTCTTAGGAAATTTGTCATTAGATTCAACATGATTTTTTCCATTTGAAGGGGCTAATAGTTTACAAGCATAAGGTGGACCTTGCTTTAATTCAACAACATCAACCTCAATATTCGTCGACATGAGACATTTCATCATACAGATTCTCCACATCTTCACTACATTAGACAAAGGCCACTTTTTTACCCTTGCTAAATCTAGCTTTCTCTTCTCTTAGCCTTTCTAGTCGTCGAACCCTATCAGCTAACTGAGCCATTGTTGTACCCCAAAATTTTCCCAACCTTTTCTTTACATGGCTTATGTTTTCATTGCATTGTTCTAGCATTTGCATTTGCATATCATTGTTCTTTTGCAGGGGATCAAGAGGTGTGCATAGCAAAAGAATGTTGGTTAAGGGTTCCAAGCAAGCATGAGTGCTCATCAAGTCATCAGAAGCTGGTCAGAGCTCTTTGAGAAAGTGAATGGATGTATGTTGCTTATCTCCTATCTTGGAGGCCAATTGAGGATCATCTGAGGATCCCAAGTTCATGGATACGGATATGAGATGTTGTGAAGCTCATTGAGTGCTTTGAGAGCCATTGTGGAGCTTATGCAAATTGTTATATCATGGGCAAGAGGTTGCAGTCAAAGGATTGTACACCTAGGGTTTCATCTGCCTAGTGCAAGATCCACTGAGGATTTGAAGGAGATTAAGACTTATTTCTAAGTCATTTGAATAATGGGTAGTTGTGTTGAGGCATCTAAGAAGGTATTTCAAGATCAATTCAAGAAGAATCAAGAGTGTGAGAAGTTACTAAATTAGGGTTTCAGAGGTTTGTCAGTGTAAAATCCCTTGTTTAGTGCCTAACTTCAAGACCACATATCTCAAGATACAAGTGTAATCTCACTTTGACATAAACATGATACTTGTAGAGCATCTTCTTAGCTTTCTTTTGAGTACCAGAATTCATCCATTGGGGTTTTAGAACTCAAGTTATGATGCTGGCAAGTTAGAGGTCTCAGATGAATCATATTTTCAATCAACAAAAGTCAACCAACTTCCAAGGCACTTTTGACGTAGAATCATGTTTCTCCTCAACTTTTGATGAACATGAAAGTTGTTCCTCATGATCTTAGCTTTCCAAAATGTCCTATACGTCCTTCATCTCAATTGTAGAACTCAAGTTATGAAGCTTGCAAGGCAGGGGTATTTTGGGAAAGTGAGATTATAGGTCATTTTGATTATAGGTCTTGTTCATGATCTTAGGCACTTCAAATGAAACATTCTCCAACATGAAAGTTTCTCCAAATGACATCAATTTCATCATGGAACATCAAATTATCATGGATTTGGCATGGATATGAGGATTGGTGAAGAAATTCCATGGAAATTTGAACTTAAAGTCATGAAATAAATTGAATTGGTTTTAATTCATTTTCATGTCATGTTTGTACTTATTTTTGTTAGAACACAGATTGGTGTTTAATATATCTCTATGTTTGGATGATAACACTAATGAAATTTTGTATTAAGAAAATTTATACTCTAATTTTGTTCAAGTGTTTTTGTTTCAGATATTAAATTAAATATTCTTAAGGAAGCAAAAATGCATCTGAACATTACTCTACGCAAAGCTCTGAAGCATCAGAAGCAAGTCATCAGAAGACTCTGAGTGCTGCTAAAAGAGACTCTGAAGCGTAGTTGAAGAATTTGTATGAAGAATTTCAAGCATTGTTTCAAGAAGACTCTGAAAGTACTTTTCGCTGCAAGTACAGAGGCTATGTTATTCAAACTCTGCTCTGATTGATATTCACGCTGAAGCACATTGGCTGCAAAACTCTGATGACATCAAGACTCTGATGTTGATAACTTTGAGACAGAAACTTGTTGAAGAAGATTTTATTTAAAGATATATCCGTTGGCATATTCCAAACGACTCTTTCCTTATTCATGTATGGCACAGGAAATCAGACAAAAGGGATTTGTTTGAACATTCCTCTTCTGGGAAAGCTAAAGTCAATAGAAGACAAAAAGGCTACAACTACTCTGCTATGCACAATCTTCAAGCATTGGACTTTTTGCTCTATAAAAGGATGTCTTCAACAACATTTCAAAGTTGACAAATTATTGAGAAATGAAATTGAAAACTACTCTCATGCTCTTATACAATATATTTCATAAGCTGAATAGTTTTTATTCGTTCTTAATCTAAGTTTAAAAATCACAGTTGTGATATAGCTTTTTAGAAGCATCTTAAACACTTGTTAGTTTACATTTATTTGTGAAAGGTTCCTTAAGAAGACCAAGTTGTGGTCAAGATTTCTTGAGAAGACTAAGACAGTTGTTCTTAGTGGTTGACACTATAATCTGTTTGAATATAGTGGATTAAGTCCTTGTTGAGGTGGACTGGATTAGTTGAGTTCAAAGAACCAGGATAAAAATACTGTGTTGTTTTTATTGCCATAATTATTTCAAAACCCTTATTCAACCCCCCTTCTAAGTGTTTTTCTCACCTTCAGTTGACATCAGAGCTTCGGTTCTATTAGTGCTCTCACTTAACCGTGACAAAAAAGATCCAGTTGAGAAAAACTCCTTATATCTTGTTCTTTATTCATCATGGATGTTGAAGCTTCTACTTCAACTTCATACAACAACAGATACGATGATAAAGACAGAATCAACACCAAACCTCCCATGTTTGACGGTGAAAAGATTGACTACTGGAAAGATAAAATTGAAAGCTTCTTTTTAGGATATGATGTTGACCTTTGGGATTTAGTCATTGATGGTTATGTTCACCCCACTGATGGGGATGGCAAAAAGATTGACAGAAAGTCAATGACTGAAGCTCAGAAGAAAGAATTCAGGAATCATCATAAAGCAAGAACCATTCTACTAAATGTTATATCTTATATTGAGTATGAGAAAATTACTAACAGAGAAACATCATTTGGTATGTTTGAATCTTTGAAGATGACTCATGAAGGGAACTCCTAAGTAAAGGAGACCAAGGCTCTGGCGCTGATCCATAAATATGAAGCCTTCAAAATGGAGGAATCTGAATCTGTAGAAGCTATGTTCTCTAGATTTCAGATTCTCACAGCTAGCTTGAAAGTTCTGGACAAGGATTACTCCACTACTTATCATGTCAAGAAGATCATCAGAAGTTTGCCAACCAGATGGAGACCAATGGTCACAGCTCTGAAGCTTGCAAAGGATCTGAACAAGATCACGCTGGAGGAACTGATCAGCTCTTTGAGAAGTCATGAGATTGAACTAGAAGAAGACGAACCTCAGAAGAAAGGTAAGTCTGTTGCTTTAAAGTCTAACAAATCTGCCAAAGCTTTGCAGGTTATAGAAGAAAGTTCTGAAGAATATTCTTCTGAAGAAGAAGATGAATTGTCCCTGCTATCCAGAAGGATCAACAAACTCTGGAAGCATACACAGAAGAAGTTCAGAAACTTCAAGAAACCAGATCAACGTAAAGAGTCTTCTGGACACAGAAGATCTGGAAAGAAAGAGGTGGTTTGCTATGAACGCAAGGAACCTGGGCACTATAAGAATGAATGCCCAAAACTTCTGAAGGATAAGCCAAGAAAGAAGTGTTATAATAAAAAGAAAGTTCTGATGGCAACCTGGGATGATTCAGATGCATCTGAATCTTCATCAGATTCAGAAGAAGAATGTGCAAACACGACATTTATGGCTGACGTGGAGGACCATGCAGAAACATCTAGATCTGAATCAGAATCTGATTCTGAAGAGGTATTTTTTGAACTTTCTAGAGCAGAACTTATTGAGAGTTTATCTGAAATGCTGGAAAACTATAGTAAGATTAAGCTCAAGTACAAGAAGCTTGAAAAAAATCTTGTATCTGAGAATGATCTTCTGAAATCAAAAGTTGCTGAGCTTAAAGCAAACAATTTGAAAACCAAAAATGAATTAGAAAAAGCACAACAAGATTCTGAAGTTGAAATTAAGTCAAAATCTAAAAACATTTTAGAAGAATATGAATATAGTTTTCAGATGTTTCTGGCTAGAGGCCTAGATAGAAGCAAGATGGCTTCAATGATCTATGGCGTAAGTAGAAACAACAGAAAGGGTATTGGATATGAATCACCTTCTGGGAAGGATTTAAATCCAAAACCTGTTGATAAAATGATCATAAAGTATTCTCCTCTATATACTCATTTCAAATTTGGTCATTTAAATGATATTAAACACACATGTTCTGATCTGAACAAACCTGTGTTTAATAAATCAAAACCTCAGAAGAACAAGGATGCTTATAAGGGAAAGAAATTTAGAAAGAATTTCAAACCTACTAACCCCAGAGGACCCAAGAAAATATGGGTACCTAAGGACAAAATTATTTTTGTTGCAGACATCCTTAGCAGCAAAGTTGAAACACCAGTCTTGGTACCTGGACTCTGGCTGCTCGCGTCATATGACAAGAAGAAGGTCTATGTTACAAAGCCTGGAGCTTAGATTTGGAGGTGATGTGAAGTTTGGAGGGAACCAGGAGGGCAAGATAATTGGCTTTGGAACTATAGGTAATGGTAACCTCCATTCCATTTCTAATGTGTTACTTGTTGACGGATTAACACATAATCTATTGTCCATAAGTTAATTAAGTGACAATGGTTATGATATAATCTTCAATAAAAAATGTTGTAAAGCTGTCAGTCAAAAGGACGGCTCAATCCTCTTTAATGGAAAAAAGAAGAACAACATTTATAAAATCAATCTTTCAGAACTTAAGGTTCAGAATGTAAAATGCCTTCTGTCTATTAACGAAGAGCAATGGGTCTGGCACAAAAAACTGGGGCATATTAGTATGAGACGTATATCTCAGATTAATAAACTCAATCTGGTCAGAGGACTTCCTCAGTTGAAGTTCAACTCAGATGTTTTTTGTGAAGCATGTCAGAAAGGAAAATTTTCAAAATCTTCTTTCAAAACAAAAAATGTTGTTTCAACCTCAAGACCATTAGAGCTGCTTCATATTGATCTGTTTGGACCAGTGAAAATTGCATCCATCAGAGGCAAGAAGTATGGATTAGTCATTGTTGATGACTACAACAGATGGACATGGGTAAAATTCCTGAAACACAAGGACGAGTCTCATTCAGAATTCATTGACTTCTGCAAACAAGTCCAGAACGAAAAAGATTTTAAAATTGTTAAAGTCAGAAGTGATCATGGTGGTGAATTTGAAAACAAATATTTTGAAAAATATTTTAAAGAAAATGGCATTGCACATGATTTCTCCTGCCCTAGAACTTGTTAACAGAATGGAGTTGTAGAGAGGGAAAATAGAACATTGCAAGAAATGGCTAGAACCATGATCAACGAGACTAATCTGGCAAAACATTTTTGGCCAGAAGCAGTGAATACAGCTTGTTATATTTAGAACAAAGTGTCAGTTAGACCTCTTCTAGAGAAGACTCCTTATGAACTGTGGAGGAATAGAAAACCCAACATTTCTTATTTCCATCCTTTTGGGTGTGTATGTTTTATGTTGAATACTAAAGAGAATCTGAACAAGTTTGATTCTAAAACACATAAGTGTTTCATGCTTGGGTATTCTAAACGCTCTAAAGGCTACAGAGTATATAATACTGAGACACAAAGTGTGGAGGAATCAATTCATGTTAGATTTGATGATAAGCTTGGCAATCAAAAGCCAAAGCAGCTTGAAAATTCTGCAGATAGAGAAGTAATTCTCACAGACTCTAAAGACTCAGAGGCAGAAAAGGCTCAAGTAAAAGAACCAGAAGCAACACCAGATGCAACTCTATTGGCTTCTCAGATGAACAATTTGAATATTTCTGAAGAACCAAATGTTAAAGGATCATCCATAATCAAAGCCTCTCACCCAAAGGATATGATAATTGGAAAGAAGGATGACCTATTAGAACAAGGTCTTTCCTCAGATCATCTGGAACGTCACTTTTTGGGTTGGTGTCTATCATTGAACCAACTTCTGTGGATGAGGCTCTGAATGATAATGATTGGATACTTGCCATGCAAGAAGAGCTAAATCAATTCACCAGAAATGACGTCTGAGATCTGGTTCCAAGACCAAAAGGATTCAATATTATTGGAACTAAATGGGTCTTCAAAAACAAATTGAATGAGCAAGGAGAAATTGTAAGAAACAAAGCAAGGCTAGTTGCTCAAGGATATAGTCAGCAAGAAGGAATTGACTACACAGAAACTTATGCTCTTATGGCCAGGTTAGAGTCTATACGCCTACTCATTTCTTTTGCTGCACAAAATAACATAACTCTATATCAGATGGATGTTAAGAGTGCCTTCTTAAATGGTATTATAGAAGAGGAAATTTATGTTCATCAACCTCCTGGATTTGAAAATGATAAATTTCTAGAACATGTTTTTAAACTTAAGAAATCATTCTATGGTTTAAAACAAGCTCCCAGAGCTTGGTATGAGAGATTAAGTAATTTTCTTCTGGAAAAGAATTTTATCAGAGGCAAAGTGGATACAACTCTCTTTTGTAAATCATTTAAGAAAGACTTGTTAATTTGTCAAATTTACGTAGATGATATTATATTTGGATCTACCAATATTATGCTTGGAAAGGAGTTTGCTCTATCTATGCAGGCAGAATTCAAGATGAGCATGATGGGAGAACTCAGATTCTTTCTGGGCATCCAAGTCAATCAAACTCCAGAAGGCACCTACATACATCAGTCTAAGTATGTGAAGGAGCTTTTGAAGAAGTTTAATATGACTGAAAGCAAGTTGGCTAAAACTCCAATGCATCCTACAAGCACTCTTGGAAAGGAAGAGGTAAGTAAGAAGGTAGATCAAAAGCTCTACAGAGGTATGATTGGATCTCTTCTGTATTTGACTGCTTCTAGACCTGATAGTCTATTCAGTGTTTGTCTGTGTGCCAGATTCCAATCAGATCCTAGAGAATCTCATTTAACAACTGTTAATAGGATTCTAAGGTATCTAAAAGGTACTACTAATGTGGGTTTGTGTTACAAAATATCTAATGATTATAAATTAGTTGGATTCTGTGATGCTGACTATGCTAGAGACAGAGTAGAGCGTAAGAGTACTTCTGGAAGCTGCCAGTTTCTGGGAAGTCATCTGATCTCTTGGTTCAGCAAGAAGCAACCCACAATTGCGCTTTCAACAACAGAAGCAGAATACATTGCTGCTGCTGGTTGTAGCACTCAGATGCTATGGATGAAGAGTCAACTAGAAGACTATCAGATTCATGAGAGTAACATTTCAATCTTCTGTGATAATACTTCTGCTATATGCTTGTCTAAAAATCCTATTTTACACTCTAAGGCAAATCATATAGAAATAAAACATCATTTCATCAGAGACTATGTTCAGAAGGGAATTATAAGTTTAAACTTTGTTGATACAGACCATCAATGGGCTGATATCTTTTCAAAACCCCTTGCTGAAGATAGATTTAAATTTATTCTGAAAAATATAAGTATGGATTTCTGTCCAGAATAAAATGTTTATCAGAAGCAAATTTACTCAGATGCAAAATCCTTAAACTCTGAAGTATTACTTCTGTTAATTTCTTTGTTTTTTCGTTTGTGTGTATCTGAACTAACAAGCCTCAGAGGATCTGAACGTTGGCTAACGTTTCATTTCTCAAAGATGTTTCAGAAGCACATGCAAGCAAACACGTGTAACTCTAAATCTGAAAAGGTGGAGTGCACATTACTGAAATGACGTTTGAGGTACTGTTTTTGATTATTTAGTTTCTCGTTTCCCCCCAAATTGTCAGAATCATTAAATGCTTGAAATGATTATATTCTTTTTATTAAATGCTAAGTGTAAACGTGTTGAACGTGTGACTCTATGTGTGCCCTAATTTCTTCTATAAATACCACAACACTTCACTTCTCACACTTTTCACTCTCTCACACTCTTGTATGCATTTCTGTCTGTTTCACTGCTTTCATCTCTCTCCCAAACCCAAAACCTTTCGTAACCCTAAATCTCTCTCAAGAACAACAATGGCTACTTCTTCATCAACTTCTACTCAGTTTCAATCAACTATGGCTGCTGTTTCATCTTCTAACATGGGTGTTGTTGCTTTCAAAGAACCAGTTAGAACTCTTCTAACACCAATTGACAAACTTGAATTTTTGTGTGAATCTATTGTGAATTTTAAATCTATTGCTGAAAATGTGTTTGATCTTCGTCCCATTGTTGATGCTCAAAGTTGGACAAAGTTCTTTGATTGGCTGATGGGACCAGTTTATCCATGTTTGGTGAAGGAATTTTGGATCCATGCAACCACATACCCTAAGTTCATTGTTTCATCTGTTATGGGTAAGGAAATCATCATAACTGAGGATCTGATCAGGAAGCTCATAGGTTATGAAGAAACTGATGGTGTTACAAATCTGCCAGCTGGGCGTGTTGATATGGCAGAGGTTTATAGTGAAGTTTGCTCATCTGGAGAAGCTTCTAACAAAGTGAAAGATCTGAAGCCAAACTACAGGATCTGGGCTAAGATCTTTATGGGATGCATTCATCATAGGAGTCTTCAAACTCTCCTGATTATGTAAATACTAATCAGATGTACTTCATGTACTGTCTGAGTCAGAGCACAAAAGTGGATCTGCCTTATCTACTTTTCAATCATTTGTGGACTCACGTGAAACAGTCAAGGGAAGAAGTCAGAACTAAAAATCAAAAGATAAGGAATTGGATTCCAATGGGAAGACTCATTTCAGACATTCTGACTGAGAATGGTCTGGTTGGACATCTGATAGAAGCTGGATTGCAGGAAGAGTTAGCTTCTGTGGTAGGAAAACCTCTGAATGGGAAAAGTCTTCAGAGGATGAAGGTTGTAGAAGAACTCACTTCTGCACCAAAACAGATAAACTCTGAAGAGGTCAGCAAAAGAAGGATACCAGTGGATGATTTTCCTCTGTTCTACGCTAATGAACCAAGGGAAATTATTTTGAAGTATATAGCAACGTGTCTGGCAGATGGAACTCCTCTACCAGAACATCTGATTCAGAAAGCAGACGAACCTGAATCAGATTTTTATGGAGATAGACATAAGAAGAAGAGGAAAGTTCCTGAAGAAGGATCTTCAAAACCAAAGAGGAAAGCTTCTGGAGAAGCAACTTCTGTTAAACCAAAGAGGGTCAAGAAGCAAAAAGGTAACCCTCCTGAGGCCAGTTTAGATTCAATCTTAGAAACTGTCAAAGAGGTACTAACATCTGATCCCCCTGTCTATGAACCCATACCTTCACCCTCACCTTCTCCTCCTCATGAACCTGAAACAATCCCTTCTGAACCAGAAACATTTGAACCTGTTCCTCCTACTCCTAAACCAAAACAACCATCTGCACCTCAACCACACCCATCTGACAAACAATCCTCTGAAATTCCCCCACCAAAAACACAAACTTCTGAACCACAACCAGAAAAACCCATTCACTCTGACCTCAACCAGAACAACATCAAACTTTTGAATCATTTATACCTGATTTCGATGTTCTTGATGTACAACCCCTGAAAATTCTGTTTGAAGTCTCTTCCACATCTTGTCATTCTTCTGCATCATCTGATTCTACTGAATCTGATTTACCCCCAGAAGTAAACTCACCCCCTCACTCCGTGGCTATGAACCAAAACAACCAGATGTATTCATTCCATCTGAATCTATCCTTTCTCAACCCACTCCAAAACCAAAACCAAGATCATCTGCTTTTGTTTCTTTTGCTTCATTAAAACCTTTTCCATCTGATGATCTTCCCTCTGGACTCAAACTTAAATTTTTTTATCCAAAACGTCAGGCTATCACTGAATCATCTGGCCAAACATCTATTTCATCTTATCCTCGTCCTCTTTTCATCATTCCTTCCTTTTCCATACCATCCTCATCTAAAACCACCAAAACACCATCTCTAGAAAACTTTCTGAAACCAAAACCTAGAATGGATGTTAGTACATTATTTGATGGCTTCAAAAAGGAATTGAACATGTGGATATCTTCTGTAAAGAAGGAATGCTTGTCTAGTGTGAATCTAGATGCTTCTGAAGCCACTTGGAACAAATTTATCTCAAGATTCAACTCTGTAGCTTCAAATCTTCGCACCATTTGCTCTGATGATGCAAAGGTGAAATTTGCTGAAGTTATCAGACAGACTCTTCTGAACATGAGTAGATCTCCAGTTCTTCCTCTAGACAATGCACCTGCTGAAGAACCTATGCCTGAAGATACTCCTCTAGAAGCGGTTGTTGCTGAAGAAACTCTTGTGCCTAATCAGTCAACTCTGATGATTTTGGAACAAGCATCTAATTCTGTGATTCAAGAAAATGCATCTGCATCTACTATGGTCATTGATAGTGCTCCAGCTCCTGTATCTGCATCTACTATGGTCATTGATAGTGCTCCAGCTCATGCATCTGCTCCAGTTTCTTCTGAAATCAAGACAGAAAATCCTGATTTAGAAGAAAAGTTTTCTCAACTAGAAGCCAGCAACAAAGAGATCAGAACATGGATGGTCAAACAAGAACAAACCACAGATGAGATCAAGACGTGGATGGCTAGGCAAGAAGAATCTTCCTCTGAGATTACAAACCTCCTGAAGATGATTGTCTCTCGTCAGTCTTAGTTGTTTTTCTGTTGTTTGTGGACATTATGTTTGATTTGCTTATGTGTTTATCATCTGAATATTTTGTTTATCAATGACTATGTTTGGTTTCTGTTTCTACTTGTTTTATCATGTTATTTTTCTCTGTTCTTCTTTTCTGTCTTAAAAAGTTTTTTTTTTCTTTTTGATTATGACAAAAAGGGGGAGAAAAAGAAATTCTGATTGTTCAAAAATAAACAGTTACTAAAATGGAATTCAGATATAATAAATTATAACTAACATTGAATTTTAGTCTTTCAGAACTATAACGTATCATCTGAAAAAATTCATTGAAGTTACCCTGAGAGTCTCCAAACCAGACCTTAATTCAAACCAGGTTCTGATTATCAAGCTCAGGTTCTGGAAAGTAAATCAAAATCTGATTCTGGAAAGTATATTCTAACCCGGATTCTAACTAGACTCTTAATATGAAAAGTATACTCATGCAAAAGGGAAGTATTTTCTTCTATTAGAGTATTCATTTCAGGGGGAGATTCTTTATCTCAGGGGGAGTTATATATTTATCCTTTTATTGAACAAAATTTCATATGTTTTTGTCATCATCAAAAAGGGGGAGATTATTAGAACACAGATTGGTGTTTAATATATCTCTATGTTTTGATGATAACACTAATGAAATTTTGTATTAAGAAAATATATACTCTAATTTTGTTCAAGTGTTTTTGTTTCAGATATTAAATTAAATATTCTTAAGGAAGCAAAAATGCATCTGAACATTACTCTACGCAAAGCTCTGAAGCATCAGAAGCAAGTCATCAGAAGACTCTGAGCGCTGCTAAAAGAGACTCTGAAGCGTAGTTGAAGAATTTGTATGAAGTGTTTCAAGCATTGTTTCAAGAAGACTCTGAAAGTACTTTTCGCTGCAAGTACAGAGGCTATGTTATTCAAACTCTGCTCTGATTGATATTCACGCTGAAGCACATTGGCTGCAAAACTCTGATGACATCAAGACTCTGATGTTGATAACTTTGAGACAGAAACTTGTTGAAGAATATTTTATTCAAAGTTATATCCGTTGGCATATTCCAAACGACTCTTTCCTTATTCATGTATGGCACAGGAAATCAGACAAAAGGGATTTGTCTGAACATTCCTCTTATGGGAAAGCTAAAGTCAATAGAAGACAAAAAGGCTACAGCTACTCTGCTACGCACAGTCTTCAAGCATTGGACTTTCTGCTCTATAAAAGGATGTCTTCAACAACATTTCAAAGTTGACGAATTATTGAGAAATCAAATTGAAAACTACTCTCAAGCTCTTATAAAATATATTTCATAAGCTGAATAATTTTTATTCGTTCTTAATCTAAGTGTAAAAATCACAGTTGTGATATAGCTTTTTAGAAGCATCTTAAACACTTGTTAGTTTACATTTATTTGTAAAAGGTTCCTTAAGAAGACCAAGTTGTGGTCAGGATTTCATGATAAGACGAAGACAGTTGTTCTTAGTGGTTGACACTGTAATCTTTTTGAATATAGTGGATTAAGTCCTTATTGAGAAAGGCAAATCACCTTGGTAGGATGGACTGGATTAGTTGAGTTCAACGAACTAGGATAAAAATACTATGTTATTTTTATTGCCATAATTATTTCAAAACCCTTATTCAACCCCCCTTCTAAGTGTTTTTCTCACCTTCAATTTTGAGTCACAATATCATGACAAGGAGAATGCATAAATTGGATTTGAGGTATGCAAGCAAATACACAAGCAAATTCAAGCTTACTTCAAGTAGAAGTTTCACATTCATTCTCCACCATTAGATCAATTTAAGGATCAATTCACATCCATATGATCACTACACTCTCTCCGCAGATGATTTGAATGATTTTCCAAGGGAAACGGTGCCAATTTCACGTGTGCATGAGCTCCCATTTCCAATTTGGGCATTTCAAAATTACACTCTAATCAGCCACAATTGGGCCTCCAAATCATTCTAGATCCAACATATAAAAGCTTCAGATGAATTTTGAAGCTTCATTGAGACATTTTGGTGGAAAATTGAGGAGATTACAGTTGGAGAATTGAAGAGCAAAAGTGAAATCATGAATTGAGATTGGAGCAAATTCAAAGCAAATCAACTCTAGCATTCTCTTCCTTGAACTTCCTTGAGTGTTTCTGCACGATTTTGCACAAGCTTAGCTGCATTAGAAGCTCCAACAGAGAGGCTCCGTTAGGTAATCCTCAAATCAATATTTCTCTCATAATATGCATGCATTTCACTCCATTGTTGTTGCAAACTGAAGACCTACATGTGTATGCAAATTCTGGATCATTATTTGTTATGTTTGTGATGATTTCATTTATGTGCTCAAATCTTTGATGCTTCGATTCTCTTAATTTACGCATGATAAATGATTTTGGACTGTGGATCCATGATCTACATAAGCTCCCCTTTAATTTGATAAAAGATTTGATGTGATTTGGTGATGATTTGAGTCTGCAACTCCGGCCGTGTGACCGGAGAAGATGACTGGAGATTGTAGCTACGTTATCTGGTTATCTTTCCGTTCTGCTTGTGTGTCATGCCACTTGGATCTGTTGAATATTTGACGTTGTATGATCAACGATCCAGATCTAATATGACTGGCTGATGTGTTTGGTTGATTGCCATGTTTTTAAGTTGTACGTTGCGTTTTGATGTGGCTGACTTGTGGTTTGGACTTTGGGCCTCGCTTGCTGTTTGCACCACACTCTTGAGGGAGCCCAATGCTTTTGCCTTATTTCTTTACTATTTGCACCGCTGGCTCTTTTAATTGTTTTTTCTTTTTCATTTATTTTCTGTTTTGGTTTTAATCATTTAAAAATAGCTCATAATACCATAAAATTCTACAAAAATATTTTTTAGACACTTAAATGTGTTAAATAATTTTTGACATTTTTTATTTTTATTTTTTAATTAAAATGGAATTAAATGGTTGGAGTGGTTTTTAAATTGATTTTAATTGCTTTTTTCTTGCTCTTGTTTTGTTTCTTGATCAAATTTTCTCTCCAATGACTAAAACTTTTTTCTCATATCCATGATGAGTTGAAGAGTTTTATATGATGATTTTTCCCCTGGTTTGACCATTTTTGGTTTGACTTTGACTTCATTTTTGTTGACCCTCGACAACCCTCCTTCAAAATGGTACACCCTTGTGAATCAATTTCTTTGGTGGTGTTTTGAAGTGACTTTGGTTGTGATCTTTTGGCCTCTGGTTGCCAACTCTTTGATGAGCATTTGAGATTTTTATTTGGTTTTGTCGCTTTCGCGAAAATAAGGTGCCGGCACAACGGAAGAGTCGCCACCTTTCGTTATTTATCCCTCAGAACGGGAAAGGAAACGATCGGAAAAAACCTAACGAAAAAGGGTAAGACAAGGTCGTCGCAACCGTTGTCTGGGTTCGGGAGTCGGTTACGCAAGGGGAAGGTATTAGCACCCCTCACGTCCGTCGTACTCGACGGGATCCACGTTTGTTGTGTTTACTGGACGAGTTGGTTTATCTATCTACCTATCAAGGCTGGCTCAAAAAGAAAAGAGAAATGACTCGGCAAAGCGTCGCACTTTATGCCTACGTATTCTCATCAGAGAACGAGAAATCAGAGTCAACGTAGTTCGGCCTACGACGGGTTATGGGGAAGGTGGCTCGCCAATACGTCAGTATTGTGCCTACGTACTCTCAACAGGTATGAGAGATCAGAGCTTACGTAGTTCGGGACACTACGGATTATTTTCTGTCTTTTACGGAAGAAGTGTTTTTTATTGTGTTTGCAATTTCAATCTCCCTAGAGACTATGACCTGAGAGTGAATGCGTCACATGTCACCCAAAGGGTGCCATACTAAACATCCAGACTGTGGAAAAGAAACTCTCCCACAATCCTTTCTCAGATAGCTTAAGGCTCGTAACGTACGAAAGAAATCATTCATGATTACTGTATCTTAAACTGTTTTGAGATGAGAAGAGAACAGGCTCAACTAGGAGGGAGACTATCAAGTCCTACGGTTGTGATGCCAAGGATTCATCCTATGGTTGAGGTTTGAAACAGGGAACTCCTAGAAGTTGTCATGCATAGGTTTCAACCTAAAGTTCTATCATCACTTCCTTATCAAAGGAAATGAGAGTCCTAAGGGATCATGTCAATGATACGCCAAAACAGACAAAGCATCAGCTTAACCAGTAAAATGCATGCAATGCAAGTGAGGGAGGAAATGTGTGTGGGGCATCAGCCTCCACAAGCTCATCTCAACCTCAAGCCAGAATGAATAACAGTAATCATACTGAAAGTAAACAACATGCTATCAAGCAAACAGTAAACTACAATCATGCAGAAGAAATAAAATAATGCTATCAAGCAAAATAAACCACATGGGCAAGGGAGCAGGGCTCTACCGAATACCCGCAAGCAAAGCCACACAGTAACAATACAAGCAGAGGGAGCAACTCAACCTCTAGTGCAATCATGCTCCTAGATTCTACCTAGTCTAGATATGGACTTATTCTAATGCATCAAGCAAGTCAAACAAGGCACATCAATACAGAAAAGAAACAAAGAAGAAAGCAAATCAACTCCTCTCTCAACTCCAAGCTTCAGCTCTTCCAACAGCAACTCAGTCTTCAGACTTCAATCACTCTTGACAAATATCAATTTGCTTCTCCAGGTCTCAACCCTTTCACATAAGTTTCAACTTATCTTCTCTGAGCTTCAGCTCCCCAATCAGTTCCACCTTCAGGCTTCACCCTTAACCACAAGTATCAACTTGATTCCTTCAGGATCTCCAAGCTTCAAAGTAAGTATCAACTTCCTTTGCTTTACCAGTCTCAACTGGGTCTTCTCTTCCTGCAAGCTTCAGCTTCTCAGAGTAATCTTCAATCACTTAGAAGTATCAACTTCATCCTTCAATCTTTAAGCCTCAGCTCTTTATTCAGTCTCAACTGGATCTTCATTGGGTCTTCAAGTATCAACTTGCTCTTGCTCTTCTTGCTCTTCAAGCTCTTCAAGCTCTTCATCTCTCAAGATACTCAAACCAGAGGAAATCACTTAACTGAATAAGCTAGGATATTAAACTGCTTATTGACCACCAAAGGTGACCTATAAGGGTTCAACATCAAATGAAGGATTCCCTCAAAAGTTCTACTTCCTAGGTACCATCACTTATCCCTCCAAAGGAGAGAGGTGTATACCATGGAAGGACTTTGAATCATAGGGAGGAATGGAGGTGAAAGATACCATCCATGTTTAAGAAAGAACTTAACTAGGTCTAAACTCTTCCTAATCCCTAACCCTAAAACAACAACAAAACAAATAAGATTCCAAGCTCTCAAGCTCCTCAATCAATCTCCAAGTCTTCTACTGTGCTCCACAATGCTCCTCAAAGCAATATCAAGCTCTCCAAGCCCACAAAGCAAAGCAAACAAAAATACAAACCCACAAGGGCAACACAAACAATCATCAGCTACAAAAAATCATCTAAAAATAGTATACTACTATATTAAAACCTAATATAATTTCTAGGGGATCCTATATACCTACCCTTAATACCCTATATGTCCCAATATCTATCTTGACCTAGAAACCTAAAATTCTAGTGTTATTGTGGACCTATGTTAAGGATTAACCTAATTCTACACAACCTAAAGTCATCTAAGCAATACTAACCTAAAAATTCATCACAAAATTATGGAATAAATCCAGGGGGGAGCTAAAGTCCTAATCTAACTATCCTAAAAAGAATGGCCTAAAAATATGAAGGGAACTAGCTTAACAAAATTCTACAAATCTATGCATCAACATAAAAGAATTAAAAAGCTATTAAAAGAGAAAATCCACAAAAATATTAAAAATGCATGAAATGCAAATATTATGATTTTATAATTTTCTAGACATTATCATGAAATGGGATAAAAAATCCCCATGCAAAAATCATTAATTTTCTATTTATTATGATTTTTCAACGATTAATGAAAAATAGAGAAAAAGAAATTAAAATGTGAAATGTTTGGTGTGAATAGCAAGTATATTCAGTTCAGATCATGAATGGGCTCAAAATGGGGGTGGGGATAGTGAGGCGCGCTAGGCCCAATTTCCATCCGAAAATCATTTCAATAATCATAAAGAAAATGGAAAAGCCACGGTGCAAAGAGTAATAAGATTCAGTTCAAAGCAACCATGGGCCAAGAAAGGGGGTGGGGATATCAACCCAGCCCAATCTCCCTTTTAATGAAACGATGCGTTTCAGGTGTCTTCAGACTTTCCCTCTTCAAGCGAAATTGAATCCCAGCCGTTGGATCTTGGTATCAGTCAATGGGTCTTGCTTCATCCAATGGACACGCATTCGTCTTCTACCTTCAGCTAGGGTTCAGAAGGAGAAGCCATAGAAACTCAGAGCTTCAAGCTCATCCTTCACCAAACTCGTACCACCTCAAATCTCCATGGAAAATCAAAATTCCAAACCCTAATCTGTCCAGAATTCCATGCTGAATCTAACCATGGTCTTAAAATCAATTGAAACATCCTAAATCTCCAAACCCGATCCAAGATCAAAGATATGCTCAAACATCAACTTCAACAATTCTTGCAATTAATTACTTCAGACTGATCACCACCTCACACTGATTGATTCTTGATATCTAATTCATGCTATAGCTCACTATAAGTCGATTTCTTGGTCCAAACAAAAATGGTGACACCAACTGAAACTTCACCAATTGCTCTCAAACTTCTCAGAATCCATCTCCTATTGGTCTCTAACCGTTCTAACCTAACAATTCTTGCTAATTATGCCTAAATCATGGTGTAGAAGAAAATTCACTGACCTGTTGAATCTTGATTAACAGATGGTGTAAACCTTCACTGCAAGCCTTCAAACTCTTCAGAATCGATCCTTGAATGATGATCTTGCTACTGTTTGCAAAAGTTTTGATGGAGAATGCTTGAATCTCAGAATTCGATGGTGACTTGCAACCTTGAAAATCCAAATGCTATCTCTTCAAATCTCCATGGTTTTGCCTCCAATTTGATCTGCACAGCTTCAATATGATCAATGGAGTGTGTTTAGCTTGAAAGAATGAATGGAATTGAATCAGAATGTTGAATTTGATTTCAACTTGCAATGGAAGCAAGTGAAATGGCTATCTCTCTCTTCTCTCAAATCTTACACCAACCTTGCATCTGAGCAAGTTCTATACATTATATAGAGTGGTTTAGACTCATCTAGAACCATCTGGACCCATCTAATGAGAAATTGGAATTCTCATGTCATGAGTTTATGAATTCATCCATCTCATGCCTCACCTCATGCCATAGCCCTTGCAGCACTTGTAACTGACCTGAAATTCTCCTCATATGAGATGTAGAATGTGTTAAAACCCTTTACTAGCTTGTACATTGAGTTTCTTTGAGTTTTGCATTTGAACCTTAAGATGCAAGCAACCAACTTCCAAAGCATCCCCATGATCTAGGCCTCAATTCAAAAAAGTGGTTGAACCATTGTTTTTAGAATGTCTTTTAGAGTCAAAATGACCTATCATATGCCATGGTTTGGATGTGTAACTTGGGATTTCCAATTTCCAATTTCAACTTATTTAACTTATGCCTCCATTTTAGGTCATTTTTATCACTTTTTGCTACAAGCCTTTTTAACATCTCATGACCTCCCTACTAGCCTTAAAACATCATTCTAAGCAAGTTTTATGTTGAAGTTTTTCCATTTGAAGCTTGGACATAGGAGATATGGCCTTATGCTTGAAATGACCTATAATGTCCAAATGACCAAAATGCCATTGACTTGTCAAAGCCATAACTTGAGTTCTACAAATCCTATCAAGGATTTCTAGTACTCTCTAGATAGCTAAGAAGATTAGGAACAACATTCATGTTGACCAAAAGTTCATAGGAATCATCCTTCTTGGGCAAAAGTTGGATGCAAGTTGGGTGACTTTCAAGGACCCAGATTCACATACCTCAAATGACCTGTAACTTGTCAAAGTCATAAATTGAGCTCTACAAATCCTATCAAGGACTTATAGTACTCAAATTAAAGATAAGAACAAGATCTACAACATTCATGTTAGGGGTAAGATGAGATGACAATCACATCTTGAGCTAAAATGTCTTGAAGATAAGGGTCAAACTAGGGGATTTTACACTGTCAAGCCTTAGAAACCCTAGCTTAAAACTTCTCAAACTCCTCAATCATGATGAGTTGGTCTAGGAATCATCCTTATAGCATCTCAATGCATCAATCCATGATCACATGGCTTTTGAATTAAGTCTCAACCTTCTCCAAATCATCAGTTGACCTAGGGTCGACCCAGTCAAACCCTAATTACACCACTCATGGCTGAGTCTTCTTACACTTGAACAATGACCTCTCTAGGCCTCATGATGGCTTTCAAGACATCCCATAAGCCCTCCCAAAGCTTCAAGTCCATCCTCATAGCCTCGGAATAATCTGAGGAGCTCTCACAACTCTCAAGTTATGAGACACACAACCTTGGTTTCAACCAATCTTCCTAAGGATCTCTTCAACCTTTTTTGACAAAGATATCAACCTTTGAACACTTGAATAACCTTCTTGGCTAGCTTCATAGTCTTGATGGGTACTCATACCTCTTGATCTACTGCACACATATCAATGAAATGCAGATGACAATGCTAGTGAGCACATGCTAGGTAATAAAAGGTTGGTCAAATTTTGGGGTGCAACAGGTTTATTTTGAAACTTTTTCCTATTTTTGAGGTGACTTGCAAGTCAAGTTACTTCTAAGGGAGGTTCATACAAGTACTTGACCTAGTTTGCTTGGGAAATGACTTCTATGGATCCCTTGAGCTCTCAATTCTTGTTGATTCATACTTCTAACATGTTGAGGTATTTGAATTCTCATTTTTAGGTCATAAAATTGTTCATTGCTTGTTGAGATTTGCATTTCTCTTAGGCTTTCCACTTGAAGTTCAAGTGTTGAATGTGCTTAAGACTTAGGTCTTTCTCCATGCCTATGCTTGCATTCTCCTTTGTGCTTTTCTTTCTTTGGTTTATGTATCTTCTCCTCTCATCTTTGCCTCTGTCAAATGAACTTAGAATCCCAATTAAGATGGTTTGGTCTCTCCTTAAGAGGTACTTGGAACATGTCTTGAATGGTGATTCTTTGAGGACTTCTCTTGTGTGTTCTTGCATGATCATTGAGTTTGCTTATGGTTGAGTTACCCATTTGAGTTCCTTGATGTCCTCACATTTCCTCCCACTCTCTCATTTGATCATGGATTCTTCCCTTTCTTTTGGTTTGCCTTTGGGCATTGTGGTTGATGCTTGAGTGGTTGTAGGATTTATTCTCCCATTTCATCCCACTTTTGTGTACTTGTTTGCTCTCTTTTGTGTGCATTCTTCTACCCTTCTTCTTTGCATCTCTCATATGCATGCTTGAGGTTGAGATGTGTTTGTAGAGGCTACTGCCCCACCCTTTTTTCCTCCCTCACTTTCATTCTAATTGTGCATTACATGTTTGCATACTTGCATGGTCTTATGCTTTCTTCTTCTTCTTCTTCTTTCTTCTTTGCCATGTTCCCTTAGGACCTCTAATCTCTCTTATTCAAGATTGATTATGATAAACCTTAGGCTTGAACCCATGCATGATAACATTAGGTAGCATTCCCTTTTATCCCAATCACAGGTGCACTTTGTATGATAACTTTAGGTTGAGTCTTAGTCTCCCTTTAGAGTGTCTCTCTCTTCTCATCTTCAAACTTTCTCAAAACATATAATAAAGGTTAAGGATTGTTATATGTTACGAGCCTTATGTACTTGGGAAATGGTGATTGGGGGGCCTCCTCTCAATCATCTAGAGTGTTTAGCGTATGTCCTTTGGACGATATGCGACGCATTCTCTCCTAGGTCATAGTCTTTAGTGCACCATGAATTACAAACAATAATCAATGCACTTCTTCTCTAAAAAACATAAAAACAAACTTCAAACCTTTTTATCCTTCGGGATCTTAATTTGGAAAACCTTTTTCATAAGGAGAGTTTAGTTAACTCTTGGTTCTACTGCAAACCGGTAACGCCTAAGTCTCCAATGGTCGAGCTGCATACACCTAACTGCTAGAACTAAGTCTAAACCCTACTCGGGCCTAAAACATTTTGAACCAACCAGTGTTCTTGTTAGCCCAAACTACGTTTGCTCTGATTTCTCATACCAGATGAGAATACGTAGGCACAAGAAAGCGATGTCTTGGCGAGCAACCTTCCCCACTTTCACTCGTAGTTAGCCAAACTACGTTGACTCTGACTTTCCCATTGCACGAGGGAATACGTAGGCATAGAGCGGCGATGCTCTATCGAGTCTCTTTTCTTTTCTTTTGTCCCTGAGCCGTAGCTTAGATAGTAAACACCCTTTTAGATAGGCAACAAAGCGTGGATCTCGTCGAGTATGAAGGATGTGATGGGTGCTAACACCTTCCCCTTGCGTAACTGACTCCCGAACCCGAGATATGGTTGCCATGACCCGTCTTTTCCCATTTTCGTTAGGTTTTCTCTGATCGTTTCCTTTTCCTCTTTTGGGATAAATAACAAACAGTGGGACTCTTCTGTCCTTGCCAGCCCCTCTTCGCAGCGATGCGACAGTTGGCGACTCTGCTGGGGATATCTTCTCATAACCTATGCGAGTCAATCCTAGCGCTTGGTTGTTTATCTTTTAGGTGTGTGTTTATGTGTTGTACTTTATCTTTATTTTCCCGCATTTACTTTCAGCATTGTATATATCAGTTTTGTTGTGTTGTTGGGGGGAATGTTCCATTGAGAGATAAGCCGGACCCAAACTTGAGTACAAACATAGCATTAGAAGTGGAAAGTAGTGGTGAACTTATATGTTTGGCATGCACTAGTTCCAATGAAATTCGTGCTCAGACGAGATTCTCTTTGATGACTTCTTTTTTGGCCCTTTGGGCTCGAATGGATTTTGGATCTGAGGATTGTCGACTCTGGGAACCGATCATTTGTGATTCAGCTAAGTGAGGTCGCTTCGTTAGATTATGATGCCAAACCATAAATGGTGAACATATCATCGTTTCTCAAAAGTCTGTGACGCTGATGAACGCATAGGATGCCGAACCTTGTCAATGGATAGGTCCATACCTGTGAGAGGGATTGGGTTATGCAGGAAAACATGACTTCCAAGCTACCTGGTTTTCTTTACAGTGTGAATCTGTGTTCTTGATACAAGGGGTTCCTATCAGTGACAGTGCTATGTTCTTGTCAAAGCGGGGCCCTGGTTCTTAATCAACAACACAACAATCTTGATCCCCTGCTTGCATGTGCATTTGCATTTTCATATTGCATATTCATTAACATGTATATATGTTGCAGGTGTATATTTCCCTTTGATTCTAGTGTTCTTATTTCTCTGGCATGGAGCCTGGCCTGAGGAAGACAGTGGTATACAAGGTTCCGACACCTGGCATCAGATCTCTGCTGGGTTTGATTTCTGTAGCTGACAGGAAAGTGATGGAAGACTTCAAGGAATCCTATGGGAAGCTTCTGAGTGTTGTCTGCAAGCCATCAGTGTATGAGTTGAATGGTCTTCATGCTCTCTTGCAGTTTTATGACCCACAACTGAGGTGTTTTACTTTTCCTGATTACATTCTGGCGCCTACCTTAGAGGAGTTCTCTGTGTTGTTGGAAGTGCCTATTCTTGATCAGATGCCATTCTATCACACCGAAGTTGAGCCTGATCTGGCTAAGCATATTGCTGCTTTACATCTGGATGTTTCTAAGCTGAAGGGGCATTTGGCTAAGAGGAATGGAATACCTGGTTTCCCTTTATCTTTCCTGATTGAGAAAGCTCAGCAGTTTTCCCAAGATGGTTGTTGGGTGGTGTTTAATGCCATCTTAGCATTATGTATCTATGGTATCACGCTATTTCCTAACATTCCGGATTTTGTAGATTTTGTATATGTGGTTTGTGAGCCATCTCCCCAAATCTGGTCCTTTCATTACTACTGCAGGTGCTTCAGAATGGTTTGAGAGGTTGATGGGGTTATCTGTTGAGAACATTATCTGGTTTAACAGAGATATGGTGGATACTGAGATCATTTATAGTTGCGGAGGTTTTCCTAACGTCTCGTTGGTCGGAAGGAAAGGATGCATCAACTATAACCCATCCTTGATGATCAGACAGTTTGGGTACGCCTTGAGAGATCCTCCTAAGGAAGAGGAGATACAGGAGTCTCTGTATCTCCCTTGATTGTTGGAAGGTGATACTTTGCTTAGAGTTGAAGATGCTTGGAGCAGAATCCATAGGAAAGGGAAAGTTTCTTTGGGGAAGAGTAACAGTCAAGCTTACGACCCTTATTTGACTTGGATCCAGGATAGAGCGAAGAGGTTACTGATGCCTTTCCCGTATGTAGAGCCTTTGTATCCTCTCATGATTGAGGAACCCACCACTGTGGACATTCAGAAGTATAACTAGTTGTGGTATGAGAAAGAGGAGCTTCAGAAGGCTAATGAAGAGTTAGAGAAAGAGATCATTCAGCTCCGAAGTGAGAAGATTGAAGCTGTGTATTCTTCTAAAAGGAAAACCGAGCTTGTAAACAGGTTGGGCATAGATTTGACTAAGGAGACTCGTTCCCGTGAACGTCTGGGTTTAGATCTGAAAGCTATCAGTGATGTTCTCGCTTCTAAGAAGAAGGACTTAGATAGGGTCTATTCTGAAGATTTCTAAGTTCAATGATCAGTGGAATGCTACTCTTTCCAACAACAAAGAGCGTGAGGATAAGCTGAAGCAGAAGATCACTAGACTGAAGACATAGCTCAGGACAAAGGATGAGAGGATTGCAGATGAAGCTTCACTCAGACGTGACAGTGATTGCAGACTAAACGATGCTTTGGCAACCTTGGAGGATTACAAGTTGAGGGTTGATTAAAAGAGGTTCAAGCTAGAGGAAGTCTTTGGTGAGGGAGCTTGGGAAGTCTATGTTGAGGGGTTACAAACCACTATCAGACAACGAGAGTCGCTCATTCAGGGATTACTTGTCAGACCATACCATCCTGAGACACAGGAGATGTTGGAGGAGTTTCGTGCTCGTTTCCGTAATTGATGTCTTTCTTTTCCTTTGTAGCCTGTTTGTAGTGACCATCACCAGACCTGTTGGCTGAGGTCCTTTTGTGGATTCATTGTACTCAGTTGTATGATTGTATATTGCCTGTTGGCCTTTTCTTGTATGTATGAGGTGTTTGTCTCTATGCTTGGGTTTTCCTATGTCTCGTTGTTCGTGCAGGAACTAGAATCGAGGGGAAACGTCCCTAATGCATATATACATGTTCATAGCATTTTTGCATAGCAAGTGCAGCGGAACCATTTTCATACCCATGTTGGTTTGTTAGATTGTTTCAGGATAGACAGCCAGACTACTCACCGTTACGCCATAAGAGGGAATCAACGCAGAGTTATGGAGCAAGTGCAAGCTGAGATGCAGGAGATGAGGGACAGGATGTCTCAGTTTATGGAGCTGATGCAGGGTGTGGCACATGGCCAGGAACAACTGAGGACTCTGGTCCAGCCAGTGATTGCTCATGTTGACAGTAATGATGTGCTTCATGGAGGAACCGCTGCTAATCCTCCTCGTGGTGATGGTACGCTACATGCTCACACTATTCCTACAACAGTTATTCCTCCGGGCGGAGGCAACGTACGTGGAATCCCTGAAGTGGTGTGTGCTATGCATGGCAACAATGTTCCGCAATAGGATGAGGACCAGCATGAAGACGCATTTTCTATGAGGGATATTGGTGCTGGACTAGCATCTGAGGCTGATTGAAGAAAAGATGAGATATTTTGAAAATCAGAACTCCATGGGACTAGACATGGCCAATCTAGGGCTGATCCCGGATTTGAAAGTTCCACTGAAGTTCAAAGTCCCTGACTTTGACAAGTATACGGGAACTACTTGCCCAAGGGTCCATTTGCGTTCTTATTACCGCAAAATGTCTGCTCACTCGGATGACGAAAAATTGCTCATGCAATTTTTTCAAGACAGCTTATCTGGACCCTCGCTTGAGTGGTATATGGGATTGGAGCCTGTTAATATCCGCAGTTGGAGAGACTTAGTTGAAGCCTTCGTGAAGAACTATCAGTATAATAGTGACCTTGCTCCTAACAAGGTCCAACTCAGAATTTTTCTCAAAAGACTAGTGAATGCTTTAAGGAATACGCCCAGAGGTGGTGCGAACATGCAATCAGAATGCAGCCTCCGATGGTGGAGCGTGAATTGATTGATATGTTCGTAGCTACTTTGCTTGGTGTCTATTATGAGAAGCTTATCAGTAGCATGTCTGGTAGCTTTTCTGATTTGATTATCACTGGGGAGAGGGTAGAGAATGGTATAAAGTTGGAAAAGATCCAATCTGGTGAAGTGTCCTCAGCCGGAGGAGGAGGTAAAAAGGTGTTTGGTAATAAGAAGCGTGAAGGCGAGACTAATTAAGTGCCTAGTTCCCGAAGGAATATATATCAACGATTAATGCAAAATCATCAGCAGTAGCAGGTTTCTAATATCACAATTCCAGTCGTTCCTCAACATCAACAACAACCACAACAACAACAACAACAACAACAGAATCAACAGGGTTATTGAAGGTTTCAAGATCAGAGTCGGACAACAAATAGATAATTTGACGCACCTCCGATGCCTTATTCCCAATTGCTCCAGCACTTGTTACAGTTGCAGTTAATCTAGAAGAGAACTTTAGCTCCTCTGACAGGACCACCTCCACCTGGTTATGATGCAAATGCTCGTTGTGAGTTCCATTCTGGGGCACCTGAGCACAACATTGATAATTGCAAGGCTTTTAAACACAAAGTTCAGGATTTGGTGGATAGCAAGGCAATAAACTTTTCTCACGATGCTCCCAACATCATACAGAACCCCATGCCCAACCATGGGGAAGCCGGAGTCAGTGCAATCAATGAAGACGAGAGTTTAGATCTGATAACTTATGTCAATGATTTGAAGACACCGCTGAGTTTTGTGAAGGAAAATTTATTGAAGGGAGGGATATTCCCAGGCTGTAATGAATCGTGTGCTGAATGTTTGAGTCATCCTGAGGGATGTGCAAAGCTGAAGAGCTGTATTCAGGGTATGATGAATGATGGAATGCTGCAATTTGACCGGATTACTGAGAAGAAGTCTGAAGAGGTAATGGTTGAAGAAAGGAATGAGGTTGCAACGATCTCGATTCCATACAAAACTATAATTATTTCTTCGCCGAGGCCGCCAACCGTTATCATCACCAAAGCTGGTCCTGTGCCGTATGAGAGTACCAAAGCAATTCCATGTAATGGGCAGAAACAGGAATTGAAGAGCTTGCCGACTGATTCTGTGGATAATCTAGTTGGAGCTGGGGGAATCACTCGAAGCGGAAGAGTGTTCTCATCACCTGAAGTGGTTGTTGACAGAGTTGATAAGGGGAAGAAAGCTGTGGAGGAAGAAACTTCTCAAGCTGGTGAGAAGAGTTCTTTGGAGAAGGAAGCGAAGGAGTTCATGAGATTGATAAGAAAGAGTGACTACAAGATAGTTGATCACTTGCAATAGACTCCCTCTAAAATTTCTATTCTGTCGTTGTTATTATGTTCAGAAGCGCACTGAAATGTGTTGTTGAGGATACAGAATACTGTGAAGGGGTTGTAGCGCACGTCAACGCAGGAAATGGCCTAGGTTTCACAGACTTGGATTTGACGCCAAAGGGCAGGAATCATAATAGTGTGTTGCACATTTCAATTGAATGTTGTGGAGCCGTCCTGTCTCATGTGCTGGTGGATACATGATCGTCTTTGAATGTACTTCCGAAGAAGGAACTGATGAAACTAGATACTCGTGGTATAACGTGTACGCTAAGTGACTTGGTAGTACGTGCTTTTGACGGTACCAGAAGATCTGTATTTGGAGAGTTGACATTGCCTATTCAGGTGGGTCCCGAAGTATTTGATGTGGTATTCTATATTATTGACATTCAGTCGGCCTATAGCTGTTTGTTGGTTTGTCCATGGATTCACTCGGCGGGAGCCGTAACTTCCACGCTGCACCAGAAGCTAAAGTACATGGTGGGTGGTAGCGTTGCCACTGTATGTGGAGAGGAAGATATAATGATCAGTCATTTGTCTTTGTTTAAGTATGTTGAGGTGGATGGTGAAATCCATGAGACTCTTTGTCAAGCTTTTAAGACAGTACAGATTAAAGATAGAGTGTCTGCTGTGAGCAAAGCGCCCGAAGTGGCCATGTCATCCTTCAAGGAGGCCCAAGCAGCAGTGCAGTCTGGGGCAGCACCAGGTTGGGGTCAAGTGTTAGATATACCCCATAAGCAGGATAAGTTTGGTCTGGGATACCGCCCATCTTCTTCGTCACCCTCATAGAGTGCGTCGCATTACAGAGGGCCGGTAAGGTTTACCAAAGGCGGGGTTATCTTCGAGCGGATCAACGTTGTTTCAGATGAAGACGGGGATAGCAACTGCGATATGGACTCATGGATTCGGCCGTGCATTCCAAGACAAAGCCTCAACAATTAGTCTATCAAGGAATTCATTCAAGTAACAACGGAAGAGTAATACTTTGTTTTTCTGATTATTATACAACCCTATGCTATACCCGGAGCATAGTGGTTTTTGCCTTCAGGGCCTTATTGTTTATGCTTGCGCAATCTTTTTCAATTAATCAAAGGGCGTTTTTTCTGCATTCAAATATTGTGATCCTCGTTTTTCATGTTTTATGTTTAACAATAAAATGACAATGTGGCTTTGTGTTTGTTTTGCATATCATTTTAAGCATTTAACCATTATCATTGCAGGATTCACATTGCTGATGACACCGCGCCAGAGACATCTATGACTCGCTTCGACTTCGACAATCTGATATTTCAAGCTGAAGAAGAGATTGATGAAGATGAAGATTTGCTAGAAGAGCTAGCTATACTCTTGAAACAGGAAGAAAGGGTTATTCTGCCTCATCAGAGGAAATCGATGTCATTAACTTGGGTTCTGAGGAAGTTGTGAGGAATGTTAGGATAGGGGCTGCGCTACAGAGTGACATCAAGAAAAGATTGGTTTAGATGCTTCATGAGTATAGTGATATCTTTGCTTGCTCATACAAAGACATGCCCGGGCTTGACACAGACATTGTGGTTCATCGCTTGCCATTGCGTGAAGAGTGTCCTCCAGTCAAGCAGAAGCTCAGGTGTATGAGACCAGATATGGCTGTGAAAATCAAGGAAGAAGTCCAGAAGCAGTTGGACGCATGATTTTTAGTCCTAACAACTTACCCTCTGTGGGTTGCCAACATCGTGCTTGTGCCTAAGAAGGATGGTAAGGTACGAATGTATGTCGATTACAGAGATTTGAATAAAGCGAGCCCGAAGGATGATTTCCCGCTCCCTCACATTGACGTATTGGTTGATAATACTGCTCAATATTCTATGTTTTCCTTCATGGACGGTTTTTCCGGTTATAACCAGATCAAGATGGCACCGGAGGATATGAGGAAAACGACATTTATCACGCCGTGTGGGAGTTTCTGTTACAAGGTAATGCCTTTTGGGTTGAAAAATGCAGGGACAACCTATCAACGGGCTATGGCCATTTTGTTTCATGATATGATTCATCATGAGATTGAGGTCTATGTTGATGACATGATAGCAAAGTCGCAAACGGAGGAGGAACATCTGGTCAATTTGTTGAAGCTGTTTGAGAGGCTCAGGAAATTCAGGTTGAGGTTGAATCCTAACAAGTGTACTTTCGGGGTCAGGTCAGGAAAGCTGCTTGGGTTTATTGTAAGGGAAAAAGGAATCGAGGTCGATCCTGCAAAAATAAAAGCTATTCAAGATATGCCAGCACCGAAAACAGAAAATGAGGTTCGTAGTTTCTTGGGGAGATTGAACTACATTGCTCGGTTCATATCTCATCTCACAGCCACGTGTGAACCAATGTTCAAATTGCTACAGAAAGATCATGCGATTGTCTGGAATGAAAATTGCCAAAGGGAATTTGACAAAATAAAAGAATATTTGCAAGAACCTCCGATATTGATACCTCAGTCGCTGGAAGACCTTTGATAATGTATCTAACGGTTCTTGAGAACAGTATGGGTTGTGTTCTCGGTTAACACGACGAGACCAGAAGAAAAGAGCATGCAATATACTATCTGAGTAAAAAGTTCACAGATTGTGAGTCTCGGTACTCGATGTTAGAGAAAACATGTTACGCACTCGCGTGGGCTGCCAAACGTCTGAGACAGTATATGCTTAATCATACAACAATGCTGATTTCAAAGATGGATTCGATTAAATACGTCTTCAAAAAGCAAGAACTTTCCGGAAGAATTACCAGGTGGCAAATGGTAATAATAGAGTACGACATCCAATATGTTTCCCAGAAAGCTATCAAATGGAGTGTTCTGTCAGAGTATCTCACCGAACAGCCGATTGAAGATTATCAACCTATGAAATTTGAATTTCTTGACAAAGACATCATGTATCTGAAGATGAAAGATTGTGATGAACCGTTACTTGACGAAGGTCCTGAGCGTGGCTCCTAGTGGCAGATGATATTTGATGGTGCTGTTAACTCGTACGGTAGTGGAATTGGGGCAATCATCACGACTCCTAATGGTACTCATATACCATTCACTGCCAGGTTGACATTTCCCTGCACCAACAATGAAGCGGAGTATGAAACGTGCATCATGGGGTTGGAAGAAGCTATTGATCTGAGGATCAAGAACCTAGATGTGTACGGAGATTCAACGCTAGTTGTAAATCAAATCAAAGGAGAATGGGAGACCAGGAAACCCAATCTGATTCCTTACATGAACTATGCAAGAATGTTGTTGCCATTCTTTGGTCGTGTAAAGTTACATCATGTGCCGAGAGCGGAGAACCAGATGACAGACGCTCTGGCAATATTATCCTCAATGTACAAGGTGAACTATTAGAATGATGCTCCAAGAATAGTCATCTCGCGCCTTGATAGGCCGGTGTTTGTATTTGCCATTGAGGAAGCCTCGGATGGCAAGCCATGGTTTTATGACATCCAGAACTTTCTTAAGAAACAAGAATATCCACCAGGGGCGTCGACCCGGGATAAGAAGACTCTAAGAAGGTTTTCTGGCAACTTTTATCTGAACCAAGATGGTGTACTCTACAGGAGGAATTATGATTTGGTGTTATTAAGATGCGTGGACGAGAAAGAAGCAAGCTTGCTTATGGAAGAGGTCCAAGAAGGAGCCTTTGGTACGTATGTCGGCGGGTACGCCATGTCTCAAAAGTTGTTGCGAGCAGGGTATTATTGGCTGACGATGGAATCTGATTGTTTAAAATATGCGAAGAAATGCCATAAATGCCAGATTTATGCAGACAAGATTCATGTACCTCCGTGTCCTCTAAACGTCATGGCATCTCCTTGGCCCTTTTCCATGTGGGGAATTGACATGATTGACAAGATCGACCCAACTGCATCCAATGGACATCGTTTCATCTTGGTAGCCATTGATTACTTTACCAAGTGGGTGGAAGCAGCCTCCCATGCGAATGTCATGAAGCAAGTTATAGCCAGATTTATCAAGAAGGACATCATCTGTAGATACAGAGTGTCCAAAAGAATCATTACTGATAATGGTTCGAACTTGAATAACAAGATGATGAAGGAACTGTGCCAGAGTTTCAAAATCGAGCATCACGACTCATCGCCCTATCGTCCAAAGATGAACGACGTTGTTGAAGCGGCCAACAAGAATATCAAAAAGATAGTGTAGAAGATGGTTGTAACCTATAAAGATTGGCATGAGATGTTGCCCTTCACTTTGCACGGATATCGTACCACGGTACGTACTTCAACTGGGGCAACACCTTTCTCGCGGGTGTATGGTATGGAAGCTGTCCTACCTGTAGCACCCCAAAATTTTCCTTTTCGTTTTAGCAGGATCGGGCTTTTCTTTCTTTTCATTTTTCGCATTTTTGCATTTGCATATCATTCGTTCTTGAGACACGGGATCAAAGTCTTCCTGTGGCTCAGTTTTCATCTCAGTGCATGGACCGAAATAGCAAGCATCAGAGGCTCTAGCATTTATTTTGCCCAGTGGTCAGGCGACCGGTTATATTTTATTTTGCAGGGTATTTTCAGCTCAGAAAGAAGCATTCAGGCTATCGCAAGCATTCTCATGGTTACAGCGTTCAAGAGCAACTTTCAAAAGCGTAGCAGAGCTCAAAACAGCAAGAAATGGGTAAACGGGCAGATTTCCCTCCAAAAGGCGCCAAAATTCAAATTTTAAAGGTGTTAACCGATTAACCAATATGGTTAATCGATTATCCAAGTCAAAATCAGGTCAAATATGAAGTTTTGGAGGTGTATACCGATTAACCAGTGCAGATTTTGCCTCTGCACGTGAACTTTCAATGCAAGCCATTTTGGGGTCCAATTTTGGTCATATGCAAATCTGATTTTCACTTTGGGAAGGATCTAGAACATATTTGAATTGTGGTTAATTTCATTTTCCCTCCAAATGCCCATTCCTAGTTCCAATCCACAATTTCATAAACCATAACCCAAACCTCTCATTTGGATCCAAGCCTAAGTGATATTTAAGTGATTCACTCCAAACCTCACACATCTAATCTCTCATAATTGACTCTCATTTTCAGAATTCATCTCAATTCTCTCAAATTCTCTCTCAATTTTCCATTCTCCAAAACCCTCACCAAAGCTCTTCTCATTGAAATCATTGATTCTTCATTGGAATCCTTGAGTTCTAAGAGCTAAACCTTCATCCATTCTCTCTAGTGAATCAATTTCTTTATCCAAATTTCGTAGAAAAATTGGATTTTAACTTGGAAGTGATTTTAGAAGTGGTTATTTGGCTTATTTTGGCTTGATCTTGGTGAATCCTCACTCCTACAACAAGAACATACAAGGATGTCGAAGAATCTACGGTTTTCTTGCTTCGATCTGCTTATTTCCAGCGAATCAACACTAACCGGAGCAAATATCCGCTTCGTAGGTTGGAAATTCTTGATCTGAATTTGTTTTTAGCTTATTTGCATAATCATCAGAATTTTCATATTTGATTGTGTTTTTATGGATTCGATTCGTTTGATCCATTATCTTGTTGTGTTAATCTGTTCATATGTTGTTTGAATCATGGTTTGCTGGTTTAATTTCGTGATTAAGTGATTATGCGATCATCCGGTTGATCGGATAAGTGCTTATTTGCTAAAAATGTTGTTCTGTTACTGTTTTTCTGTTGTTGGCACAGTGTTAATCGGTTAACACATTTGGTTAACCGATTAACCATTACAGATATTCAAATTTTTCAAAGTTTTCAAGGTGTTAATTGGTTAACGCCTGGTGTTAACCGATTAACATGTACGAATTTCACGATTTTCAAACATTTTCCACAGGTTAACCGATTAACCTCCAGTGTTAACCGATTAACACTGTGCCAACAGGTCTCTTTTGCTATTTTTCTTGTTTGTTCGAGTACCATTTTACATCGGATCATTGTAGATCAATATGATGCATCAGAAGTGAAATGCTTTGGACATTTTGTCGCTTTTTTTGGTTGTTTAATAGGGATTTTGTCGACACGCCTTCGTTTTCCGTTTGGATTCACATGTTTGTATGTGTTGTTCAAAGTGATGATGTGCTTTCATTTTCATGTTCGCTTGCTCTTATTGGGTTTCTTCTTGCATCTTCCTTCTTGCATTATTAGAGGTTGAGATGCCCTTGTGGAGGTCTTCACCCCACACTTTTTCCTCCCTTTGCTTGTATGTTGCATTGCATATGCATTCTTTCTTCTTTCATGTTATTTCATGCTTCCTTCTTCTTTTGTCTCCCTTTGCCATGTGTCCTTAGAACCTCTAATCTCTTGAGATTATGATAGACCTTAGGACTTGAACCATGTATGACAACATTAGGTAGCATTCTCTTTTACCTCAACTATAGGTACACTTTGCATGACAACTACTAGGGTTGAGTTAGTCTCCCTTTAGTGTGTCCTTTCTCTTCCCATCTTCAAACAATTTCAAAACACTTAATAAAGGTTAAGGAATGTTGTACGCTACGAGCCTTAAGTATTTGGGAAATGGTGATTGAGTGGCTTCCTCTCAATTATCTAGAGTGTTTAGTTTACACCCTTAGGGTGATATGCGACACATTCGCTCCTATGTCATAGTCTTTAGTGCAACATGAATTACAAACAATAATCAATGCACTTCTTCTCTAAAAGACTTCAAAAACAAAGTTCAAACCTTTTTCATCCTTCGGGATCTTAATAATGGAAAACCTTTTTCATAAAAAGAGTGTTGTTAAGCTTTGGTTCTACCGCAAACAGGCATCGTCCCTAACTGCTAGAACGAAGGTTTAACCCTACTCAGGTAAATCATCTTGAACCAACTGGTGTTCTCGTTAGCCCGAACTACGTTTGCTCTGATGTCTTATACCAGATGGGAATACGTAGGCACAAGACACAATGTCTTTCCGAGAAACCTTTCCCCACTTTCACCCGTAGTTAGTCGAACTACGTTGACTCTGACTTTCCCATTGCACGAGGGAATACGTAGGCACAGAGCGGTGATGCTCTGCCGAGTCTCTTTTCTTTTCTTTTGTCCCTGAGACCTTTAGCTAGATAGATAAACACCTTTTTAGATAGACAACAAGCGTGGATCTCATCGAGTACGACAGACGTGAGGGGTGCTAATACCTTCCCCTTGCGTAACCGACCCCCGAACCCAAGATATGGTTGCGATGACCTGTCTTCTCCCGTTTTTGTCAGGTTTTCTCTGATCGTTTTCTTTCCCTCCTTTGGGATAAATAAAGAACGGTGACAACTCTTTTATCATTTTCGGCACCTTTTTTCACAGTAGTGACAGCTGGCGACTCTGCTGGGGATAAGAACATCCCCTATGCGAGTCAATCCTAGCGCTTGTTTGTTTATCTTTTTGGTGTTGTATATATGTGCTTTATTTTCCGGCATTTTATTTTCAGCATTGTATATGTCATTATTGTTGTGCTGTTGGGGGAGAATTCCACTGAGAGATAAGCCGGACCCGGGCTTGAGTACAAACATAACATTAGTAGTGGAGAGTAGTGGTGGACCTGCTTGCTTAGTAGGCACAAGTTCCCATGAAATTCACGCTCAGACGAGATTCTCTTTGATGATTTCCTTTCCGGTCCTTAGGATCTGAGGGGATTTTGGATCTAAGGGTTGTCGACTCTGGGGACCAATCATCTGTGATTCAGCTAAGTGAGGCCTCTTCGGGAGATTATGATGCCAAATCAGAAATGGTGAAAGTATCATCGTTTCTTAAAAGTCTGTGACGTTGATGAACGCATAGGATGCCGAACCTTATCAGTGGATAGGTCCATACCTGTGAGAGGGATTGGGTTATGCAGGAAACCTTGACTTTCAGACTACCCGATTTTCTTTGCAGTGAATTTGTGTTCTTGATATCAGAGGTTCCTATTATCAGAGTAGTGTTATGTTCTTGTTAAAGCGGAGCGCTGATTCTTCTCGATCAACAACACAACAATCTTGATCCCCTGTGTGCATTTGCATTTGCATTTTCATTTGCATTCCATTAACATGTATTTATGTTGCAGGTGCATATTTCATCCTCGATTCTAGTGATCTTGTTTCTTATTTCTGACATGGAGCCCTTGAAGAGGACAGTGGCCTACAGGTTCCCAACTCCAGGTTTTAGTTCTTTCCTGAGTTTGATTGCCGTGGCTGATGGGAAAGTTATGGAAGACTTCAGGCAATCTTATGGGAGATTGTTGAGGTGTGTCTGCAAGCCTTCAGCATATGAGATCAGTGGTATTTAAATAGGGGCAACTGTTGCACCCAAAATTTTGACCCCTTAGATCCTCATCATCATTTTAGGATCATATTCATTTGATTAACTAACCTTAACCCATTTCAAGTTTATCTTTGTCAAGATGCAGATGAATCAGGGTTCCGTACCATCAAAAGTCGAGGCTTCGATGGTTTGATCAATCAGTGTTTTGGATTGATTCAGCTATAAACAAGATCAAGGACACTACATTGGGTCAAGTATGAATCCAATTTGAGGTTTTCACCTAGGAATTGAGAACAGTGCAGTTCAGGATACCCGATTAGGGTTTTCGATTAGGAAAAGTCAACTATGGTTTGACTTTTGATTTAAAAAGTGTTCCAATGGTGGGATCATGGTCCATGAAGTTCCTATGGCTTATTAAAATCTACTCAAGAAGTTTTAAGGCCTCAAAATGCCCAGAACATCAACAGTCGCCTCGGTAGTCACCGATTGATCCTACGGTTGACCGGAAAAGTCAACTCTTCAACCATAAGGAATTTGACTTCATGATGTGAATAAAAAATGTTCCTTATGTCATATTACACCTGCCCATAAAATTTCATGACTATTGGATCAAAGGTTAGGAAGTAATCGCGAAAGTCGGGAATTAGGGTTTTGAAAGGGGCAAGACCATGACTCCTCAACCACACATCCAATTGAGTTGGTTCAAAGCTCATTGTAAAGCTGTTGAGAATTCCTACAAAAGTACAAACGTGGTCCATGATCAAAAAATGCATAGATTTGGAGTTATGACCAAATTCATTTCAAGAAGGGAAAATAACTTAGAAATTTTTCACTTTTAGGTATGTTTTTCAGCAACTTTGAGAGGTCGTTTGACCTAGTTTCAGTGGGAATTTGAAAATCTCAAAAACATGAAAGTTGTAGAGCTACATGAGAGCTTTCTAAAATGTGGTAGAAATCCTCAATATCATTTGTGAGCTTTCTAAAATGTGGTCGTTTGACCTACTCTCATAGCTTCACTTCAATCATCTCATCCCTCCTATCTCACTTTATATTTTGCTCAGCATTTGCCCAAGAATTGATGAGAAAATCTGCCACTTGATCTTGGTAAGATTTCCTTCAAAATCTCCCTCCAAAATGGGAAAAACCAAGGTTGCCCCCACCCTCACTCTTCCTATAAATAGAGATCTTTCTCTATGTTGTTAACCACACCAGAGCTATCAAGAACACATAGAACTCATAGCTCTCTCATTCCTTTTCTTGCTTGAAAGTTGCTTAACTTCACAAAATCACAAAAATCACCTTTTTCCACTTTTCATGCTAGTTCTTATTCCAAACATCAAAACACTTCAAAGACCCTATATACACCCTTAAAATACCATCTATACACCCTTAAAATGGCCATTTGAAGTTGTTCCCACCATTACTTTCATAAAAAAAACTCATCAATCTAAAAGTCAACCTTCATACCTTCATATGTTGACTTTTATGCACTTTGGAAGCCAAGTCTCTACTTAAGTCCTTTCCTACCACTTCAACACTCCCAACACCTCATATATATCTTGTTTCAACTGTCCAAAGTCTCAAAAACCAGTTGGGGAGCTCATTACTCAAACTGTCTTAAAGGATTGCTTGTTGCTTCAAGAGAAAGAAAACTCCAAATATGTGCCAAGGAAGAAGATCTCTGGGTTTCTTTGCTTTCTATCTTGCTCAAGAAGGTCTACAAGAGGTATGTAATGCTCAACCTCTTCATTATACATACATTGTCATGTTTTGCAATTTTGAAGTTCTTGTTGTGAAAATCATAGTCATGATGTCCCAAAATTAGCTCTTAGTCAAGAGTTTGTGTTTATTGCTATGATATTGCTTTTTTAAAGTATATTATTCATGAGTGATGTGTTGATAATTTTCTGTTAATGATGAACTGTGTATGCGGTTTACAACTTGTTTTGAGGATTTTGTCTACAAGATTAGCTTTAGGGATCCAAACATGAGATGTTATTGTGCTTGCCATAGATCTGTCAGCCCTTCTGTGATGTTTGAATTGCTTGTTAGCTATTTCATGAGGTTCCCCTGCCCCCTAGGTCATGTATGAATCTAGGATAGCTTTTGTTTCAAAGTTGTGATATTTGCTTCATTTGCTATACCATTGTCATAAGTTTTGTGTCAAAATGATATGTGCCTACAATGTTTCACCTCATGTGTTTAAACGATTGGTTTGTTCTGATTTGGTCTTACTTGTATTGTTTGAAACTTGTTGGGATGATGAAAAGCATGAGATTTGGTTAATAAGGCCAGTTGTGAGGTTTATTTGTTTGTTTTGCTTTCAAATGTTTGCAACACCATACGAGTTTTTATTTTGAGCAGTTTGTGTCTGATCTTTAAGTTGTAAAACATCATTTAGCATATTTAGGGTTTGTGTGTGGCATTTGTATGATCAAACTGCCCCTCCTTTTTCAAAACAGTTGTCTAATTTCACATTGCATTCTCAAGGCTTCATGATACCAATAATATGTCCATATTCTGTTTCAACTTGTTTCTGTTTAATCCATGAGCCTAGATTCATCATTTTACCTATTTTAAGTTGGTGTGTGATGCATGATTGTCTCAAACTGCCATAAACTATCCTGCTGCATATATGAGCTTGTTTTTTTGCATTTCATAACCATCAATATGTCAAATTCTGTTTTTGTTTGAGATAGGCCTGAATTTTAAGTTTGATCTCATTCATTTTCATGATTGTGAGGTGTGTGTATTGGCTGTTTGAGCTGTTTCCACCTGTTTCATCTTTTCACTCTCAAAAATGCATTCTCAAGCCAAATATGCCATGAGCCATACCAAATTCTGCCTTGTTTGCAATGTGACTGTTTTTTGAGTTTGAACTCATTTATTTCCATGTTTATGATGTGTATGTGTTGATTTCATGATATAAAACCACTAAGAAGCTTGCATTCTTTTTCTGTTGCCAAACAACTTGTTTCTCAAAATCACAGCTACACACACCTACACTCTTTCTGTTTGTGTTGTTTTGAATTATTTCATGAGCTTAGGACCTTTAAAAAACATGTCTAGGGCTTGTATGTGTATGAACCAGACCCCATTTTTTGAATGCCATGCCCATTTGTAGCTCTTCTGCTTGACAACCTGCTTAACATGTGCTACAATTGCAGTTTTTGAACCAAACTTTGTTGTGTGCATCTTATGATAAAATCTTAAGTTGTAGAATCATTCATGAACATGTTTGAGACTTGTGTATGGTGTTTGTTTGGTCTAAACCTGTTCCAATTATGTCATGTCTTCAATTATGCATTTTCATGTGTAAGTGAGCAGCTAGCATATCATTTTTATTTATGATTGGTTTGTGGCAAATCTTGAAGTGTGGAAACACTTAATAACATGTTTTGAGTCTGTGTGTGAGGTCTGTTCAACCTGTTTGTGCTTATTTCATGACTTAGCTTTCCAATTTCATCTTTTAATTTCACATAGTATGGCATGACAGTTCTGTTTGTTTATGACCTTGGCATTTTGTATGTTGCTAGCTTGTTTCTCATTGCATTTTAAGTAGCTTGGTTGAGATGCCATAAGTTTTCTTGTTCTGTTTTGATTCAAGTGTGAATGCATCCATGTTTGGCCTCTTGATTAAAATCCTTGACAGCAGTGCCATTTGTGCCTATCATTGCAACTTATATGTTTCCTTTTGATCCAATATTGTTTTCTTTGATATCCTTGCTAGAACTCATTCATAATCATGCCCGTGACTTGCTCATGTCTTTCCATGTTTCTAATTACTTCTGATATGGCCTGTGAACTTACAAATGCATCTCAAGTTTCCATATGCATGTGCTATCGTGTTTTGATTTGTGGATTTTATTTCAAAATTTGGTTGTGACCATCATGACCCTCATCAAAAATCAATCAAGTTTGACTAAAATTTCATTAAAAAAAGGTTAAGTTTTGAAAAAGTTAGAGAGAAAACGCATTTTTGAAATTTCACTTGTTTTGGCTTTGGTTTCTTGCCCATATTTTCATTCAAGATAGCTTTATCTTTTTCTGGGGTGGCTAAATACACGGATGTATCGCCACCCCAGTGGTTATAGCATGCGCCTTAAGTACCTCATATTCCCTTGTAACCTGTGTTCGATCCCTGAGTGGGACACTTTTTGGTTGTTTTATTTTTGCTGCTCATGTTTATTTTATTCTCTTCTTTTCCCATCCCACATTCACACGCGCGTGTTGTGGCCAGGTGGTTAGTGTTGGGTTTGTAAACCAAGAGGGCCTGGGTTCAACCCCTCCCATGGCCATTTCTTTTTTTACCCACTTGTTTCATTTATTTTATTTTCATAAACTTCAATGTATCATAACTTTCTCATGCTTTATCGTTTTCGATCCGTTCTTTTGGCAAAATGCTCATGATGATGTCTAATTTCATTTAATGGATCAAGATTTCAAATTGCTTGTATTTACAATGCCTTTTTGCCTACTTGATAATTGATGCATTTTTAGGTCGTTACCTTGCGTCTTGATGAATTTCTCTTGAACCATGCTTGACTCATCTTGTGAGATTTGTTGATAATTGATCTTTGTGTTTGTTAACATGTTAAAACATTGCTTCTCATTGGTAGTTACCATTAAATTTGTTGTTCTCTTCCTAAGTCTTGAATTTAACTGTTGTGAACATTCTATACGTATTTGATTGTCATCAATGCCTAAATGTTGTTACATTTGAACTTATAACATGATCATCTTAAATTGTGACTTATTTGTATGATTGTTGTTTCCATATTTGTTAATCCCTTAAGTTGTTGCCTTCATCTTTGTAAAGATATGTCATACTTGGTTGAAACCAATTATATTATTTTAATCCTTGCTTATTGTGATATGCTTGCTTGCTTGGTTGTAACCATATTCCTTGTATTCATCATGTGTGCATGTTTATTGCTTTGTTAAGTACTTTTCCCCAAAGTGATGGAACTCTTTAGTTCTCATCCAAGTTTGCCTCCTCTCTCTCCTTCCAAAGGAAAAGCCTCTCTATTGACCCTTGGGTCATAGATAGCTCATAACCTTATAGGTCTGGATAGAACCTTCCCCCTTTTGGTCTGGATAGAACCAATAGGATACCCTAATAGGTCTGGATAAAACCTTCTCTCCCTTTTGGTCTGGGTAGAACCATTAGGATATAACTCATTAGGTCTGGATAGAACCTTCTCCCCCTTTTAGTCTGGATAGAACCAATATGATTTAAACTCATAGGTCTGGATAGAACCTTCTCCCCTTTTGGTCTGGATAGAACCTTCTCCTCCTTTTGGTTTGAAAAGAACCAATAGGATTTTAACTCATAGGTCTGGGTAGAACCTTCTCCCCCTTTTGGTCTGGATAGAACCATTAGGATTTAAACTCATAGGTCTGGATAGAACCTTCTCCCCTATAGGTCTGGATAGAACCAATAGAATATAACCTTATAGGTCTGGAAATAACCAATTGATCCTTATTCTATAGTTCGTGCCCGAACTACGACCGCTCTGATTTCTCATTGGATAATGAGAATACGTAGGCACAAGATACGATATCTTGACGAGCAACCTTTCCCCTTTCTCCCTCCTTTTGGTCTGGATAGAACCAATTGGTCTCACAACGTAGAACTTTAGGGTAGAGTCTAGTTAACTCTATGTAAGAATCATGGATATGATTACTTACTTCCCTTTCTTGAGAGTTCAACATAGATCTAGAGAGTTTCGTGAAACTCTACACAAGCATGGATATGTTTGTTCCCCTTTGAACCTTGATCATAATCAAGTGTTCTTCATCCCTTGTGAGGTGAACTATGATTGCTCTGATTCTATCCTAGTTAGGATACGTAGGTAGAGGACGCGATGTCTTTGCGAGCAAGCTTATAAACTATCCTTAGGTTTTTACTTACACCTTTTACCCAACGCAAACCTTAGAAAACATTTAACAAACTTAGCATGCAAATAAACAAAAGGTTTCTGTAGAGTACTACAGATGTTTAGGATGTGAAATACCTACCCTATGCATAACCAACCCCTGATCCCCGAATCTCTTAGCGTTGTTGTTACATCGCGAAAAGGGTTTTTCTTTCTTTAGACCTTTCCTTTGGATAAATTAAAGTCTGGTTGTGAATTTAAGAATTAAAGATTCAAGTTAATCAATAGCTTGGTATCACGATTCTCACCGCAACACTATGACCCTTATCTGACTTGGATTCGTGATAGAGCTGCAAAGTTCCTATGCCGTTTCCTTCTGTTGAGCCTCTGTATCCTCTTATGATTGAGGATCCTACCACGATGGACATTCAGAAGTACAATCAGTTATGGTTTGAGAAGGAAGAGTTAAGAAAAGCTAATGAGAAGTTGGAAGAAGAAATTACTCAGCATCAGGGCGAGAAGAATGAAGCAACTTATTCCTTGAAGAGGCAGACTGAGCTTGTGAACTGATTGGGTACGGATTTGACCAAGCAAACTAGTTCTCGAAAGCGTTTGGGCTTGGATCTCAAAGTTGTTAGTGATGTTCTCGCTTCCAAGAAGAAAGAATTAGACAAAGCTTATCTGGAGATTTCAAATTCAACGAACAGTGGAATGCAACCCTTACCAATAACAAAGCACGTGAAGATGGGTTGAAACAACAGATTGCCAAGCTGAAGGCTCAGCTCAGAGTGAGAGATGAGAAGATTTTGACTGAAGCTTCACTCAGACGTGATAGCGATTGCAGGCTTAATGAAGCACCTGCGACCTTGAAGAACTACAAACTAAGGGCTGATTCGAAGAGGTGCAAGCTATAGGAAGTCTTTGGTGAAGGTGCTTGGGAAGACTATGCTGAGGGTCTACAGCGCATTATTAGCCAGCGAGAGCTACTCATTCAGGGGTTGCTCACTAGACCGGACCATCCTGAGACACAGGAGTTGTTAGAGGAGTTTCGGGCTTGGCGTCTCACTTGATGTCTTTTATTTCCTTGTAGTTTGTTGTTGCTATTGTATTGACCATCACCAGGCTTGTTGGTTGAGGTCATTCCGTTTGTATTAAGTGGTATTCTTGTACGCTGCCTTTTTGGTTGTTCATCTTTATGTATGAGGTTCTTGCTCTATACTTTTTTATGGGTTCTCCATTGTCGTCCTGTTATTCTCGGAACTAGAATCGGGGGGGGGGGGGGGGGGAGGGGGAAATTTCCCTGTTGCATGTATACATGTTTGCATCTTGCATTTTCATTTGCATCGCAGGTGTTCTCAGTGGGCTTCTGTTCCTGACTCTGCTTGGTTCTCTTTAGTAACAGGATTGAGGATTTCAGTTTCCATGGGTATTCAACTCGAGGGAATCAGCAAAGAGTAATGGATCAGGGTCAAGCTGAGTTGCAGGAATTTAGGGCTCGCATGGCCCAATTCATGGAGTTAATGCAGACTGTTGCTAGTAGGCAGGAATAGTTAAGAATGTTGGTCCAGCCGTTGATAGCACGAGTCGACGAAGAGGCCGTTTTGCACGGAGGAGCTGGTGTTATTCCTCCACCGATCGGTGGATCTATCCCACAGGGTATCCCTATTTTTGTCTTACCTCCGGGCGGAGGAGCTGCGAATGAGAATGGTAATGTTGCTGGTAACGGAAGTGTGTGCACTGTGCACGGGGCTGCTGGCCCTCATTGGGAAGATAACCAGGATGATGTATTTTCCATGAGAGATATGGAGGGTGGTTTATCGATTGAAGCTGACCGAAGGTTTAAACTGATCAAGGAGAAGATGAAATCTTTTGAGAATCAGAACTCTTTGGGCCTTGATATGTCCGATCTCGGTCTAGTTCCAGGGGTCAGGATTCCTCCCAAATTCAAGGTGCCCGATTTTGACAAATATAAAGGGACGACCTGTCCAAGAGTGCATATTCGGGCGTATTTCAAGAAGATGTCTTCTTATTCCAATGATGAAAAGCTGCTAATGCATTTCTTCCAAGACAGCCTGGCAGGAGCGTCTTTGGAATGGTATATGGGACTTGAGAGAACTCATATCCGCAGCTGGAGAGAATTAGCTGAAGCTTTTGTGCGTCACTATTAGTATAATAGTGATTTGGCCCCAAACAGGGTACAATTACAGAGTTTGTCGCAGAAAAGTACTGAGAGCTTCAAGGAATATGCCTAGAGGTGGTGGGATCTAGCTGCAAGGGTGCAACCCCCTATGGTCGAAAGGGAATTGATCGATCTGTTCATGGCTTCGTTGCCTGGTGTGTACTTTGAGAAGTTGATAGGCTGCATGTTTGCAGGGTTTTCTGATTTGGTAATTGCTGGCGAGAGAGTTGAAAGTGGAATCAAGTCTGAAAAAATTCCAAATGATGGTGGATCCTCTTTGGGCGAAACAAAGAAACCATATTCAGCGAACCCTAAGAGAAAGGAATGGGACGCAAGCGCTATTTCTCACAAGGGTAAAGGTAGAGCTCAGTCCCGTCATCAACAAGTTGCTACAATAAATATCCAGGCCGCAGCTCAGCAACAAGTCAATGTTCCGCGACCTTATGCTGCTAGACGCAAAATGCCTGATAGACAGTTCGTGAATCCTCCGATGTCATATTCTTAGTTGTTACAGCATCTGCTGCAGTTCCAATTGGTTCAGAAGAGGACTCTGGCTCCTCTCACTGGTACGTCGGCTCTGGGCTACGATGCGAATGCTCATTGTGATTTTCACTCAGGTGCCCCAGGCCATGATATTGACCATTACAAAGCCTTCAAGCACAAAGTCCAGGATCTGCTTGATTCCAAAGCTATCAATTTCACCAACGATGGGCCCAATGTGAATCAGAACCTGATGCCGAATCATGAGGCGGCAGGAGCGAATGCCATTATTGAGAGGGAGAAGCTAAATCTGGAAACATATGTTAGGGATTTGAAGACTCTGCTGGAGTTTGTGAAGGCTAGATTGTTGAAGAAGGGGGTGTTTCCAGGTTGTTTTCTTGACTGCTCAGAGTGTGAAGTGCAGCCTGAGGGTTGCGATCTTTTGAGAAAGGGTATTCAGAGAATGATGGATGGGGGTTGTTTGTAATTTAATAAAGTTGTGAAAGAAGATGCTGAGAATAAAGTGAGTAATGATGGAAACGAAGTTGATACGATCTCCATTCCATATCGGACGATTAATATTTCAGCGCCTGCTATGCCGACTCTGGTTATCATTACTGTACCTGGACCTGTGCCATACGAGAGCACTAGAGCTATCCCGTGGAATTATGGGGAAGATGTGTTTTGTAATGGGCAAAGGCAGGAATGGACAACGTCTACAGATGGAAGTTCGTCGATTGAGAATATAGTTGGGACCGGAGGTATCACTAGAAGTGGTAGGGTCTTGGCACCACCAGAGGTTAAGACTGATGAGAATGACAAAGGGAAAAGAAAGACCGTGATTAAAGAGAATGTCCAACCACAGGTCGGTGCTGATGATCTTTCGGAGGATGCAGAGGAATTTATGAGACTTATTTGAAAAAGTGACTACAAGATTGTAGATCACTTAAATCAGACTCCTTTGAAGATTTCTATCCTGTCGTTATTGTTGTGTTCGGAGGCACACCGCAATGCATTATTGAGAATTTTGAATGCAGCGTACGTATCCCAGGAGATTTTTGTTAATTAGTTGGAGGGGGTAGTAACTCATGTAAACGTCGGTAATGGTCTCGTTTTTACTGATTTGGATCTGACTCCTGCCCGGAGGAACCATAACTGTGCTTTGCATATCTCTTTGGAATGTAGAGGTTCTATGATGTTGCATGTCCTGGTTGATACATGATCATCCCTCAATGTTCTTCCAAAGAAGATGTTAATGAAGTTGGACATTCAAGGTTTGATATGCACGCCAAGTGATTTGGTCATGAGGGCTTTCGATGGATCTAAGAGATCAGTGTTCGAGGAGATCACGTTGCCTATTCAGATAGGACCAGAGATCTTTGATGCGACTTTCTACATTATGGATATCCAGCCAGCATACAGCTGTTTGCTTGGCCGACCTTAGATACACGCTGCAGGGGTAATCACCTCAACGTTGCATCAAAAGTTAAAGTATATGGTGGAAGGGAAGATAGTCACGGTGTGCGGTGAAGAGGATATTATGGTTAGCCATTTGTCGTCCTTCAAGTACGTGGAAGTGGATGGGGAGATCCACGAAACACTCTTCCAGGCGTTTGAAACAGTTCAGATTCAGAGGAAGTCTCCTGTAGAAGCTAAGAGCCCAGAGGTTTCGATGTCATCGCTCAAGGAAGCTCGTGCTATCGTAGAATCCGGTTCATCGCAGAAGTGGGGCCAAGTTCTTAATGTTCCCGTCAAGCAGGACAAGTTCGGCCTAAGCTACAAACCCTCCATTTCTTCTCAGAGCACTCCGAGGTACAGGGGACCTGTGCAGTTCACCAGCAGTGGTGTGATATTTGACAGGATTAATGTCGTTGGAGATGATGAGGGTGACAGTGATTGCGATATGGATGCTTGGTTCGTCCATGTACTCCTGGCCAGAAGCTGTGGAACTGGACTACCGAAGAAGTCATTCATGTTACTACTGTAGAGTAATGTTCATTGTTTTGATTATGCTTAGTCCTACGTTATGCCCAAGATGTAGTGACCCAATTTGTGGGGCTTCTTGTTATTCGCATTTTATCATTAAATAAAGGACGTTTTTGCATTCAAATATTGTGATCCTTGTTTGTCTTGTTTTTGTTTTGCATTTATTTTAAACAGAAAAATGGCAATGTGTTTGTTTGTTGCATCGCATAATAAACATAACATCCTCATGCAGGTCTTTTCTAGCAGATGCCATCAATTCAGGTTCATTTATGACTTCGTATGACTTTGATAATCCCATTTATCAAGCTGAAGAAGAGACTGATGAAGACTGTGAACTACCCGAGGAGTTAGCCAAGCTTCTCAAGCAGGAGGAAAGGGTCATTGTGCCTCATCAGGAGGATATTGAGATTATCAATTTGGGCACCGAGGATGATAAGAAAGAGGTTAAAGTAGGGGCTGCATTGGAAGACAGTGTTAAGAGAAGATTGGTTGAAATGCTCCGTGAGTATAAGGATATCTTCGCTTGGTCTTACCAAGATATGCCTGGGCTAGATACAGATATTGTGGTACACTGGTTACCCCTCAGAGAAGAGTGTTTGCAAGTCAAGCAGAAGTTGAGATGAACAAGGCCTGACATGGCAGTCAAGATCAAAGAAGAGGTTGAGAAGCAATTGAATGCTGAGTTTCTTGCTGTCACGAATTACCCTCCGTGGGTCGCTAATATCGTTCCTGTTCCTAAGAAGTATGGAAAGGTCAGGATGTGCGTCAATTACCGAGATCTAAACAAAGAGAGCCCGAAAGACGATTTCCCGCTCCCCCATATCGATGTGTTTGTTGATAAAACCGCTCAATATTCTGTGTTTTCATTCATGGATGGCTTCTCTGGGTATAACCAAATTAAGATTTCCCTAGAAGACATGGAAAAATCTACTTTCATCACACCATGGGGGACTTTTTGCTACTAGGTGATGCCCTTTGGATTGAAAAATGCAGGGGAAACTTATCAGCGGGCAATGGTCACTTTGTTTCATGATATGATTCATCATGAGGTTGAAGTCTATGTTGATGACATGATTGCAAAGTCACAAATAGAGGAAAGACATCTGATCGATCTTCTGAAATTGTTCGAAAGGTTGAGGAAGTTCAAGATGAGGATGAATCCTAACAAGTGCACCTTCGGGGTGAGATCTGGAAAGTTATTGGGTTTCATTGTCAGTGAAAAGGGTATTGAGGTAGATCCTACCAAAATAAAAGCTATACAAGATATGCCTGAGCTGAGAACGGAAAAAGAGGTTCGTGGTTTACTGGGGAGATTGAACTACATTGCAAGGTTTATATCTCATCTTACAGCCACTTGTGAACCAATATTCAAATTGCTAAGAAAAGATCAAACGGTCAGGTGGAATGAAAATTTCCAGAAAGCATTTGAAAGAATAAAAGAATATCTGCAGCAACCTCTAATACTCATGCATCGAGTTGCAGGGAGACCACTGATCATATACCTCACGGTTCTTGAGAATTCAATGGGATGTGTGCTTGGTCAACAAGACGACTCGGGTAGAATAGAGCATGCCATCTACTACCTGAGTAAGAAATTCACTGACTGTGAGTCGAGATACGCAATGCTAGAAAAAACATGTTGTGCACTCGCTTGGGCCGCTAAGCATTTGAGACAGTACATGTTAAACCACACAACCCTGTTGATTTCGAAGATGGATTCGATCAAGTACGTCTTTGAAAAACAAGCACTCTCCATAAGGATTTCCCGATGGAAAATGGTTTTAACATAGTACGATATTCAATACGTTTCCCAGAAAGCCATCAAGGGAAGCGTTCTGTCGGAATATCTCGCGGAACAGCCAGTTGAGGATTATCAGCCACTGAAGTTTGATTTTCCAGATGAAGACATCATGTTTTTGAAGATGAAAGACTATGATGAGCCTTTACCTTACGAGGGTCCTGAGATTAGATCTCAGTGGAAATTGGTTTTCGATGGAGCGGTTAATTCATATGGTAATGGGGTCGGGGCTATCATTACTACTTCTCACGGTTGTCATATACCGTTCACTGCCCGATTGACTTTCGCCTGCACCAATAATGAAGCCGAGTACGAAGCGTGCATATTGGGTTTAGAAGAGGCCGTTAATATGAGGATCAAGAATCTGGATGTGTACGGTGACTCAGTGTTAGTCATTAACTAAATCAAAGGAGAATGGAAAACTTGCCAGGCCAACCTGGTGCCTTACAGGAATTATGCAAGGAGATTGTTGTCGTTCTTTGATAGAATCGAGTTCCACTACGTGCCAAGAGTCGAGAATCAGATGGCAGACACCTTGGCCACGCTATCTTCGATGTACCAAGTGAATTTCTGGAACGAAACTCCAGCCATGACCATTATGCATCTTGATAGACCTGTTTTGTGTTTGCAATTAAGAAGGCATCAGATGGAAAGCCTTGATATTTTGATATCAAGCATTTTCTCAAGACTCAGGAATATCCATCTGGGGCATCCAGCAAAGATAAGAGGACCTTGAGGAGGTTATCCGGTAATTTTTATCTGAACATAGACGATGTGCTCTATAGGAGAAATTTTGACATGGTCTTATTGCACTGTGTTGATGAACTTGAAGCAATCACGTTGATGGAGGAAGTCCACGAGGGTTCTTTCGGTACTCATGCCAATGGACATGCAATGGCTAGAAAATTGTTGAGAGCGGGGTATTATTGGATGACTATGGAATCCGATTGCTTCAAATATGCCAGAAAATGCCATAAATGCTAGATTTATGCGGATAAGGTGCATGTGCCACCGGCTCCTCTAAATGTGTTAACGTATCCTTGGCTTTTTGCTATGTGGGGAATCGATGTGATCAGAAAGATTGAACTGGCCGCTTCTAATGGACATCGCTTCATCCTGGTTGCGATTGATTACTTTATAAAGTGGGTAGAAGCAGCGTCCTACGCCAATGTCACGAAACAGGTGGTCATCCGATTCATAAAGAAGGACATCATTTGTCATTATGGTATTCCTGAGAGAATCATTATCGATAATGGTTCAAATTTGAATAACAAAATGATGAAGGAACTGTGTCAGAGTTTCAAGATTGAGCATCACAATTCTTCTCCATATCGTCCGAAAATGAATGGCGTTGTTGAGGCAGCTAACAAGAATATCAAGAAGATTATGCAGAAGATGGTGGTAACCTATAAGGACTGGCACGAGATGTTTCCCTTTGCTCTTCACGGTTATCGCACTTCGGTGCGTACATCAACCGAGGCAACTCCTTTCTCACTGGTGTATAGTACGGAAGCAGTCCTGCCATTGGAAGTTGAGATTCCTTCTTTAAGGGTATTGTCGGATGTAAAGCTTGACGAAGCTGAGTGGGTGCAAACCAGGTTGAATCAGCTAAGCTTGATTGACGAGAAGAGATTGGCGGCTATTGCTCATGGTCGGGTGTACCAGAGTAGGATGAAGAAAGCCTTTGATCAGAAAGTGCGTCCTTGGTGCTTCCAGACTGGTAACTTGGTGTTGAAAAGGATCCTTCCTCCTCAGACAGATCACAGGGGAAAATGGACTCCTAACTATGAAGGTTTGTATGTGGTAAGAAATGTTTTCTCTGGAGGAGCCTTATTACTATCTACCATGGATGGTGAAGATTTTTCATCCCCTGTGAACGCAGACGTGGTTAAAAAATACTTTGCTTAAAGAGACCCGCTGGACAGAAAAAGAAAAGTCCAGGCAAAAATGGGGCATCCCAGCGAACCATGAAAAAAGAAGGTTCGGGAAAAAATTAGGGACAAAAAAGGAAAGATGTAAACCCGCAAAGTTGAAAACCTGAAAAGGCGACTTTGGCAAAAATGGGTATCCCGATGGATTGAAAACCCGAAAGGGCGATCCTGACAAAAGTTATGGATTTGAAAGTAAACGATTGCGGTCTGCATTTGATTCGTGAGCTTGAGAGCAGTTATCCCGAAGGAAAGGAATCAGTCTAGTCAGTCTTTTTAGAAGGCAAAACACGGGGCACATCGAAGACATACGGGTCATAGCTGAATCGACACATGGTGCTTGTCTGTTTCCACGTTGTCGACATTTATATATATTCTTTTGCTTTTACGCAATTGCCTCTTTTCAGGAATTGCATCCGAATTGTAATTTGCCTATTTACAGGCTTTTTATCAATAAAGTATTCACTTCAGTCAAAGAGCTTTCCCTTTCTTGTTTTACTTTTACTGTTTTGTTTGCAAAAACGTCCGATATTTTGATAAACATTGTAGGTGAAAACAGGAGGCTTTACAGAGCGTAACGAAAGCAAATGAATTTGCTCGCGTGGTAAGTGTCATGAATGGTAACTGAGGTAACCATTTCACATGCATGTATTCTTTTGTTTTATTGCAGGATGGCAGATCTCCCCAGCAGATGTGTTCCTCCACGGCATTGAAATTATAATACAGATTCATTTCTCCCCTGGCATAGATTTTGTCTTACCCACAGAGTCTCACAATCAGGTCGGGTATCGCCATCAGAGGTGTGTAGTGAATATCCAGCGGAATAGGGTTTCGTCTCCCTGCAAAGGCTAACCCCGAGCGGGGTGGGATCGTTTGCAGCGTATTATTCTCCAACGGAGGCAACGTTTTGGCGTCCTCTTCCCAACGGAGTTGACTTTCTGGTGTTTTCCCGGTAGTATCGGTATTCAGGTTTTCTTCCTCAAGCAGAGTTCAATGTTGATTCCCTCAATGTGACAGATGTTTAGGCAAAGCGTGATCCATTTCTCGGTAGAGTGGAGTTCTCAGTAGAAGTATTTGATATTCCCCAGTAGGGTGGAATTTCTTTCCAAGTAGAGGGGAGTTATTTCCCAACAGTTTACTTTACTCTCCGGTAAGGTCGTATTCTGAATGGTTCTCCCCGATTGAGTGAGTTTATTCCCCAGAATGTTGGAAGGCTGTTCCGGGCATTTCCCCAGCCTAGGTATTTGATCCCCATAAGAGTTTTTTTTGGGAAGCCATCTAGGGCATTTTACTTAGTAGAGTTTTGATTCCCCGCAGAGTGGATTTTTATTCTTCTTAGAACGGTTGTATCCTAGAGGTGCTTTACAAGGAAGTAATCCAAGGCTTATTTGTTCCCCAGTATGAGTCCGATCATACTTGGCACGTCCTGTTTCTCCCCGACAGAATTGGTCGTATCTCTCCAGCATTTACGTTGCTGGGGTGGCTCCTTTGCATTTGCATTTTTGCATAGCATCCTCCCAAATGCGTAGCATTTCCATTTAGTATGGAGCATTGCGCCCTTTTCAAAATTTGCATTGAAGTATAAGCCAGGATTGGTACCTTTAAGACCGTTTGTCTTTTCAGCAAAGACTGTTTCATTCAAGGGGTTTTCGTGTTATCCGTGTATGGATGGATCTTTGGGTTATTCGTGTTGTTGGATTGTCCCCAGTTAGTCATTTGATTAAACGTCTTCTTCTTCAGCTGGTCCGTTTAGTTAAGTGTCGTCGTTCTCCCCAGGTGAGTCGCTTGCGAGCGTTGTCTTCCCTGGTCGAGTCTGATGATCAGACATTGCTCCTCCAATAGAGTTGTTTAGTGAACTGATGTTCCTTGACAAAGTTGGTTGTTTGAACCTCTCTTTGCAAGTCGTGAGTCGGTTGATTCTGTTGCCTACTTGTTTTAGGTGCGTTATCCCAACTTTTGGTTGGTAATCCCCAGCGTAGTCCAAATTATTGTGCTTGGATCTCCAGATTTTGGTTGGTAATCTTTGTTTCATTCCGACTCTTGGTTGGTGACCCATTGGCGTTTGGATGTTATTCCAACTTTTGGTGGTTAATCCTTATTTTCCTCAGCAAATTCGGGGATTCTAACTTTTGGTTGGTAACCTTTGTTGTGGTCAGCTCGTTTTCAGTTAGCGTGGTCGGAAATTCTAACTCTTGGTTAGTAGCTTTTATTCTAACTCTTGGTTAGTAGCTTTTATCCTATCTTTTGGTTAGTAGATTTTATCCTAAATCCTGGTTAGTAGCTTTGGTTCCGACTTTTGGTCGATGAGGATTTTTCCTGGCATCCTAACTCTTGGTTAGTAGCTTTGGTTCCGACTTTTGGTCGATGAGGATTTTTCCTGATGATCCTAACTTTTGGTTAGTAGCTTTATTTCCCAACTCTTGGTTGGACGTTATCCCCTACAGTTGTTATTCCAACTTTTGGTTGTTAGTCTTTTGCTTGATTGGTTATTGTTCCAACTTTTGGTTGATATTCCTCCTCTATTCCTCAGCGGAGTCGTTATCCCAACTTTTGGTTGGTAAGGTTTGGTTGACGTTTTCCAACTTTTGGTTGGTAGTCTTTGATTCCCCGGTAGGGTCGGCAATACCCAGCTTGGTCGTCTGTTGTTTTCCAACTTTTGATTGGTAGTCTTTGGTTCCCTAGTGGAGTCTGATCCCAACTTTCGGGTGGTAATTTCCGGTTTGGTCGTCTTGTTGACGTTGTTCCGACTCTTGGTTGGTAACCTTTATTCTCTGGTTGTTAATTCCGACTTTTGGTCAGTATACCTCCCCAACAAAGTCGCCTCACCATTTAAATTTTGGTTAGGGTTGTGGTGATTCCAACTCTTAGTTGGTAGTGCTTATTTGTTATCTTGGGAGAGTAAGTATTATCCCGTCTTTTGGATGGTATCTTTTGATGGATGTTTATCCCGTGCAGAGTCGTCTGGTTAGTCTACTCTTTCCCTAGTGAAGTCGCCACAAGGCTGCTTGGTTAAGTTTCTCTTTTGTTCCCTGACGGAGTTTGTATTCTGACTTTTGGTTGGTATCTTTGGTGGTATCCCAACTCTTGGTTGGTATCCAGGGTTCGTTATCCCAACTCTTGGTTGGCATTCCTTGGTTCGTTATCCCAACTTTTGGTTGGTATCCTTCAGTTGTATCCTGACTCTTGGTTGGTATTTGTTGGTCGTTTCATCCCAACTCTTGGTTGACATCTTTAGTTGGTATCTGGTGTTCGTTATCCCAACTCTTGGTTGGTATCCAGGATTGTATCCCAACTCTTGGTTGGTATCCATGGTTGTCTCCCAACTCTTGGTTGGTATCTTTTGGATGAAGTTCTGTTCGTATTGGATTGTTATCCCCAGCATGTCACTTTCCAACTTTTGGTTGGTATTCGCAGTTTTGCATCTCCGCAGGGTGCAAATTTTTGGGTTCTTTTGTATTCAATCACCTTATACCTTGAATGTTTGAAAGCGGATGCTTTTCCTCCCTTCAGGTCCAAGTTGTTTGAATAGGGGTAGCTGTAGCACCCCAAAATTTGCCTTTTCATTTTAGCGGTATCGGGCTTTTGTTTCTTTGCATTTTTTCGCATTTATGCATTAGCATAGCATTCATTCTTGAGACACGAGATCAAGGTCTTCCTGTGGCTCAGTTTTCATCTCAGTGCATGGACCAAAATAGCAAGCATCAGAGGCTCTAGCATTTATTTTGCTCAGCGGTCGGGCAATCGATTTTTTTTTATTTTGTAGGGTATTTTCAGCTCAGAAAGCAGCATTCAGGCTATCGCAAGCATTCTCATGGTTACAGTGTTCAAGAGCAACTTTCAAAAGCGTAGCATAGCTCAGAACATCAAGAAACGGGCAAACAGGCAGATTTTCCTCCAGAAGGCGCCAAGATTCAAATTTTGAAGGTGTTAACCGATTAACCAATATGGTTAATCGATTAACCAAGTCAAAATCAGGTCAAATCTGAAGTTTTGAAGGTGATAACCGATTAACCTATATGGTTAATCGATTAACCAATGCAGATTTTGCCTCTGCACGTGAATTTTCAATGCAAGCCATTTTGGGGTCCAGTTTTGGTCATATGCAAATCTGATTTTCACTTTGGGAAGGATCTAGAACATATTTGAATTGTGGTTAATTTCATTTGTGGTTAATTTCATTTTCCCTCCAAATGCCCATTCCTAATTCCAATCCACAATTTCACAAACCATAATACAAACCTCTCATTTAGATCCAAGCCTAAGTGATATTTAAGTGATTCACTCCAAACCTCACACATCTAATCTCTCATAATTCACTCTCATTTTCAGAATTCATCTCAATTCTCTCAAATTCTCTCTCAATTTTCCATTCTCCAAAACCCTCACCAAATCTCTTCTCATTGAAATCATTGATTCTTCATTGGAATCCTTGATTTCTAAGAGCTAAACCTTCATCCATTCTCTCTATTGAATCAATTTCTTCATCCAATTTTCGTGCAAAATTGGATCTGAACTTGGAAGTGATTTTAGAAGTGGTTATTTGGCTTATTTTGGCTTGATCTTGGTGAATCCTCACTCCTACAACAAGAACATACTTGGATCTCGAAGAATCTACAATTTTCTTGCTTCGTTCTGCTTATTTCCAGTGAATCAACACTAACCGGAGCAAATCTCCGCTTCGTAGGTTGGAAATTCTTGATCCGAATCTGTTTTTAGCTTATTTGTATAATCATGTAGATTTTCATATTTGATTGTGTTTTGATGGATTCGATCCGTTTGATCCATTATCTTGATGTGTTAATCTGTTTATATGATGTTTGAATCATGGTTTGCTGGTTTAATTTCGTGATTAAGTGATTATGCGATCATCCGCTTGATCGGATAAGTGCTTATTTGCTGAAAATGTTGTTATGTTGCTGTTTTTCTGTTGTTGGCACAGTGTCAATCGGTTAACACATTTGGTTAACCAATTAACCATTACAGATATTCAAATTTTTCAAAGTTTTCAAGGTGTTAATCGGTTAACATCTTGTGTTAACCGATTAACATGTACGAATTTCAAGATTTTCAAACATTTTCCACAGGTTAACCGATTAACCTCCAGTGTTAACCGATTAACACTGTGCCAGCAGGTCTGGTTTGCTGTTTTTCTTGTTTGTTTGAGTACCATTTTATATCGGATCATCGTAGATCAATATGATGCATCAGGAGTGAAATTCTTTGGACATTTTGTCGCTGTTTTGGTTGTTTAATCGGGATTTTGTCAACACGCATTCGTTTTCCGCTTGGATACTCTTGTTTGTATGTGTTGTTCAAAGTGATGATGTGCTTGCATGTTCATGTTCGCTTGCTCTTATTGTGTTTCTTCTTGCATTCCTTCTTGCATTATTAAAGGTTGAGATGTGCTTGAGGAGGTCTTCACCCCACACTTTTTCCTCCCTTTGCTTGTATGTTGCATTGCATATGCATTCTTTCTTCTTTCATGTTATTTCATGCTTCCTTCTTCTTTTGTCTTCCTTTGCCATGTTCCCTTAGGACCTCTAATCTCTTGAGATTATGATAGACCTTAGGACTTGAACCATGTATGACAATATTAGGTAGCATTCCCTTTTACCTCAACTATAGGTACACTTTGCATGACAACTACTAGGGTTTAGTTAGTCTCCCTTTAGTGTGTCCTTTCTCTTCCCATCTTCAAACAATTTCAAAACACTTAATAAAGGTTAAGTAATGTTGTACGCTACGAGCCTTAAGTATTTGGGAAATGGTGATTGAGTGGCTTCCTCTCAATTATCTAGAGTGTTTATTGTACACCCTTAGGGTGATATGCAACGCATTCGCTCCTAAGTCATAGTCTTTAGTGCAACATGAATTACAAAACAATAATCAATGCACTTCTTCTCTAAAAGACTTGAAAAACAAAGTTCAAACCTTTTTCATCCTTTGGGATCTTAATAATGGAAAACCTTTCTCATAAAAAGAGTGTTTTTAAGCTTTGGTTCTACCGCAAACAGACATCGTCCCTAACTGCTAGAACGAAGGTTTAACCCTACTCGGGTAAAACATCTTGACCCAAATGGTGTTCTCGTTAGCCCGAACTACGTTTGCTCTGATTTCTCATACCAGATGGGAATACGTAGGCACAAGACGCGATGTCTTGGCGAGCAACCTTTCCCCACTTTCACCCGTAGTTAGCCGAACTACGTTGACTCTGACTTTCCCATTGCACGAGGGAATACGTAGGCACAAAGCGGTGATGCTCTATCGAGTCTCTTTTCTTTTCTTTTGTCCTTGAGACCTTTAGCTATATAGATAAACACCCTTTTAGATAGACAACAATCGTGGATCCCGTCGAGTATGACGGATGTGAGGGGTGCTAATACCTTCCCCTTGCGTAACCGATTCCCGAACCCAAGATATGGTTGCGATGACCTGTCTTCTCCCGTTTTCGTCAGGTTTTCTCTGATCGTTTCCTTTCCCTCCTTTGGGATAAATAACGAATGGTGGCGAATCTTCTGTCATTGCCGGCACCTTTTTTCGCAGTAGCGACACTACTGTTAGAAGTCGAAATTCCTTCTTTGAGAGTTCTAGTCGACGTCAAGCTCGATGAGGCAGAATGGGTAAAGAACAGATTGAATCAGCTTAGCCTGATGGATGAGAAAAGGCTAGTGCCTATTGCATATGCTCGGTTGTATCAGAGCCGGATGAAGAAAGCTTTCGACAAGTAGGTGCACCCTCGAAGCTTTTAGACGGGCGATCTTGTGCTGAAAAAGATTCTCCCTCCACAGACAGATCACAGGGGCAAATGGACTCCCAACTATGAAGGTCCATACATCGTGCGAAAGGTCTTCTCTAGAGGAGCCTTGTTATTTTCCATCATGGATGGTGAGGATTTTACATCCCATGTGAATGCAGACCCAGTTAAAAAATACTTTGCCTAAAGAGACCCGCTGGAAAGAAAAAGAATATCCAGAAAAAAATGGGGCATCTGGGCGAACCATAAAAAGAATGGGTTCGGGCAAAAGTTAGGGATATATAAAGAAAAAAGATGTAAACCCACAAAGTTGAAAACCTGAAAAGGCGACTTTGGGAAAAATGGGTATCCCGGTGAATTAAAAACTTGAAAGGGCGATTCAGGCAAAAGTTAGGGATTTAAAGAAGCAAACGACTGCGGTCTGCATGTGATCTTCAGAGCTTAGTGGATTGAGGGAGGACCTGAGGGCCGTTTATCTGAATCAATCTCTTCTGAAGACGAAGCGTCGGTGAAGCATCAGAATCATGCGGGTCATAGATGGATCAACTTATGGTGTTCGTCTGTGCCATATTGCCGACATTCTGTGTATTTCTGTGCATTTCTGTATATTTTTGCGCAGCTTCCTCTTTTCAGGAGTTGCATCTGTTGTAAAATCTTGCCTATTTACAGGCCCATCTGTCAATAAAACATACACTATTTAGTAATTGTTTGTTTTGCTTTAGCCTTACTGTTTTGTTAGCAAAAAAAAAACTCCCGATGTTTTTGATAACCTGTGCATACATAAACTTGTAGGCTTTGCCAATAATCTTTAAAACTTTGAGTTATTTGAACAACGTCACGGATGATGACTGAGATAGTTCTTTTGTACAGGATATCTTGTCTGTTTGTTCATTTTTGCAGGGTCGTTATCCTTGGGGCAATTTGTCAGAGGTGTATCTCCGGTAAGATCACCATTTTCCCCCCAATTATTGAAGTTTGAACATCTCTATCCCCGGTAGAGTTGTATGCAGGTGGACCAAGCAGTTATGTGTGTACGCTTATCCCCAGAAGTTGGTCGGTACTCATTTAGCTCTTCACAGTTCGAGACCGAAGTCTCCAGCAAAGTAAGGCTATTCCCAGAGGGTCGAGTTTGATATCCTCATTCAGATCAGATTAAGTATGTATGCACTCATTCTTCAGCAGTTTAGACCGAGGTCTCCGACAAATTGATATCCCCCTTGTAGGTCAGGTATGTACCTTTGTTCCCTTGCAGGTGCGCCTATACTCCCCAGCGAGTCGAGATGGGATTTCTCCCCATAGAGTCTGAATAGGTGATTTTGTATCCCCTCGGAGTTCAGTTTGTTGAATCATCCCCAAGCAGAGGTCAATGTTGTTCCCTCGTTGGGCAATCCCTAGTAGAGTTGGCTTTTCTCCCTTGCAGAATCGTAGAGTTGTCTTTATCCTCGGTAAAATCAGCATGAAGTGGTTCTATTTCCCCACAGAGATAGACTATTTCCCAGCGAAGTCGGTAAGTTTGTGATTCCCTGGCAGAGTGGATCTATAGCAGAGATAGTTTGTGCCTCAGGTGAGCAATTCCTAGAGGGTTGAATTTTAACTTTTTCCCCGGTAAGTCATCACTTTCAGGTGAGTATTGGTGAGCCTTTCAGGGTTATTTTCTTCAGCAGGGCGTGTTGTGAATCTTGGTGGTTGATTTCGGATCCCCCGCAGAGTTGTTGATTCCCTAGTAGGGTGAATTTCTTCTCAATGTCTGGCTGTTTATCCTCGGTAGAGCCGTCTTTTGTTCCCTAGAAGAGTTGTATTCTGGAAGGCCGTTTAGGGCGTTTTCCTCAGCAGGTTTTGATCCCCAACTGAGTTTGGACTTCTTGTTCTCGTAATAACTTCTCTCCCTAGTAAAGCAGCCGTCCAAAGCTTTTGTCCCAGTTAAAGTCCAATTGTGATTGGCTTGTGTTAACCTTTTCCCCGGCAGGGTGGATCTTGGGTTTCTTCTCAGCATTTATTTTGCTGGTTCGATTTCGTTGCATTTTTCATTCTATGCATATCATCCTCCAAACGGGTAGTAATTCCATTTCGTATGGAGCATTACGCCATTTTCGAACATGTGCATTTGAAACATAAGCCAGGTTATTACCTCTCTGTTCTCAGGTGTATTTCCAACAAATGGTTGATTTACTTTTCCCGCTTGGTGTTCAGACCCGGCAAGTTTTGACTGATATCTTGTTCCCCGAATGGTATCCCGACCATGGCAGTTTCCGTTAGCCCGCATGGTATCCAGACCCCGGCTTACTTTTTTTCTAGCAACGTCGCCTGACTTCGGTCAATGGTGTTGTCATAAGCTCATATGGTATCCAGACCTTGATGAGTATGACGGTGGTTTACTTTGCTCGCGTGGTATCCAGACCCCGACAAAGGTTGTTTCTGCCCAAATGGTATCCAGACCATGGCGATTTCGGATTTGTTCCGTCCGTTGTGTATTCAGGCTCCGATTTATTTTCATTGAGTATCCAGACTTCAGTTATTACGTTGAATATCCAGACTCCAGCTATTCCATTGAGTATCCAGACTCCGGTCAGTTATGTTGAGTTTTCAGACTCTGACCATTTGAAAGGTTGCTTCTTCTGCCCGTATGGTATCCAGACCATGGTTGTTTCCGTTAGCCCGCGTAGTATCCAGACTGTGACTTACATTTTCCCCAGCGGTGTCGCCGAACCTCAGTTGTTGTTATAAGCCCATGTGGTATTCAGACCCTGATGAGTACATTTATGGTGTATCCCTTCGTTCGTTGAGTATTTAGACTCCGGTTATTTCGTCAAGCATTCAGGCTCCAGTTTATCTTTGTTGAGTATCCAGACTCCGGTTATTATGTTGAGTATCCAAACTCCGATTTATTTTCGTTGAGTGTCCAGACTCAGGCTTATTACATTGAGCATTCAGGCTCTGATTATTTTCGTTGAGCATTCAGACTCCAGTTATTACGTCGAGTGTTCAGACTCCGGCATAGCCCGTTGACTCATTTTGTTCGTTGAATATCCAGATTCCGGCAATTTGAAGTAGTATGTTTTAACCTTTTGTGGTATCCAGACCATGGTGCAATCTTTAATGGAAATGTTCATCGTATTTTTGTTCTTCAACAGAGTTACTTGGTTAAGTTTCTCTTTGTTCTTCAGCAGAGTTACTTGGTTAAGTTTCTTCACGCTCCCAAAGCAGAGTTATTCAGTTAAATTTCTCTCTTTCTCCCTGCCAGAGTTGCTTGGTTAAGTTTCTCTCTTCCCCAGTGGAGCATTTTCAAGATGTTTATCAACTTCGGTTGATCCGGCCTTAGGGTTCGATGCTCGCTTTTTTTTAGTGAATACCTGCGCATTAGCAGATGTCTCTTTTGACTGCGTGTCGAAGGTTGTTTATCAATCAGCTCGTTATCGATGCAACTATCAGTTCAGTTATCTTCGGAGATTTTTTTATCCCCAATCAGGGTTTGCAGTTTATTTCTGCGGTTGGAAAATTTCCGAGTTCTTTGATATTCAACCGTCTTTTACCTTGATTGTGTGAAAGTCATTCGCTTTTCACTCAGTCAGGTCCAAGTCGCTTGAATAGGGGCAGCTGTTGTACCCCAAAATTTGCCCAACCTTTTCATTACTTGGCTTATGTTTTCATTGCATAGTTCTAGCATTTGCATTTGCATATCATTGTTTATTTGCAGGGGATCAAGAGGTATGCATAGCAAGAGAATGTTGGTCAAGGGTTCCAAGCAAGCATGAGTGCTCATCAAGTCATTAGAAGCTGGTCAGAGCTCTTTGAGAAAGTGAATGGATGTATGTTGCTTATCTCCTATCTTGGAGGCCAATAGAGGATCATATGAGGATCCCAAGTTCATGGATATGGATATGAGATGTTGTAAATCTCATTGAGTGCTTTGAGAGCCATTGTGGAGCTTATGCAAATTGTTGTATCATGGGCAAGAGGTTGCAGTCAAAGGATTGTACACCTAGGGTTTCATCTGGCTAGTGCAAGATCCACTGAGGATTTGAAGGAGATTAAGACTTAGTTCTAAGTCATTTGAATCATGGGTAGTTTTTTTGAGGCATCTAAGATGTTATTTCAAGAACAATTCAAGAAGAATCAAGAGTGTGAGAAGTTACAAATCTAGGGTTTCAGAGGTTTGTCAGTGTAAAATCCCATGTTTAATGCCTAACTTCAAGACCACATATCTCAAGATACAAGTGTAATCTCACTATGAAATAAACATGAGACTTGTAGAGCATGTTCTTAGATTTCTTTTGAGTACTAGAACTCATCCATTGGAATTTTAGAACTCAAGTTATGATGCTGGCAAGTTAGAGGTCTCAGATGAATCATATTTTCAGTCAACAAAAGTCAACCAACTTCCAAGGCACTTTTGACCTAGAATCATGTTTCTCCTCATCTTTTGATGAACATGAAAGTTGTTCCTCATGATCTTAGCTTTCCAAAATGTCCTACAAGTCCTTCATCGCATTTGTAGAACTCAAGTTATGAGGCTTGCAAGGTAGGGGTATTTTGGAAAAGTGAGATTATAGGTCATTTTGATTATAGGTCTTGTTCATGATCTTAGGCACTTCAAATGAAACTTTATCCAACATGAAAGTTGCTCCAAATGACATAAATTTCATCATGGAACATCAAATTATCATGTATTTGGCATGGATATAAGGATTGGTGAAGAAATTCCATGGAAATTTGAACTTAAAGTCATAAATTAAATTGAATTGGTTTTAATTCATTTTCATGTCATGTTTGTGCTTATTTTGAGTCACAATATCATGACAAGTAGAATGCATAAATTTTATTTGAGGTATGCAAGCAAATACACGAGAAAATTCAAGCTTACTTCAAGTAGAAGTTTCACATTCCATCTCCACCATTAGATCAATTTAAGGATCAATTCACATCCACATGATCACTACACACTCTCAGCAGATGATTTGAATGATTTTCCAAGGGAATTGGTGCCAGTTTCACGTGTGCATGAGCTCCCATTTCCAAATTGGGCATTTCAAAATTACACTCAAATCAGCCACAATTGCGCCTCCAAATCATTCTGATCCAACATGAAAAAGCTTCAAATGAATTTTGAAGCTTCATTGACGCATTTTGGTGGAGAATTGAGGAGATTACAGTTGGAGAATTGAAGAGAAAAAGTGAAATCGTGAATTGAGATTGGAGCAAATTTAAAGCAAATCAACTCCAGCATTCTCTTCCTTGAACTTCCTTGAGTGTTTCTGCACGTTTTTGCACAAGCTTAGCTGCATTAGAAGCTCCAACGAAGAGACTCCGTTAGGTAATCCTCAAATCAAGATTTCTCTCATAATATGCATCCATTTCACTCCATTGTTGTTGCAAACTGAAGACCTACATGTGTAGGCAAATTCTGGATCATTATTTGTTGTGTTTGTGATGATTTCATTTATGTGCTCAAATCTTTGATGCTTCGATTCTCTTAATTTACGCATGATAAATGATTTTGGACTGTGGATCCTTGATCTACATAAGCTCCCCTTTAATTTGATATAAGATTTGTTGTGATTTGGTGATGATTTGAGTCTGCAACTCCGGCCGTGTGACCGGAGAAGATGACCGGAGACTGTAGCTCCGTCATCTAGTTATCTTTCCATTCTGCTTGTGTATCATGCCACTTGGATCTGTTGAATGTTTGACTTTGTATGATCAACGATCCAGATCTAGTATGAATGGCTGATGTGTTTAGTTGACTGACATGTTTTTAAGTTGTACGCTGCGTTTTGATGTGGCTGACTTGTGGTTTGGACTTTTGGCCTCGCTTGCTGTTTGCACCCCTCTCTTGAAGGAGCCCAATGCTTTTGCCTTATTTCTTTACTATCTGCACCGCTGGCTCTTTTAATTGTTTTTTCTTTTTCATTTATTTTCTGTTTTGGTTTTAATGATTTAAAAATAGCTCATAATACCATAAAAGTCTACAAAAATATTTTTTAGACACTTAAATGTGTTAAATAATTTGACATTTTTTATTTTTATTTTTGAATTAAAATGGAATTAAATGGTTGGAGTGGTTTTTAAATTGATTTTAATTGCTTTTTTCTTGCTCTTGTTTTGTTTCTTGATCAAATTTTCTCTCCAATGACTGAAACTTTTTTCTCATATCCATGATGAGATGAAGAGTTTTATAGGATGATTTTGCCCTTAGTTTGACCATTTTTGGTTTGACTTTGACTTCATTTTTGTTGAACCTCGATAACCCTCCTTCAAAATAGTACACCCTTGTGAATCAATTTCTTTGGTGGTGTTTTGAAGTGAATTTGGTTGTGATCTTTTGGCCTCTGGTTTCCAACTCTTTGATGAGCATTTGAGATTTTTATTTGGTTTATTTTGAACCTTTTTCCTATTTTTGAGGTGACTTGCAAGTCATGTTACTTCTAAGGTAGGTTCATACAAGTACTTGACCTAGTTTGCTTGGGAAATGAGTTCTATGGATCCCTTGAGCTCTCAATTCTTGTTGATTCATACTTATAACATGTTGAGGTATTTGAATGCTCATTTTTAGGTCATAAACTTGTTCATTGCTTGTTTAGATTTGCATTTCTTTTAGGCTTTCCACTTGAAGTTCAAGTGTTGAGTGTGCTTAAGACTTAGGTCATTCTCCATGCCTATGCTTGCATTCTCCTTTGTGCTTTTCTTTCTTTGGTTTATGTATCTTCTCCTCTCATCTTTGCCTCTGTCCAATGACCATAGAATCACATTCAAGATGGTTTGGTCTCTCCTTAGGAGGTACTTGGAACATGTCTTTAATGGTGATTCTTTGAGGACTTCTCTTGTGTGTTCTTGCATGACCATTGAGTTTACTTATGGTTAAGTTGCCCATTTGAGTTCCTTGCTGTCCTCACATTGCCTCCCATTCTCTCATTTTATCATGGCTTCTTCCCTTTATTTTGGTTTGCCTTTGGGCATTGTGGTTGATACTTGAATGGTTGTAGGATTTATTCTCCCATTTCATCCCACTTTTGTGTGCTTGTTTGCTCTCTTTTGTGTGCATTCTTCTACCCTTCTTCTTTGTATCTCTCATATGCATGCTTGAGGTTGAGATGTGCTTGTGGAGGCTACTGCCCCACTCTTTTTTCCTCCCTCACTTTCATTCTAATTGTGCATTACATGTTTGCATACTTGCATGGTCTTATGCTTTCTTCATCTTCTTCTTCTTTCTTCTTTGCCATGTTCCCTTAGGACCTCTAATCTCTCTTGTTCAAGATTGATTATGATAGACCTTAGGCTTGAACCCATGCATGATAACATTAGGTAGCATTCCCTTTTATCCTAATCATAGGTGCACTTTGTATGATAACTTTAGGTTGAGTCTTACTCTCCCTTTAGAGTGTCTCTCTCTTCTCATCTTCAAACATTCTCAAAACATCTAATAAAAGTTAAGGATTGTTGTATGTTACGAGCATTAAGTACTTGGGAAATGGTGATTGGGGGCCTCCTCTCAATCATCTAGAGTGTTTAGCGTATGTCCTTTGGACGATATGCGACGCATTCACTCTTAGGTCATAGTCTTTAGTGCAACATGAATTACAAACAATAATCAACACACTTCTTCTTTAAAAAACACAAAAACAAACTTCAAACCTTTTTATCCTTCAGGATCTTAATTTGGGAAACCTTTTTCATAAGGAGAGTTTTGTTAACTCTTGGTTCTACCGCAAACAAGTAAAGCCTAAGTCTCCAATGGTCGAGCTGCATACACCTAACTGTTAGAACTAAGTTTTAACCCTACTCGGGCCTAAAATATTTTGAACCAACCGGTGTTCTTGTTAGCCCGAACTACGTTTACTCTGATTTCTCATACCAGATGAGAATACGTAGGCACAAGACGGCGATGTCTTGGCGAGTAACCTTCCCCACTTTCACCCGTAGTTAGCCGAACTACGTTGACTCTAAATTTCCCATTACACGGGGGAATACATAGGCATAGAGCGGCGATGCTCTATCGAGTCTCTTTTCTTTTATTTTTTCCCTGAGTCGTAGCTTAGATAGTAAACACCCTTTTAGATAGGCAACAAATCGTGGATCCCATCGAGTACGACGGACATGAGGGGATCTAACACCTTCCCCTTGGGTAACCGACTCCTGAACCCGAGATATGGTTGCGATGACCTGTCTTTTCCTGTTTTCGTTAGGTTTTCTCTGGTCGTTTCCTTTCCCTCTTTTGGGATAAATAACGAACGGTGGCGAAACTTCTGTCCTTGCCGGCCCCTCTTCGCAGCGATGCGACAACCATGTCTTTGAGATACTGGGTATCTAGCTTCTTCCTAATGGAATAATCAAGACCCCCAACAGCCATTTCGACCAACTCATGATCTTGTACTTGCGTAAAGCATCTAGCTTTAAAAAGTCGAAACCTATTTAGGTACTCATCAATTGGTTCAGTTACTTTGCGTTTGATACTAGCTAGTTGTTTCAGGCTAATCTTAGTTTGTCCCATGTAGAACTGTTCGTGAAACAAATGCTCTAATTGGGCCCAATTATGGACTAACGTGGTAAACCACGTAAAAGCATTTTTTGTGAGAGAACTTCGGAAATATTTGATCCTAAGGCTTTCATCACCTGCTATCTCTCCTGCTTCAATCATATACCTAGCCACGTGTTTGATGGCCGATTCAGTAGTATCTCCTGAAAACTTACTGAACTTTGGAACCTTCGTTCTAGGGGGTAACTCAGACTGAAGAATATAATCCACTATGGGTGAAGTATAATTTGGCCTTGTGAAGCTAAAGTTTATGCCATTTCTAGTCATTATTCTTTCGGCCATGGTTGCAAGATTAGTTTCTTCTGCTGCATCCTGGTGTCGAACTCGTCTAAGGATCTGGTCAGCATTTTGGTTTCTGTTCACCATGATTATTCCTGGTTCTTCCTCCATATGGATTGGTACCTGGTTCCTTCGCGGTTCGACTCTGAAAGGTTCTCCCATCTCTTGATCCTCCATGTTCACCTCAGGTCCATTTTGCGGTTGATATTGTGGGGTATTTTCAACAACTATTGCTCTGTTATGAAGTGTTGGTACTCCCATAAAATCAACCATACGTGCTAATTGTGTCGCCAATTATTGGTTAGTTTGAGTAGTATTTTGAATCAACGGTTGAAAAATTTCTCCCATTGTACGGGACAATGTATGTACCATTTGCATATTACTTTCATCCATTTGTTGTCTCAAACAGTTTATGGAAGTATTTGTAAGACTGGGTGCTTGCACAGAGTAACCAACACCTATGCTTTGATGGTTTCGACCACCTGATCCAGATCCTTGCACTGGCGAAGATACTATGTTTTCTAAAAATATAGATGGAGCGCTCTGTAGATTTTGCATCATTGACGTAGGCATACCATAAGGTAAACTCCTTGGCAATGGTTGTGAGAAACCTGGAGGAGGAAAATGCCTATGCAGTGAACTTCCTCCTAGGGGTGTTGGTGAATTAGGAATTTGTGGTCCTATATATTCTAACACCGATTGAGTGTACGTTCTTACACATGTTGACCCTAGGCTTGCCATAGACGGCATAGGTTCAGACGCAACTGCTGGCGGTGGCGTCTGTCCTCCTGTCAAAAACACTGGAGACGGTACACTTTGCGACCCCATGCTGCTTGACTGAGTACTTGAAATACTTCCTTGAGGATCAACTTGTTGACTAGCATTTGTTGCCATTCTCTTAGTATATTTCCCTTTTGGTCTTCCTTCATGTGCTGTGGCTAACTTCCCACTCCTCAATAACATAGAAAAAAGTATTGCGCCAAAAGATGAATATGTTTAATGTAAACTTTGGGATACTTTAGCACTGGGTCCCACCAGGTGTGCCAATTTGTTTACTGTGAAATTTGGTAAACAACCGCTGGTCTATCAATTCTGGGTAAAATTTAGTAACTTGCAGGATCGACCATACTAAATCCTAGGACATGTGCTAAGTTTAAAAGAAAATCTAATTTGAACTCCATGTTCGACTATGAAAGACTTGTAAAGTATAAATAACTTGGAAATTAACAAGGCTGTGAAATAAAGAACGTAATTCTTAATGCGTCGAAAGTTAAAGGCAAGGCTGTAAAAGACTTTGAAAATAAAGGCAAGAACGTAAAAGACTTTGAAAGTAAAGGCAACAATGTAAATGACTTTGAATTTAAAAGCAGTAATGTAAATGACTTTGAAATTAAAGACAATAATGTAAATATGCAGGAAAGTAAATGTCGAAAGCAATTAAAATACTTTGAAAATAACAAGTTTAAAGGAAAGCGCAGAAGGTTAAATTGCAGATGAAGGTAAAGTGCTGAAAGTTAAATGGCATAAAGTGTAAATGAGAAAATAAAGCTTCCGGACATTAAAATAAATGCATTCAAACATAAAAGATGAAGGTTAAAGGATAACATACAAATGGCAAAGATATGTAAATTGCATTAGTAAAAGGGGATTGTGTTGCATCACGTACATTCTCGCTAACTCGTTTCTCTACACGTGGGTACTTTGAGTGATTTGGAGTAGCTTGTACAAGACAAATGAACACCCTTATTCTATAAAAATAACTCCTATTTATGATGCTAGCAAATAACTCCTAAATGACGGTTATTGCTTCTTAACGTGTCCTTTTGGCACTTTTTTCCCAACTTCAATTTTTCCCACGTTCACCCACTACCAATTTGAAACTTAAATATTAAGAATCCCTCCAGCGTTAATGGTAACTGCCATGTGTTTCTTCCAGCAGGATCTTGGTCGAAGGCTTTTCCAACACTTAGCATTTTTCTAGAAATTTTCCCAACCTCTCTTCGACTCAGGCTTCATCAAAGCTGTATCGAAGCCTTCTTATGTTTTAACATTATAACATTCTGACTTGATATAGTTCTGATTTTTTATGCTGGTGTCGAAAATGAGAACTAACACACATATCGACACCTTGGTGGATAATACAACTCATTTCACAATCTTCTCGTTCATGGATGGATTTTCTGGATACAATAAGATAAGAATGGATCCCGAAGATATGGAGAAAACTACTTTTATCACACCATGGGAAAACTACTTTGGTTTGAAGAACGTAGGTGCTACTTATCAGAGAGCGATGGTCGCATTATTTCACGATATGATGCACAAGGAAATAGAAGTACATGTTGCTGACATGATCGCCAAGTCTCAAAATGAAGAGGATCATCTTGATCACCTGTTGAAGTTATTTGTAAGGCTCAGGAAGTACTAGTTGAGACTGAATCCTATGAAGTGTACTTTTGAAGTGAGGTCAGGGAAGCTTCTTGGTTTCATTGTCAGTCAATGTGGAATTGAGGTGTACCCTGACAAAGTGTGAGCTATTCAAGAAATTCCTGCTCCGCGGACAGAAAAGCATGTTAGGGGTTTCCTTGGCAGATTAAACTACATCTTCAAGTTTATTTCTAATATGACTCCAACCTGTGAGTCGATCTTCAAGCTGTTACAAAAAGATCAGACAGTTGTTTAGAACGCAGATTGTCAACAAGCCTTTGACAACATCAAAGGTTATCTCCAAGAGCCTCCAATTTTGATTCCTCCTGTGCCTGGAAAACCTCGTTTCATGTACATGACAATGCTTGAGGGATCATTGGGTTGTATATTGGGTCAACACGATGAGTCTGAATACAAAGAACGCCATTTATTATCTAAGTAAGAAGTTCACCAATTGTGAAAGTCGTTACTCACTTTTGGAGAAAACTTGTTATGCTTTGGCTTGGGCTGCCAAACGTCTGAGGTAGTACATGATATGTCACACCACTTTGTCGATTTCCAAGATGGATCCAATAAATTATATTTTTGAGAAGCCTGCTCAGACAGGAAGACTTGCCCATTGGCACATACTATTGTCAGAATATGATATCTAGTATGTCGTCAAAAGTCCATCAAAGGTAGTATCTTGTCAGATTACCTTATTGATCAGCCAATAGAAGACTATGAGCCCCTCAAGTTCAACTTCCCATATGAAGACATCATGTTAATCAAGAAAGAGTACGAAGATCCAGACCCTGATGAAGGTCTTGAATCCAGTTCCCAATGGAAGATGTTGTTTGACGGTGCTTCCAACCAAAAAGGGCATGGTATAGGTGCCATCCTGATAAACCCAGCTGGTGGGTATACTCCTTTCACAACAAGATTGTGCTTTGAATGTACTAACAACATTGTTGAGTATGAGGCTTGTATTTTGGGACTTGAAGCATTAATTGATCTCCGCATCAAAATTCTGGAGGTGAGTGGTGACTCAGATTTGGTTGTTTATCAGGTCAAAGGTGAATGGGAGACCAGAGACGAGAAACTGATCCCATATAGAGCTTATATTGTGTAGATGATTGAATATTTTGATGAGATAACTTTCAAGCACGCACCAAGGACTGAGAATCACATTGTTGATGCCTTAGCTATGATGACTGCTATGTGGCGGGTCTGATTTGTTAATGAGGCAACCCTTATCCAAATTGAGAAGAAGACTGAACTTGCATATTGCCAATTGGTGGAAAAAGAGTCTGATGGGAAGCCATAGTTTCACGACATTAAACAATATCTGCAAAATCAAGAGTATCCATTTGATGCAACTTCCCTCGACAAGAAAACTTTAAGGAGGTTTCCATCCAAGTTCTTCCTCAACAATGATGTGCTGTACAAAAGGAACCATGGCATGGTCTTACTCAGGTGTGTTGACAAACAAGAAGCTGATATATTGATGCAAGATATTCATGAGGGATATTTTGGCACTCACGCCAACGGATATGCTATGTCAAAGAAGATTCTAAGGGCCAGATATTTTTGGTTGACCATGAGACAGATTGTATCCAGTATGCTAGGAAATGCCATAAGTGCCAGATCTATGCAGACAAGCTGCATGTATCTCCAAATTTGCTAAATGTGTTGTCATCGCCTTGGCCATTTTCAATATGGGGCATTGACATGATTGGAGCAATCGAGCTGAAAGCTTCAAACGGACACCGTTTCATTCTTGTTGCTATCGACTACTTCACCAAGTGGGTGGGGGTTGCGTCCTATGCTAACGTGAGTAAATAAATGGTTGTCCATTTCATCAAAAAGGAGATTATATGTCGATATGGAATCATTAGCCGAATCATCATGGATAATGGTACCAATCTGAACAACAAAACGATGAAAGAGTTGTGTGATAGTTTCAAGATTGAACATCACAACTATTCTCCTTATCACCCAAAGATGAACATAGTTGTTGAAGCTGCAAATAAGAACATCAAGAAGATTGTGCAAAAGATGGCAGTAACATATAAAGATTGGCATGAGATGATACTGTTTGCCTTGCACGGATACAAAACGTCTGTTCGCACTTCAATAGGGGCAACCCTCTTTTCTTAAGTATATGGGATGGATGCAGTCCTACCCATCAAAGTTGAGATACTATCCTTGAGGGTTCTAATGGAAGCAAAGTTGGAAGAAGCAGAGTGGGTCAAGGAAAAGTTTGATCAATTGAATATCATTAACGATAAGTAAATGACTGCGGTTCTTCATAGCCAGTTGTATCAAAAGAGGATCAAGAGACCCATTGACAAGAAGGTCCATATCCGAGAGTTCCAAGAGGGAAAACTCGTACTTAGAAAGATATTTCCAGTTCACAAAGACATGCGTGGGAAGTGGATGCCTAATTATGATGGCCTATTTGTTGTAAAGATAATTTTCTCTAGAGGTTTGCTTATTCTTACGACAATGGACGGTGAACAACTTGCTCATCCTGTGAACTCTGATGCAGTCAGAAAATATTATGCCTAAAAAGACCCTCTAAGTCGAAAACCTGAAAGGACGGCTTAGGAAAAAATGGTTATCCCGGTGGATCACAACCTATGAAGGAGATCCAGGCAAAAGTTAGGGATGCAATAAAAAGAAAAAAAAAAGCTCGTTAAGTCGAAAAACTGAAAGGGAGGCTTATGTAAAAATGAGCGTCCCGGTGGATTGAAAACCCGAAAGGATGGTTCAGGAAAAAGTTAGGGACAAAGGCATTTCGTTGCATCAGAGGTTGTTACCATTGCCGAAGATTACTAAAGAGGCTCACTTCCACTACTCTTTTCAGAGGCGATGATTTGGGGAACTCTTAGTTAGTAGGGGAAAGATTATCATTGGATTTGATGTAACCTTTTCCTTTTTGCCATTTTCAATTGTAAATATTCCATGGAGCTTTGCCATTCACAAGCTACCATTCATGAATAAAATCGATTTTGGACCTTTCGTTTGTTTGTAATTTACTACATTCTTCACTTTTCTTCGTTATGCAAAACATCACTTATTTGTTAATAATGATTTTTGAAAGCAAAAGGTTTTAAATCAAAAATAATTTTAAAAGAGAACTAAAATAGAATAAGTATTTACTTTGGTTTGTGGAAAATTTCAGTGGAAATCAGGTTTTTCCTAGGAAATCTAACAGTGGCTGAAACTTTGATATTACCATCTCAAAAGTATATAGCCCCACTAAAAACAATTTCTCTCCTTGTATTATGAAAGTTTGAATGTGATAGAAGACTCATCCTCAGATTAGACGCTTTGACTCCCCAAAGAGGTTGTGCTATCTTTAGCAGGATTGTCTAAGCTCTACATTGTCCCTCAATGAATTAGATTTAACCTCTATGTTGTTGTGGACATCTTTGTTCCCTATATTCAGTGTGATTCTTTTGGTTCCCCAGCAAAGTAGGTTATTATCTACCTTCCCTTTTGAGTCTCCTGTTCATGTGTCTCTTGTTAGACTCAGTACTTGCGCATCTTTGAGCATTTGCATCATACCATCGCATGTACATTTAGCACATCTTTTGGGTTGTGTTGTTTGATTGTTTCTTTCAATTCTAAGTCCGGTTGTAACCGACAATATTTGGTGCGTCTGTTATGGTTGTTGTTTGTCCTTATCCCCAACAGAGTTGCCTGACACCCATTTTAAAATTATTGCTCGTCACCAATTCCCTTATCTAAACCCAGTTGTTACACGCATCTTTTACCTTTTTGGTTGTTACCAATACCCCTGAAGTCTAGTTGTAACTAACGATCTCTGGTGGATAATCCAATAGTCATTGGCACTTACACAATTCCAACCTTTATTGATGTTGTCTGGTAGTTACCAGTATTGCTCTGTGAGGCTAGTCGTTACTAATTCCTCAGTTCTGGTGGTCACCAGCTTTTCCCCATAAAGTTTAGCCGTTGCCAGCTCCCAAAAAAAACCCCAGTGGTCGTTACCATATACTGTTTTGGAAGCCCAGTAGTGACTGGTATCTACCTGAAAATCCAATCGTTGTTGGTATTGCTGATTTGTTCATCAATAATACTATCTAAAAATCCAGTAGTTACTGGCATTGCTTAAACCCAGTGGTTACTGGTATTGTTGATTTGGTCGTTACCAGCTCTGCTGAAAAGTCCAATGGTCAGTGACATTATTTAAATCCAATAGTTATTGGTGTTGTTGATTTGGTCGTTATAGATCCCCAAAAAAGTCCAGTAGTGACTGGCATCCATCTGAAATTTCAGTGGTTACTGGAATTGCTTAAACCCAATGGTTATTGGTATTGGAATATTTGGTTGTCACCGATCCACCTTTTGAAGCCTAGTCGTTACTAGCGTTTGTTTAAAATCCAATGGTTATTGGAAATTTTCACCTAACCCTGTATTTTAGGATGATTGGTTGTTACCAATATCCTTAGTGAGATCTTAGGATATTTGGTTGTTACCAATATCCCCGATAAGTCCAGTTAGTTTGTTTTTGTTTTCTCCTCCGATTGTTTCCTGAAGATCTCGTTTGAACTCTTTGCCGTAAGGAAATTCTCTGTTTGGTTTAGTCCTCTGTGGAATCTTATTTTGTCCCATTGGTTCCTCTTGTTAGAGTTCGGCCTTTTATTCAACCTGATCCCTAGTGGAGATCATATTTCTTTCTGGTTTTCCCCAGTGGAGTTTTTTTGTTGCTTCTATCTCCATTGGGAAATTCCTTCCTCTAGAGTGTCTTGTTTGGTCATGTTTGAACTTGTGCCTGATCACTCTAGATTTCCCCATTGTTTGTCAGTCCCAATGAGTGGTTACTCATTGTATTGGCTCTTTTCTCTTTCTGTTTGTTGTGGTCGTCTGCATTTTTCATCATAAAGCATCATTGTAGAGTTTATAACATGTCATCACTTGCATAGTTTTGTCGTCCCTGGCATATCATTGCATCTAAGGGGAAAAAAATTGGTTTGCTATATTCAAATACCTTTCACCCTAATTTTTTGAAGATTTTCATCTCTCATACCATCTGGTAAAGCTATTTAAATAGGGGCAACTGGCATACCCTAAATTTTGACCCCTAGATTCCATCACCATGCTAAGAGCATCAAGCATTTTTACTAACCTTAACCTTGTTTCAATTTTATTTTTGTTGAGTTTCATCTGAATTAGGGATTTGCACCTTTGGAATCAAGAGGATTAGGGCTTGATCAATTAATGTTTTGGATTGATCATTGTTGCGGTGAGAATCGTGATACCAAGCTATTGATTAACTTGAATCTTAATTCTTAAATTCACAATCGGACTTTAATTTATCCAAAGGAAAGGTCTAAAGAAAGAAAAACCCTTTGCGCGATGTAACAACAACGCTAAGAGATTCAGGGATCGGAGGTTGGTTATGCCTAGGGTAGGTATTTCACATCCTAAACATCTGTAGTACTCTACAGGAACCTTTTGTTTATTTGCATGCTAATACTTGCTAGATGTTTTCTATGGATTGGGATTGGGTAGAATGTGAAGGTTAAAACTAAAGATAGTTTCTAAGTTTGCTCGCAAGGATGTCACATCCTCTGCCTACGTATCCTTACTAGGATAGAATCAGAGCAATCGTAGTTCACCTCACTAGGGATAAAGAACACTTGATTATGATCAAAGTTCAAAGGGGAACAAACATTACAATGCTTGTGTAGAGTTTAAGAAAACTCTCTAGATCTACATTCAACACTCAAGAAAGGGTAGTAAGTAATCATCTCCATGATTCTTACATAGAGTCAACAAACTCTATCTTACGTTCTAATTGAAGGAGCACTCCTAAAAAAGGGTAAGCTTTTTAGACTTAAGCAAAGTCTAATGGATAGGTTCTAACCTAACTAAGTGTATAGATGACTTTACCAAGTCAAGGGAGGGTAATGAGCTATCTATGACCCAAAGGTCAATAGAGAGACTTTCCTTTGGAAGGGAAAAGATGAGGCAACTTGGATGAGAACTAAAGAGTTTCATCACTTTGGGGAAATAAACTTAACAAAGCATATAATCATTCAAACATGATGAATACAAAGAGATATGGTTACAACCAAGAATAAACAAGCATATTACAATAAGCAAAGATTTCAATCAAGATGAATGGTTACAACCAAAATAAGGTATAAGCATATCAAATTATCATGAAGGGTTTCTTACAAAACTTAAGCACAAAAGGGAAAACCCAAAAACATATCTTGACAAAGATAAAGGTAACAACCAAGCAAGCAAGTTATAACTTGATAAATGGTTCAAAGTTTCATGGGGATTTTAAATGTTTGTAGAAATGAATCAATTACAATGCTTACAAGAAAAAGTTGAAATCAAAATCACATACACAAAGGAGTTGACAAACAATGCTCACATCAAGTGCAAAATCAAACTCAAGAAAGGAATCAAAAGTTTTGAAAGGAACATTGAAAGAGAGGAGGGTAAAAACCCTAAAAATGAAGCATGACCATTTTTTAGTGTAAAGTGTTTCTAAAATGAAAATTCTAGAATTCTTTACGTACCATATGAAAATATGCAAAAATACAAGACATTAGCAAAAAGAATCATTCAAAAATGATAAAAAAAAATGATGAAGTTGTGCTACTTTGAATTTTTAAAGAAAAAATAAACATTTTAATAATTAAAAATAAGGGGGTGCACTTGGTGGGTGTTGAACCCACCACCTTTGGATCACAAGTACAAAAATTCACCAATCCAACCAAGGCGCGCGCGTGATAGTTGAAGGAAAAAAGAGAAATAAGTGAAAACATGAAAAATGTTTGAAAAAACAAGAGTTGATCTCCACACGGATCGAACTCAAGTCCGGAGGCAAGGCAAGGCATTTGAAAAGCAAGGCATAACCACTGGGGTGGTGATACATCCTTGTATTATGCCACCCTAATAAATACTTAAACCTAACAAAGCAAGCAATCTGGGCCAGGCAAGACAAGTAAAACAAGGCAAGTTGTTGTTAAAACGGTTTCATCATATTTCTTTCAAAACACAACCAAATTTCACAAAATTTGAGTCTAAACCACTTGAAATTTAAAGAGGAAAATGATGGTATCACTAATTTTTCAAGATAATGCACACAACTTGAAACACGACTGTAGATGCAGATGGAAGCTTATGAAATGCATTTTGGAAGTCATGATTCAAACCAAACTGTTTCAATCCATGTGATCACCACACACAAATCTTAAACATATAGTTTATGGATTCTAGATTCAAAGAACACTAAAAAAAAACTCAAAATAGAAACTGGTATGTATGTTGCAATTATGGATCAAAAGTTTGAAATGTTGTTTGGAAAAGAAGAAACACCTCATAATGCAGCATACATGCCTCAATACACCAGCACACATTCAATGATTCACACATATCAAGACATGAATTCATACACAAATTGCAAGAAAACTCAACAAAATGATATCACAAAAGGTGGAAACCTCAAAACAGTTGCTGACAGCAAGCTTGTTCTTCTGCCAAATTAAAACATCAAGCAAGCATGCATAATGAATCCTATACACACACATATAGTTTTCACACCAAGACAACTTGGTCTTAACCAAAACATCCTAACAAGCTAAACAAGATTAATGGTTTTGCAATAGATCAAATAGCAGGACAGCTATACAGAAGCAGCAGCCAATCTTTGGTCATTGCAATGCCAAATCAAACACATCAATTCAACACATGCCTTACATGAGAGTTACAACTCTATGATAATAAACACAAACATACTCTAGCAAGAAAACCTAGTTCTTAACAGCAACAGATGCAAAATGACTCAATCAACATTAAGCAACAAAGTCTTGTTTACAAATAGCAAAAGAGCAAAACATGACAATGATTGGAAACAAAGGGTGGTAGCAGCATTACATGGCAGTGGTTCATGAATTAGACAACTCTAACAACAATATGGTGAATCTGAACATGACAATGTTAACATCATCCAACAATTAGCCCTAATACTTCATGCATACAACAACTTGCAAACCAATGACAATTGGTATCCTATAACAATAGTGATATGGCAGTTTGAGCTTGTAACAGAAAAAACATGACAACTTAATACAAACATTCAAAACATTGATCAACGATGCTCACAAGCAGTTTCATGACAGATTCAAACATGATTCACAAGACATGGGAAAGGTACATACATGCTTATCATAAATGACAACACAAACCAAATATGGACAGGTTATGATTAAAACAGCCCTACTACAATGCCTTAAAATGACAGTCATTGATGCAAAATGAACATGATAATGTCAATTATCTAGCAAAACATGATTCAATTGATGCTACATTTTCATGTCAGCAAGCATAAATCAAACACAAAACAGCAGTTCAAATTATCACATATGTACACTTAGCATGACAATGGAAAGCATCAAACTTCAATGCATATACCTCATGATGGTTACAACCCTATGACAGCAAATTAAGTATTGATCATCATGAATCATCCCAGGCCTCAACAGTCACATGAATCATCCCAATGATTTTTAACAAGTCCAACAAGATTACACAATTTAACAGCACATTCAAAACAACATGACAATATTGATCATCATAGGTCAAGATGTGTTTCAACAGCATCTAGGTGAATCACTTCAATATTGGCCAGACTATGCTAAACAACAAGCAGTTTTTTCAAAAACAGTTGAGATGCAATTTCAAAGATTGAGTGCAAAACTAACATGCTTGTATTGGTTTAAAGGTTTACACACATTCTAAACATGTTATAGACAAAGTTCCAACAGAATGATGCATCAAAAATGTGCTGGAATTGGAAATGGTGTGTGAGTTGCAAAAATGCGTTTTTGATTGAAAGTGGTCAAAACAGAATCTTGCAGATCCAAAACCAAACATAGTTTCAAATAATACAATGTCAAACATCACATGAATCAAATATATAAGGACTTCTAATCAAAAATTCCAGCAAAAAGATTCAAGATCTAATGATGCTGCTTGCAACAGAACCAAATCAACATGATCTTATCAACATCATTACTCCATAACAGTTGCAAGCAATCTTTTCCTATGTTCATACATGACCTAGGATAATGTTTAAGGGAGCCTCAAAAGCATAAACACAACAAAAACACCATATTGTATGATGATTATAAAAGCACTACACATACATGAGAGGGCAACTCAAACAAAACAGAAACATATTTAATACATGAGTTGTATCATTCTTAAAACACATTGTAACTAAAGCAAGCTAGGCATGTTCATGACAGTTCAAGATAGGAAATTTGACTACTAACCTCTTGTAGACCTCCAAGCTTATACATTAGGGAAAACCTTGAAGACTTCCAAATGAGATCCAACCAATGCCTTGATGAAAACAACAGCTTTTCTTGCACTTGAAGTAAACAAGTGAACTTTGTCACAGATCTCAAAACAAGTGATGATGAAGGTATTTTAGGTTATGGACAGTTGGTACATCATAAACCAAAGGTGTTTGGAGGGTTAAAGTGATCAAAACATGCCTGAGCAGAGATTTATCTGATTTTGTGTGGAAAGTCAAACTTTGTTTGGTTGAAAATTGACTTTTAAGAAAATGGAGTTTTGACTGGTTTATGAGCTTTAACACCTCCCACACATAATTTGTGGATTGTGTAGATGGTTTATGATGATTTTAAGTGGGTGGAAATGGTTTTGGAAGGCTAAATGCTCAAGGAAGATTATTTGAGGAAGCTTTGGAATGGTTTCTTCACTTATAAGAAAAGCAAGGCAAGATAAGAGCTATGATTTTCTCTTGGGTTTTAGAGTGCTCTGATGTGTGTTTTAACATAGAGGAAACCTCTATTTATAGGCCAAGGAATGGTTTAGGGCAGAATTGTATTTTGGCTTTTGGAGGGAGTTTTGTGATGAAATCTTGTTCAAGATCATGTACAACTGCACACTCAAGTCCTTGGCTCAATGCAAGGCATAAATAAAGTGGTATAGAGGACATGGAAGTGACTGAAGTGAAGCTAGAGAGTAGGAGAGACTTCTGCTACAGATTTCTCATGAAAAGTTTCTCTTTCTTCTTGATTTTTTTTATTAAAATAATGACAACTTGCATACCACTTGGAAAGCCTACCAAATCCCTTCATTTTCTGCACTTCTACTCATCATACTCTCTAATTATCAGATAGAAACATGATCAAATGGCTGAGAATGGTTCAAGTGGTTAAAAAGTGAATTTGTGAAAAAGTGGAAATGGTGAACTCAAGTGTTGAGACCTCAACTTGCTGGATTCATAACTCTCAACTCATAAGGGCTATGGAGGATTTCTAGTACATTTTGAAAAGCCCTCATGAAGCTCTACAACTTTCATGTTTTCATGATCTTCAGATTCCAAGTGGAACTAGGTCAAAAATCCACTCAAAGTTGGCTAAAAACATGCCTAAAAAGGCCAACAACTTAGAATTTTTCTAAGTGTTTTTTCCCTCTTGTAATGATTTTGGCCATAACTCCAAATCTACTCATTTTCTGCCCATGGACCATTGTGAGACTTTTGTAGGACTTTTCAAGACCTTTCCAATGAGCTATGAACCAACTCAATTGGATGTGTGGTTAGGGAGTTATGGTCTTGCCCCTTTCAAAACCCGAATTTCCCGATTTCTCGATTACTCCTCAATCCTTGATCCAATGGTCATGAAACTTCATGGATAGGGGTAATATGTTACTAGGAACATTTTTGCTTCATGCTTTGAGGTCAAGTTTCTTATGATTGAAGAGTTGAATTTTTGGTCAACCGAACGATCGATCGATGACTACCGAGTCGACTGTTGATGTTCCGGGTCTTTTGAGGCCTTGAAACTTCTTGAGTGGACTTCACTAAGCCATATGAAATTCATGGACCATGATACCACTATTGGAACATCATTTAAATCAAAAGTCAAACTACGATTGACTTTTTCTAATCGAAAACCCTAATCGGGTATCCTGAGTTGCACTGTTCTGGATCTTTGGGTGACCGCCTCAAATTGGATTTATACTTGAACCAATGTGGTATCTTTCATGATGTGGAGACTTGTTTCATGGGGAATCAATCAAATACCTTGACTGATTAAACCATCGAAACCTCGATTCCCAGTTGTACGAAACCCTAATTCACTTGTATCTTAACAAAGACAAACTTGAAATAGGTTAAGGTTAGATAATCAAATTAATATGATCCTAAAATGATGATGAGGATCTAAGGGGTCAAAATTTGGGGTGCAACAGTTTCCCCTATTTAAATATTTTCACTAGATGGCAATGAGAGATGATAATCCTCATAGAATCACAGTGAAAGGTATTTAAATATAGCAAACCAAAAATTTTGTCCCTTAGATCCGATGATATGCAAAAGGACAAATGTGAATTTGCCATGAATCTAAATGATGCTTTATGATGCTTGAATGCAAGACAGATGTAGACACACGTGCAAAACATAGAAGAACGGCAAGACAACGAGTAACCACTCACGGGGGACCCAACACACTGGGGAAAGATCCAAGGCAAAACAAGCAAAATAGTTCAATCATGACTAAAGATGCTGCTCAGGGGAATCTTTCACACAGGGGACGCAAATTCCACCAGGGAAAACAAATATTCACTAGGGAAAAGGGGACACACACTCCACTGGGGAAGAAGGCAACTCTCCACCGGGGGAACGAAAGATCAGAGACGCAAACCTCACTGGTGATAACCAAATGAGGAATTTCCTATAACGAAGAGTTCGAACGGGATCTTCATGACAAGAAAAGAAACGAGATCAGACGCACCGGGGATGCTAATATCCACCAGATCTCCGAGACTCGAATGGGAAAGCAACGACTTTGCTGGGAACATTGGTGACGACCAGAACAATAATCAGTTTCAAGTGGTGCTAGTTTCCACTAGACTTACTAGGGGTGATGGTGACGACCAAACCAAAGTTACAAATAATTGGAAATTCCGAACAGCATTGGTAAAATACAGGACTTCGGCTGGAGAAGTTGGTAACAACCCATTCACAATATTAATAACAATTAGCTTTCAAGCAATGCCAGTAACCACTGGACTTAGAAGGAGCAGTAACAACTAAACCAACAGGTGCCAATAACGATTAGATTAAGAAGTGCCTATAACCATTGGGCTTCAAAGGGAAAGAATTGGTAATATCCAACTCAGAGTGTCGACAACAGCTGACTTCAAGCGACGCCAATAATTATTGGACTTAGACAGACTGGTGACGACCAAATGAAAAGTATGCCAAAAATAACTGGTTTTACCAATACTAGTAACCAATAGATTTTTGATGAGATTAGTAACAACCTAATCAAACACCAATAGCCATTGGATTTTACAACAATGCTAGTAACCACTAGACTTAGAATAAACGGTAATGACTGAGCCAACCGGTACCAATAACGATTGGGTCTAAGCGATGCCAATAATTATTGGACTTTTTTAGGAAACTTGGTAACAACCATCTCAAGTACCAATGACCATTGGTTTTGAAAAGCAATACTAGTAACTACTAGATTTTAGCAAAGATTGGTAATAACTGAATCAAAGGGACTTCAGTGACGATTGGTTTTTCTTTTTGAGCCAGTGACTACAGGGTTTGGATGATTGTTGGTGACGACCAAGTCGAGGTACCAAATAAAAATTGGTTTTAAACAATGCTAGTGACTACTAGACTTTCAAAAATTATCGGTGACAACCAAATCAGAGATAAACATTAGTAACAACTAACCATCTAGGTAAATCAGATACTGCTAGTCACAGATAGCTTCCCAGAGAAGAAATAGTGATCCCAGGATCACTAGTAAAATTGGGGTATCAACCTCAAAGAGAAATCTGTGGCAACGAATCAAAGAGAGAGGTAACGACCAAAAGATCTCAAAGGCAACAGCCAAACGAACAGAACCCAAAACCACATACGAACAAATGCGCATGCTGACATGATGTTGTATGTAAAATGCAGACCGACCCACAAGGGAGAAAACAAGAGCAAAACAAGGAAAACAAAGAGGGAACCCATCACGCTGAGTCTCAATTGCTTCAAGTTAGATGGCGCTCTCTTTTGGTGTAGAAAACAATCTTCTAAGATAAACAATATTCTTGTAAACCTGCAGAGGCGAAGTCCTGGCTTAAGAGTGGGAATTGCTGTTGGACGCATCTCTTTTGGTCAGAGGCGACAACAAGCTTTTACGGCTTGAGAGCTGTGTAATATTGTCGGATTACCTCTAGAGCTTTTCAACATGTTCGCTATATCATTTTTCTTTAAAACAAAATTTAAGTTTTTCAAAACACTTTGCTTTTTGAAAAATCTTTATTGACAAATAAGTGAAATTGCGTAACAAAAACAGAAGATCATAACGATGATCGGCAAAAAAAACTGATTTCTTTGATAGATGAGAACTTTACAAAGGGCAAAGCCTCAGGAACTCTATACATTTGGAAAAACGGAAAATAGAAGGGGTTACAGAATCCCATAATAATTCGGTCCTACTAACTATCAGTTCATTTGCTTTGTTGCTTCTGACGAGAATGATAGATGTTGATCTTCCTTTAACACCTTGCACAAGACTTTGCCTCTACGTTTGTCAGCTTTAATCTTCTGACTTTCGTCTTGCTGAAGTACCTGAATCACCTTTCTAGGTTTTTCGCTTTTGGCATAGTACTTTCTCACTGCATCTGAGTTGATAGGGTACTTGAGTTGTTCGCCATCCATGGTCTCCAGAATTAGAGATCCTCCGGAGAAGACGGTTTTTACAACGAAAGGGCCATCATAATTGTGCATCCACTTTCCGCGCATGTCCTTTTGTGTTGGTAGGATTTTTCTAAGCACAAGCTCTCTTTCCCTATACTCTTTGGGACGAACCTTCTTGTCGAATGCTCTTATCATCCTTTGTTGATAAATCTGGCTATGACACATGGCCGTCATTCTTTTCTCATCAACGAGGTTCAATGAGTCGAACCTTTCTTTTATCCATTCGTCTTCCTCAATCTTGGCTTCCATTAATATCTTTAGAGAAGGTATTTTGACCTCGATGGGAAGCACGACGTCCATCCCATACACTAAGGAAAAAAGAGTTGTCCTTGTTGAAGTTCGCACTGATGTTCGGTATCCATGTAGAGCAAATGGTAACATCTCATGCCAATCCTTGTAGGTTATAACCATCTTTTGTACTATTTTCTTGATATTTTTGTTTGCAGCTTTGACTGCACCATTCATCTTAGGTCTCTAAGGAGACGAATTGTGATGCTTGATCTTGAAGTCATCACAGAGTTCCTTCATTGTTTTGTTGTTCAAATTTGACCCATTGTCGGTGATGATCTGGTCAGGAATACCATATCGACAAATGATTTCCTTTTTGATGAAGCGGGCAACCACTTGTTTCGTTACGTTCGCATACGATGCTGCTTCTACCCATTTGGTGAAGTAACCAATTGCAACAAAGACGAAGCAATGGTCGTTGGAAGCTTTTGCCTTTATTGCCCCAATCATGTCTATGCCCCACATTGCGAAGGGCCACGGTGATGTCATCACATTGAGAGAGTGTGGAGGAACATGCACTTTGTCAGCATAGACCTGGCACTTATGGCATTTCCGAGCGAAGAGGATGCAGTCCGTCTCTAGAGTTAACCAAAAGTAACCAGCTCTTAAAATCTTCTTAGCCATTGGCATGGGTACCGAATGTTCCTTCGTGCACTTTAGTCATTATGAGACTTGCTTCTTTTTCATCGACATATCGAAGCAAAACCATGTCATGGTTTCTCTTGTAAAGGGTGCCATTGCTGATGAAGAACTTAGCCGACAATCTTCGTATGGCTCTTTTGTCGATTCTGGATGTGTCAGCTGGATATTCCTAATTTTGGAGAAATTTCTTGATGTCATGGAACCAAGGTTTCTCATCAGATTCTTCATCTATTGTCATAACATATACGGGCACTGTCCTTCTCTCAATGCGAATCAGAGGAGCCTCGTTAACAAACTGGACCTTCCACATTGATGCCATCATGGCTAATGCATCAGCGATGTGATTTTCTGCTCTTGGTACATGCTTGAAGGTAAGGGATCAACTTTTCATCTCTAGTCTCCCATTCTTCTTTGAGCTGATAGACCACCAAAGCAGAATCACCGATTACTTCCAAGATTTTAATGTGAAGATCAATGGCAGCTTCCAATCCTAAGATGCAGGCTTCGTACTCGGCTATGTTATTAGTACACGAGAAACAAAGTCGGGTTGTGACAGCAGTATACCCTCCGGTTGGATTTTTAAAAACAACCCCAATACCATGTCCATTTTTGTTTGATGCTCCATTGAACATCATTTCCCACCAGGATCCAGGCTCAGGACCCTCTTCCGGACTAGGTTTTGGTTTCATGCGCTGAATGTACATTACATCTTCATCAGGGAACTCAAACTTGAGTGGTTGATAATCTTCCATGGGATACTCTGCAAGGTGTTCTAACAAGACACTTCCTCTGATAGACTTTTGAGCAACATACTGAATATCATACTCTGATAAAAGCATATGTCATCTAGCCAATCTTCCAGTTTGAGCTGGTTTTTCAAAGATGTACTTGATGGGGTCCATTTTATAAATCAGCATTGTGGTGTGGCAGATCATATACTGTCTTAGGCGCTTGGCGGCCCATGCTAAAGCACAACAGGCTTTCTCTCGCGGAGAGTAGCGACTCTCGCAATCGGTGAACTTCTTGCTCAGATAGTAAATCGCGTGCTCTTTCTTGCCTGACTCATCAGTTTGGCCCAATACACAACCCATTGAATCTTCTAATATTGTCATGTACATGAACAATGGTCTTCCAAGTACAGGAGGAATCAACACTAGAGGTTCTTGTAAATAATGCTTGATTTTCTCAAATGCTGACTGACAGTTTTCATTCCACACCACCGTCTGATCCTTTCGTAACAACTTGAAAATCGGTGTGCAAGTAGGAGTTAGATTGGATATGAACCTGGAGATGTAATTCAAACGTCCAAGGAAACCTTTGACCTGTTTCTCTGTTTTAGGAGCAGGCATCTCTTGGATTGCTCTGACCTTGTCAGGATCCACCTCAATTCCGCGTTGACTAACGATGAAGCCGAGTAATTTGCTTGAGCGAACCCCAAAGGTGCATTTAGTTGGGTTTAGCCTTAGTTGGTACTTTTGGAGTCTCTCAAATAGCTTTAACAGATGATCCAAATGGTCTTCTTTGTTTCGAGACTTTGCGATCATGTCGTCCACATATACTTCAATCTCTTTGTGCATCATATCATGGAAGAGTGTGACCATGGCCCTCTGATATGTTTCTCCTGTATTTTTCAAGCCAAAAGGCATAACCTTATAACAATAAGTGCCCCAGGGTGTGATGAAGGTCGTCTTCTCCATGTAGGCCAGATCCATCTTTATTTGATTATAACTAGAAAATCCGTCCATGAATGAGAACACTGCGAAACTAGCTGTGTTATCCACCAAAGTGTCGATATGTGGTAGAGGGAAATCATCCTTCAGACTAGCTTTGTTTAAATCCCTATAGTCGACGCACATTCTGACTTTTCCATCCTTCTTTGGGACTGGCACGATGTTTTCCACCCATTCCGGATATTCGGATACTGCTAAAAATCTTGCGTCAATCTATTTCTTGACTTTATCTCGAATCTTAAGAGCCATGTATGGTCTTGATCTGTGAAGTTTTTGCTTGACCGGAGGACACTCTGGCTTCAAGGGGAGCTTGTTCATAACAATGTCGATGTCCAACCCTGGCATATCTTCATAAGACCAAGCGAATATGTCAACATAGTCTTTCAGGAGTGATGTTAGCCTGCCTTTGACTTCTGGCCCCAACGATGCTCCAATCTTGACTTCTCTTTTCTCTTCTTCGGACCCCAAGTTGATGACCTCAATCTTCTCTTTGTACGGTTGGAGATAAGCATCTTCATATTCAATCATCCTCTTCAATTCTTCTGGGACTTCTAATTCTTCATCATTCTCTTCATTGGCTTGGAAGACAGATGAACCACTAGTAGAAGGAACTGAAGGATCACGGGATTCTGTGGGTAATGGAAGTGTTCTGCATGTTTTATTTTTGGGAATGATTAGACACACACACACACACAGACATGCAGATGAAGGGTTGCTTTTACGTTTTCAAAAAAGTTGCCATTTTTCCTTTTAACAAAAAGAGTGAAAATGATAAGCAGGAAATAAACAAGAGTTTTAACAAAAACACTTTTCATTCATAGATTTTTCCAATTTGTAAAGTGGCCCATACAAAATAATTCGTAGGCCTTGGGCAAGGCCAGGAACTTTTTAAAGAAAACACAAAGCTAACAAGCAAAATGAATTACTCTAACGGTAAAAAGACAGGAATTTCCACAGCCTCCCAATTGTGTAGAGCTGCTCCTCCTCAAATTATCAGACGATCAAGATCACAATCCTCCTCCTCAGCAATGATAGCGTTTATTTGCAGTCCGCCACTGGTAAAAATCTCTTTCAATGACTTCTTCCTCATGACGCTTTCTTCTGGCTCATTTTCTAGATTTGATTTGTAACCCAACCCTTGTCGATCATTCTTGGCTCGAGCATTGACTTGGATAACTTCTCCTCATCCCAATGGGATTCCAGCTTTCAGCGCAGCTTTGACACTCTGAACAGAAGTGAAGGATGGACCACGAGTTATATCAGACTCGTCTACCAGAACAGCATGGTCTATCTCTAACGCTTGGAAAGCTGTTTCGAGTGAATCTTCATCCGCTTCGATGTATCGGAAAGAGGATAGGTTACTCACCATCAGATCCTCTTCTCTGTGAATGATGACCAACTCATCATCAACGACAAATTTCATCTTTTGATGGAGGGTAGAGGTTACAGCGCCCGCTGCATGTATCCATGGCCTCCCAAGTAGACAGTTATAGACTGGATTGATGTCCATTACTTGAAAGGTAATTTCAAAGACTTGTGGACCTATCATGATAGGAAGGTCAACTTCTCCTATTACAGCCCTTCTGGAACCATCAAACGCCTTCACCACAAGAGATGTTGGTCTCATATCAGCACCTTGGTAAGCAAGCTTAGCAAATGTTCTCTTTGGCATCACATTGAGTGCGGATCCTATATCAACAAGCACCCTAGACAATGTATCCTCTTCACATTTAATTGATACATGTAGAGCACGATTGTGCTTACGTTTTTCAACTGTTAAGTCATTGGCATCAAAGCTTAAAGTATTACAGACCGTGATATTCGCCACAATAGAGTCGAACTGCCCCACTGTGATGTCCTTGGTCACATGAGCTTGCATTAGGATTTTTAGCAAAGCTTGGCGATGTGCTGGAGAACTCAATAGTAATGACATGACTGAGATTTTGGATGGTGTCTGGTTTAGCTGATCTACCACTCAGTAGTCACTTCGACGAATAATCCGCAGAAATTCTTCCTCATCATTTCTGAGGTTCTCTTTTCCTTTGACAATAGGTTCCTTAGTGACAGCTTCCTCTGGAATGGATCCTTTAGGGGCAGCAGCTTTTGGAGTGGGGACCGTTGGTGGAGGAACTGCATTATTCGCTCGTGGTTGATACACGCGACCGCTTCGAGTCATTTTACTTCCCCCACCGATATTGGCTATATTTACTTGTTTTCCTTTCTTGAAAATTTCTTCACACCATGAGTGATCTTCTCTTGGTGTTATGGCCCTTGGGTGAGGTCTAGATCCCCTCCTCGGTTCAAATCTGGATTGATCCCTCCCAAATTTTGGTGGCACATCGTCACGGAACACCGGTCGGACGCTTTTGTTGTTGTTGTTGGTATTTTTGAAAACAACCCTTTTGCTAGGCTCTTCGGGCATATTGAACACGAGTTCAATTACCGCTACATCTTCTTTTTTCTTCCTGCTAGCGATCTCTATCATTCCTTGCTCAAGCATTGCTCGAATATCTTTTTGTACAAGGTCACAACCTTGTGGATTCAACATACATTGCTCACAATCTTCATGAAAAGTTTTAAGCGTCCAAGCTTGAGCAAGACGTTTGTGAAATTCTACCAATGGCACCTTGATTTCGTCAATGGTGGTAACAGTCTTAGTTTCAGACCCTTCCCCCTCTTTAGTGATAGCATTCACTCTACCATGGTTTGGTAGAGGATTATCCTTTACATTCGGGTGGTTGTCTTTAAAAGACAAAATCTTCTTTACGATCAACTCCCGAACAAGGTGTTGGAGCGCGAAGCATCCCTCTAGGTCATGTCCCGGAGCGTTTTCATGGAATAAACAGTGTGCGTCAGCGTTGTAGTAGTATGGCAATGGGTTAGGTGGAGCACCTAATTTTCTCGTCTTGACAAGTCCCCTCTCTATTAGCATTGGGAACAACTCAGTGTAACTCATCATGATGGGTTGTATCTTTGGCCGATTTCCTTGGTAATTGGGCCTCGGAGCCTTGTTCTGAGGCTGCTGGCCTTGTTGATGATACTATTGTTGATGATTGGAATGGTACCGTTGTTGATGATTGGGTGCCCCTTGTTGAGACGACTGTTGAAAAATAGGTGTTACAGCTGCTACGTAAGATGATGGATGATATTGTTGGCGATGATTCCTTGAACTATGCGCCTTTTTCCCATATGTCATGACACTTACATCACCCTCCTTCTTCTTGTGGAAGTTGTTAGCCAGCTTCTTAGAAGCACTGGCGCTTGAACTGGAATTTGAAGTTGTCACCTTTCCACTTTTCAACCCAGCTTCAACCTTGACTCCTACCGCAACAATGTCAGAGAAGTTGGTAGTAACGCTGCTGATTAATCTCTCGTAGAACTTTGGTCTGACTGTGTCTACAAACCAATCTGCTAGCTCTTTTTTAGTAAAAGGCGGCTCAACCTGAGCGGCATTCCCGCGCCACCTTTGCGCATATTCCTTGAAAGTCTCGGTGCTTTTTTGCGTCATACTAAGGAGTTGACGGCGATCTGGGGCTAGATCCATGTTATATTTGTACTGCTGGATGAAAGCATCTGAAAGATCTTAAAAACCATAGATTTTTGCTTGGTCCAGGCTTAAGTACCATTTGGCTGACGCTCCTTTGAGACTATCTTGAAAGCAGTGCACCAACAATTTGTCATTTTCAATGTGTGGGACCATCCGCCTGCAATACATGATCAAATGTACTTTGGGACAAGTAGTTCCCTCGTACTTATCAAACACGGGCATTTTGAACTTTTGTGGGAATACTAATCCGGATACCAAACACATGTCTTTGGCATCTGACCCAAAAACGTTACTCCCTTCAATGGCTTTCATTCTTTTGGCCATGATATCCATCTCTACTCTTAGCTTTTCATGCTTCTCGTCTTCTGCTTTGGAACCGTCTGGTATATCGAAGATTGGCTGGTGGTTGAAAACAGGTTGGACATGAGTTGGTCCCCCTGCCTGAGTAAAGATGGGATTCGTCACCATTTGACCGACTTGTGGCTGAAAGCTGGCTGCTTGAGGACAGTTGATTGGTGGTAGGAAATCCATGGACATGCCAAATGGGAACTCGGTCGTCATAACTAGAGCGGTTGGAAGGCTTGTTGCTGCTGTAGCGACTTTAGAAACCACTGTAACCTGCGTATCCATCTTCGCTTTAATCATATTAAGAACCTTCATGATCTGACTAACATTGTCCTTAATCCCCTCGATGTCATTGTCTATCTGGTCGATTCTTTGATCATTGTCTGCCATCCTGCGCTGAGTTTGGGCCCGGGTGTTGTATTTGTGCGAATTCAGCGTGACTTTCCCCCTCTCTCTAACACAAGAGCAATGGATGAGCTGTGGAACTCGAATGCAAGACCAATGCGGGATGAGATGCGAATGCAAATGCAGATGCAAATGCACAAACCATTCAAGGAAAAACAAATTTTGTTTACAAACAAAAATTGGAACAACATGTAACGACATGCTTTAAAAAGCGTTTTTCATTGATAATTCGAAATCTGTTACAATGGATGGCTCCTGCTAAAAAGCAAGACCTTTCTTACAACAAAAGCAGTGAAAGTAAATGCAACATAGGATTACAATCCTTTTTAGGGAAAACAGGAAATGGTGAAACATTGATCATTCTAACAAGATGATCCTTCTCCTTCTTGGTCCTAGGCGCGAGCTTGATACTAGCGAATGATCTCCCACAGGTTTTCATTTTCGCGCTGTGTTTTGATCAAGGCATACTTTAACTCCTCCCTACTTACAGGGACTTCTGGTTCCATTGTTATCTCATGATCACGAGTGTAGAACATTGTCAAAGCTATTTCCTTCGACCAAAGTAGGTAAGCTCTAGTAGTTAAGCAGCTTATATTATCCATTGCAGTTATCCCTTGGATGTGAAGGTGATTCCAAGCGTAGTTGGCGCGGGCTTCTAACTCTGGGTTGAAACCTGTTTCACAAAAGCAAGGTCTTAGCAGCTCTGGCTCGGGCTCCGGCCCAGTTGGATACCCATACTGATGTTGAGCAAGAATGAGGCTGTAGCTGATAACTCCTTTTGTTCCAATGAGAGGTACGTTAGGGAAGTCCCCACAGCTGGGGATCATAGCTAGATTACTATGACTGGGGTCATACCAAGTGATATCCTAGTGTTTGAGAGTGATAAGCTTTGCAATCCACGCATTCTTGCTATAAAGTCTCCAGAGGACGTGAGTCTTGGGCAAATGGGAAGTGAACCATCTATCGAGCAATGCGAGACAGCATGAGAACTGTCCGAGGTCATATAATGTGTGGCGGTGGATGACCACGTATGTGTCTACCAGTATCTCATTCATAGGATTCCTGATGATGAAGAGACGAATAGCCTCCTCGCTGATGAAATCATGACGACTTGGAAAGAGGTACAAGCCGTATATCAGAAATGCTAAAATGGCTTCGAAAATACCCAAATTTCTACTTTCGTAGTGAAATTCAGCCATTTCCATCAATGGTCTTGCCTCCATTCCGTAGAATCCCCCCTTTGCTTTCATAATCGGTAACTCTTCTGGCCTAAGATGTAATGCTTTGGCCAAGTCTCTTCTTTTTGGTTTTCCATAAGGAGTTGTGATGTTTAGCGGGATTTTCAGGTAGTCAGTGTATTCTTCTATGGTGGGAAGTAGCTGAATATCTGGGAAGATGAAGCAGTGGTACACTGGGTCATAAAATTCAATAAGAGCCTGCAACATGAATTCGTTAACTTGAGTGCTAAGCAATGGTAGAAGATCTCTGTACTTTGCGATGAATGCGGATGGATTCCTAATAAGGCCTGCCAGCATCCTGAGGTTGCCCAACTTCAAATCAGGAAAAGGGAGCATGCCTCGTCTTACCATGTTGTTGTCTGCAAAAGAAAAATTTGAATTTCCTTGAATAGTTAGTAAATGCAAAAATGCGATGCAAATGCCACTAGTTTTACAAAACTCAGAAGATCAATTTGTGTCAAACCCTCATTTCATTCATTATTGGTAAAAGTTATCACCTTTAAGATACAATACAAGAAGTTCAAGTTACATCAAGAAACTATGTTTTACAACCTAAACTAATGACTTCAAGCACGTGGCCTTTTCAACTTCTTCAAGATTGTGTTCTCTATTACCAACTTGTCCACTATCCTTTTCCAAGCTCCAGAGGTAGGGGGATATTGGAGAACTCATGGTTGCTTTGGGCGGGCTTGATGCTAGAGAAAAATAAATTCTCCTTTGTTGTTTCTCCATCGATTACTCGTCGTTCGAGCCAATCTATCAACTCATCTTTTTCTTTCACCTCTCGGGCGAGCCTTGTCGTTTCGGAGAAAATTGAGTGGTATTTTCCTTCCCAAGTATCTCTCTCAAGCTGAGCTCTTGCAAGAAGTTCTTGGTATTCTTCCATTTTCTCAATGGGGATTGCGGAGGATGACGATGCAATGACAATCTGAGTGTCTTTTTTCGGAAGGTACGACATCTTCAAATCTTTCCCTCTAGATTGGACCCATTGAGTAAATGGCTCCAAAGTTATGCAATTTCTCTTTCCCAAATCTGCTTTCATCTTTTTATGGATGTTCTCCCAAGCTTCGATGGTACTATTTCTCATACTTTCGGCTACCTCTGTCTTGAGATAAAAGAAACCTGATAGAAGCAAATTGTTGGGTTTATCTTTCATTGGAAAACCAAATTGTCGCCGAGCCAAGGCTGGATTGTAATTAATTCCTCCTCGTATTCCAATAAGTGGTATATTCGGGAAACTTCTGCAATGGTCAAAATAGACTCGTCGGTCGTATGGGGGATCATACCAATGAATATCTGCTTGAGTCAAAGAGATTATCCTTTGAGACCATCTCCATCCATTGGGATTCTTTTTGAAAGCGTCAGTTGTTGGCAAATGGTTGACAAACCATTTGTATAACATAGGTGCACAACAGAGGAAAGCTCCTTTTCCTTGAAGTGTACGATGATGAATTGAATGGTACGCATCCCCTAACAAGGTAGGCACGGGGTTTCCGCTTAAAAATATGATGATGGAAGGGAAATTGACGAACTCCTCTACCTCGGGAAATAATACTAGTCCATAGATTAACAGAGCTAGTACTGCTTCAAAGGCATCCATACTCCCTTCTTTGGCAAGATAAGTAGCTTTCTTGATTAAGAACTCTGAATGAAAACCCACCACTCCTTTCTTGGTTGCATGATGGGCCTTGATCTCGGACGCTTTAAGGTGAAGAGCATCTGCAATTTCTTCTGGTGAAGGTATCTTCTCTAATCCACTATAAGGTTTTTGATCTTTCACAGGAACTCCTATGTAATAGGCATACTTCTCCAATGTTGGCATTAACTGATAGTCGGGAAAGGTGAAATAATGATACAATGGGTCGTAGAATTGAACCAAAGTATTGAGAATCCCTTCTTCCATTCTCATCCTGACAAGGCTCAGGATTTTCCCATATCTCTTTCCAAAGTCTTCTGATACCATAGTTCCTAGCTTTCTCAACTCGGAAGTATCGGGCTTCTTGAAAGTGTACCTCTTGTTTTTGTCGTCCCAATATCCATGATATGTCTAGGATTTTACACACAAAGAGATCAACTGAGTTTTACAAAACTAGTCGCAATATGAAATGCTTATGATGAGATGATGAGATGATGCACGCACCATACAAAAGCAAGTATGCACACCAAGGCAAAATATTCACAAATATAATGCACATGCACACACAAGGCTTCCCTAAGCTCAAGGTCAAAGCATGAAGTCAAAGGTCTACCCATCCCCAAGGATTTGTACTATGAGATATTTTGTACCTGCCAAACGGGTTCTAACAAAGTTCCCAAAGTCATAGTAAATCCTTCGGATATTGCCAACTAATGCGACTACTCACGTGAGTCAACCATATTCTCAAGATAAACTTGTTTAAGTGTAGCATCGCGTGACAAATATTAAGGGACTACTCCCTAACAATTTCCGCGCTACGTCCTAAAAAGGCCAAGTGGGGTAAAAGTGTTACTAAAAGTCCTTAGCTTCACAGACTCATATTGAAACAACTAGTGAATACATGACTACTCATGCATTACTAACCATCTCAAAGAGTCTCCACTGAGCGTGATTACATCATATGTCAGACATATTGGGTCTACTCCCAATAGCCCAACTATTGATCATACCACAATCCTATCTCATGTGTCACTCAAATCCGGGTTAGGATTTATCTCACCTCTCAAAGCACCCAATATCCAACATACAAACAAATATATTGACAAATATGCATGCTAAGAAAATATTCATAAATATAGCATACAATCAAACAAAAAAGGCTAAACCCTCAAGTTTAAGTGTCCCCCGTGAAGTCGTCATTTCTGTTGCAGCGAGAATCGTGATACCAAGCTATTGATTAACTTAAATCTTAATTCTTAAATTCACAACCGGACTTTAATTTATCCAAAGGAAAGGTCTAAAGAAAGAAAAACCCTTTGCGCGATGTAACAATAATGCTAAGAGATTCGGTGATCGGGGGTTGGTTATGCCTAGGGTAGGTATTTCACATCCTAAACATCTGTAGTACTCTACAGGAACCTTTTGTTTGTTTGCATGCTAATACTGCTAGATGTTTTCTATGGATTAGGATTGGGTATAATATGAAGGTTAAAACCTAAAGATAGTTTCTAAGTTTGCTCGCAAGGATGTCGCATCCTTTACCTACGTATCCTTACTAGGATAGAATCAGAGCAATCGTAGTTCACCTCACTAGGGATAAAGAATACTTGATTATGATCAAGGTTCAAAGGGGAACAAACATTACAATACTTGTGTAGGGTTTAAGAAAACTCTCTAGATCTACATTGAACACTCAAGAAAGGGTAGTAAGTAATCATCTTCATGATTCTTACATAGAGTTAACAAAGTCTATCTTACATTCTAGTTGAAGGAGCACTCCTAACAAAGGGTAAGCTTTTTAGACTTAAGAAAAGTATAATGGATAGGTTCTAACCTAACTAAGTGTATAGATGACTTTACCAAGTCAAGGGAGGGTAATGAGCTATCTATAACCCAAAGGTCAATAGAGAGACTTTCCTTTGGAAGGGAAAAGATGAGGCAACTCGGGTGAGAACTAAAGAGTTTCATCACTTTGGGGAAATAAACTTAACAAAGCATATAATCATTAAAACATGATGAATACAAAGAGATATGGTTACAACCAAGAATAAACAAGCATATTACAATAAACAAGGATTTCAATCAAGATGAATGGTTACAACCAAAATAAGGTATAAGGATATCACAATATCATAAAGGGGTTCTTACAAGACTTAAGCACAAAAGGTGAAAACCAAAGACATATCTTGACAAAGATAAAGGTAACAACCAAGCAAACAAGTTATAACTTGATAAATGGTTCAAAGTTTCATGGGGATTTTAAATGTTTGTAGAAATGAATCAATTACAATGCTTACAAGCAAAAGTTGAAATCAAAATCACATACACAAAGGAGTTGACAAACAATGCTCACATCAAGTGCAAAATCAAACTCAAGAAAGGAATCAAAAGTTTTAAAAGGAACATTGAAAGAGATGAGGGTAAAAACCCTAAAAATGAAGCATGAACATTTTTTAGTGTAAAGTGTTTCTAAAATGAAAATTCTAGAATTCTTTACGTACCATATGAAAATATGCAAAAATACAAGACATTAGCAAAAAGAATCATTCAAAAATGATAAAAAAAATGATGAAGTTGTGCTACTTTGATTTTTTAAAGAAAAAGTAAACATTTTAATAATTAAAAATAAGGGGGTGCACTTGGTGGGTGTTGAACCCACCACCTATGGATCACAAGTACAAAAATTCACCAATCCAACCGAGGCGCACGCGTGATAGTTGAAGGAAAAATCCTTTTTTCTATTTTTAATGAATTTTTTACTGTTTTCATAGAGTCGAAAAAAATCAAAAAAATTCTTATAATTGTTATTTTGCTTAATTAGTTTAATTCTGGTATTATTTTATTTTTTTGAAATTTAATTAATTGTTTTCCATCATTGTGTTTGAGTCTGAGTCTGAGTTTGACTATCTGCATAACTTGTTTGCTTCGGATACTGAACTTGATTTTGAAATGGCTGATAATAGAACCTTAAGACAATTAGTTGCCCCTGATGTAAATTATAATAGCTTGTGTATTGAATATGATGATGTTGTTGTTCCTTTCGAATCGGAATCTGGTTTAATACACTTGTTGTCAAGGTTTAATGGACTTGCAGGTGAGGATCCGAATAAGCATATGAATGAATTCCAAATTGTGTGCTCTACACCTTCTGAACCTTCACTAGAGGACCTTGTCAATCAAATGGCTATAAATGATCTTCAGTTTCAGCAACAAACAGATTCAAGTCTTCAAGCTTTGCAGACACAGATTGATCAGCTTGCCACTATAGTGAATGCCATGCAGCAAGCTCAAGATTCAAACCAACCATCTGCCCAAACAGTAGTGAATCCAAAAGAGTTTCCTTCTAATTTAGTTGATGATACTTATTCTGAATTATATTTTGATTTTCCATCATTAGCAGATTTTGATGATACTTACTCTTGTGATTCATGTACCGACACTAACATTTGCTCTGTTTGTGCTGAGATTAATGTTGCCGTACAGGGTGATGTTTTTCATGCAGATGAAGTTGTTTATGAAGCTAAAACTCTTAACATCACGGCTGCCCCAACCTCACCATCCATTGAACAACCTCCCCCCTTGGAGCTTAAACCAATTCATACCAATCTGAATTATGCTTATTCAGATATGGATAAAAAGCTTTCAGTTATAATTTCTTCTAACCTTGATTTTGATGAAGATAATGAACCTTTACAGGTTTTGAAGAAACATAAGAAGGGAATTGGATGGACCTCGATGGAAGTGGGAAGAAAAGCAGTGAAGCAATCCCTTAACCCATTGATCTCTGATGTTGTGGAAAAGGATATCAAATTCACGTGCCCATTCGACACTTTTATTTATCGAAGATTCTTATTTGATCCTGGAATAAAAGGTGAAGGCACTAATACAAATTTCAAGGGCGATGGATGCTATCCAAAGTTACTCACTTTGGAAGAGGAGACTGCAGGAAATCTCTCTTTGGGAAAGGATGCATATGTGATCACTTATCCACCTTGACTCGTCGGGTGTGTTCTTTCCTTTCCCTCACTCTTATTTTATATTTATGTCCTTTCATTGAGGACAATGCTTGTTTTAAGTCTGGGGGAGGGAAACCTTTGTTTTACATTTTATTTTGTTTGTTTTTTAGTTATTATAATAAAAATATAAAAAAATTTGCATCTTTTTGAAAGTTCTAGGCTAAAGACTAATTTGGGATTAGTTTGCGGAGACTTGGGAAAAATTCACAAGATCGGTATCGTCTTAACACCGTAAGTCTCCTCATATGGAAATTGATTTGAATTTTTATTATGTTTTAGCCTTGAATTTTCATTCTCTGACAGCTCTTGAGTAGTTTATTTTAGCAGTCAGCACCATCTCATACACACTCTACGCAGGAAAGCCGATGAATATAAGTGAGTGATCAAATTGAAAAGAAAAAAAATAAAAAGAAGAAAAAAAGAAAAAGAAAAGAAAAGAAAAAGTTGGAATTTTTTTTACTCGTTAGTTGGTTCAGCGGTTTCTGGTGCTGAACTTGGTAGGGCGGATTACAGTCCGATACCCCGCAACTACAACTAAGTGAGCAAAGGGTTATGCCACGTAAGTACCAGAACCCAAAACAAAAAGGATCAGAGTCACTAACCGGTCGCCTTGCTATGAGTGTGTGGAGATAACGGGCTTAATGTGATTGCGCCTGAATAAAAAAGAGCAAAAAGGAGGAAGAGTAAGTTAGGCTTTAACATAATAACATGATTTGAGTTGATTTCTGTATCCAGGAGGCTTATGTCTGCAAAATTGTGGATTATTGTTCCTACGATATCCTTAATGTGTAAGATTAGTACCTATCGATGCAAGCTTAACCGAAGAAGACTTACAGCTTGGAATGAGTAACTGTTGATGTGTTTATGCTTTCTTTGTTTTGTTTTATTTTCATTTTGCTCGGAGTGCAAAAGTTCAAGTGTGGGGGAATTTGATTAGTGCATTTTGATGCACGTTCTTCCATGTTTGTACTCAAGCATTTCTTTGATTTTATTTATTTATTTTTTTGTTTTAAGGTGTTTTTATATTTTATTTTATTTTTGCATTTAATTGTTTTTCGTATTTATTTTTCAGCTTTAGCAGTTTTCGCGAGAAAAATCATAACTGGAATTCCAGGAGTCCGTTTGAGGCGTTCTAAAAATCGCCGGAAAGCTAAGAGAGAGAGATACGACTTTTGTGTTGGAGTCGAAGTCAGATTCGGAGCTCAAAATTTCAGAATTTCGTTTTAAGTTACAACATTAGAATTCTGTTTTAGTTTTGATCTTGTTTTGGGCCTGAATTATGTTTTTGACCCAGTTGGGTTATGACCCGAATTCTGGTTTTTATCCTCTTTAGTCTAGGTCTGGCCGTACAGCAAAAAATCATATACACTATTCACGAAAATATTTGTGGGAGCTTTGTATGAATTATGGAGAACTAATTCCTTCGGATTAATCTGCTGTAATTGGTTCCCGCCAATACTTTGAGGTTCTTTTAATTTCCAATAAAATCTATTTCCTTTCAATTCTTCTCTATGATATTTTGTTTGCTTAATTCGATTTATCTTAGGGATGATTGATTTATTTCGATGATTGCATGTTCTTATACTTTAATCGCGGTTGCTTAATCCGCGTATGTTTCTCGTGTTTGCTTAATTCACGGTTATTATTTTATCTGTTTGCTTAATTCAGAAATTAGGAACGTGTATCGTATAATACCAATTGCGCTTGTTGATTGTTATTATAATCGGAAAGGGGATAGAATCCCCTTAGGAATTGGGAATTATTAGGATCGATGATAAGTTGGGAAACGAAAAAAGTAGATTAGCCGTTTCAACTCATTATTACAATCACCTTTTCTAATCACTTATTTTTCGTTTATTTTATCTTAATCAAAACTCCCCCATATTTCGTTACTGTATTTGATTATTCCTACAAGAATCCTTGTGAGACGATATTCCGAGTCACTGTCGCTATACTAACATTTCTTGATCACTTGGTTTGATTCAACAATTTTAAATTCATGATCTTGACATTTATTGCATGTAGAATTTTTGACTTCTTCTAATTCCAATTTTGTGTCATTAACTATACTGTTTAGTTTTATAATAGTTTCCTCTTGCTTTGAACATTGTCTTAAAAGTTTAAAAAACTCATCATGTAATTCATCAATTTAAAAATCATTAACCCTGTGTTCTTCATCACTTGAATGATGTGATACCATGAATTCCTTGATTGCACGATCTTCATTAGAAGATGGACTTATTTTATTGTCATCCAATGCTACATATGCTATGTTTGGCCTTTTGCCCTTCATGATTTTGAATTTATTCTTATTTTCAGGTGTAGGGAATTCACTATTGTTTTCAAGTGCAGAAATATAAATGCAAAAATGAAAAGAACATAAGGATATATCCTAGTTCCCCTTTCCAACTAGAGATACATCTAATCTCGTCACACCCCGTGTGAGATTATCCAATATGTTAGATCTTTGTACAAGCCTTACACAAAGACTCATCCTACAATCTTATAAAACACCAAAGAAGCACACCACTTTCTCGATTTCACAAGCACCAAACCTATGGTCGACTTTGAATCACCACGATTCAGAGAACCTTTTAGAACAATCACTAAAACACTTTGATGATCACACCGAAAACTATGGTGTATAAAATATTTTCTACTTGGCTTGAGTTCTAAGATTAAAAAAATTATTCTCTTCCAAGATAAACTATAGTGTATAAAATCTTTTCAACTTTAGGTGCTTTTGACAATGAATGAAACTTTTCAAAGACATGAAATTTTGTGCCTAAAGTTTCATGATTTAAAGTAATGGATAATTCTAAATTCTCTTTTGAATTGTATGTAAAAATGATTAATGAAAGAGGATAATGAAAAATGTGATGAAAAATGATTTAGATATATCCCATGATGCCTCTTGGAATAGATGCAAAAATTTGAAACATTTCCATGATCATTGGAAATGATCTGGAATCACAACGGTTCATAATTTTAAAAATGGTATGTTATTTTAAAAAACTGTGCAAATTGCGGGGGTTTCAAACTCCCGTAGGTTTCAGAAAATAGTAAAATAGAAATTGTTCTAAACTACCACAAAAAACCAAAATAAATTCAAATTTTAAATACATGTTCAAACAAATGTTAATTATGGCGGTTCCAAACTTCCATGGTTTATATAAAAAAAAAACTAAGTAAATTCAAATTTAAATGGCATAATGGACGTCCAATCGATTTGATGAATAGTGCAATTGATTTTACTCAAGTAAAACTTGATTTTTTGATTTTTAAAAGCTTGGAATAAAATGTTTTGTTACATGAATGTTTCGGAAAGCTTATAGAAGAACAAATGATGATTTTTGAGCATATAAAGTTTATATACAATGTATTTACATTTAATACCTTTCTTTCTGATCAAATCATATTTTACTACAACATCCAATGGATTTTGAATATTGATAATTGGTTTAGATAGATTTTAATCTTTTTCTTCTTTGACAAGCTTCATCAATCTTTGCCTTCATATTTTTGTCTTCATCAAAATTCAAAACTACCAAGATAGATGAATATGGAACTTCTTAAAAAACTTAAACCTGATGCTCATAAATAGGTAAGACATTGATCCTTAATTGATCTAAAAATTCAACATCTAGCCAGCCACACACATTTTTCCAAACCTACAAACAAATAGAGCAACCAAAAAAACAAGTGATTCATATCCTCCTCGCCATTGATACAAACTGGGCATACTGCATTTTAAAAACTAACCATAATTCCTCTTTTAATTAATTCGTTCCTAGTTGGTAATTTATTTAAAATAAGCCTCCAACAAAAGATAAGGACTTTACTGAAAATCTTGGTCTTCCAAAGAATAGAAAATTCCTTGAAACTTCTCTTTATCTAAAACATACTTGTAATTACACATGTAATTCAACTGCACATAGGTATCTTTAACAGAGAAACCTCTATTGTTGTGCCATCACACAAAGTATTCCTCTACTTCATTATCAGATTGATCCAAACATAGAGAATCCAGTAACACATATAAATGATCGTAATTCTCAACAGATAAACTAGAATTGTTCTGGCCCAGATTCCAAGTGCAACTTCCATCAATCCAAGCACCCGATTAGTGCACTTTGGAAAGTGGTGTAGTTTAACAAGAAAATCGGCTAGGAAATTAATTTTTTAAAGAAGAAGCTATAAGTCAGTGATGATTCCAAAAAGGGAAATCCTTATCATCGCTAATTTTACAAGAAATGGAGTTGGAAAACCAATGCCTAAGCTCTTCTTCCTCTTACTGATTCATGGAGTAAATGCCTTTCCACCAATCCACCAAGTATTTTTGATACTTTTATTTAAATAGAACAATCCGACATTTTCGCTTTAGCATCACCATATCTCTAAGAAATTAAATCATATCACACGGTATCATTCTCAGACAAGAACCTCTATAACACGGTGGGAGAACTGACTTGGTGTTTTTGTTTGACAAAAACATGTGCGGATAGCAAGAGTCGCCACCGACTTTTATTTTATCCAATAGGAAAGACTATAAAAGAACAGGAAAGACCTTTTTGAAAATATTTTGAGTTTGGGGGGTATGTTATATAAAGGGAAGGTGTTAGCACCCTTTATATCCATGGTTATCCTTGGGCTCTTAGTTACTTAGCTCACTTGTTTGTTTGAAAAGTAATGTGAAATGTATGTTTAGAAAAGATTTTCAGAAGTTCTTTGTAGTGATCCTCGTATGGATGTATACAAAGCCTTGAGTTTGGAAATATTTTGAAAGTGGGGTGAAAAGAATGTTTTTTTGAAAAAAGTGAGCAAGTATTTAAGTGCTACCTACCCTAAGTTTGTAAGGTCTTTCTTGTTATTTATTTACTTTAAGGGTAAGACTATCCTTACTATTAGTAAGTAAGTAGTCTTTACCTTGGATGTTAAGGGACGGGCGTAGGGTCATCGTATGGTCAAAGAAGGCAACATGTAGGGGTGTCTTAGTGATTCGACAGGACTATCATCATTTTTGTAGGGTCATCGAGGGACAAGATCATTTATTCCGTAGGCAACTTCGAAGGGACTATGATCCTTTTAACTTTAAAGGGACTTGATGATTTATCTGTTTGCAAGGACATCGCTTAAGACACCCCTACGTTTAAGGGACTTGACCATATCAAGGCAACTAAAAGGGGTAACCCTAGGAGGTGTAGATGGCGATCGTAGAACGACCGACTTACGTGTGTGAGTGATTATTTTCAAATATTTCTTTTATTATTGATTCTCTAAGTCCAATTTATTCAATTAGATCTTTTCACGTCCTAGATTACTAACCAAGCAATTAAATATTTACGAAAATAATTAAAAAAAACAGAAATAAAGTCCTAAACTATTACACGGCTTCGGGGCAATTACAGAATAATCGGTGCAAAAAAATAAATTACATAAGGAAAATCCTATACAATCTTCTAAATAATATAAATAAAGCAATGAAAATAAATTAAGTTAGGAAATTAATTGTTTTTTAAAAAAAATATCAAGTTTAGAAAATGAGGGTCTAATTAGGGTTAGTGAAAAATTAGGATTTTTAAATTAATCTAAACCTAGTTATATTCATTTACAATTTTAATTAATAAATTTAAAAAAAGTTATGTGAGAGAAAAAAAAATATAAAACTATATTATAAAATTTATTTTAAGAAAAATAATTAGTGAGCAGTTAGTAAGGATTAATGGTTAATTAAATTAATAATAATGTTTTAATAATAATAACTATAAAACATAAAAATAAAAAAAATAAAAAAAAAAGAAGGGAAGAAATTCACTAAAAATAAATGGGGGAAGGCCTGAAAATGTCCGTACGAAGAGTTTCGACTCTTGAAAAGCTTATGCCTTAACCATGGCACTTCTTGAAACCTGCATCATATCTTGCAAACAAATGATCAAAACAAATCTAAACATGATTATGAAGATCATTATGAACAGGAAATATGATAAAGTGCAATGAAATCAAAGATTAGAAAGCAAAAAAAAGAAGAATGAGAGGCGGCATGTTCATCGGATGTACTTCGTGAGGTCTCAACCTTCAAGTCTTTGTGGGATAGCTTCCTAGGATCTTGAGAAATGTGAATGGACTTGTAGAGCTAATTGAATCTTATTGCAAAACAGTTTTAAGATTTTTCTAAGGTTCTTATGGCTTCCAAAAAAAAATTTTCTCCCTCCTTTTTTTTCATTCAGACTTTGTTGTGTATATAAAGTAGTGTAAATTAGGGTAAACAATTAGGCCTTGGTTGGAGTTTATGGGTTGCTTGAAGATGAAGGAGCCAATTATCATAATTGTAAAAAAAATCAAATTAAACCATACCATATTGGTCTTGAATGAATTTGGATGACTTCAATCACTTTGAATACCATATATTTGATCCCAAAATAAATCTTAAATCAAATCTTTGATTTTTTATAATTTATTTTAATTAAAAATGATTTTAAATGATAAAAATAAAAAATAATAAAAAATAAATGATAAAAATTAGAAAATATGGTCATTGGGTCGTGAATGACTTTATCTTCAAGTTTGGGTTGTAATATTATGGGCCCATTTGGAAAGAATTGGAGTTATGACCCTTTTTACTTCATACACCCCTTGAAAAATTACCAACTTGGAGTTATGGAGGTATTCTAAGACTTTTTTTAAAAATATTAGGGTATCCTCTAATTAACCCTTTTGGTCCCATGTCCATATTATTTACCATTTTCAAATTATGAGCTTTGGAAAAAGTTGACTTTTTGTTGACTTTCAAAAGGACCTATAATGTCTTGGCTCATATCTTTCAAATGAAACATTTTTAGGCTTGGCTTGTGAGACACAAAGTTGTAGAGAATTAAACTTCATTAAAAATTAAGCTTTGGATGGAAAAAATTTGATGAAACATGTGAAAGTTATGGTTGTTCAAAGTTTAGTTGACTTTTCCTACACAAAACCCTAATTTAGCAACTTCTGATTCTTGATGATCTAAGGTTTCCCTGATGAATCATAATCGACCCTTGATCAAATGATGAATTTCACCTTGTAATCTTTATGTTGACCAAAAATCTTGAAATTTGACTTTGAGTTGACCACAATTGTTTTCAGTTGACTTTTTGACCAAGTTAACTGATTTTCAGGTATCTGAGCATCTGACTAGCCAAACTTGTGAGGAAAGCTCTGAAAATTGACATGGGTATTTCTTTGAAGTATGTGGGATGTTATGAAGTCCATTTTAAGTTTTAGAAGTCCACTTTTCTCGGGGAGACTCAAAACCCTAGTTCTAAGATCCACTGTTCAGGAGGAGGCTTTGATGAAACCTTCAATCCCTTTGACCAATTGTGAATCTTGTAACTATTAAGTAACCTCTTGGGACACATTGTCTTGAATATAGGAGGGTAAATTTTAGGGTACAACAGCTGCCCCTGTTCAATTTTCTAAAACCCGAGGAGTTAGATTGGCATGTCCGCCTTTCGTGACTTGAAGGTTGAAGATGATTGAACACAGAAGCCCAAAAATTTTCACTCGCCGGTGCGCGAAGTAGTGCTGTTGGTTGGTTGTATTGCTTGAATGGGCTTAAAGATGCCATTAGGAGTAAAATGTTCTTCAGATATATATTTTGGAGGATAAAGCAGTCCAAAATATAGATTGATGTAATCTCGGGGGATATAGCAGCCCAAGATGGTTACATATGTAATCTCAAGGGATGTAGCAGCCCAAGACATTGATGGATGTAATCTTGAGGGTTGTAGCAGCTCAAGATATTGTTATATGTACTCCTGGAGGATAAAGCAATCCAAAATATTGTTATATATGTTCCTGGAGGATAAAGCAATCCAAGATATTGTCCCGGGAGTTTAAAGCAACCCGAGAATAAGTTGTTGATGATGTTCATCTGCTGGGGAATTAACCTAAAAAACAAGGTTAGTTCTATGCAATGTCATGATGTATATACGCTTTTCAAGAAGATATTCTTATCATAAATGAGAATGTTGTATGCATATGATATGAAATAATGTATGTATGAATTATGTAGTTGAAGCTTGTCAATAGCTTCATGTGACCACTGCCAGCTGGGGAAAATAAATCTCGATTCGTTGTTGAAGAATATGAAGACATCGTTCCCATCTTGTTTCAGCATGTAGTATTTAGGACCCTTTTCTATTTCTATTCGTTGTACTTTTTATTGGAAGAATAAATTCCTGAATATCCTGATTGGGGATAAAAGAGATGGATATACCTCTGATGTATTATCTGACCGTGTATTAACTCTTCTAGGGATACCATATTTAAGAGGAATCTATCTGGGATTTTGTAGAACTGGAAGTACAAGAGATTATTTGTAATTCTTTGTTGAAATAAATCCGTGAAGATTACTCTGTGGGGATGACCCTGTGAAGATCTGCTGGATATGGACTTTACTGGGGATTCTTACCTCTGATAGTCCTTCGTAAATGTTGTTATTGTAATTTCATATGTATTTTATTTTTTGGTAAATATCAATCATATTCAAAAGCATATATTCATTCAATATAATCAATGGACATTTAAGCTTAAGTAAAACGGGAAAAGAAAACTGAATTGTATTAATTTTGAAAAATGGCCTATAAACAGGCAAGTTTTTGAACAATGAGACAGAAATCCTAGAGGAGTTCGTCGTAGAAAATTTAAAAAGAGTACAAGGGAAACAACTATGTGTAAATGATTCTATCAAGTTTCAAATCTGCTATTGCTATTATCTTCAAGCATCTCATCTCTTTGCTGTTGGAGAAGAAACAACTGGACTGATCTGCACCGTTTGAACTTGACATTAGTAGTACAACTAGTTCAGGTTACATGGGTGATCCAACGAGACATAGTCGTACGCTTTAACCCCTAACTTTTTCCTGGATCTCCCTTTTGAGTTTTCAATCCACCGGGATACCCTTTTTTTCCCAAGCCGCCTTTTCAGGTTTTCGACTTGCCGGGTGTATAATTTTTATATATCCCTAATTTTTTCCCGAACCTTTTTGGTTCGCCGGGATGCCCTTATTTTTTCCTAGGCCATTCAACCTAGCGGGTCCTTTTTTTTTATGCGTACTATGTCCGCGTTCACGGGTTGCGGGAAATCTTCACCATCCATGGTGGCAAGTATCATGGCACCTCCAGAAAACACCCTCTTGACTACAAATGGCCCTTCATAAGTGGGAGTCCATTTTCCCCTAGGATCACCCTGTGGTAATATGATACGCTTGATTACCAAATCTCCAGCTTGGTAGATCTGATGTTTGACTTTCTTATTAAAGGCTTTGATCATACGCTTCTGATACATCTGACCATTACAAACTGCTGCAAGCCTCTTCTCATCAATCAAATTTATCTGGTCAAGTCGAGTCTAAATCCATTCATCTTCCTCTAAGTCTGCATCTCTCATAATTATCAAAGAAGGAATCTGAACCTCAACAGGTAAAACTGCTTCCATACCATAAACACGAGAGAACGGGGTTGCCCCAATTGAACTGCGTACTGTGGTACGGTAACCATGAAGAGAAAATGGTAACATCTCGTGCCAATCTTTGTATGTCACTGTCATCTTTTGCAAAATCTTCTTAATATTCTTGTTGGCGGCTTCCACTGCGCCATTCATCTTTGGTCGATATGGAGAAGAACTGTGATGTTTGATCTTGAACCGCGTGCAAAGTTCAGTAATCATAGTATTGTTCAGATTAGTACCATTGTCTGTGATAATCCTTTCGGGGATGCCATATCTACACATAAGATTATGCTTGATAAATTGAGCCACAACATTCTTGGTAACAGAAGCGAACGAAGTTGCCTCTATCCATTTCGTAAAGTAATCAATAGCAACAAGAATGAAATGATGTCCATTGGAAGCTGTAGGTTTGATCTCACCAATCATATCAATGCCCCACATTGCAAAAGGCTAAGGAGCAGTCAGAACATTCAACGGAACTGGAGGTACATGTACTTTATCAGCATATATATGGCATTTATGACAAGTCTTGGAATGTAGATGACAATCAACTTCCATGGTAGACCAATAGTAACCTGCTCTCAAAATCTTCTTTGCCATCATATGCCCACTAGAATGAGTACCAAATATCCCATCATGCATGTCTTCCATAATCTCCCTTGCTTCCTTCTTGTCCATACAACGGAGCAAAGTCGAATCGTGATTGCGCTTGTACAAAATCTCATTACTCAGGAAGAACTTGGCAGAGAACCTCCTTAGAAATTTCTTGTCATTGATAGACGCCCCTTCAGGATATTCCTGAGCTTCGAGATATCTTTTTACTTCGTGGAACTAAGGCTTTTCTTCTATTCCCTCAGTATCAACCTCATAATAGTATGCAGGTTCAGAAAATCAATCAATAGTAATTCTAGGAGCTTCATCATCCCCCCTGATCTCAAACATAGATGCCATGGTAGCTAATGCATCTGCCAATTGATTCTCGTCTCGTGGAACATGTTCAAAAGTAATCTCTTCAAAATATGGAATCAAAGACAAATCATGTTCTCTGTAAGGAATGAGATTTTGATGTTGTGTGTCCCATTCTCCTTTAACCTGACTAATTACCAGGGTTGAATCCCCATATACACTTAAGAGCTGGATCTTCATCTCAATGGCAGCCTTGATACCCATGATGCACACTTCATACTCAGCCATATTATTTGTACAACGAAAACAAAGTCTAGCAGTAAACGGTGTATAACAACCTTCAGGAGAGATAATCACAACACCAACGTTATTACCAAGTGCATTAGAAGCTCCGTCAAAAACCATAGTCCATCAGGATTCCTGTTCGGGTTCGTCATACTGTCTAGGTTCTTTAGCAACAAGCATAATATCTTCGTCTGGAAACTCAAAATTCATAGTCTAATAGTCATCCACTGGTTGATGAGCCAAATGATCAGCTACCACACTTCCTTTAATTGCTTTCTGAGTGGTATACTAGATGTCGTATTCTGTCAAAATCATTTTCCATCTTGCTATTCGTCCTGAGAGGGCAGGTTTCTCAAATATGTACTTGATAAGATCCATCTTTGAAATCAATAAAGTGGTATGAGTCAACAAATATTGTCTTAGTCGGCGAGCAGCCCATGCCAAAGCACATCAAGTTTTCTCGAGCGATGAGTTTCTTGTTTCACAGTTAGTAAAATTTTTGCTAATGTAGTATATTTCTTGCTCTTTTCGACCAGACTCGCCATGCTGGCCCAAAACACACCCCATTGAATTGTCTAGCACTGTTAAGTACATAATCAAGGGTCTTCCTTCAACTGGTGGCATCAGAATCGGAGGTTCTTGGAGATACTTCTTAATCTCATCAAAAGTTATCTAACATTCGTCGTTCCATTCCATTACTTGATCTTTCTTCAGCAACTTGAAGATTGGTTCACAAGTAGCAGTTAATTGGAAAATAAATCTTGCAATGTAGTTCAGGCGTCCCAAGAAACCTCTGACTTCCTTCTCAGTGCGGGGAGCAGGCATATCTTGTATAGCTTTTACCTTCAACGGGTCAACTTCAATACCTTTACCACTGATAATGAAACCCAAGAGTTTACCAGATCTAACTCCAATGGTACTTTTGTTTGGATTCAATCTTAACTTGTATTTCTTCAACCTCTCAAATAACTTGTGCAGGTGGTCAAGATGTTCTTCTTCAGTCTGGGACCTGGCTATCATGTCATCAACATATACCTATATTTCATGATGAATCATATCATGGAACAAGGCTACCATAGCACGCTGATAAGTTGCCCCAACATTCTTCAAATTAAATGGAATTACCTTGTAACAAAAGGTTCCCCATTGTGTGACGAATGTAGTCTTCTCCATATCTTCGGGTGCAATTTTAATCTGATTGTAACCAGAGAAACCATCCATAAAAGAGAATAACTTATGTTGAGCAGTGTTGTCTACCAGAACATCAATGTGTGGAAGCGGAAAATCATCTTTAGGGCTGGCTTTATTCAGATCCATGTAATCCACGCACATACGAACTTTTCCATCCTTCTTCGGTACTAGTACCACATTAGCAACCCATTGGGGATAAGATGTGACAGCTAGGAATCCTGCCTCGAATTGTTTCATTACTTCAGCTTTAATCTTTTCTAACATATCTGGACACATACAACGAACTTTATGCTTTATTGGGCGACAATCTTCCTTCATCGGTAGACAGTGAACCACAATATCTGTATCCAGCCCTGACATATCTTCATAAGACCAAGCAAAGATCTCCACATAATCACGTAGCATTTGAACTAACCTATTCTTAGCACTGTCTTCTAATTAAGCTCTTATCTTAACCTCTTTTCTGTCTTCCTCAGTTCCTAGATTCACAACTTCGATTGGTTCTTCATGCGGCTGTATAACTTTTTCTTCTTGTCGTAGCAACCTAGCAAGTTCAGCAGGCACTTCACAATGTTCCTCATTTCCATCCTCGGCATGGTAGATCAAATTTTCGAAGTCATAATTAGCAATAGCAGAACTCTTATCAATAGGATCCAGAATGGATGAGGATCTGCATTTTAGTTACGTGGGTGTGTGTAAGAAACATAGTTTTTTTTAAAAAGAAAATAAAAAGAAAGACAGGGAGCGCAATATTTACGAAAGCAAAACGTCCAATGATTTTATTAATGAAGATATGCAAATGAAATGACAACCCTTAACAATCATACCATTGTGCCACGGGCAAGGCACAAGACTTAAAAGTTTTTAAATTGTTCAAAGTTACAAGGCCAAAATAAAGAAAGACAAAAAAACAGCAATTACTCCTGACTAAAGAAGATAGGAATGAAATCTTCAACCTTCCAATTGTTGAGTCCATTTCCAACGGTGGGAAATATCCAATCGTCCAGGTTGCAGTCTTCATTAGAGTCTTCCACAACATTGACATTATCTCTCTAGACTCCTTGATTGGTAATACGAACAACACGAGCACGACGAACAGCCTTCTAAGCCTCTGCAATAAAACCCAAACCAAACTTGTCAGACTTGTAAGGGATGTATGAAAGCTAACACCAGATAGTAATACCACCTTCTTCAACTACAGCTCTAGCATCCTTAAGAGAGGCCATGGTAGGAGGCTTTCGGGTAACAACAGGAACTTTATTAACAGTAGGAACATTCTGAAGAACCACTTCAAAGGTCTGGCAGGGAGTTTCAACAAATTCACCCTTCATTTCTACATACCTGAAATTATTCACGTGACTGACCATATACCCCTCTTCACCATAGACAGTGACAATCTTACCCTTCAATGGATACTTCAACTTCTGGTGTAAAGTAGAGGTCACATCACCTGCCCCATGTATCCAGGGGCGCCCAAGCAAGCAATAATAAGCAGGGAGGATATCCATCACATAGAAAGTGGAATAAAAAACTTGAGATCCTACTTTGATAGGGAGGTCGACTTCTCCATGTACCATTCTTCTTGGACCATCAAAGGCCCTCACCACCATATTGCTAGGTCTTAGTACAACATCTTTAGATTTGAGCTTATCGGGAACATCCTTTGGTAACACATTCAACGAGGAACCATTGTCCACCAGCACATGGGACAAAGTAGTGCCCCTACACTCAATGGAGATATGCAGAGCTCTGTTATGGTTTCTCTTAGCGGGAGTTAAATCAGCATCAAAAAAGCCTAAGCCATTATCATTCGTCAAATTAGCAACACAATTCTCAAGCTGGTCCACAGAGATCTCATGTGGTACATGAGCAGACTTTAGAAACTTCACCAAAGCCTTAGCATGGGCTTCAGAGCACAGTAGTAGAGACAACATAGAAATTTTGGAGGGAGTATGCCCCAATTGTTCAATAATATCATAATCACTCTTGTGGATGATCTTCAGAACTTCCTCCATCGGCTTAGAGAGATCTTCAACAGCTGGTGTTTCAACTTGGCCAGGCTTAATCACAGGTACTTTGCCTCGAGCTTCAGTACTTGGCCCAGAGGAGGAGATATGAATTGGAGCTGTAACATTCTTTAAGATATTCTCAGAAGAGAAAATCCTTCCACTTCTAGTCAACTTACTAGTCCCAACAATATTGTCGATGACCGGATTAATATCTTCAGTAACTATATCAGTCAAAGGTTCTTGTTTAACACCATGGATATAAACATCATCACCATAGTTCTAGGGAATAGCTTTGTCGGAAGAATATGGAATTGGACCAGGAGTAGTAATAATCAGGGGAGCCACCGTTGGCTCAACAGTAATCTTCACAGGACCTTCAGCAATAGTCTTTACAAGACCCTTAGCAGTAATCCTCACATGAATTTTAGTAACCATGGAAACGTCTTCAATCTTCAGATCTTGAGAAAAACCTTCACACAAGATTTCTATAGAGGGATTCTTCTCAAACAATATTGTACGACTACCCATCAAACGCTGAATACCTTCTTTCAGCTACCAGCAACCTTTGGATTGGCAGATACAGTAACAATAATCTTTATTACAACCCGGAAATAAACCGGCTTACAGCAATTTACAATCATCAGAGGAGTAGTCAGATCAGTCACCATAGAAACATAAGAACTATCATCAACAACATTAACAGTCTTCTCATGCTTAGGCATAGGAGCAGTAATAACATTAGGAGTCTCAAGAGGCTCAAACTCAATTTCTCCAGCATCAATCATATCCTAAATCTTATTCTTCAACGCCCAACAGTTATTAGTATCATGCCCGAGGCAGTTCGAGTGATATGCACACCTTACATTGGGATTGTAACAAGGAGAGGAAGTATTGAGGTTAGTAGGAGGATCCCTCAGAGTAATCAGCTCCTCTTTCAGCATGTGTTGCAATGCCTGAGCCAATGACATGTTGAGCTTTGTAAACACTCTCTTGGGTGCACCTTGCTTAGGCTGATTATTTTGTTGTGTAGGTGCGAGGTTGGAGATCAGAACTGCTCCCACAGATTGATTCCGGTTGTTCTTATTACGACCCTGTTGACCATAAACAACATTAGATTCTTTTTTTCCCACCAGAAGTCTTCTTAGCAGTACTTGAAGAGGCATCTATCTGTATCTTACCACTTCGTATACCATTTTCCACACGTTCTCCAGTCATTATCAACTCGGTGAAACCAGATGACGAGCTTCCAATCAGATGACTATAAAAAGGACCTGTCAGCGTACTCATAAACATATCAACCAATTCCCTGTCAGTCAAGGGAGGTTGAACTCTGCTTGCAAGATCTCTCCATTTCTGTGCATACTCCTTGAAACTTTCTTTGGAACCCATGGACATGCTCGGAAGTTGAATGCGATTTGGCGCCAAATCAGAATTATATTGATACTGCCTGTAGAAAGCTTCAGCAAGATCACTCCAGGTTCGGACGTTAATGCTCTCAAGTTGGTAATACCACTCCAGTTGGGCTCCTGTTAAGCTTTCCTGGAAGAAATGAATCCATAGCTTCTTATCAATAGTATGGGGTTGGATTCTTCGGACATAAGACCTCAAATGTAGCTTCGGGCATGAGACACCATCATATATCCCAGAAACAGGAAGTTTGAGCCCAGTAGGAATGACAACTCTAGGAATCAAACTCAAATCTTCAAAGTCAAAACCAGACTTCTTCTGCAGATCCATAGCATTCACTTGGTCTTCCAGCAGCTTAATCTTCTCACTGTTAGTAGGATCATGATGATAATTGTCCTCCCGATCAGAATCACTAATAGCATCATGCAGATTGTCTTCTTTCTTCACCAAGTATTCCTCTTCAGAATTCTCACTTTCATCATCAGTCTTGGCTGGACCCTTGAACCTCCTACCCAGGTTGATAAGGCCAATTGATTTCTTGGTCTTCTTCTTTTCCTTCTTGAGTAGAATCTACGGACAGGAAGTATGATTAACGGATCGACGAATCTACAGATAGGAAGTATGATTAGCGGATCTACAACCCAAAGAATGATGAAATAAGATCAACGATTCTGCGAACAGGGAATGAGATCAACGGATCTACAACCCACAAAAGATAGAGAGAAGTAAGATCAATGGATTTACAAATTAAAAAATGAAGATAAGCAATATCAACGGATTTGTGACTCAAAGGAAGATCACGGATCTATGTAAAGGAAGTAAGATCAACAGATCTATGTAAAAGAAGTAAGATCAACAAATATACAACCCAGAAAATGAAGAGAAGCAATATCAACAGATTTACAACTCAAAGGAAGATCAACAAACCTATGAATAGGAAGTAGGATCAACAAATTTACTATCTGCAAAAATGAAGAGAAACAACATCAACGGACCTGCGACTCAAAGGAAGATCAACAGATCTCTGAATAGGAAGTAGGATCTACATATCTACAACCCAAAAGGTGAAGAGAAGTAATATCAACGAATTTACGAATCCAAAGCTAGGGAATATGAAGTAAGATCAACAGATCTACTACCCAAGAAAATGAAAGGGGATTAAGATCAACGGATCTATAAACATGAAGTAGGGTCAATAGATCTACAACCTAAGAAAATGGCAAGATCAACGGATCCGAACACAGGAGATAAAATCAATAGATTTACAACCCCGAGAAATGGTACATAGAAAGATGAATCCACTAGGGAAATAAAGGTTAAATAGAGGGTAAGATCGACAGATCTATGGCCTTGGGGATTGGTTGAAAAATCTGTTGGGGAATGGGCTCAACATTCTTTATGGGGATATATTATTGTCATGATGGAAGATTGATTCAGGCTATCGTGCAAGGCATCAAAACTGGTTTATGCTTCGTATGTATATATTTGAATTTTTCTATGGCGTAATGCTCCATATCAAATGGAAATGCTACGCGTTTTGGTAGATGCAATGCAATTATGATTATGTATGCAAAAGGTCGATGTAAGATCGAGTTTCTGGGGATATGAGGATATGCGATCTAAAGTTTATGATTATGCCAAGTATGGTTAGGCTTTAAGTAAGATTGAGCCTTTAGGTGAGCTATCAGACGAGAACTAGTTTTTTAAGGGGTAGACTACCAGGCGAGAACTGTTGGCAAAAGGTTAAGTTGTCAGACGAGAACTAGCTTTTTGTTCTTGTATCAGACAAGAACTTACTTTATGGTTTTCCAGATGAGAACTGGACTTTGAAATGGTATTTACTAGACATGAACTGGTTTTTCCAAACGAGAACTGGTTTTGAAGTGTCTTGGGTTACAAGGCTTTTGATGTTAGATTTAAGTTGGGAGGTTAGGCTCGATGACTACGATGGTATGAATGGCTTTATGCTAGAGCGAAGCAACATGACTTAATGCATGAGGATGATTTATGCAATGATACGAAGGTTTCCAAAAATGCCCCTGTGTGGATAATGGAAGGTCTTTTATAGCAAGGAACCTTGTTTGAGAAATTTGATTTGGTAGGTTGATAGCATGATTCTCTGATACTCGTTTTGCACTTGAAGATTTTTGATAAGGTTTGCTTGAGAAGCTTGAAGGCATGGAGACGATTTGTCCCTTTGTGGCTCGTCTTGCCTCAGTTTATCGAGTCTTTGGAGAATTTTTGTAAAGCTTGGAAGCAATTGTACCATGACATGGATTTACCCAGAATTCCGAGTCACGAAAGGATTAGTCCTTGATTAATTGACTTTTGGAGTGGTTGGCTTCGACGTGCTCTTGAGATAAATTGCCCTAGAACGAGCATTGAAGCAACTTATTTTGTGCTAATTGAACCTGGAGGGATTTTTCCTTAATCAAAAGAACCTCTGGATGGCCTACTCGTGGTTGGTAAAGTCTTGAGATGATTTTCACTGATAAGCCAATTCTTGAATGATTTGCCCCATGATTAACTAATGCTTGAGGTACTTTCTTTAGACTGACTGATTCCATAATCAACATGACCATTGGATGACATGCCTTTGGCATATAGGACTATGAGATGTTCTTGATTCTGATCCACTTTGATTAATGGTCAAGTCCTCTTTGTTTGCTCCTTGTTGGAATTTCCCGATATCAAGTATTATCTTGCAATTAAAAATTATTTATTCACAAATGGTAATTTTAATGCGATGCTCATGCAAGTTTTTTTTAAAAATCATTCATTATTGGGATGATGTGACAGTATGTGACAAATGGACCATTAGCCTAAACGTAGTGCTGATATAGCTAGTGTGAAAGATATAATGAGAAGAAGATTAACAAATCTCTAGGAGTCAGTTTACGTAACCTTGCTATAGTATGCCTTCAGACTAGACCCTGCTTCAAACAGGTATTTTGAAGGTTGTAATGTGGTCTGGTTCACAGTTATTTGAAACAAATGATATAAGGCTCAAAATTTGATGACCTCTAGTCCTACGTTCAGTTAAATTCAACACACACATGTAGAGTTTGACGGTGTAAGAGTGAAGATGAAGATTCATGATTTACTTGAAATGACAGTCACCTTATTTTATTTTGTTGTGGATGTCAGTGACCCTTTAATTTTTGACATGGTGGTCATTAAATCTTATTTTTCTTGCTTGAGGATTTGAGGATATCTTTTGATTTCCTTTTGATCCCTAAATTTTGCATGGGCTGATTTTGTTTTTTTAGAGTCCATCCAAATTACCTTGATTTTGCCTAAGTCTCCTCTTTGGGGTGTTCGACTTAACGGGCTCTTGATTTTTTTGATTTTTTTCTTGTTTTGGATAGGCTTGTGACTTCCAAGTCATTGGCCATTGAAGAACAATCGACATAACCTTTGGATGTTGCAAGGTTCTTTCGACACTTCAAGATATGTGCGAAGAATAACATATGGTTGATCCTCGTATGGGATGTTTCATTTTGAAATTAAACGTGTAGTCAGATTAAACGTGTAGTCATTGTGATCCTCAGGAATTGTACTGGCTTTTAACAACATGACACAAATTTCGCTTCCTAGAATAGAAACTCTTGCACGACTTATAAGGACACATAGAATAAGAAATATTGCCATATTGTTTGCATTTAGGCTCGTTCTAAAAGCGTTAAGATTTTGGCGACATCGAAAACCCACAACTTATGAAAACAACTCGAAACTGAAACCAAAAATTCCTTTGATTTCTTATCCTACGCGACAACAACAACAAATTTAATGATTCCCTCAGGAAACAACTAGTCGTTCACCCCTTATGCTTATGTAACAACAACAAGCGTCTGCCCTCGACTCGAGTCTTTATTCACAGTTTTGTTTCAGATTTCTTCTTTGATTCGAATTCTGTCTAAGACAACTTGAGCAGTTCAGATTTAGTTTTTGTAGATTGTGTTAGGTTTATTTGAAGTTGAAAGTTGGAGTTTAAATAAGGTTGAAGAATGGAAAGGTGTTTGTGTAACTGTTGTAGTGTTGAGAAACAAGAGTGTCAGTTTGGTTGGTTGTGGAAGGAAAGAAATTCATGGCATTGAGATTGAGATATTAATATGGAAGTCTTATTTGCGAAAAATGACTTAATTGTAATGATGAAGTGTTGATGAGTGTAAAAAAATGAAGATGATGTGGTTGTTGTATTAAGAAAGTAATGAGAGTGAAAAAATGGGAGAAGAGGGTGATTAATGTATGGTGGTGTTGTGATGTGCTATCTTGGAAGAGGAGGGAATGGAGTGGCAAAGTGTTAGATGTGTTTGTCATGACTAGTTTTTGTAGAGGTTCCCAGGAAGAGTTTGTAAGGATTTTCAACAGGTGCTTTTCTTATCAACGTTCCTTACTGCCCCTCAATTTCACTTTTTCCTTTCTAAAATTAATCAAAACTTGTGTTAAGTTTACAAGTACATAGAATTTGTCTTGTATGGTTGATGAGTCCCTTTCATGTACACATTTGTTTGCAGAATTGTTGTTGGAGTTGTGAAGTCATTGTCTTGTACGTGGGGTTGTGTTTGTGTAGTCAAAAAAATATTCCAACTTGTCTCATGTAGTGATGTATTTTTTCTCTTTTGCCTCTTTTGACTCTTTGGCTTTTTGTTGTATTTGGTTAATGGGATTTTGGTCATGTGGGCTTATGAATTAACATGTGTGGAATTGGATATATGAAATATGGATATGGATATTAAAAAGAATGAATGAAACATGGATAAATGAAATGAATTGGATTATGAATGAGTTAGAAAAAGTGAAAAATGGACATGAAAATGAAAAGGAATAATTGAATAGATTTAATGGATATTGGAAAATTGGTTAAATAAAAATGGATACAAATGAATGGATCTAGAAAATGGATAAGAGAACAAAATAGATAACTGAAATGGGTAATTGAAATGGAAAATGGTTTAGAAATGGGTTTTGTAATGCACCTCCACATTTAACCAACACTAAAAAAAACCTCTAACGTCTGAAATTGCATACCCTCATTCTTGAATTAAATCAAAGAGAATCCACCTTGGATTAGTCCCTGAACCCATCTTGAAATAATTTAGACTGAACAACAAACGTGACGAATCCTTATATCAGTGATGAGAACCTGAACCGCACAATCAGGACTCACAAATAACTTAAAATGTACCACGTGTCTTGACCTTTAATGGCTATGTAACTTGACTTTAACAAACAACTTGAATTGACACGAAACACTGATTTGATGATATTCAAATATAAAGCACTGATCTATGCCAAATCCAACTTGAGAATAAAATAATGTCCCATTTCTTGTCCAAGATCAGATCACACCGAACTGAACTAAAACAATATTGCACGCATACTTGACCTGGTGTCCTAAAATAAAACTCAATTTAATAACACTTTCTCATATTAAACATAAAAGGGTGATAAACCTTAATCTTCTTGCCTTGGACGTATACTGATGAAACAATGACTTAGGAAGTTAATGAGAACCAAAACCCTAATCCAAAATCTTTCCAGTTAGGCCACTAATGAAACCCTAAACATCTGATACCCTTGAAGAAACTCAGAGAAGATGACATTGTGCTTTAATAAACCTCTAATAAAAGCTGCTCATGATGATTGAAAAATCCAACACCATGTTTCAAACTTAAGTACAATAACCAAATGAAATAACCTCTAAATATGGGACATCCAAATCAAAAGAAAACTTATGACCCAATGAAATGCATGTTATACTATACAGATGATGCAAAGTGAAAGTAGAGTTAGATGAATGCAAGCTTAAAAATGTCTGGTCAAAATTTGGGGTATGACAAGCATATAGTTGCTGAAACCCATGTAAGGGAAGTTCTTCAAGAGGAATATATAAAATCCTAGAAACACAAGCTGAATTCTCTATTTATTTTAGTCAAGGAAGAGGTATTTGCGGAAAATGGTTTGAATTTCACTTTTGACCTCTCCAATTTTTAATCTGATGATCAATTCTCCTTCGACTTGTCACCATCTTCTTAGAATGCATATCATGTCATAACATATCATCAGTAGTGTAGTTTAGTTTTTATACTTAGTTATTTTTCCAATTGTTTTGCCATGTTTGCGAATTCATTTTGTGTTAGCTTTTTTTATTGATATATCATGCTGACATGTTTTTTCGTTTTTGCTTATTTGTTATGTTATTATTTCTCTATCTATTTTCTTTATTTATTTTTTGTGATAGTGTCGTATACAAGAGTGTATATATAGTAGTGTGTAATTGTTTATTTATTTTCTTTATATTTATTTTATACTTTTGCTCGATTGCGTAATTGTTTTGAATTTTATGTTTTGATTGTTGGGCTAGTAGTAATGTGATTACATTTTGTTGTGGTTTCTCCTATTATGTGTGTTTTAATGTCTTTTTATTTTGCTTTTCTATTTTTTTTATCTTTGTGAAAGGGGGAGAATTTTATGAGACATATCTCGAATGTTTACGTGCATTAAGTGTTGAATTCAGACATTAAGTTGTTTGTGCGATGCTCAATAACTAACCAACTATTAAAAAATATCTCAAAATTTTCAAACAAAAAAAGGGAGAAACTGAAATTTCTCCATCAGTAAAAGTGTAATTTCATCTATGTATTTTAATGTTTTCTTGAATTTTTGATATTTTTGAATTATCCTCTATTGTAATTTGATATTAATCCTAATTTCAATTATACCAATTATTGTAGTAGTGTACCTTGAGTTATCCCTTACACTTACGTAGGTTGAAACCATTTCAATGGTTTTTAATTTGAGCAAAAAGATCAAAAGTCAATTATGGATGACTTGAATCACAAGTTAGAAGTCTTAAAATAAGGTATTTTTTAAGCTTGATTAGAATCACAAATTTGGATGATTCGAATCAATAGTAAAAGAGAAATTTGGAATTTGGCGATGTAATTGTGGTTTGAATCAAAGTTATATGTAATTCAAATAAAAGACACCTTGATGATGATGAGAATCAAAGCAATGGTTGATTCAAATCATGGCTAATTGAATTCTTTTGGATATCACCTCTAGTTGTGTGAATCGAATCATGTAATTAATTAATTATAATAACTTAATTCAAATCATGTTCAAAAAAAAAATTAACCCCATAATTTATCACCTTGATTCAAGTCATTCTTTTATTTGATTCAAATAATTATTGTAGGATATGTCTTGAATCAATTGCTTTTTTTTCTCCCTATATGCCTTATTTATAAAACATATATAACTATTTTTTTGTCATTCTCTCCATTTTACTAATATACATATGAATGTGAATCCATATTTTCTCAAACAAAAAAGAGAGGATTTTTTTTCTTTCAAGAACACTTTTTCTCTAAAGTTAAGCCTATAAAAAAACTTCATACATTGTTGATTTCGCGATTTTGGTTTAGGAGTTATGTGAGATTATTCTGATAACCAATCATCTTTAACTTTGAGCCAAAAACCCATTCTTGTGGTACTCACCTCTAAATATTGAGTGTGAGTGGTAGTTGCAAGGTATATTAGGGATCTAATTTTTTGTGTGAAGCTTTTTGTGTATATGAGATTGAAGAATCAGTTTTCCACACTGGTGTTCGGAGACAAACTTCAAACAAGAAAAACATTAATTTCTTCTCCAAAGTAAATTTGGTAGGTGAAATGAAGATTATTGCATACAAAGTTTCATAGTTTCTAAGATCCTTCAGTTGAACAAGGGCTTGCACAAGGAAATTTTGGTAAGGTTGAGTGAAGACTATTGAGAACATAATCTTTGACGTAAAACTTTGGTTATGTGAAGGTGACTTGCTCAAGATCAAGTGAAGATCTTGTAGATTTGGAAGTTTTCAGCGTTCTAATTATAACATAAAGGAAATCTAGATTCTTATTTGTGTTTGCTTAGAATTTTGGCTTAAAGTGTTAAATGTTGTATTGATTGTTTGTTTTATAAAATAATGTTTGTATTTATTTGTAAAAATAATGGAACACTTGGCACATTTTCAATGGTTCATTATTGGAAACTAGTTTAAGTTCTAGCGAGGAAGAATGCACCGAACTACTATAAATCTGGTGTAAAGTATCTCTGTCATTATCTCTAATAAATTCCAGCATAGATTTGTATAAACTTAGGTTTTATCGCTTTTCTAGAATCACACTAGTTAGAACGAGATTTGGTTCTGTAGGATATCTCTAAGTTTTGATAATAACAAAGTAGTATTTGTGTGAGAATAATTTTGGTACTCTAACGTTTGTTTTTCTAAAGAATTAACAAACAGGTTCTAACTCTGATAAAGAAAGATCTGACTCTGATAAGAGACCATGTGCAACATCACTATGATTTGACCAAAGTCGCTTCTGCGCCATAAAAGCAAGTCTGCTTCTGATCTACTCACATTCAGAAAGATTCTAAGAAGGCAATATATTGCTGCTGCAATGCTCTATTGAATTTTGATTCTAAGCGTGACTCTGATGTATTGCTTTTGAAGGTTGTCTAGATTTTAAAGTCATTATCTTCTGAAGACTCTGAAGACAAAGTTCCGTTGAGAAATGTTCTGAAGACTCTGAAGACTTGAGTTTCTGAAGATTAAGTGCTGAAGACTATGAAGACAAAGTTCTGCTGAACAACATTTTGAAGACTTAAGTTACTAAAGACCAACGGTTCTAAAGACTAGTGCTTAAGAATCTGAAGACAAGGTTATGGTGAACAAGTTCCGAAGACTTTGAAGACCCAGTGATCAACTCTTCTACTCATGCTTTAATCATCTCTATTCAGAAGACTTTGATGTATAGAAGATAAGATCAAAGGTTTACGAGGGAAATAGTACATAGTACATATCAAACATGTTCTATTCCACTATCATTCCACCCCCCTGATTTGGTGGTACAAAGGACAACTTTTGTGTACGACTTTCATCCCTGTGTAACGATATTATTTCACGTCGCCATCTATCTAAAGGATACTCCTGATCTGCCCTCCAACAGATCTTTTTCTGGCTATATAAGGACTTGATTACTTGAAGAAAACAAGAAGAATGAGTGACAAGAATTAAACGAACTATGAAGAACTGAAGAAACAATATTTAAGCACCTGTTGATGCGGTAAAGAAGCAAGCAAAAAATATTAAGTACCCAGTTTTGTCGTCTCCACAGGGATCGGTGCAATACGAACGTCGTTCAACGTTCTCCATATTTCTAAGCCTATTGTTCAAAAGTTTTGGTTTAAAAGGTTCAAGGAACCATAAATAAAAACAGAAAATATAAATTAAAACTGAAATATAAACGGACACTTGTTGGGATTGGATCTCATCAATTGATAACACATGCATTCTTTCGATCAAGTTAAACACAATTGTCACACCCTAATTTTTGACCGCGAGACTCCACCTCTTTTCGCGCAATTTTCTGTTGTTAGTCGACTTTATATTTATGTTTTTTTGCGACTAACCAACTTTTGCAGATGCAGTGATCTCAAGTGAACCAGTATCCTTTCTAACGATTTCAAAGGCGGGGTCAATTGGGCTTTGATTCAATTTAAATATGAGGTTCTGTCGGTATCTCCTAAGCTTCAGTGCATACTCATGAAAAAAGATGGACTTGAGTCTTGGTTTTATAAGGAATTTAAGTTTCCCTTACTGGTGCCCTGAAACGATAAGCGGTTAAAGATTGAAATTGAGTTTATACAGAATAGAACTCAAGATTTATGAAGATTTGAATTAATTCGCTATTTTTCTTCGCAACTCCAAGATTCAGAATTTCGAGATTGCAAGACGAATTTAAGAGGAATAGACTTTAATGCCACCCTTAAACATTTATTTACAACTGGGTCTCGTCCAACGACAAAGTGAAGTTTTGAAAATTAAAGACCAATGGATATTCAATTGATGTGCAGGATGGTTGCACCGTTTTTTTTCTTCTTAAGCTTGACTTTGTTCCTTTTTACACTACGGGTTTATTGCAGTCATAAATCATAACGTTTGGAACGTTAGCCTATTATCATGGAATATGGACTTATAAGCATAGTTAACCGCCCTTTCATTGGGTCAGCTTACAATATCAGCAAAACAGGATGTTATTTTACAAATACTCGAGTTTTCAATAAAGAAAAAAACTCCCTAATAACCTATGATGGTTGTCTATCGAATCGAAGTATCGCCTACGTTAATTCAACATGACTCCCTTGCAATGATGCAATTTGGTTTGTTAATGGCTTGCAGAAATGGGTCATGAGAACACTAGAAGGTCTCCCAACATGGTGCAACCGGCTGCAATACCAATTCACGTAATTTCCTCCGGACTTGATCTCGACATAGACCGCGAACCGTACCTCGAAAGCAACAAATGTCAACATTATTAAGAATTTCAATACAGACAAACAGTCAAGTGCATAAAAGAAAACTGACGTTGAGGTTCTACGAAGAGTTTAACCCCTAGCGTGATGAGGGCATGGCGGAATGATTTCGCAACCGTCAGAACAAAGCAGCCAAAACAGAGTTTCACAGGCAGCATCCTTAGCTGCAGTACTGTAATGAAAACAAAGGAATCAAGAATTTAGAACGGAATGATCACCAAACATAGTCAGTACATTCCTTAAACATGTTCCATAAACAGAACAACTTCAACTTGCCAAACAATATCCAACTTGCCCAACGAATTACATAGTGAAGCAAGCTCACCTGGTAAAGAGTTAATCTCGGTTGTATCATTATTAGACAGCAAATCACACCGCTCGCGAATCTTCGGCATCAGCCCTGTCTCTCACTCACTCCCAATGTACATGCCATCTCCCTCAAATATTTGCATCTCATATGCTTGCACAGTCTGAAAAGCCAGCAGCAGCCCACCTACTGATTTTATATTGGTTAAGTCCATGCAATCTCAGGGGTCAAAACATATTGATGAATTCAGAAATATGAAAAATACAAATGTAGCTAGTAAAGCCTCTATATCAGATAGCGAGGTCTGCAAATCAAAACAACAATATGATTTAAAATTGGATTTTCAATCTAAGCTAGCATCTGGTTATGTTGAAATAGAATACAACGTTTGAACTACAGAATGTTTGTCTTGAACTTCAAATTGAGGTCCCGCGATGAACATCCCAATACGCAGATAACAATTTCCCGCGACTACTTCGCTAGCAGCTGTTTCAACCCCTTTGCCGCCCTATTCAAAATAAATCAAGAAAGAACTGAGTTACTTTTCAGGCAGCAGTAAACCCACAACAATTGGAAAGCAATGGTAGGACTTTGTGACAGCGTGAAAATCTCGAAACCAGAACTTAAAGTAAGGGCAAATTCTCACGCAAGTAACAGGACAGGGACAGTTCTAGGAGAACTTACCAGCAGAGGGAGGATTTACGTCAAACTTTCTACCTCCGACAAGGGACTGAGGAAGACTTGGTGAACCAAATAAGAATAACGGGGGGCTCGTTCTTAAAAACAAATTGAAGTCCGCGACAACTTCTACGGTAATTTGTCCTGCATCGTAAATGGCCAAGAATTAGTACCGGGATACAAATCTCGCCCCTTTCAAACAATCTGAAACATAAACAAGTAGAAAAGGAAGTTTTATTCAACTTGTCCACAAAACCTGTCAAAGCAAAAGACAAGGTTTTTTTTACAACTCATGGAATGTTTTCAAACCAAACTTAACAGAGATAGTTTCACCATAAATTCTGAATAAGAAAGGAAACTAGAGTTTTAGCAACAAATTTGATTGGTACTTAAGTTATGAAGTGAGGTACGCTTACTTCGAATGGTCGAACCGGGGAGCTGGGCATCGAAGAATTCACACTGATATCCTCAAACAATGGCAACCCATGTTCATGGCAACACTGCTGCAAAACAAGAAGAAGATGTTAGCGAAATACAACGCCGTCTAGAACTCAGGATGGAGAAATCGGACTATCTTCACCATTAAAATTCGTCAAAGAGGAATCAAGGATGTTTACCACCAAGGACCCCCCTAATTCCCAAGTGCGAGCACCCGGAGCAGACTGCCATATCCTAACACTACTTTTGCACGCCGCAACTTTACGAGTCCTGTTCGCAATGAGCTTGTCAGGCTGAGAAGAATAATGCAGAGTCCATGGTTATATCTAGACATTAAAGTTGGGATTAAGACCAGAAACAACTACCATTGATCTTTATGAGTTTCTTCTAGAATTGTCCTTAACCGTTGTTTTACTCCCTTTCAAATAAAGTCTTTGGCACAGAGTGGTCACCCCAAAAAGAAGTACATGAAAATCAGAGTAAATCAAGGAGTTATGATTAATAATTGCTGAAATCAACACAATGTCAGTGCTCACTCAATGCAAATCAATTACTACCGACATAATCAAGCAAGTTTTTGACGAAAATAGAAGTTTATCTATGACAATTACACAATCAGACAAACCTTAAAGTCCTTGTCAAAATCAGGAACGACATATTCTTTGGCCAATTATCACAACCATTAATTCTTTCCTAAACAAGAATCAGACAGAATAAAGTCAGTATTCATTGTGAAAATCAGAGCTTCAGTGTACAAAAGCCTATAAAAGCAGAGCATACAACATTCAACAAAAAACTTAGAATTCAACGCTCAACAAATCAGACAATTGCAAAATCCCAAATTGAAACCCACACCAATCCATTGACGACAATACAAAAATCCTAAATCAACCCTAGTTTGCAAATCGAAAATAAAGACTTATCTCGTTATAAGCCCTTGCCGTGAATCTATCACCGACCAAACCTTTGCCGGAATCTCCATCACCGTCCCGTAGGGATTCGCTATGTTCACCACTAAACGCGTCATCCTCGAACTCATCAACCGTTGTCGTCAAAATCATTCACTGGCGCCGATACCTCAAGGTAACTTTCGCGTTTTGATTTGGTGAAAGTTTTGATCTTGTTTATGTTTATTTTTCAGGATGGGTTCGCAAACAAAAATGAGGAAGGAGATTGATAGAAGAATATGGGGAAATCAAGCGAGGACGACGGGAAGAGCAGCGAACGGAGGGGGAAGATGAACGACAAGGGGGAAAACAAAATAGGGATTAGGGTTTTTACTTTTGTTTTTTATGTGTTGTAATCCGATGTATGCAGCACACACACATATCGTACACCTACACATCGCGGCCACACGATCTGCATCAGATCCTAATCGCACGGCTCACATCATGCGTACCCACCATAACACTTTGCACCCACGCACACGTGATCTAGTGTACCCCATCATTAACCGGTAATCAGCCTTAATCCACCCACTAACCATTAATTAAGCCTCTTAATCCTCCTTTTTATCTAATCAACCTAATCAATACTTTTTTTAACTAATTAACTAAATTATCTTTTTCTATTCTGTTTTTAATTTAAACCAACTACATCTATTTTATTTAAAATTAACCTACCCTTTTATTAATTAACCAGTATTAACCATTTGTTGATCCCTTTTATTCAATTAAAATAACTAATAATTCATTTGCTTAAGTAACCTTTTTTCCTAATTAACTCTTATTTAATTTATCAATCCTTTATTAAATAATCCATTTTATTTTATTCACCCTTTTTTGAATAATTTATATATGCTCACAAAAATCCATTTTCTAAATAACTTGAATTTTAATAATAACCCTTTTTATAATAATAACATATCCCTTTTTAAAACAAAATAATAATAAAACAACTTTTTTTTATAATTAATTAACCCTTTTCTTTTATAATAATAACTAAGTGTATTTAATTTAATAAGAGGCTTATTTCATAACTAAAAAATAACTTTCATAATAAATAATAACAAACCCCCCTGATATCCTTTATTAACGTTGTCTCAAAATTTATAGTATTTAAAAAAAAATATTTAAATCTAATTAGTATTATTATCATCAAAGTTTTTATATTAAAACAAACGAACAAATTAACACCTTTTTAAAAAAAATCCATCTCACTAAATTAATTAACATTTTTCTTAAAATCAATTCGACCTCTCCTAAAACCAAGCAATTCGCCTAAAACCAATCCAACATCGTAAAACTAAACCTAATCGTGCACGCTCACGCTTACACTTCACAATTCACTCTCACACACTTTAGCGCTTTCATGCGTATGTGTATGCTTTACTTACTTGCCCTTCACTATTTCCGCAATTTATTTCTTTCCACAATTTTCATCACCGCATTTATATTATCGCATCGCATTTCGTCCAAAGGAAAAACCTACACATGAGTCAACACTCGTGTGTAGTGCACATCATTTGCATCATTCTCCCACATGATCCTTGATCCCATTCAAGTCGATCTTTAAGATTAGATCTTACCCCATAGGAAGGATCGTTCTTTATCTTTACAACTTAGAACAAACATTCAACAACTCAATACAACAATATTCAAACACAATAGAGAAATAGATGTTAATCATCTTAAGCGAGATAGAATCTCCACCCCACAACAATACAATCAACATGTAGAGACTTTGCCTTAAGAGAGATAGAGGCGTACTCGTCGATCAATATCCGAGTACTTGAGTCCTTCTCTTAAGATGATGCAAAGACTATTTTCCTACAATTTGTGGTGGTTAAATCTCTCTTAAAATGACAACTCACCTTTTCTCCTAAACTCAATCAATCAACTACCCTAAACCCGTAGGAACTTTGACCACAGTCAAAGAACTCCTCATACCCTTTAGGGGAACTACAGATACTCTGATTCCACTCCCGTAAGGATATGTAGGCATAAGATGCGATATCTTATCGAGTATACTTAGAAATAAACCCCTAGGTCTTTCAACCATTAAGCAGATAACACATAGCAATAAACAACATAAAATAAGATGTTCCTGTAGAGTACTACAAAAACTTAGGATGCTAGCACCTTCCTTAAGTTTAACCGACCCCCGAACCTATAACTCTCTAGCCTTTGCATGTGCATTGCATCGTGGGAATTTCGATCTTTATCCCTTCCTTTGGACAAATCAAAGTTCGGTTGCAAATGAATAAGATTCAAACTAATCAATAGTTTGGTATCCAAATTTCACCGCGACAACAACGCAATCATTCGTGTAATACCCTTATGTATCACCCACGACAAAGCTTATCTCTAACGCAGCGTCGATAGAACAACCATGTTGTCTCATTGGTGATCTCTCATCCAACAAAAATACAACACGGAGCATTACGAACTTATACTCACGCAAATGCTAAGCCTAAACCTATCTCTAGCATTTAGGACCTAACAGGTAATCATCCTAGATCCAGATCTAAAGAGTATATCTTTATCACGGTTCAAATCAAAGATAAACAGGTAAGCAAAGACGACACCCATATTGGATAAACGATTGTTTCATATAAAACACAATGATCAGAATACGTACACACGCTTAACCCTTTTTACATGTATTCACCTAATCTGCCAAATGGTTATGAACATCGTTCATCATCATTATTATCACGCACCCGCACAATATCGTATTGGTCCTACTCATGCTACCCATGCTACTTAATCAACACAATACCAAAGAGGATACAATAAATATCAATTTACAAAACCATGTCAAAAGTTTGTTCATTGATAGAAGAAAATCTGAGATCAAAGATGTGAAAAGGTTTTGTCAAGACCCACAAATAAGCAATCAAAGATAATCAATCAATAGAGAATCCAAAATAGTTCACAAACATATACTAGATGAAATACATAAGGTATAAAAAGATTACATCCAAACCCCAACAAGAGATCAAAGATCTTACCTCCTCCCTCTTAGGGTTTTGTGTTTCTCTCTCTAAAATAGTTGAAGAGAGATAAGTTCTGATGTAAGAAATGTTACATATAATAACCTCTGACCTAAAAAGCAATAAAAAAACTTAAGTAGAACATTCATGATCTATCATGTTCGCCTAGCGAACAGATCCTTCGCCTAGCGAACAAATCCTTCGCCTAGCGAACAGTAAGTTAGGCACGTGAGGTGCCTCTGAACAGTCAAACCGCCCCTGAGACTTTTCCAAACGTTCGCTAGGCGAGCATTCCTTTGCCTACCAAATCCTTCGTTGTAAACTTCGCCTAGCGAGTTTATGGTCCTTTTCGCCTCTGTCTAAGTCTGGGAGTGTTCGCTAGAGCTTCGCTACCACTTCGCCTAGCGAGTCCTTCGCTTCATAGTTCACCTAGCAAACTTTATGATGTTTTGGAGGGAGCTTCGCTAGCAAGTTCGCCTAGCGAACTTGTTGTTGTTTGCATGTTGTCTTGGTTTCCTTGCCCATTTCTTTTGTCTTACTTTTCACTTGTTTTGTGCCTAATCCCTGCACAATAACACACAAATCAAAGGTACCAAGAGGTTTTCTCATAATGTTGCAAACCAACCAGAGCAAGAGTGGTTTTCAACACTTTCTTGACAAAAATGAGTATAAGATGCCAACGTTTGGTAGATTAAATAAGCGAAATTTGGCATCTAATAGCACCATAATACAAAGAAAGAACATTTTTCATACTGCAAAAGTTTCTTTAATTCATTTGAACTATTAATAGTATTTATATCTGCTTGTGTAGAAGTAATTTATTGTAAACATCTTTGCTCAAACAGTTGTATGTGATTCCTTAAGGGGCAAGTTAGGTCAGAATCCTTAAGAAGAGACAGTTTGTCTTTTGGTTGTTAGTTACCAGTGGTTGCTAGTGCAGTCTAATCGGTTGATTATAGTGGATTAAGTCCTTGTGTATAAGGAAATATCACCTTGGCGGATGGACTGGATTAGCTTGATAGTTTTCAAGTGAACCAGGATATATCGTGTGTCTTTCTCTCTTGTTAGTTTATTTGTGATCTTTGTTTGAGTTTCACAAAACTCTTTCATTTTGAAAATCCAATTCAAACACCACTTTCTTGTGTTTTCTCACACCTTTAACACTTGGCTATGTTTTTGTCTACTTACATCGATTTTTGTGTAAGTCTAGGTCTGTGATATCCGGTTGAGGGTGTGACGCACAAGGCTATTTTTTCCTCATCTATAGGGTTCCTTTCCCTTCTTGGATCTTGGGCTTCAATAGGTATCTCACCCTTGATATCTAAAGCAACTTGATGATTGATTTCCTTGCTCTTTATGTAGCACTCTGCATGCATCCCCACTTTCTCCATGGAAATAGAAAGTCTTTGGGAAAGGGATTCATTAAAATGCACAACTCTTAATCTATTTTAGAAGGCTCCTACGAACATCTCCTTGTTGGGTGAATGACCTTAATGGTTGACTCATTTAACTAGATGTGATATTCTCTTAATAATTTTGAAGGGCTTTGGAGAATGTTGAACAGGCTGGTGGTTGACATCTTTCTGTGCCTACTCGTTGAAAATTGAAGGACCAACTTCTTTACATGGTCCTGGTAGCTGGTGATTGAGAGTCCTTTTAGGATCATCTACCACCTTAAAATTACGTCTTTGAAGGTACTAGAGAGAGAACCATGCATTTTAGGGAATTAGGGGCTCCAATAATCACCATCTATGTGTTGATGGATGCGACATGCTTTTGGGGGTCCCTCCGCCTATCAAATTTTCCAATGATGGTGGCTTGAAACTTTATGATACGGGGGATCGCCATATTTTTAGAGAGAGGTTAGAGGTCCAGAACCTCTATATCTTTGGTGGAGTCGGCCTCCTGCTAGTGTTGTTAAAGGTTAAGGATGTTGTCCTCCAAGGTTTATTATGGCGATGTAGATTGTCCATAGCGACACATATCTCCGCTATGGCGTCCTAGTTGACGCTAGAGCTGTTGTCAGTCAAGTGTGTTGCTTGCCTATTTACTACATTCAAAGGAGGGTTAAAGAGGTGGGAAGCAAGTTGATTTTCTGATGAAAAAGATTGCCCCGTTAAATTTTACCAGGGCCCCATGTTGCACAACAATTGTATTTGCTAAAGATGGAAAATAAGGGTAGTCATGTATTTCGTGGGTTGTATGAGATGCTTAGGGTTGTTGATGGTGTTAGATCTAGCTCACGTAGAGTGGTGACAAGCTCTGTATCATTGGATTTAGGTTATAAAATAATCTCACTTTTCAACCTTAAAGTTGAGATATTTATAGAAATCTAAAAATCTCTTGGGTCTGAATCCTTGGACCCAGGAATGATTATTCTACCATTTCCTTCAAGAGCGGGGGATGCTTGGGAATCAGTTTTTTTTTTCTATAATCATGAAGGACGTGGTTTTCCTCCTTGACTGATTCATATATAACATTAGCATATGCAACCATATCATTGCCCATATTCACTAGATAAGTGAAAGTCACACCAGATAGCCCACATCATTACCCATATTCACGAGATAAGTGAAAGTCACACCAGATAGCCTATTTTTAATGCCATACAATAAGGTCATGGGCAATCTAAGTTCTACATTGATACTCACTCGACATTCCTTCGATGAGTTTTGTATTGCTTCATCCTAACCCTATTCTTTTAAACTTAATAAATTGGTCTCGATAAATAACCTAATATACAATTATATCGGTCTGTCTATAATCAATCATAATGATACTATTTTTTAATGTTGATAAAAAAAAGGGGTAGCATTCAAATGATTAATACAAATATAGCATTTACATAATAAAATAGACCTTAATACCAACCTCTTAAATATAAATTGCCAATAAAGCTAAATAAAACCTTGATTACACATGAATCAATCAAAAAGTCTTAATAAGGGCTTTCAAATATACTAGTTCATCATCATGGCTAGCTAGCACACAATTTATTCAGGAATTATATATGAAGTATAGCATCATGAGCAATCAGCCTTAATTTTTTTGAGCAGATTGACTGCTCATGATGTTATATCATTTTCCATGAATTTAATTACCTATAGTCATGCTAGCATATGTTAATTAATATCTATATGCTGCCCCAATAATTTAAATTTTGGTTTCTACCGAAAGGCTCCTCCTAGGGCAGGTGCCCAATAATCAGCTCCATTGTCACTCCCAACTTGAAGTGTGCATGACACTGGAACAAGACACAGCCCTCTACTTTGTAGGTCCTTCCTTGCTTCTTCTTGAGAAACCTAATTAGTAAATATCAACATTATAAACACATAAAAATTGAAACAAAGATGTATTTTTTGTTATCACTAGTATAAAAACTTGAATTACTGATAAATTTTAAAAATGAAGACAATAATTTGGATATTTTATTTTGATGTCTCTAACTCTTGAAAGTTAAACTTGAGAGTAAATAATTTTATTTTCTTTTAATTATTATTTCATTGTCGATACTCAACATTTTCTAGTTGCAATAATTAATATTCCCTTCTTTGATTTCGGCTGGCCTAAATGTAAATAAAAATATTTTTTTATAAAAAAATATTATTTTCAACAAAATTAAAAATATATCAAAATTTGATCCACTTTATGTTACACATATTGAAATAAAAAAATAAATTATATATATATATATATGTTTCACAATTAACATAATATATAATATAAGATGCTGATTTAAGAGTAATGTATAATATTAATTATGTGTAGAATTGAAAAAAAAAACTATTAATATTATTTTTTTAAAATTTAAACTTTTAATAGAAAAATAAATGCTAAGAGATTGTGCTAGAAATTATAAAAGAATAGAAACAGCATTTTATTCAATTACCTCTTCAGCTGCTTTTCTCTTCAAGCTATTTTCATGTAGCAGCTACATTAATAAAAAAAAAAGTAAGAAAAATATTAATTAATGAATTTTGCATTCAACTTTACAATTAATTTCCAATTAGTTAGTAGTAAAACAAGCCCCTTATATGTTTAAATAATATTAAATCTGATAAAGGTGGTGACATTTCACTTTAGTTATACAAAAATTTTCTTCATTAGATAACAGAATTAATTATTAATGAATAAGATCTTAAAAATGCAAAATCTTTAATCCCTTTAAGGATATTAACTAATGGATCAATTATTTAAAAATTATACCTGACCAGGATCTTCAGGAAATAAACAATTCTTATCTCCTTGAACCTAAGATTAAATATGTACAATCATCACTCAATTAGTACTCCATAATTATCAATAAATTAATCAGTATATTTATTAAAAAGCAAGAATTAACTGAGCAAAAGAGAAAGAAGAGATATAAAGTGATTCAAACTCCATCTATTAGAACCATAACATTGGTGAGTTTTTTTTTTATCTTTAAACAATTTTGTTGCTTATATTCAAGATTAGAGAATTAATTAAGGTGCTAAATTTTTTAATAAATCTAAAATGGATTAGTATTAAAATTCTTACTGAATGTGATTGTCTTGTGTTTCCAGATCCATTGCTCAAGTATGGTAAGCTAAGAGCCTGCATAATTTCAAAGAAGGTAAAAATAAACAAAATAAAAAGTAGCATGCAATATTTTTAGAATTTAATAAAAGAACTATCTAAAATGTATTTTGAATAGAAGAACACAAATTTAAAATGCAACTTTAACAGCGTGCACTACATCACTGACATGTGTATGGTTGTTTGAAAAGAAACAGAAATAAATCACCTCAATTTGTGTCTGAAGGAATCTGATATAACCAATAGCTTCTAACAAGACAGAGGCTGTGTCAGTCTGTAAAAGTGAAATATACCATAACACACTGTCACATTCCTAGTCACTATAATTCTCTATAATATAAATACAATAAACTATTAATAAAGTAACCTTTTTTCCCTCTAAAATACCATGCTACAAATATAGAAGAGAGAAGAAAAAAATTGTAACAATGAAAGATGATTTTATAATATAATTTAAAAAATTAAATTAACAATAAAGTATTAATAATTAGAGATACAAAATTATTCTATAGTTTGATATTAATAACATGTAAATTTATAGTTATTTCTTACTTTTTAATATTTATTTATTAATTCTCAACGAAGGACTTTTTAATAGTTTGATTGCAAAAATTAATTTACAGAAATGTTTTGTTGTAAACTCAGATTTATGCTTGATGACACTGAATATATATTTAAGAGTTTTTTAGTATTTTTTTTCTTTAAAAAATTTATCCTCCCCTTTTTGGATTGTGTGGGGATAAGAAACTTTTCTGATAAAATTTTCTTTGTAAGGAAAATAGAATTGTTAATGGGTTTCTATTAAAAAGCCTATGATAAAACCAAATTAATGTGCATTAAATTATGATTGAATAAACTAGGATTAATTAATTACCTTTCCAAATGGGGAAACAAGCTGATGAAGGACAGTAATTCTGTCACCTAACTTCTCCTTCCTAACCTGAATTTAAGTAGAAAAAATATCATAAAAATGTGAAGGACAATAGCACATGCTAAAAAGTTGGCTATATTTTGTTGTTGTATTAGCCTCATTTTCGATTCTTTTTTTTCTTCTATGATGGTGAATTCATGAAACAAAATAGATAAAAAAGAATCATTGTGATTTAGAATTGGACAAAGCAAGAAAGACAATAGTTACTTCCCACATGGTGTTTGTGTGTGCTTATTTGTGTGTTTTTATGCATGAAAGTGAGTTAAGAATTGGAAGTTTCTTCATGGAAGTTTATAAAATATATACCTTGAAGGTTGATTGAGTTGTAGCTTGTTGAACCCTAGCTTTTTTCATTGCCCCACCAGATGCAGTGCTGTTGCACTTATAGAATGAAAGAATGTTTGGTTAGTTAATAAATTTAAATTCCATTTAAATTTCTCAAAAAAATTAAATAATAATAATAATAATGCATTTTTCATAAGACCTAATGTTAGATTGCAGTGCTATTACTATAAAAAAAAATTGAATTAAGGATATAAGAAAAAACTGAGAAAAATATTATATAAAATTTGTCTTAATTTCTTTTTTAGGTGTTAGAGATGTTAGTTTTGGTAATTATTTTTTTAGTATTTTTTAGTTGTTATTTAAATATAGTTTGTTTGTGTTGTGGCTTGTTTTGTTTAAAGAAGATAAGAGAAGTAAATATATCAAGCTTTTTTGCCACAATATATGAAGAAAGAATTAAAAGAAAGAACACCTTATGATTACTCAAACCTAAAAAGGCTGGTATTTGTATAATGGAGATTAAAATATGATTTTTAATTAAATAATCTAAAACATGGAAGCTTTTTTATCTTAGCCAAATTTAAAGGTGTTGATATTGGTAAAGTTTCTTGAAAAGTGAGTTTTGTAACTCATTGACCAAGAAAAGAAAAAATAAATAAAGAACTCATCAAAAGCTATAACCATGGATGCTTAATGAAGAAGGTGTATAATTTATTTTTAATCAAAATTTATTAATTAATATGAAATATATTTTCTTTCTTACCTCAGAAGATAGATCTGGTGGTAGATGCCTCAAATCTGTATTATTATTATTGTTAGAGAAATCTAACATATTGTTGGTGTTGAAACTTGTGACACATGAATTAAGTTCTTCATTTACATGTCCATATGCATAGCTATTTCCTGAGCTTTCTTGTTTCACATCAACATGAGAAGAATTTGGAGCTTGAGTTATTAGCATTTGATTTTGAAATTGGCTCATTCCAATCTTATCTTCCTCACCAACAATTCCACTCCTAAATTAAAAAAACAAAAAACAAAACTCACATCAATTAATTAGCAAAAGAAAGACTTAATTAAACTTTGATCCTTCTTTAACCAAACAAACATGCATGAATATTTTTTTCAAAAATATATCTATTAATCAGATAATACAAGAGATATTTCAACCATATTTAAAAGAAAAAAAAATATAAACAAATTACATGCATAAATATTTTTCACCGTAAATTTATATTCAAATTTCATCACTACTAAAAATTAAAATTAACGACAGAAATAACCGACAAAAAAGGTAAAATTTTCATAAACTCTCTCGTCACTAAATTTAGTGATGAGTAAATTTAATGAAAAGTTAAGATAAATATTTCAAGTTTTTCTCTAAAATTTCTTTGGTAAAAGTAGTGATTCTAAAGAGAGAGAGAGATGTACATGAGTAGTTGGCTCCAAGATTCAGGAAGGTCTTGATGATTATCATGCCAAGAAGGAAAAGGAATAGAAGATGAAAAAGAAGAATTTGGTGTAAAATTAGGGATAAGAAAGTTAGAATTAGGATTAGAAAAGAAAGGAGGAGGTTGTGGAGATGGAGGCCTCATGTTATTGATGTTCCACCAATTAGGGTTACTAGCCATCATTTGTTGAACTGGTGAGCTTTGTACAACACCTCTATTCATGCCTAAAGCTTCTTCAACCCTTAAGAATTTTATTACAAAAAAGAAGAAGAAAATAAAATTGAGAAATTAGTCTCTCTCTCTCTCTCTTAGAAATTTTGAGAGGTCTTATTGAGGTTGATTAAGTAGGGAGAGCACCACACCATTGGTTGGACCTATTTTTGAAAGAGTTTGAATAATAATCATAGAGTTTTGAGAACCTTTTGTCTTTGTTTGCTTTCTTTATTGCTTTGTTTTTCTTTTCTTTTGTTTTACTTTCGTGTATATCTTTTCTTCAATTGCTTTTTTTATTTCATCTGATTACTTTTGCTTTATCTTAAAGCGTGACATAAAAGGTAATAACAATGCTCATAATTATAAAAATTGCTTCTGTGGTTGTATGTGTTTACATACATCTAATAAAAAAAATGATTGTCCCTTTATTGTATAAAAACAATAATTTTTCAATTTTTAAGAAGTTACTTATACCATAATTAATATATATATATATATATATATATATATATATATATATATATATAAATATATATATATATATATATATATATATATATATATATATATATATATATATATATATATATATATATATATATATATATATATATATATATATATATATATATATATATATATATATATATATATATATATAATATACTCATTATATTATTTACACATAATATTAATAAATTAATTTGTTTACTAATTATATTATTTGCATCGAATATTATATTGTTTATACAAAATATTAAAGTAAAAACGATATTCTTCGTCATCATCGTTGTAGGTTATTAGATAAATAGAACTTTTTTTAATTTTGGGCTTTGGCATTGTATTGATTTGGGTTGGCCCATATAGTTTTCTATATATTAATGGGCCAAGTTTTCTTTGTAATTTAAGAAACTCATTTTTTATATTTTCCCTCCTTTGCTCTGAATTGAATCTGCAATGGCATTTTATCTTTCTGTTTTCACGTTGCATATCATGTATTATGGTATCAAAAGAAATTAATCATTTCTTCCGCCTTCATCATCTTTGTTTTTCGTAGCATACTCAATTCTCTCTTCAATGGCTTCTGACGCGGAATTTGACAAATCTTCCGATAAAGATGATCCCAAGAAGCTTGATACTCCCACCAAGCAAGATGCAGATCCCGTCTTGAATCCATGCAATCCATATTACCTTCACCCTAGCGAGAACCTTGATGCCATCATCGTCGCTTCGCCTCTTGATGACAACAACTATCATCAATGGTAATCTCCTAAAACTCTCTCTTTCTGACCCTAACTAGAAATTGGTTATTATAAGATATTTTGGGTACGTCTTTCTTAATGTCTTGAGTAATTACCTGTATGCTTTAACATTGGTTAAATTGCAGCTATTAGCGGATGTAGTGACATGTACTCGAGGCAAACCAGAGGTTACAACTTTCTGTGTCTTGCTAGATTCCCCTTCTTGTAATGCAGCTGGCGGGAAGGGATTACATGACTACATGACAGTTTACTTTCCTCATTGCATATAGTAACATCATCAAATGCATCTTCTATGGAAACAAACAAAGGACAAGGTTCTTCTCAATTTTCTTTGTGAATGTTGTAGTGAACTTGGGCTATCGTCTGGGCTCGATGGTGAGTATGAAGGAGATGTTTTGATTCGCATTAGCTCACGCGTCTGTCGCCAACTCTTGATGGCTTCTTCACGAACAATTGAGCAGATGCGTCGACGAAGCTCCTCAGGATGCCGGCTTCAGGTTAGCACGGTCTGAACATGTAAATTGATCATAGTAACATTCAATACTTTGTTCCTTTTTTGCAGATGTGGACAAGTTCTGAGCGGGTCTACAGCAGATTCGTTCTCCCTATCAAGACTGCTCCAAATAGAACATTCTAAACCAAGTCCTGATATTGAAGTGCAGGTATTAATGACTTTTAAAATGCAGTTGAGGTTTTCTCTTTGGTTGATGGCGGTAACAGTGTTTTTTCCATTTCAGGATCAAAAGCTGGAAGTTGCAAATATCTTGAGACTTCAAGAAGGTCGTGAATATGATAGGCTGCCACGGTTAGGAATCCCCGACAAGTGGTCATAGCATTGGACATCTATCTCTTATTTATCGGTAAGCAGGCCATTACTTCTTGTTGGAATATGCCTTGAGGCTACTGATGGGAGTGCTATGGAACTTGCTGGCATGGAGTCTTCACTTGGAGTATAGCTTCTCAACAGATACGTGTTATTTGAATTGTTCCATTTCGTGCTCGCAGTAATATAGGCAGTGCTGGATGGTAGCTTTGAAGCGTCGGTATTTCTACTATGCGGGATTTGTATTCTTTCTGGATTGGGTTCTCTTGCTGTCAACAACCTCTTAAACAGATTATGAGCTTCTAACAATGGTTTTACCACTGCAGCTCGCATATACAACACTCAGTGCCCCAACCGTCTCCGAAGAGTTGCAAAAGGCTGCCGTGGAGTTAGAGCGAAACAGGGAGTCCTGATGTCTTATATGGAACACAACTCGAAGCTCCAATGTACTAGTGTAGTATGAAACTTAACCTTCAAGCATATAAATCTATTAATGGATAACCAAGTATATTAATCTAACCGCCTTTGTCTTTGCAGTGATGTCTTAACCATGTCGATCCCTCTCATCAAATGGCGTTGGCAAAAATGTACCAGTCACAATAAAGCTGCCTGTGAAACTTCATTTATATGATGATGCTGCTGTAGAGATTTTGGTCTGGGGAGGTTCTGATAGATGCCGGCGTGGAGAAGTCTTGGTAAGTTTTCCAATTAGTTCCTCTTTCTATTCTTTATAAATTCAGTTTCTGAAAAGAACATGAACAACAAGTCTGATGAAAACCCGTTGTTAATGTGGCAGGGATCAAGTCCGAAAGGAATTCACGCAACAGGAGGAACTGGTATTGCAGTTGGTTACACCGTGCCGAGAAGCTTCTTTCTTCTGTAGAATACTGATGGTGAGGTTTGCCTTTGAAAACTTTCCTGAGATTCTCCATCAATGTCAAATTAAAGGCCTGCCATTTGAAACATGCCCGGCTGCGCTATTTGCAACCACTGATTGTGAAGCCGTTGCCACTGCCGCAACCTGGTTTTGATCGGTAGCTGAAGGATCCTATCTGATATGGTATGTAACCTGCAGAATGCAAAGCTGGATACAGCTAAATACACTCCATCCAACAAAGCTTCGCCGTATTCTCGTAATTTCATGTGAATCCATCGTGCCAGAAATATATATCACCCCTTTCTTTGTATTGAAGTGGTAGCTGGAGATCTTTGATCTTCCCCAGTATTTGCTTATAATCTCAGATTATGGTTGGAGTTATGTCTACTTTCATAGTGCAAGTTTGTAGTAGAAAACTTTGTGACTTTGTGATTTTTCAATGAGTTGAAAGATGTATCCATACTTAGTCTATGTTGTAGATGTATGTTAACTGATACTTGCCATCTCTTTGTAATGGATCATGACCATTGTATTGGATTAACAGGGGTGTTAAATTGGTCTTGGTTGTAGTATGGGTAAAAGGTTTGAATGTGAAAGCAAAAGTGGATTTTAATTGAAAATGGACCGCATAAAAGTATGAGTTTTAACGATAATGAATAGACATGAATTTTTAAAAGGGAATTTTAATGATGGAAAGATGAATATGAATTTAAAACAAGATCTTTAATAAACATGTGATTTTTTAATGATGAAAAAGAAAAAGAAAATAAATAAATATGGATTTAAAATATTAATTTAAATAGATATGGATTTAAAACATGAATTTTAATAGATAAATAATGGATTTGGGATTAAAACAAAATGAATTTCGGAAAGTGGTATAGGAATAGTTTATCCTGCTAGGGAACGCATCCACGACTTTAGTGTTTTTACTTCTTTCAAACCTACAACACAAACAAAAGGCTAGGTAAGACGGTTAGTTATTCATGGATGATAGTCATAGAAAAATGCACGAGGAGGTGGGGTCTTATGGTCAAAAATTAGGGTGCAACACTATCCCAAATCCTAAGGAGCATTGCAATCCAATTCTCACAAGAAATGGTAGAGAAATTGACATCGGTGTAGGTGAGGAAGTAGTAGAGTCACTTTGCCGGTTACAATTGGAAACATTTATGTTGGCAATGGGTTGATCGATTTAGGCTCTAGTATCAATTTGATACCCTTGTCTATTGTTAAGCGGTTGGGATACATGGAGTTGAAATCTACTCAAATGACATTGCAACTTGCCTACAAATCTACCACTCGCCCTCCTGGTGTAGCAGAAGACGTGTTGGTAAAGGTTGACAAATTTTTGTTTCCAATCGACTTTGTGGTGATTGATATGGAAGAAGATGAGGACGCTCCCTTGATTCTTAGGTGACCTTTTATGAACACCGCGTGCATGGCAATTGATATGGATGATGGTCTAATGAAAGTTAGAGTTCAAGATGAGGAGATATGTTTCAATCTTTTTGAAGCCATGAAGCACTCGAAGGACAAGACTGATTGCTTTAGAATTGATGCAACATAAAGGGTGATCGAAGAAGTTAAAGAGTTACTACAAGTTCCCACACCATTACAATAATTTCTTACCAATGCTCTTTCAAATGTCAATGAAAAAGAAGAAAAAGAGATTGAAAAATGCTTGCGGGAGCTTGAAGAGTTAGAAGAAATTCCCCCTTTGAATGAAATGGTGGAAATGTTGAAAAAGGAAAACAATGAGGAAATTAAACTTGAGTTGAAATTGTTAACCTATCATCTCAAGTATGTCTTTCTTTATGAAGAGGGAAACAAGCCAGTGATCATTAGTTCGGAGCTAACCAAGAAGGAAGAGAAAAATTAATTGGTGTTTGGAAGAAAAATCAAGAGGCAATGGGTTGGAAACTTTCCGACTTGAAAGGTATAAGTCCATCCTATTATATGCACCGAATATTCATGGAGGAAGATTTCAAGTCGGTGTCTCAACCACAAAGAAGATTGAATCCTACCATAAAAGAAGTGGTGAGGAAAGAAGTGGTAAAAATGTTGGACGCCAGAATGATTTATCCTATCTCTAAAAGTCTGTGGGTTAGTTCGGTACAAGTGGTTCCGAAGAAGGGAGGAATGACAGTTATCCATAATGAGAAGAATGAGTTAATTCAACAAAAACTGTAACGGGGTGGAGGATGTGTATCGACTACCGTAGGCTTAATCAAGCTACGAGGAAATATCACTTCCCTTTTTCTTTCATGGACCAAATTCTCGAAAGGCTCTCCGGTCAAGAGCATTATTGTTTTTTGGATGGATACTCAGGTTATAATCAAATTATTGTCAACTCGGAGGATCACGAAAAAACGAATTTCACTTGCCCTTTCGGAATCTTTGCTTATAGGAGGATGTCGTTTGGCCTGTGTAATGCACCGGCGACTTTTGAAAGGTGTATGCAAGCTATTTTCTCGGACTTAATCGAAAAGACTATCGAGTGTTTATGGATGAGTTTTCAGTTTTCGTTCCGTCATTTGACCTTTGTCTGAAAAATTTGGATGTTGTTTTGGAGAGGTATGTGGAGACTAACCTAGTATTCAATAAGGAAAAATGCAATTTTATGGTCACGGAAGGAATTTTTCTTGGACACAAAGTTTCTTCGAAAGGGCTTGAAGTTGATCGTGCCAAAGTGGAGTTCATTGAGAAGCTACCACCACCTTTGAACATGAAAGGAATCAGAAGCTTTTTGGGTCATGCGGGATTCTATCAGAGATTTATCAAATATTTTGCAAAGATCCCGAAGCCATTGAGCAACTTGCTCAACGAAGATAAGTCTTTTATTTTTGATGAGTCTTGTATAACCACTTTCAATTATTTAAAGCAAAGCTTAACCACCGCGTCCATAATCGTAGAACCAAATTGGAAAATTGATTTTAAACTCATGTGTGGTGCTAATGATTATGCCGTTGGCACGGTATTGGGTCAAAGAAAAACAAAAAACTTTCATGCTATACACTATGCGAGCAAAGTTCTCAATGAAGCTCAAATAAGATATGCAACTACCAAGAAAGAGTTGATTGCAATAGTGTATGCATTGGAAAATTTTTGGTCATACTTGATGGGGTCTAAAGTTGTGGTTTACACGGACCATGCGGTGATCAAGTATTTGCTCACCAAGCCGAATTTAAAACAAAGGCTAATTCGTTAGATCCTTTTATTATAAGAACTTGATTTGAAAATTAGTGACAAAAAGGGATCCGAGAATTTGGTGGCGAATCACTTATCCTGTCTTGTGAATGTTGAGGTGACGAAACATGAAAGTTAGGTGAAGGAAGAATTTCCCGATGAGAAGTTGTACATGGTGCAAGTTAGACCTTGGTTTGCCGACATGGCTAACCACAAAGCCGCCGAATTAATACCAAAAGGTCTAACGAGTAACCAGAAAAAATTTTTTTTATCTGATGCCAAATATTTTATATGGGATGAACCTCATTTGTTTAAGCTTGGTGTTGACAACATTTTAAGAAGATGTGTGTCTCATGAAGAAGCCAAAGACATACTTTGGCACTGTCACAACTCTTCTTATGAAGGTCATTTCAATGATACAAGAACGACAACGAAAGTCCTCCAATCGGCCTTTTATTGGCCTTCTTTGTTCAAAGATGCGCATGCGCATGCTAAAAGTTGTGACAAATGCCAACGGAGTGGTGGAATTTCACAAAGGAATAAAATGTCGTTACAAAATATGTTGGAAGTCGAAGTATTTGACTGTTGGGGCATAGATTTTGTTGGCCCATTTCCACCGTCTTTTGGTAATGAAGACATCTTGGTTGCGGTTGATTATGGGTTGAAGCAATAGCAAGTGCTAATGCTGACGGAAAAACCGCAATCAAATTTTTGAAGAAAAACATTTTCTCTCGATTTGGTACTCTACGAATGTTGATAAGTGATGGAGGATCCCACTTCTACAACACTCAGCAAGAAAAAGCGTTGGAGCAGTATGGTGTTAAGCACAAAGTTGCAACACCCTACCATCGACAAGCTAATGGGCAGACCAAAGTATCGAATCGAGAAATAAAAAAATTGGAAAAAACTGTGTCCGCTTCTAGAAAAGATTGGTCGAGCAACCTAGATGATACTTTGCGGTCTCACTCCTTTCAAGGTTGTCTATGGTAAGAACTGTCACTTTCCGGTAGAGTTAGAATATAAGTTTTTGGGCATTAAAATTGTTGAATTTTGATCAAAAGCTAAGTGGTGAAAAAAGAAAAGTCCAACTTCATGAATTGGAGGAACTGCGCTTGCAAGCGTATGAATCCAACCGTGTTTACAAAGACCCGGTGAAAGTTTATCATGACAAGAAAATTGTGGCCAAGAAGTTCGAAGTGGGATAAATGGTTTTTCTTTTCAACTCTCGGTTGAAATTGTTCCTAGGAAAGCTAAAATCAAAGTGGTCGGGTCCATTCCGGATTCGAGGCATCATGAGCTATGGAGCAATCACAATTAAAGATGTGCAGTCAAAAGAGAGTTGGATAGTGAATTGCCAAAGATTGAAGATTTATTTGCGTGGTGATTTCGAGTGGAACACCACCTTTGTGCCTTTTTGCGATCCTTGATCGCATTGAAGCATCGAGCTCAAACGACGTTAAACAAAGCGCTTGTTGGGAGGCACCCCAACATTGTAAGTATTATTTGTTTTTACTATTTTTGTTTAATGTATGTTTATGGAAGGATGTGGTAGAATATTTATGAAGAAAGAAGAATTTTTTTTGAAAAACCTGTCATGTTCGCCATTAAGTTTGTTGTACGAACCTCTGGGCGAATGCCTTCGCTAGCAAACTCGCAGTGCGAGTAAGGCGAAATAGGGAAACTATTTTCTACCACATCAGTTGTGTTTTTTTTAAGTATTGCCTTTTGGGCCAAATTTTGGGCCCACCCATCATCTTTTCTGAATCTTCTTGTGAGGGTTAACACTTCCCCCTCCCACACTTTAACATTTTGTCTTTCATTATTACTCTTTCACTCTCACACAAAAACAACAACTTCACCCAAAGGTTTTCTGTGACAAATCTCCTCACCCTTCAACATTCCAGGTTTGATTGTTATTCTTTCATCTGAAATTAATTCTTAAGATTGTTGTTAGATTTGTGAGGTGCAACTTGACATTAGTTGATTAGGGTTAGGTTAGCATTGAAAACAAATATGTTGCATGTTATTGTTGGTAGTTTAAAATTGTGGCACATGTCATTATTCTTCTGTGATTGCATGTGGAAGTTGGGTACAATTGGTTTTGGAACAAAACAGGGGCTAAAAACTGAATTCCGCACCCTTCGTTGGGAAGTTTGCATTGCGAACCTGGGGCGAGTTTTCACCAGGCCTTCGCACGACGAATTTGCACCGAGGATGGCAGGTTTTTGTGTTATTTTAGTGATGCAAGTGCTTTCTTGCTTGTTTTTTCTGGACTAATCTATTTGTGTGTTGGATGATGTTTGTCTGTTTTGTTGCTGTATATGGATCCTAAAGTTGTTGCATCAAAGAAAAGGAAGATCGAGAGCACTTCACGCCCGCAGCCAATTCAATACGATAATGAACATTTTGTAGGATCTAAGCAGGCAATAAGGTATGTGGCCTTGGAAAAGCGAAGAATCCTGCCGGAAAAACGGTTCAACATAAATCCTGAAGGGTCCTATAGAACTGTTGATTCCATCATTCACAGTAAGCGGTGGGACATTTTGGTTACCCCTACAGACAACTATAACATTGAGGTTGTGAGAGAATTCTATGCTATTGCTCTTCCGAATGATGACGAGCCATTCACCTAGAAAACAAGAGTTTTAGGCAGAGAGGTGAGTTTTGATAGAGACACCATATACAAGGTTCTTAGAAGGCCCGTGAATTTAGGTGAAGCTGAAATCGATGACTATTGTTGTACCTCAAAATTTGACCAACCTTTTATCTCTTGCTTGGCTTATGTCTCATTGCATTTTAGCATCTTGCATTTGCATAACATTTTTCTTACAGGGGATCAAGATTGTTTCTGTGCCATCCAAGAAGAAAGTCTTATTGGCTCCAAGCTCAAGCAAAGGCATTGGTAGAGGTCATTAAGTGTGTGGTATCATTATGAGGTTGTGAAAGCTCCTTGAGAGGAGAGGTGTGTCGCTTGCGCGAAAATAAGGTGCCAGCACAACAGAAGAGTCGCCACCTTTCGTTATTTATCCCTCAGAGCGGGAAAGGAAACGATCGGAAAAACCTTACGAAAAAGGGTAAGACAAGGTCGTCGCAACCATTGTCTGGATTCGGGAGTCGGTTATGCAAGGGGAAGGTATTAGCACCCCTCACGTCCGTCGTACTCGACGGGATCCTCGCTTGTTTTGTTTACTTGGACGGGTTGGTTTTATTCTATCTACCTAGCAAGGCTGGCTTAAACAGAAAAGAAAATGACTCGGCAAAGCGTCGCGCTTTATGCCTACGTATTCTCATCAGAGAATGAGAAATCAGAGTCAACGTAGTTCGGCCTACGACGGGTTATGGGGGAAGGTAGCTCGCCAATACATCAGTATTGTGCCTACGTACTCTCAACAGGTATGAGAGATCAGAGCTCATGTAGTTCGGGAAACTACGGTTTATTTCCTGTCTTTTACGAAAGAAGTGTTTTTTATTGTGTTTGCGATTTCAATCGCACTAGAGACTATGACCTGAGAGTGAATGCATCGCATGTCACCCAAAGGGTACCATACTAAACATCCAGACTGTGGAAAAGAAACTCTCCCACAATCCTTTCTCAGATAGCTTAAGGCTCGTAACGTACGCAAGAAATCACTCATGATTACTGTATCTCAAACTGTTTTGAGATGAGAAGAGAACATGCCCAACTAGGAGGGAGACTATCAAGTCCTACTGTTGTCATGCCATGGATTCATCCTATGGTTGAGGTTTGAACAGGGAACTCCTAGAAGTTGTCATGCATAGGTTTCAACCTAAAATTCTATCATCAATTCCTTATCAAAGGAAATGAGAGTCCTAAGGGATCATGTCAATGATACACCAAAACAGACAAAGCATCAGCTTAACAGTAAAATGCATGCAATGCAAGTGAGGGAGGAAATGTGTGTGGGGCTTCAGCCTCCACAAGCTCATCTCAACCTCAAGCCAGAATGGATAACAGTAATCATACTGAAAAGTAAACAACATGCTATCAAGCAAAACAGTAAACTGCAATCATACAGATAAAATGAAATAAAATGCCATCAGGCAAACAAACCACATGGGCAAGGGAGCTGGGCTCTACCGAATACCCACAAGCAAAGCCACACAGTAACAGTACAAGTAGAGGGAGCAACTCAACCTCTAGTGCAATCATGCTCCTAGATTCTACTTAGTCTAGATATGAACTTATTCTAATGCATCAAGCAAGTCAAACAAAACACATCAATACAGAAAAGAAAAAGAAAGCAACTCCTCTCTCAACTTCAAGCTTCAGCTCTTCCAACAGCAACTCAGTCTTCAGACTTCAATCACTCTTGACAAATATCAATTGCTTTTCCATGTTTCAACCCTACAACATAAGTTTCAACTTATCTTCTCCTTTAAGCTTCAGCTTCTTGATCAGCTCCACCTTCAGGCTTCACCTAATCTTCAAGGGTCTTCAAGCATCAACTTGCTCTTGTTGCTCTTCAAGCTTCAGCTGGAATGGCAATGCTCAAGGATTCATCCTCTTCTACACTCTTCATTGAAGTCTTCATCTTCAAACTCAAGTTCCACATCTCTCAAGATAATCAAACCAGAGGAAATCACTTACTGGATAAGCTGGGGATATTGAACTGCTTATTGACCACCAAAGGTGACCTATAAGGGTTCAACATCAAAGGAATGGTTCCCTCAGAAGTTCTACTTCCTAGGTACAATCACTTATCTCTCCAAAGGAGAGAGGTGTGTACCCTGGAAGGACTTTGAATCATAGGGAGGAATGGAGGTGAAAGATACCATCCATGTTTGAGAAAGAAGTTATCTAGGTCTAAACTCTTCCTAATCCCTAACCCTAAAACAATCAACAAAACAAATAAGATCAAGTTCCCAAGCTCCTCAATGTTCCTCAATGCTCCTACTATGCTCCTTAATGCTACTTCAAGCAATACCAAGCTCTCCAAGCCCACAAAGCAAAGCAAACAAAAATACAAGCCCACAAGGGCAACACAAACAATCATCCTCTACAAAAATCATCTAAAAATAGTATATTACTATATTAAAACCTAATATAGTTTCTAAGGGATCCTACATATCTACCCTTAATACCCTTATATGTCCCAATGTCTAACTTGACCTAGAACCCCAAAATTCTAAAAAGTTATTATGGACCTATGTTAAGGATTAACCTAGTTCTATACAACCTAAAATCCTCTAAGCAAAAGTAGTCTAAAATTCATCACAAAATTATGGAATAAATCCAGGGGGAAGCTAAAGCTTAAATCTAACTATCCTAAAAAGCGTGACCTAAAAATGTTAAGGGAACTACCTAAACAAAATTCTACAAATTCATGGATCAACATAAAAGAATTAAAATGCAATAAAAGTAGAAAATATACAAAAAAATACTAAAAATGCATGAAATGAAAATATTTTTATTTGATAATTTTCTAGACATTAATATGAAATGGGAGAAAAAATTCCCATTAAAAAATCATTATTTTTCCATTTATTATGATTTTTCAAAGTTTGAAATAAAATGGAAGAAAATAAAATGAAAATATGGAAGGATGTGGTGCAGATAGTAACCAGATGCAGTTCAAAACGCGCATGGGCCCAGAATGGGGGTTCAGATAGTATAAGCGCTGGGCCCAATTCATCATCAGAAATTCAATTAGAAAAATGAAAAGAAAATGGAAAATAAACGGTGCAAATAGAAACCAAATACAGTTCAAAATCTAATGGGCCTCGTGAAGGGGGTGTGGACATCAAAAGGTCACTTAAGCCCAAGAAACCACCGTTTAATGAAACGGTGTGTTTCACTCGTTTCTGGCTTCCCTCTCAAAATGAAATTGAACATGAGCCGTTGGATCACGCGAGGGTCAAGAGGTCAAGCTGGATCTGATGGCTGGGAGGTTGTCTTCAACCTTCAGCTAGGGTTTGCTGCAACTCCTCCATGGAAACAGAGCTTCAAACACTCATCTTACTCAACTCGTGCTCTCTCATTTCTCCATCAAAACTCAAAGTTTAAAACCCTAACATGCTCCATTTTTCATGCTGAACACAATCATAACCCTAGATTACACTGAAACTTCCTCTAACACGAAACACGATTCAAGATTGAAATTATGGTCAATCCTCAACTTCAACAATTCTTGGATTTTCTTGCATCAGAATATTCACTAACTCACACTGAGTGAAATTAGATATCTAACATGAATTATATCTCATTATGCCACGAGTTCTTGGTCATCAAAGAAATGGTGTCCATAATCCAATCTTCACCAATTGATCCCTAACTCTCCAAAATCCATCACCTATGTGTCTCTAACCTTTCTACACTAACAAACTAACCTAATTATGCATAAATCATGGTGTAGAGTGAATTTTACAAACCTGGTAAATCTTGATGAACAAATGATGAAATCCTTCACTTCAAGCCTTGAAACTCTTCAGAAAGTTTCCTTAGATGCTAATCTTGCTACTGTTTGCAACAATTTTGATGGAGGAAGCTTCAATCTCAGAATTCGATTCTGACTTGCTACCTTGAAAGTTCAATCACCAACTCTTCAATTCACCATGGATTTGCTCTCCAATCAATCTGCACAGCTTCACTATGATCTATGGAATGTGTTTGTGTAGAAAAAAGGAATGGAAATGAAGAAGAATGTGAAATTGAAACTTGACTTGCAATGGAAGATTCTTGATCTCACTCTCTCTTCTCTGCACCAACTCTCACCAACCTTGCATCTGAGCAAGTTATACATGTTATATAGAGTGGTTTAGAATCATCTAGAACCATCTAGGACCTTCCAATGAGAAAATGGAAATCTCATGTCATGACATTTTGATTTCACTTCTCACCATATGCTATCTCATGCCATAGTCCTTGTAACCTTTGATTCTGACTTGAAATTATCCCCACATGAGATTTATGATGTGTTACAATGCTTAACTAACTTGCTTATTGAGTTTTCTTGAGTTTTGCTTTGGTACCTTAAGATGCAAGTAAGCCATTTCCAAGGCAGCCCTAAGATCTAAGCCTCAAATCAAAATTGTGGCTGAACCATTATTCTTAGAATGTCCTTTGGAGTCAAAATGACCTATTATATGACATGGTTTGGATGTATAACTTGTAATTTCCAATTTTCAGTTTCAACTTATTTAACTTATGGCTTGATTTTAGGCCATTTTTATCACTTATTGATAAAAGCCTTTTCAACATCTCATGACCTCCATACTAGCCTTAAAACATCATTCTAAGCAAGTTTGATGTTGAATATTTTTCCATTTGAAGCTTGGAAATAGGAGATATGGCCTTATGCTTGAAATGACCTATAACCTCCAAATGACCAAAATGCCCTTGACTTGTCAAAGCCATAAGTTGAGTTCTACAAATCCTATCAAGGACTTCTAGTACTCTATAGAAAGCTAAGAAGATGCTCTACAACATTCATGTTGACCAAGAATCCATAGGAATCATCCTACTAGGGAAAAAGTTGGATGCAAGTTGGGTGACTTTCAAGGACCCAAATTCACATACCTTAGATGACCTGTAATTTGTCAAAGTCATAACTTGAGCTCTACAAATCCTATCAAGGACTTATAGTACTCAAATTAAATCTAAGAACAAGCTCTACAACATTCATGTTGTGGGGAAGATGATATGACAATCACATCTTGAGCTAAACTTCCTTGAAGATAGGGATCAAACTAGGGGATTTTACACTGTCAATCCTTAGAAACCCTAGCTTGAAACTTCTCAAACTCCTCAATCATGATGAGTTGGTCTAGGAATCATCCTTATAGAATCTCAATGCATCATTCCATGATCACATGGCTCTGGGATTAGGTCTCAACCCTCTCCAAATCATCAGTTGACCTAGGGTTGACCCAGTCAAACCCTAATTCCACCACTCATGGCTGAGTCATCTGAATTCTTGTACAATGACCTCTTTAGGCTTCATGATGGCTTTAAAGACATCTCATAAGCTTTCTCAAAGCTTCAAGTCCATCTTCATAGTATTAGAATCATCTGAGGAGCTCCCACAACCCTCAAGTTATGAGACACACAACCTTGGTTTCAACCAATCCCTCTGAGGATCTCTTGAGTTCTCTGACAAAGATATCAATCTTTGAGCACTTGAATAACCTTCTTGGCTAGCTTCAAAGTCTCATATAACTCTTGCTGGGTAATCATACCTCTTGATCTACTGCCCACATATCAATGAGATGCAGATGATGGATAAAATGAACACAAGCTTGGTAAATAAATGTTGGTCAAATTTTGGGGTGCAACAGCTGCCCCTATTAAAACGGCTTGAACCTGACTGGGTGAGGAGCGAACGGCTCTCAGCCAATCAAGGTGTGAGGCGGTTGAATACCGATAAACCCGGAAATTTGCCAACTGCAAAAGCACACGGTACTCTGGTGGGAACAGATCGTCTGACCTCGCCGTCAGGGTGAAGAAAATCCATTGGGGAAATATGAACTTGAATAATAGACTCTGTTGGAGAGAATAATAAGATGAACACGTCAATGATCTTGCTGAAGGTATGGATACCACACACAGGTGAACGATACTCTGGCCGGTAGGAACATCTTCGACACTGAGCATAACAGTTGCACGGCAACCCTACTGGGGAACTGGTCACACGGTAACCGGTAATACATAGTCGATCATGCCATCATGCATCCAAAGAACTTGTCGGGCATCAGCCGGACTTCAACCATCAGGTTGATCATGCCATCAGGCATTCAAAGAACTGTCGGGCATCAGCCGGACTTCAACCATCAGGTTGATCATGCCATCAGGCATTCAAAGAACTGTCGGGCATCAGCCAGACTTCAACCATCAGGTTGATCATGCCATCAGGCATTCCGCATTACTGTCGGGCATCAGCCGGACTTCATCAGCAAGTCGGGAATAGAATTCTTGGTCAATCATGAGCCAACTGGGAATATCTAAACCTCTGCCATCGGGCACTCCGCATCAGCTGAGAGAACTGCTTCATTGACACGGTCAGACTTCCATCATGGAGTCTTCGAGGGAGGTTTCAACTTCGCCGTTAGAAACCTGCTGGGGATGACGCTTCGCCGCTGGGGAATCTGGAGAACTATCAAGTAACTCCACTCCGGGGGTCCAGAAATCATTCTGGGGGAATCAACTCTGTTGAGGACTTCAAGAATCATCTTGGACAAATAACTCCGTCGGGGACCTTCAAGAATCATCTTGAACCGATAACCATTCTGGAGATTTCAGGAATCATCCTGAGCGAACACTCTGTTGGGGGTTTCAGGAATCATCCTGGGCAACCTTTACTGGGGACTCTAAGCATCAGCTCAAACAACTAACTCTGGAGACTACACTGGGTACTTAAGAATCATCTTAAGCCAACGACCCTGCTGAGGAATTCAAGAATCATCTTGAACCGAAGACTTCGCTGGGGATCTCAAGAATCATCTTGAGCAAGCGACTTCGTTGGGGAGAATGTCAGGAATCATCCTGAGCAATCAATTCTGCGGCGGAACGCCTGCAAAACAAGAACGGTAGCAACCTAGATCATGTTTATTATGCATATGCTTCGGCAATGGCACAATGCTCCACACGGTGGAAATGCTATGCGTTTATGATAAATGCTATGCAGTCATGCACAATGATGCGATCCTGTCAGCAAAATAAATGCCGAAGGGGAAATCCTCCTGTCAAGGAGAAAGAACTACTCATATAGAGGAATCATCATGCTGAGGAGGACATGGTCACGCCAATATCAATTGGACTCCGCAGGGGACACAACTTCAGTTGACTGCTGCGGGGGAAACAACTTCAGTTGATTGCTGCAGGGGAACGAAGCTCTACGAGAACTTGGACCTGCTGATGGGAAAGCGATGTCAATCGCGGGAATACCCTGCATGGCCTTCCTGGCTACTTCTCTGGAGATAACGACTCTGAGGGGAAACAACTTCAGTTGATCAACACTCCACTGGGGAAAACCAATCATGCCTTGAGCAGCTTCCAAGGATTCGGCTCTCTTGGGGATCTGCAAACTCGGCTGAAGAAGGAGAAATCATTCTGCTTCGCTGGAGAGTACGACTCTGTGGGAATCTCAATTCCGCTGGGGAGGAAGGAATCGTCCGACTTCGGGGGAGAGTACGACTCTGGTGGGGAATTTCAATTCCGCTGGAGACTCCAGTCTGGAACCATCAGTTGCTGCATACTTTGGTGAACGAATAGTTTCCTACGAGACCTGCACTTGTGACCCGGTGCTGGGGGACGAACACGCGCTTCAGCGCCTGACTCAGCTGAGGAGGTGACGTTCCTTCAGGATACATCGGATTGGGGAGAGAATCATCTCTGCATGGGGAGACATATCAATGCTCACGATTTCGCGTTCAGACTCTGCGGGGAGAGGCTACTGAACTCTGCTGGAGAAGGAGGAATCATCCTGCTTCAGGGATGCGCACGGCGCACTGTCTGGAATATGCTACACCTGTAACAACACAAACAAACAGACAATATACCCTTCTCAAAGGGGCCTATCAAGGTTATTATCTCGTGACAATATTCAAGTAATTAATTGTTTCAACAATCAGTGGCCTGAGCCAGTAAGTTTATGTATGCGCATTTTATCAAAAACATCGGCGCTCTTTTTCGCAACCCAAACAGATAAATGCTAAACAGACAAACAGGAGTGCTGAATAGTATACATTTTATTGATAGCGAACCCCTGAATGGGTAAAATTTTTTTACAACAGAGGCAAGCTCCTGGAATGAGGAAGCCGCACAAAAATAAAACATAAATATACATCAGCATATACAAATGTCGGCAACGAGGCGTAGACAAACACCATGAGTTGATCCTTCTATGACCCACTCGACTTCGATACTTCTCCGACGCTTCAGCTTCGGAAGAGATTGATTCAGATAAACAGCCCCCAGGTCCTCCAAACCACTAAACAATGAAAGTCCACACGCGGAACGCAGTCATTTGCTTTTTCAAATCCCTAACTTTTGCGTGAACCGCCCTTTGCGGGTTTTCAGTTCACCGGGATACCCTTTTTTGCCAAAGCCGCCCAGTGTAGGCTTTCGACTTCGCGGGTGTACCTTTTTTTTCAATTTATATCCCAAATTTTTGCCCGAACCTTTTATTCTGTTTTTGGTTCGCCGGGATGCCCCTTTTTTGCCTGGACTCTCTTTTTTTGTCCAGCGGGTCACTTTCAAGCAAAGTATTTTTTAACTGCGTCCGCGTTCACCGGGGATGCAAAATCTTCACCATCCATCGTGGATAACAACAAAGCTCCTCCCGAGAAGACCTTGCTGACGACGTACGGACCTTCGTAATTCGGAGTCCACTTGCCCCGGTGATCAGAGTGTGGAGGAAGAATCTTCTTCAGGACGAGATCACCCGTCTGAAAGCTTCTAGGACGCACCTTCTTATCATAAGCTTTCTTCATTCGACTTTGGTACAAACGACCAAACGCAATCGATGCTAACCTCTTCTCGTCCATTAGGCTGAGTTGGTTCAGTCGATTCATAATCCATTCTGCCTCGTCGAGTTTCACATCAACCAAAACTCGCAAAGAAGGGATCTCCACTTCTAACGGTAGGACAACTTCCATACCGTACACTAAGGAGAAAGGAGTTGCCCCGGTCGACGTACGTACCGTCGTACGATAACCGTGCAGTGCAAATGGTAGCATCTCGTGCCAGTCTTTGTAGGTCACAACTATCTTCTGAACAATCTTCTTTATGTTCTTGTTGGCTGCTTCAACGACGCCATTCATCTTCGGCCGGTAAGGAGATGAGTTGTGGTGTTCGATATTGAAACTATGGCACAGCTCCTTCATCATCTTGTTATTTAGGTTCGAACCATTATCAGTAATGATCCGCTCGGGAATTCCGTAACGACAGATGATGTCCCTCTTTATGAATTTAGCCACTACCTGCTTGGTCACATTAGCATACGAGGCTGCCTCCACCCACTTGGTGAAGTAGTCGATAGCTACCACAATGAAGCGATGACCGTTAGATGTAGTGGGCTCGATCTTGCCTATCATGTTGATGCCCCACATGGAGAACGGCCACGGGGAGGACATGACATTCAACGGGCACGGCGGCACATGAACTTTATCAGCATAAATCTGGCATTTATGACATCTCTTCGCGAACTTAAAGCAATCAGACTCCATCGTTAGCCAGTAGTACCCTGCTCTCAGGATCTTTCTCGTCATAGCATGCCCGCCGGCGTGCGTACCAAATGTGCCTTCATGGACTTCTTCCATGAGCATACTCTCCTCTTTCTCATCTACACATCTGAGTAGCATGAGATCGTGGTTTCTCTTATACAACACTCCATCAGGATTGAGATAAAAGTTTCCAGATAGCCTCCTCAGAGTCTTCTTATCCTGGGTTGACGCACCCGCAAGATACTCCTTAGTCATAAGGAAAGTCTGGATGTCATGGAACCATGGCTTGCCGTCGGCGGCATCCTCGATTGCAAAGACAAATGTCGGTCTATCAAGACGCGAAATGACAATTCTTGGAGCCTCATTCCAAAAATTGACTTTATACATTGAAGCGAACGTGGCTAAGGCATCAGCCATCTGATTTTCAGCCCTGGGCACATAATGGAGTTCCACTCGATCAAAGAACGGGAGTAGCCTTCTGGCATAATTCATGTACGGCACCAAATTCGATTGACGAGTCTCCCACTCCCCTTTAATTTGGTTGATCACAAGCGCTGAGTCACCATATACGTCTAGATTCTTGATTCTCAAATCAATTGCCTCTTCTAGACCCATGATGCATGCTTCGTACTCCGCTTCATTTTTGGTGACTGGAAACGTCAGTCTCGCAGTAAACGGGATATGGGATTCGTGGGGAGTCGTGATGATAGCCCCGATGCCACTTCCATAGGAATTAACTGCCCCGTCAAATATCAACTTCCACTGCGATTTCCTATCTGGCCCCTCGTCGGGCAACGGCTCGTCGCAATCCTTCGCTTTGAGAAACATAATATCCTCGTCAGGGAATTCAAATTTCATAGGCTGGTAGTCTTCGATCGGCTGTTCGGCGAGGTAATCAGACAATACGCTTCCCTTGATGGCTTTCTGGGACACGTACTGAATATCATATTCCGTTAACACCATTTGCCATCTGGCAATCCTGCCCGAAAGAGCCTGCTTCTCGAAGACGTACTTGATCGGATCCATCTTCGAAATTAGCATAGTGGTGTGATTGAGCATGTACTGTCGTAAACGTTTGGCAGCCCAGGCTAGTGCACAACACGTCTTCTCCAGCATCGAGTAGCGAGATTCACAGTCCGTGAACTTTTTACTCAAGTAGTAAATGGCATGCTCCTTTCTGCCCATCTCGTCGTGCTGACCGAGTACGCACCCCATACTATTCTCAAGAACTGTCAAGTACATGATTAATGGCCGTCCAGCCACTGGGGGTATCAAGATTGGAGGTTCTTGAAGATACTGCTTTATCTTGTCAAATGCCTTATGGCAATCCTCATTCCAGATAATTGCCTGATCTTTCTTTAAAAGCTTGAACATCGGTTCACACGTGGCCGTGAGCTGAGAAATAAACCTTGCAATGTAGTTTATTCTGCCCAAGAAACCACGAACTTCTTTTTCTGCTTTCGGCGCTGGCATTTCTTGAATGGCTTTTATTTTCGCAGGATCAACCTCGATGCCTCGTTCACTCACGATAAACCCCAGCAACTTTCCGGACCGTACTCCGAAAGTACATTTGTTAGGATTCAGCCTCAACCTGAACTTCCTAAGCCTCTCAAAAAGCTTCAATAAGTTGACCAGATGCTCTTCCTCCGTTTGGGACTTCGCAATCATGTCATCAACATAGACCTCGATCTCATGATGAATCATGTCATGAAACAAAGTTACCATTGCTCGTTGGTAAGTGGCCCCTGCGTTCTTCAGACCGAAAGGCATTACCTTATAGCAAAATGTTCCCCAGGGGGTGATAAACGTCATTTTCTCCATGTCCTCCGGCGCCATCTTGATCTGGTTGTAACCGAAGAAGCCATCCATGAACGAAAACACGAAAAACTGGGCTGTGTTGTCGACCAACACATCGATATGAGGCAACGGGAAATCATCTTTAGGGCTCGCTCTATTCAAATCCCGATAATCGACACACATGCGTGCCTTACCGTCCTTCTTCGGTACAGGCACTATGTTGGTGACCCATGGAGGGTAAGTGGTGACCACTAAGAAGCCAGCATCAAGCTGTTTCGGCACTTCTTCTTTGATCTTAACGGCCATATCTGGTCTCGTCCTCCTAAGCTTTTGCTTAATGGGAGGGCAATCTTCTCGCAGCGGCAAGTGGTGGACCACGACGTCTGTGTCAAGTCCGGGCATATCTTTGTATGACCAAGCAAAGACGTCACTATACTCTCGAAGCATCTCGACCAATCTCTGCTTGACATCACTCTGCAATGCAGCCCCGATCCTGACGTTTCTGACGAGCTCTTCAGAACCCAAATTCACGATCTCAATCTCCTCCTCGTGAGGCAGAATAACTTTTTCCTCTTGTTTCAACAAGCGGGCCAACTCTTCAGGAAGGTCTTCGTCTTCATCAATCTCTTCTTCGTCTTGATAAATCGGGAAATCAAAGTCGAAGTGGGCCGTAGAAAGTCCAGAGTCGATGTCGTCTGTTATGTGGATCCTGCAATAACAAGGGTTAAGTTTAAAACAAGGATGCGCAGGTTAGCACAAACCCCATTGCCATTTTACTGTTTTTTCAAAAAAAATATAAAACAGGAATAACAGAGATCACAAAATTTGAATACGAAGAAAACGCCTTTGATTTATTAACAAAATGCATGTACATAATCCAACAAGGCCCTGACAATAAAACCGCTATGCCCCGGGTAGGACATAGGGTTGTACAATGATTGGAAAAAGTAAATCATTACTCTTCACTTGTCATCTGGATGATATCCTTGATGGTCCAATTGTTGAGGCCCTCGCCTGGCTTGCTTGGCTGAATCCAAGAGTCGAGATCACAATCGCTATCCTCGCTGTCTTCAGACGTCGCGTTGATGCTTTCGAAAATCACTCCGCCACTGGTAAATTGGATCGGCCCTTTACCCCGTGATGCATTGCTAGACGAAGAAGAAGCTTCAGCTCCTGGAGAATATCCCAATCCAAACTTATCCTGCTTGTTGGGTATCTCCAAAATTCGCCCCCAGCCTGGGGTGGATCCAGCTTCGACGACGGCCCGAGCTTCTTTGAACGAGGAGAGATTCATCTCTGGCTTCCCTGTGACTACAGGAGCTACTTCTTTCACCTTGACAGCTTCGAACGCTTGGCAGAGAGTTTTGGATTTCGTCATCCATTTCCACATACTTAAAGGATGACAAATGGCTCACCATTATGTCTTCCTCACCACACACGGTTACTATGCTTCCCCCGACAACATATTTGAGCTTTTGGTGCAACGTGGAGGTCACGGCACCAACAACATGGATCCATGGCCGACCCAAGAGACAACTGTAGGCAGGCATGATGTCCATGATATAAAAGACTGCGTCGAACGTTTCCGGCCCGACTTGGATTGGCAGGGTCACCTCCCCGAAAACGTGGCGTTTAGTTCCGTCGAACGCTTTCACAACCAGGTCACTGGGTGTGCAAAGCAATCCGCGAGTGTCCAACTTCATTAATGCCTTCTTCGGAAGAACATTAAGCGACGAACCCGTGTCCACCAGCACGTGCGACATGATTGTGCCCCTACACTCTATCGAGATGTGCAGGGCGCTGTTGTGATTTCTCCCTTTTGGTGTCAGCTCTAAGTCTGTGAAACCTAGCCCATTGGCAGCATTAACATGGGCTACCACCTCTTCTAGCTGATTCACCGATATCTCTTGCGGTACGTAGGCAGCGTTCAATACTTTCAGCAGCGCGTTGCGGTGTGCTTCAGAACACAGCAACAAGTTGAGAATAGATATCTTCGAAGGCGTCTGATGGAGATGGTCTACAATCTTGTAGTCACTCTTTTTGATCAACCGCATAAACTCCTCGGCGTCTTTGACAAGCAAATCTTTCTCTACCCCACACGGGACCTCTTCAATGACTTTGCTTTTACCCTTATCGGCCGCATCAGCTCTGACCGCTTTCTCTGCCACGACCTCCGACGGTGCAAACACTCTTCTGCTACGGGTAATACCACTGATTCCTGCGAGCTTCCCCACAGTCGACCCATACGGCTCCAACTCCAACTTTTGTCCGTTGCAATAGACTTCAGCCCCATAATGCCACGGAACGGCGTTAGTGCTCTCGAATGGTATCGGCCCAGCTTTGGTGATAGTGATGGTGGGCGGTCTGGGCGCAGAAATGGTTATTGGCTGGCGAGGAATGGTGATGGTGGCGACTTCATCGGCCTGCTTCAACACTACCTCTCCTGATACACTTTCAGCCTTCCGGCTAAACTGCAGAATCCCCTCAGTCATCAGACTTTGAATTCCTTCTACCAGCTGCTCACATCCATCAGAATGTGTGGCACAGTCCATGCATAGTTCTCCGCATCCTGGAAAGAACCCTCTTTTCAGCAACTTAGCTTTAACGAAGCTAAGCGGCGTCCTTAGGTCTTTGACATCAGTCAACAGATCTGCGCTCTCTTCTTCGATAATGGCGTTCACTCCGCCTCCCCTATGATTCGGCATAGGATTCTTCGTGACATTGGGCACATTATCAGAGAAGTTAATGATCTTGGCATCTACCAGGTCCTGCACCTTGTGCTTAAAGGCTTTGCAGTTCTCAATTGTGTGGCCTGGTGCCCCTGAGTGGAAGTCGCAAGTGGAATTTGCGTCGTACCCTGGTGGAGGTGCCCCTGTCAAGGGAGCCATCGTCCTCTTCTGGACCAACTGAAGCTGAAGCAAAGTCTGCAAGAGCTGCGCATATGACATGGGCGGTGCCTCGAAGTGACGATTTGCCAAAGATGCCCGATTCTGGTACTTTCTATATCCCTGTTGATTCGGTTGCTGCTGCTGCTGCTGCGGGGCTGATGGGATATTTATACTGGCTACCTGCTGCTGAGGGCCCTTGCCCTTTCTTCGAGCGTTGGTCACAGCGCTCGCTTCTCCTTCTCGCCTTTTGCCAGCATAAGGTTTCTTTCCACCCCCTCCAGCTGAGGATGACTTGCCTTGAATTTTCCCGATCTTGATTCCATTCTCGACGTGCTCACCCATGATAATGAGAGCCGAGAATGTCCCAGACATACCGCTGACTAACTTTTCGTAGTAAACCCCTGGGAGGGTGGCAACAAACATCTGCACGAGCTCTCGTTCAACCATCGGCGGCTGAACCCGAGCGGCCAACTCACGCCACCGCTGGGCGTACTCCTTAAATCCTTCATTATTCCTCTGCGACAGGTTCTGGAGCTGGACTCGGTTCGGGGCCAAGTCGCTATTGTACTGGTAATGGTGCACAAATGCTTCAGCGAGATCTTTCCATGTGCGCACGCTAGTGGGCTCTAGACCCATGTACCACTCGAGGGATGGCCCGGAAAGACTATCTTGGAAGAAGTGCATCAGCAACTTCTCGTCTTCGGAATAAGTAGACATCTTCCTGTAGTACGATCTTAGGTGGACACGAGGGCAGGTGGTGCCCTTATATTTCTCAAATTCAGGTACCCTGAACTTAGGAGGTACCTTGAAATCAGCAATTAACCCCAGCTTGGACATATCAACACCCAAAGTATTCTGATTCTAAATATCTCTCATTTTATCTTCAAGTGCTTTGAATCTGAGCCGCGCTTCAGCATTCAGCTCCCCTTCAGCACCTCTTTGAGAGAACACATCATCCTGATGATCCTCAAGCCATGGCTGAGGCACCAACAGATTCCCGATGCCTGCATTGTCGTTGCCCGACCTGATATTGACATTAGCTCCCAGACTCCCATTACCGACGCCCGTCGTATTGAGTCCGATGTTGGCCATCACATTGCCATTAGCACTGCCGTTGCCCCCGGCCACGGGGACACCATTCTGCGGAGTATCAACTGGTGGAGGAGTAGACACGGTCCCACCGTGGAGTATGCTGTTGCTATCAACCCTGGAGATCAAAGGCTGGACCAAAGTTCTGAGCTGGTCTTGGCCATTGGCGACCACTTGCATGAGCTCCATGAAGCGATCCATCCTTTCGCGGTGCTCCTGAACATCTGTTTGCACTTGATCCATGATTCTGGTCTGATTAGCTCTAGTCGGATAACGGTGAATTAGTCTCTAATCAATCCTGGAACCACCGGAAACAGCCTGGGACCTGTAAACCTGAAAAACCTGTAAACACTAAAGGGTTAGGAAAAACAACAAAATGCTCGTCATGCAAATGCTTCATGCAAATGCATGCGTGTGTCTGTGTATTTGGGAGATTTCCCCCGATCCTAGTGTCTGAGTGCCAGTGCTGATAATAATAAGGAGAAGAAGTTCGGGTCCAATCATGGAAACAACAATCTCATATATAAAGAAAGCCTATCAAGGCAGTACATAGCGTCAGCGAGTACAAGATGAATCAACAGCGTGACCTTAGCCAACAAGTCTGGTGATGGTCAGCATACAACAATGATCAAAACAAAAGGAATACAAATAGTCAAGTACGGCCACGGACGCGATACTCTTCTAATAACTCCTTCGTCTCTGGATGATCCGGCAGAGTGAGCAACCCCTCGACGAGTAACTCCCTTTGCACAATGGTATACTGAAGTCCTTCAACCGAACTTTCCCATGCTCCTTCGCCGAAGCAATCTTCTAACTTCCGCTTCTTGGACTCAAACGTCAGCTTGCGCTCCTTCAGGTTAGCGAGAGCTTTGTTGAGTTGGCCTTCGGCGGCGTATCTGCGGGCGGTTTCTTCGTCGAACCTCTGCTCGCTGTCCTTTACTTGGGCTTCTAGCTTGGAGATCTGTAGCATCAGCTTATCCTCTCGCTCTTTCCTGGTGGCCCAGGAAGCCTTCTAGTGTTGGTTGAATTTGGATATCCTCTGATATGCCTCGTCCAAGTGCTGCTTCTTCGTAGCCAGTACGTCGTTGACAGCTTTGAAGTCTTGCCCCATGCGTTCCCGCTCGGCTATCTGCTTAGTAAGGTATGTACCTAGCTGGTTCACCAACTCTGTCTGCCTTTTGAAAGAATGAACGACTTCGTTCCTCTCACTTCGAAGCTGAGCTAGTTCCTTCTCCAGTTCTTCGTTCGCCCGCTTCAATTCATCCCGCTTAGCTAACACCTGATTATGCTGCTGAATGGGCACAGTAGTAGGCTCTTCGATCGTTGGAGGGCTTTCTGGCTTGGCATGAGGAAACGACATCCCTATAGCATTGGCCCTGGCTCTGATCCAAGTCAAATACGGAGGGTAGGCTTGATTGTTGCTTTTTCCCAGCAATGGCTTTCCTCGCTTACTGATACCATTCCACGCGCGCTGAAGCTTGGACAGCAGATCCCCCTCTAGAATACCAGTGAGGTACAGAGATTCCTGTACCTCTTCATCCTTCGGCGGAGTTCTCAAAGCATACGCGAACTGGCGGACCAACAACGACGGATTGTAGTTTATACAGCCCTTCCTGCCTATTAGAGGCACATTTGGAAACCCGCTGCAACTGAAGATCCCCTCAGTACCCAACCTATCTCTGTTGAACCAGTCAATATCCTCTGCAGATAAACTCATCAGACGCTCAGGCCACTCAGCTGTGGCTGCAGACAAGACAAAAAGACCCCTCTTGGGCAGATGGCTATCAAGCCACTTGTACAGCAAGGGTACGCAGCACGAGACATTCTTTCCCCTCCTGTTCTCATTTTTGTAGTGGACTGAGTGATAGACATCTCCGATCAAGGTAAGGGCTGGATTCCCTGAAGCAAAGATGTGAAACGCATCAAAGTCTACAAAATCGGGCATATTGGGGAACATGATGATGCCATATATGCATAGAGCGAGGATGGCATTGAACGCGCCCCAACATCCGTCCTTGGCACACTACTGAGCCTTACCCACCAGAAATTGCAAGGAGAACCCAGGAACCTTGTTCCAACTAGTCAATACTAACTCGGAGGCGTCCAAATGAAGTGAAGGAGCTAAACCAGCCAGGTCAGGCTCAGCATCCATGTGGACAAAAGGCATCTGCCTCTTGATAGGCACACCTAGCAAATCAGCATACTCTTCCAGCGTGGGTGCGAGAACAAAATCCTGGAAAGTGAAACATCTCAGTGGAGGGTCGTAGAACTGCAGCAGAGCGTGCAACCCATTCAACTCGAACACAGAAGGCTTACAAACCAAACTGAGCAACCTGCCATAAGATTTTCTGAACTCATCCCTCACAGAATCGTCTGCTAGAGCTATCAAACCAGTCAGCTTAACCACATCGGGGACAGGGAACTTGTAAGCCACGGTCTTCCTCAGAGAGCCCATAACAATACAATAGGAGGCAAGAAATCTTGGATCGGGGAAAATGGTACCTGCAACACAGACACACGTTAATGAAATGCAAATGAACATGCAAACTAATACAAAATGCAATCATGCAATAAGAGGTCAGGGCAACTGGTGTTGTGGAGATTCCGTATCAACAAAACCATAATCTTGCTCTATCAAGAACAACCACTGCATCTGATAATAAGAGAACCCCGGTGTAGGACCACAAATCTGATCTGCCAAGAATAACCATCTGATAGGACCATATACATAGGATCATAATTCTGCTCTGTCAAGAACAAATGTCTGATAATAAGGACCTCTGATGTAGGATCAAGAAGTATCTGCTGATAAGGTCTTCAGACCCCAATCAAAAATCTGCCCTATCAAGAACAAACATACATCTATTGATAAGATCTTCTGATAAAAACCTGCTCTATCAAGAACAGACATACACCTGATGATAAGATCCTCTGATCAAAACCTGCTCTATCAAGAACAGACAAATCTGTAACTGAGAAACCCCGGTACCAACAAAAATGATTCACTGTCAAGAAAACCAGGTAGTCTGAAGGTCAAGGTTTCCTGCAATAAACCCAACCCTGCTCACAGGTATGGACCTAAATTGGCTCAAGTTCGGCATCCTATGCGTTCATCAGCGTCACAGACATCCAAGAGGGGTGATACGATACCCAAAAGGTGTGGCATCACCAGCTCATGAAGCGGCCTCACTCGGCTGAATCACAAATGATCGGTCCCCAGAGTCGACAATCTACCAAACCAGCAACCGTCTCAACCCAAAGGGTTGAAAGAGAAGCCAACCAGATGAACCTCGTCTGAGCGTGGATTTCATGAGACACTAGTGCCTGCAAAGCAAGTACACGCCCACTAATTTCCACAACTAATTCTATGGTGCACTCAAGCCTAGGTCTGGCTTCTCACTCATCAGAACTCCCATCCCACAACAGCACAGATAATCATATTATACTGAATATAAAATGCGGGAAATAAAGTGCGAGAAGTAAAATGCGATAAATAAACGCAACCCAACAAGTAAACGTACAAGCGTTAGGATTGACTCTCGCAAGGAACCGTTGGAGTCCCCAACAGAGTCGCCAGCTGTCGCTTGCGCGAAAATAAGGTGCCGGCACAACAGAAGAGTCGCCACCTTTCGTTATTTATCCCTCAGAGCGGGAAAGGAAACGATCGGAAAAACCTTACGAAAAAGGGTAAGACAAGGTCGTCGCAACCATTGTCTGGATTCGGGAGTCGGTTACGCAAGAGGAAGGTATTAGCACCCCTCACGTCCGTCGTACTCGAAGGGATCCTCGCTTGTTGTGTTTACTTGGACGGGTTGGTTTTATTCTATCTACCTAGCAAGGCTGGCTTAAACAGAAAAGAAAATGACTCGGCAAAGCGTCGCGCTTTATGCCTACGTATTCTCATCAGAGAATGAGAAATCAGAGTCAACGTAGTTCGGCCTACGACGGGTTATGGGGGAAGGTAGCTCGCCAATACATCAGTATTGTGCCTACATACTCTCAACAGGTATGAGAGATCAGAGCTCACGTAGTTCGGGAAACTACGGTTTATTTCCTGTCTTTTACGAAAGAAGTGTTTTTTATTATGTTTGCGATTTCAATCGCACTAGAGACTATGACCTGAGAGTGAATGCGTCGCATGTCACCCAAAGGGTACCATACTAAACATCCAGACTGTGGAAAAGAAACTCTCCCACAATCCTTTCTCAGATAGCTTAAGGCTCGTAACGTACGAAAGAAATCATTCATGATTACTGTATCTTAAACTGTTTTGAGATGAGAAGAGAACAGGCCCAACTAGGAGGGAGACTATCAAGTCCTACTGTTGTCATGCCATGGATTCATCCTATGGTTGAGGTTTGAACAGGGAACTCCTAGAAGTTGTCATGCATAGGTTTCAACCTAAAATTCTATCATCAATTCCTTATCAAAGGAAATGAGAGCCCTAAGGGATCATGTCAATGATACACCAAAACAGACAAAGCATCAGCTTAACAGTAAAATGCATGCAATGCAAGTGAGGGAGGAAATGTGTGTGGGGCTTCAGCCTCCACAAGCTCATCTCAACCTCAAGCCAGAATGGATAACAGTAATCATACTGAAAAGTAAACAACATGCTATCAAGCAAAACAGTAAACTGCAATCATACAGATAAAATGAAATAAAATGCCATCAGGCAAACAAACCACATGGGCAAGGGAGCTGGGCTCTACCGAATACCCGCAAGCAAAGCCACACAGTAACAGTACAAGCAGAGGGAGCAACTCAACCTCTAGTGCAATCATGCTCCTAGATTCTACTTAGTCTAGATATGAACTTATTCTAATGCATCAAGCAAGTCAAACAAAACACATCAATACAGAAAAGAAAAAGAAAGCAACTCCTCTCTCAACTTCAAGCTTCAGCTCTTCCAACAGCAACTCAGTCTTCAGACTTCAATCACTCTTGACAAATATCAATTGCTTTTCCAGGTTTCAACCCTACAACATAAGTTTCAACTTATCTTCTCCTTTAAGCTTCAGCTTCTTGATCAGCTCCACTTTCAGGCTTCACCTAATCTTCAAGGGTCTTCAAGCATCAACTTGCTCTTGTTGCTCTTCAAGCTTCAGCTGGAATGGCAATGCTCAAGGATTCATCCTCTTCTACACTCTTCATTGAAGTCTTCATCTTCAAACTCAAGTTCCACATCTCTCAAGATAATCAAACCAGAGGAAATCACTTACTGGATAAGCTGGGGATATTGAACTGCTTATTGACCACCAAAGGTGACCTATAAGGGTTCAACATCAAAGGAATGGTTCCCTCAGAAGTTCTAATTCCTAGGTACAATCACTTATCTCTCCAAAAGAGAGAGGTGTGTACCCTGGAAGGACTTTGAATCATAGGGAGGAATGGAGGTGAAAGATACCATTCATCTTTGAGAAAGAAGTTATCTAGGTCTAAACTCTTCCTAATCCCTAACCTTAAAACAATCAACAAAACAAATAAGATCAAGTTCCCAAGCTCCTCAATGCTCCTCAATGCTCCTACTATGCTCCTTAATGCTACTTCAAGCAATACCAAGCTCTCCAAGCCCACAAAGCAAAGCAAACAAAAATACAAGCCCACAAGGGCAACACAAACAATCATCCTCTACAAAAATCATCTAAAAATAGTATATTACTATATTAAAACCTAATATAGTTTCTAAGGTGTAATACCCCAAATTTTGCCCTAAGATTTGTCGTCGCATTTCATTGCATTTTTATTGCATTTAATCAATTACTAACAAATTTGTGTAGTCGTTTGACTTTTTGCAGGTAAATATCATATGACATGCATTTTTTTTCTAAAAAGTAAAAATGACACAATTGGCAGGAGGACATGTGTAAGGAGTTATGAGTGTGAGAGGTTGAGAGTTCGAATCTCACCTTTGTCACTTTTTTTTGTTTTTTATTATTTTTACTCTAAATTTTTCTATCTTTCATTAAAAAAATAACAAAAATAGTTTTTTATTATTATTTAATTATTATTTTCGTATTTTAATTAAATCATTTTTTAAAATATTATTTTTTTCACTTTTTTCTAAATTATTCATAAAAATATCCAAAAAATCATAAAATAAAAAATATTGAAAAAAATTTTTGTTCTTTTTATAATATTTTTGATTTTAGGAATCAATAGGATTATTAGTTTTATTTTAAGTTTATTTTAATTATTTTAAATTATTTAAATTTTATTTTTTCTTAACTAATTATTTAGTTTGAGCTTTAAAATGGGCTTTAGGGACATTATTGACAATTTGGTGTTAACCCTAATTTGTTCCCTATATATACATGTGTTGCCTTGTTGGAAAAAAGGGGGAGAATGAAAAAAACCTAAGAGGAGTGAGTGCCGTTTGCCGTTATTTAGTTTTCTTCTTCATCCATTACTATTGTTTCTTTTTCTTTATCGTTTACCGTTATTTCTTTTCCTTCATCTATTACTGTTGTTTCTTTTTCTTCATCTTTTACCGTTATTTCTTTTTCTTCATCTATTACCGTTATTTCTTTTTCTTTATCTATTACTGTTACGTTTATATATATATATATATAATTTTTAAATTGTTAGAGTTTATATATATAAGATTAATTTTTGATCGAATTATGTCGATATGATGTTTGCACATTTGTGTGCATGACGCGTGACATTTGTGTTAGTTCGATCTGGTTGCGATGATCGCATTTTTGTGTGAGCAATAATACTATTTTTTGCTTAATTTCTTTTTCTTTGCGATAAATTTTGTTTCGTCCGATTTAGATCTGGTTGCGATGAGCGCATTTCTGCGTTAGCAACATTGTTGGGTTATTTGGCACATTTAAAATTCATTATTGCTTTATTATTATTATTATTATTATTATTATTATTATTAGTATTATTATTATCATTATTTATTATTATTATTATCATTATTATCATTATTATTACCATTATTATTATTATTGTTATCATTAATTTATTAAAACTTGTTATAATATAAAAATCTGTTTTTTAAAATAAATAACATTAACATCTTTTCCAAATTAATATGAAAACCTATTATTTTTAAGAAAAACTTTTTTTTAGATAAATTTAAAATAATAACAAAAATCTTTTTTTAAAATAATAACTAGAACCGTTATTTATTTTATTTTATTATTGTTCAATTCAAATTTCATTATCATATTGTATCTGCTCCTCTCATGTAACCTCGCGAACTTAACGATCGCTCTTTAAATTCTGCCTTTAAATTTCTGCTTGCATGGTTTAAATTATGACATTATCTCTCTGTTTGCATGATTCAATTATCTCACGCGTTTACCATTATTTCTGTCACATTGCACACATCCGAAGGTTAGGTCTAACTGTTTGGCCGCCGCGCCAATAGTCCGTAAAACTTCACACATTCAATTTCAAATCCTCAAAACTACAAACTACAAACCCTAATTTTCATAAATGCCTCGCCGCAGGCAAAATTACAATTTTACCCCTAGCATTAGGTCAAAGAGCCGCCGCGCTCATTTTAGGGTTTCCCGCCGTGGAATCCCTAACCTAACCTAACCCTAATTTCAACTTAACATTTCAACATAGAAATTTGGAGTTCCTACACTCCACGTAAGCGTGTCCTTAAGATGCGTTTATTCCCCTTGAGACCTTGACCACAGTCAAGAAGTCTCTAACCTCCCTTTTGAGGGGAACTACGATTACTCTGATTCCACTACCGTAAGGATACGTAGGCACAAGATGCGATGTCTTGCCGAGTAAACTTAGAATTAACCCCTTAGGTCTCTTTTCTCACTTTTAATCCTTTGTACATATACCTTAAGCAAATAAATAAAGCAAATAGTAAACATCTGAACAAAAGGTTCCTGTAGAGTACTACAGAAGTTTAGGGTGCTAATACCTTCCCTAAATTTAACCAACCCCCGAACCCTAGATCTTTCCCCGCATTGTGTTTACGATGCAAAATAGGTTTTCCCTCTTTTGACCTTTTCCTTCGGATAAATCAAAGAGCGGTTGTGAATTGAATTGCGATTCAAACTCATTAATAGTTTGTGATCCTATTTCCACCGCAACAGAAAATGGCGACTTCACTGGGGATGTCTTAACTTTTGAGGGTTATCCCTAATTTGTTCATATTTATTACCATTTGCTTTGCTATTCATTTGCATGTATATATTGTACTTTGATTTTGGGGACTGTTCCTTGTGTTGTGAGATAAGTCCTACGCCCGGACTAGTGACATTATTATAGGATGGGGATATATTCGATGAGGCTTATAGGGAGTGAATCCCGACCAAGCTGATTCGAGAATCACCGCTCAGTTGAGACCTTTTCGAAAATGGTTCGGTTGAACGAGTAATCGCGAAAACTTTTTCCATGGTCGATTGGAGTCTGTGATATTGGGGACCGTAGTACCTTAACACCACCTTGGCCTTATTTAGGACGTAGTGCGGGAACCATGTGGGAGTAGTCCTACACTGGTTGCTACGCGATACTACACTCAAAAGAGGTTCTCTTGAGAATATTATTAACCCCTGAGTCAATCGGAAGGTCGATAATATCCGAAAGATGGGCTGATGACTTTGGGCACTTTTTTAGAACCTTGTTCGGCAGGTACAACTAACCCATAGTACGCTCCTTTTGGGGATGGGTAGACCTTAACTCCGCTCACATACTCTTAACCTTGGACTTTGTGTGTTTTCATGCATTGCATTCATAAAACATCATATCGCATTAAGACTTCATGGAATTCAAACTCTATTTATGAACATTGCAGGATACCATGGATCACTCTAGGAAGCATACTTTGAAATTTACTTTTAAGGGTTTTAATTTGGAAGTCCTAGAGAAGCTAAGAGATTTGGTTCAAGATCAAGAAAAGTTCCAAAACAGATATGGAAGGCTATTGTCTTTGTTGAAGGTTCAAGTAAACGAAGGACTTCTTGCGACTTTGCTACAGTTTTATGATCCAGATTATCACTGCTTCACCTTTCTAGATTATCAGCTTTTACCTACCTTAGAAGAGTACTCTCAGTTGGTGGGATTATCTATCTTGGATAAGTCTCCATTCCCTTTCTTGGAGGAAGACCCTAAAGAACGAGATATTGCTAAAGCCATTTGTCTGAAGATATCCGATGTCAAAAACAATATGATCACTAAAGGGGGGACCTCCGGTTTTCTCAGGGACTTCCTAATTAAGAAGGCCCAATTTTACGCCGATCATAAAGACATGTTTGCCTTTGAGACAATATTTGCCTTGCTTATTTATGGGTTGCTGCTTTTTCCTAGTTTTGAGGGGTTTGTGGACCTTAATGCAATCAAGACCTTCATGAGGAGAAATCCAGTTCCAACACTATTGGGTAATACTTATCATTCAGTACATCTTCGAAACTTTCATGGTGGAGGAATGATTACATGTTGTGTGCCATTACTATACAAGTGGTTTATTTCTCACTTACCCAAGTTCGGTCCATTCTGGAGATCTAATCAAGAACGTTGGTCGCAAAAAGTCATGGCTTTAACTCACTCTGATATTGATTGGTATAATCGCATGTACGATGGGATATCGATCATTGATAGTTGCGGAAACTTCAACAATGTGCCTTTGCTCAGTTTCAATGGAGGAATTAGCTACAATCCAGTCTTAGCTCGCCGACAGTTGGGATACCCCTTGAAGGAACCGCCTAAAGGTATTCATGTGGAGAAAATCTTTTTCAAAGACGACAAAAAGCTTCAAGATCAGATTCTATCTTCTTGGAATCATCTGCATAGGAAAGACAAAGAAAGTTTGGGCAGACCTAATTGTGTATCCATGGAACCATACCTTCAATGGGTCCGAGGAAGAGCTATTGAGTTGAAGATGCCCTACTCTCGCCAAGATCCTTTACCTCAAAGAGAAGAACCTATCCAGTATTTCATGACTGAAGCTGAGACTTTGAAGATCACTTTGAAGAAATCACAATGCGAAGCAGAATCATGGAAGAACAAATACCATGTGATGGTCAGCAAGTACGAAGAACTTCAAAAGCAGATTCAGTTGAAGAATGATGAGATACAATCCTACAAGAAGAGAAGGCTCTACGAATATTTATTTTCCTCCGACTCTCCGTCTGCTCACTGAAGTTGTGGAAGATGCTTCTCTAGGACTTTCTAGGCTTTTATTTAGCTATTTTGTTGCAAGAATATTATTTGTAATTTGTCTTCAATGAATTAAAAGTTTCCTTGGTATTCCGCAATATTCGTAAATATTTGAATTCCATGAAATCTTCATTTGCATTCACATTTTAGCATCATACTTTTGCATTGCATGTGTCTCCCAGTTTCTCATACTCGGTTCTCTCACCTTCCAGTTTTGTCATCCTAAGTTCTCTGCATCAATACGACCCTTCAAAAGGATGGAAGATCAAAACCAAGAGATCAACCGTGTCATCCATGAACTCGAAGATCTTCGAGGAAGTGTAGGGCAGATTTTGGAGATGCTACAAGCTCTTAGTGTGAAGGTGGATGCTCAGTCTACTGTTGTTTCTGAGACTACTAATACCGTTATGGAACCGCAACCAGTTGTTACTGTCGAGAATGTACCTCCTCACGGTCTTCAATCCGGTTTGGTGCCTCCTAGTGCTCAACCAGTTCAACGAGCTACCCCTCCAAAGTGCAAAACTCCTAACTCCGACCATGGTAAAGGACCTGCACGTTCGAGGAACCGCAAAACAGCTACTCCTCCACCTTGGCAACATCAGCAGAGTTATGTTCAAGGCTATCCGTCTCCATATGTTCAACGACCCTATGTAGTTACTGTTGCACCTCCTTTCGATCAGCAGTTTCCTACATACCAGCCTGTGCAGTCAGCTCCGGTATATCAAGCACCGATTCATCAACAACCCTCCGGTTGTCCGCCCTTGCAAGTTCCGGTCAACAGTCAACGAGTGCCCAACGCCCCTGTTCACCAGCAATCACAGGATCAGGTTCCTTATCTCCGTAAGAGTCAGTATAAGCCTTGTCCTCCAATTCCGATGACCTTCACTGAGTTATACCCCCATTTGGTACAACTGGGTCTGATTATCACCCGTGTTTTGGGTCCTCCGCCTAATCCGTTACCTGCAGGTTACAACGCTGCCGCTCATTGTTTATTTCATGAGGGTGCGCCCGGCCATAATCTAGAGAATTGCTATGCTCTTAAGAAAGTTGTCAGAAATTTGCTAGAAGCGAAGAAGTTGTCTTTTAGCGATGCTCAGATGAAGATCGAGACTCCTCTCAGGGTCCCTCACTTGTCGGGTTCGAATTCTGCAAAGCATGCTACTCCTGTGACGAATCAGCCGAATCCAGTAATTATTCAAAGGCCTAGCTCGCTTCATTTCAGTAACCCTCAAGATGATATGACCGGGATCAACAAAGAATCCGGGAAAGTTATTTTGAAGCAACGAATGAAAACTGTTGAAGATGTGACCAGTGTAACTGGGGCAAGCCATAACGACTCACAGTGATCATGAACCAGACGTCCTTTCCATTGAGGCTCCGCCAAAGGAAACTGTTACGTTTGAATGCAAGATTTCATAAACATTTAGAAGGATTTTTCCGACAGTTCATTTATATGTATTCCTCTTTGATTAAGCATATTTAGCATGTACGAACTTGTTTATCTTCGATTAATTAATGCAACGCATATGTTTGTCTTGAATAAATCCATTCGTTTCACTCATTCAAAAAAAAAAAACGTTTTCATAAATCATAATGCCAACTTTACTCGATCTCTTGTTCTGATGGAGAATTAGGGGGAGGATGACGAACCCAAAACGTCAGATTTCTTGTCGTATGCTTTCGATTGAAACCCGCTGATGATGTAAGGCATTGTTTCAAATCCCAAACACTGGAGATATAAGGATGTTAATCCCTAGTCAACCCTTTGAGCCTTGAAGTAGGAGTTTTTCTTTCTTTTTAAGAACCTTCATCCTAACCTGGGGCAGGGTAGGTTTCAGTTAAACCGATCGAGCGCTTAGACTCTTAAAAAGGAAGAGCCAACTTTCGAGAATTTATCCTTAGCATCTTAAGAAGTCCAATACAATGGCTATTCCTCGGTTACCTAAGGAGTGGGGCAGTCACGAGCCTTTCGAAAGATTTACACGACTTGTGCATAAAAGAATATTCAAAAAAATAATAAAAGCCCGCTAAGTCAAAACCTATGAAGGAGACTTAGGCAAGACTGGGGCATCCCGCTGGACTCCAAAGTCAAATCAAAAGACGTTGTCCAGGCAAAAGTTAGGGAATAAGAACAACAAACCAGTAGTTTTTAGAACCCCTATAAAGAACAAGGTCGTGTGACCAATTGCCAAAAGAAATAGGTGAGTGACTGCCATGTCCAAAGCCTTGATAAGTTCTCGACCATAGCAAATCCGCTTGAGATATGAGCGTTTGTATCCGGTTAACTGAATTAGGATTGGAGAACATCACGAAGAATGGGTGGGTACAAATATAACTTTGAGCCTTTATCCTTTGTTTCTTAAACCGTGAACCGAGCCACGATACAACCTTTAAAAGACCTAATTGAAGTAGGACTTCGGTTGAAAGCATACTTGACAAGATCACGTTTCCTGACTCCTACGAGCTATGCTCAGAAAAAATTCATGTTGGCATTATAATTAAAACTTATATCCTGACTAGTGATTTCGGTCACAAGTTATCGCGATATCTTTTTTCAAAACAAAAATTCAGGACAAATATATGTGTACATTGACAAGCTCAGGATAGGCATTTCAGGCATGACAACTTTGCTTGATATCTTAGAGATTTACGTATGAACATAACCCGTGGAACTTGAAGATCCTGCTGAACAGGGGCAGGCAGTTTCCCAATTCGCTTACCAACGCGAGTCTGACATTCTTAAGAGCTATTTCCCAAAGATTTCGTCGTAACACGATTAATTTGTGCCAGTTACGTCGAGACCTGACAAATCTCTCAAAGAGTTTGAGAACAATGGGGCAACCGGACTTGGTGTTCTCTATAAAATCCTCTTGAGATGACCCTACCTCGCAACGCAAGTATCCTGGGGCACCATGTTTTTAAAGGAAACAAATGGCGACTACTACAAGATCCTTCAAGATCAAAACTATGTGGTTTCACAACTTTTCCTCATACACCCAATGGATTTTACTCGCAGCGGCCTTCATTCCCCAATGAATCTCAGTGTTGCAACAGGCTCCTAAACTATTGCCTCTTCATAGTCCCCAGAGAGACTATAAGCTGACAACTTTTTCTTGGGTAAACTCAAAAGTGTCCCTCAGGTTTTCTTCTCCCCATGTGAAGACGTGATACTGTACACCCAAGCAGATTACCTTCTCCCTAGAGAATTCAGAACTTTAAAACCAGATTTGGTTCTACCATTGATCTTTCTTACCCATGATTGACGTATTGGTTGCAGAGAACGCAGGGTATTTCCGTCGAGATGTTTATTTCATCTCTCGTCCCGTCTCTAGTCTGTTTCGTCAGCATACGCAAGGGCATAAGCATCACATGCCTATTTCATTACATATTCATTACATATTCATTACATATTCATTACATACTCATTACATACTCATTTCATAACATCTTGCATACATAAACATTAACATACATAGACATTAACATACATTCACATTAACATATGCATCAACATATGCGTTAGCATTCACAGGTTCATTATGTTTCACCATCATTGGTTGTTACCGCCGAGTAACTGGGTTCGTCCATTCTCTCCAAATAGATTGTCAGCCCTAAGCATAAAATACATAAGTGTTTCCAGTTTCCCCACAGAGCTCGATCCTCGTGGATGACGGTTACTTCAGCTATCTTTCCTCACTAGGATAAGATATCTACCCTTCGAGATCATTCCCTCGACGGAGTCTTGATTACCAGTCTTCTTTCTAGCTCGATCCTAGATTGAATCTCAGTATTGTCGGTCGTCGAGCCCAACCGGACGTGCATTTATTTTGCACCATCTGAAGATTTTCACCATACCATGACAGATACGCGACTGTTCTCGCCCGAGAAGTTTATCACTGTACACGGATGTGCATTTATTTTGCACTATCTTTCAAGAAAATCAACTACATACCTTTACAGATACACGCCAGTTCACGCCTGGAAAATCTATCAGTACAACACTTTACAATCCTACATTGTTACAGCATCGGTATGATACATTTCTCGCCTGAGAAACCTATCGATATGACAACCTTACACAACACAATACACGCCTGTTCTCACCAGAGAAGCTTATCATCATCTGTTATCACCTCTACAAGCAGTTCTTACATGAGAGGCTTATTATTGCTACTCTTGCAAAATAAGCGACATCTCTCGCCTGAGAAGCCAATCCTATCTTCGTTATGACTCGCAGCAAATGGCCATCTCTATTGAGCAGTTGGGCTTCCATTTTACCTGTCGTCTTAAAGTATGGGAAGGTTTGAACCAAATCGTATTCAGGAGAGCACGATCTTGAAGTACGGGGAGGTTTGAGCGGAATCATATTCAGGAGAGCACGATCTTGAAGTATGAAGAAGTTCATTTACCCTTTAGTAAAAGAAGGAGCGGAATCATATTCAGGAGAGCACGATCTTGAAGTATGAGGAAGTTCATTTACCCTTTAGTAAAAGAAGGAGCGGAATCATATTCAGGAGAGCACGATCTTGAAGTATGAAGAAGTTCATTTACCCTTTAGTAAAAGAAGAAGCGGAATCATATTCAGGAGAGCACGATCTTGAAGTATGAAGAAGTTCATTTACCCTTTAGTAAAAGAAGGAACGGAATCATATTCAGGAGAGCACGATCTTGAAGTATGAGGAAGTTCATTTACCCTTTAGTAAGAGAAGGAGCGGAATCATATTCAGGAGAGCACGATCTTGAAGTATGAGGAAGTTCATTTACCCTTTAGTAAAAGAAGGAGCGGAATCATATTCAGGAGAGCACGATCTTGAAGTATGAAGAAGTTCATTTACCCTTTAGTAAAAGAAGGAGCGGAATCATATTCAGGAGAGCATGATCGTGAAGTATGAGGAAGTTCATTTACCCTTTAGTAAAAGAAGGAGCAGAATCATATTCAGGAGAGCACGATCTTGAAGTATGAGGAAGTTCAGTTTACCCTTTAAGAAAAATCAGAATCGTATTCCAGGCACCGACCTTAAATATGAGAAGATTTATATATCAGATAAGCAGCAGCCTCTTTATTTGAGTGCTTATCCGTTTTGGCATGTAAGTCCCTTCCAACGATAAGTGACAGTTCTCCCTCGAGAAGCTTATCGGGGCATTTCCCATTAAAGTCCATTTACTTTGGCATACAGCCGGTCTTTACCCTGTATATTTGATACGGATTTTCGAAAATCCATTCGATCCCACCACGAGGGATAGGTTATAGAAGCTTGAATGTTATTCTTTGCTCAATGCTCCAGCATTCTGTGATCGATCTTGCAATCGTGTAGGTCCAATTATTATTAGACATTCCCAAGTGGAGGTCATCTCATAGGTGCCATCTCCATTTAAGGATCTTATTCTAAAAGTCCATTTATTTTGGCATACAGCCGGTTCTTTTTTACCCTGTATATTTGCTACGGATTCCCGAAAAGTCCGTTTGATCCTGTCACGAGAGATAGTTTACAGAAGCTTGGATGTTATTCTTTGCTCAATGCTCCAGCATTCTGTAATCGATCTTGCAGTCGTACATGATCCAGTTTTACTTTTAGATTCCCCAGTGGAGGCCGTCTCATAGGTGCCATCTCCATTTGAGAATCTCGTTCCCGGTCTAAAAATGATAATTGGTCGTGTTCGCACCAGCTGACCATCATTTTAGAATTCCCAAGTGTTGTACTGTGTCCCAGCGCGTCGTTTTCCCCAGTGTGTTCTTCTCGTAGCGTCTGTCCCTGTGTCGTCGTATTCGTCAGCATTTTCGCACTCATCATTCCAGCATACACATCATATCATATTCATGGCATTGTCTGCATTAGTCTTGTTTGGTCCATAACGTTGCATATCGCCACATATAAGCGCAAAATTTTCGGTTATCTATATTTAAATCCCTCCACCATGATTCCTCGAGTCTCCGCCACTCGAATCACCCGGTGAAGTTATTTAAATAGGGGCAACTGTAATACCCCAAATTTTGCCCTAAGATTTGTCGTCGCATTTCATTGCATTTTTATTGCATTTAATCAATTACTAACAAATTTGTGTAGTCGTTTGACTTTTTGCAGGTAAATATCATATGGCATGCATTTTTTTTCTAAAAAGTAAAAATGGCACAATTGGCAGGAGGACATGTGTAAGGAGTTATGAGTGTGAGAGGTTGAGAGTTCGAATCTCACCTTTGTCACTTTTTTTTGTTTTTTATTATTTTTACTCTAAATTTTTCTATCTTTCATTAAAAAAATAACAAAAATAGTTTTTTATTATTATTTAATTATTATTTTCGTATTTTAATTAAATCATTTTTTAAAATATTATTTTTTTCACTTTTTTCTAAATTATTCATAAAAATATCCAAAAAATCATAAAATAAAAAATATTGAAAAAAAATTTTGTTCTTTTTATAATATTTTTGATTTTAGGAATCAATAGGATTATTAGTTTTATTTTAAGTTCATTTTAATTATTTTAAATTATTTAAATTTTATTTTTTCTTAACTAATTATTTAGTTTGGGCTTTAAAATGGGCTTTAGGGACATTATTGACAATTTGGTGTTAACCCTAATTTGTTCCCTATATATACATGTGTTGCCTTGTTGGAAAAAAGGGGGAGAATGAAAAAAACCTAAGAGGAGTGAGTGCCGTTTGCCGTTATTTAGTTTTCTTCTTCATCCATTACTATTGTTTCTTTTTCTTTATCGTTTACCGTTATTTCTTTTCCTTCATCTATTACTGTTGTTTCTTTTTCTTCATCTTTTACCGTTATTTCTTTTTCTTCATCTATTACCGTTATTTCTTTTTCTTTATCTATTACTGTTACGTTTATATATATATAATTTTTAAATTGTTAGAGTTTATATATATAAGATTAATTTTTGATCGAATTATGTTGATATGATGTTTGCACATTTGTGTGCATGACGCGTGACATTTGTGTTAGTTCGATCTGGTTGCGATGATCGCATTTTTGTGTGAGCAATAATACTATTTTTTGCTTAATTTCTTTTTCTTTGCGATAAATTTTGTTTCGTCCGATTTAGATCTGGTTGCGATGAGCGCATTTCTGCGTTAGCAACATTGTTGGGTTATTTGGCACATTTACAATTCATTATTGCTTTATTATTATTATTATTATTATTATTATTAGTATTATTATTATCATTATTTATTATTATTATCATTATTATCATTATTATTACCATTATTATTATTATTGTTATCATTAATTTATTAAAACTTGTTATAATATAAAAATCTGTTTTTTAAAATAAATAACATTAACATCTTTTCCAAATTAATATGAAAACCTATTATTTTTAAGAAAAACTTTTTTTTAGATAAATTTAAAATAATAACAAAAATCTTTTTTTTAAATAATAACTAGAACCGTTATTTATTTTATTTTATTATTGTTCAATTCAAATTTCATTATCATATTGTATCTGCTCCTCTCATGTAACCTCGCGAACTTAACGATCGCTCTTTAAATTCTGCCTTTAAATTGCTGCTTGCATGGTTTAAATTATGACATTATCTCTCTGTTTGCATGATTCAATTATCTCACGCGTTTACCATTATTTCTGTCACATTGCACACATCCGAAGGTTAGGTCTAACTGTTTGGCCGCCGCGCCAATAGTCCGTAAAACTTCACACATTCAATTTCAAATCCTCAAAACTACAAACTACAAACCCTAATTTTCATAAATGCCTCGCCGCAGGCAAAATTACAATTTTACCCCTAGCATTAGGTCAAAGAGCCGCCGCGCTCATTTTAGGGTTTCCCGCCGTGGAATCCCTAACCTAACCTAACCCTAATTTCAACTTAACATTTCAACATAGAAATTTGGAGTTCCTACACTCCACGTAAGCGTGTCCTTAAGATGCGTTTATTCCCCTTGAGACCTTGACCACAGTCAAGAAGTCTCTAACCTCCCTTTTGAGGGGAACTACGATTACTCTAATTCCACTACCGTAAGGATACGTAGGCACAAGATGCGATGTCTTGCCGAGTAAACTTAGAATTAACCCCTTAGGTCTCTTTTCTCACTTTTAATCCTTTGTACATATACCTTAAGCAAATAAATAAAGCAAATAGTAAACATCTGAACAAAAGGTTCCTGTAGAGTACTACAGAAGTTTAGGGTGCTAATACCTTCCCTAAATTTAACCAACCCCCGAACCCTAGATCTTTCCCCGCATTGTGTTTACGATGCAAAATAGGTTTTCCCTCTTTTGACCTTTTCCTTCGGATAAATCAAAGAGCGGTTGTGAATTGAATTGCGATTCAAACTCATTAATAGTTTGTGATCCTATTTCCACCGCAACATAAGTGATCCTACATACGTACCCTTAATACCCTTATATGTCCCAATGTCTAACTTGACCTAGAACCCCAAAATTCTAAAGTTATTATGGACCTATGTTAAGGATTAACCTAGTTCTATACAACCTAAAATCCTCTAAGCAAAACTAGTCTAAAATTCATCAAAAAATTATGGAATAAATCCAGGGGGAAGCTAAAGCTTATATCTAACTATCCTAAAAAGAGTGGCCTAAAAATGTTAAGGGAACTACCTAAACAAAATTCTACAAATTCATGGATCAACATAAAAGAATTAAAATGCAATAAAAGTAGAAAATATACAAAAAATACTAAAAATGCATGAAATGAAAATATTTTTATTTGATAATTTTCTAGACATTAATATGAAATGGGAGAAAAAATTCCCATTAAAAAATCATTATTTTTCCATTTATTATGATTTTTCAAAGTTTGAAATAAAATGGAAGAAAATAAAATGAAAATATGGAAGGATGTGGTGCAGATAGTAACCAGATGCAGTTCAAAACGCGCATGGGCCCAGAATGGGGGTTCAGATAGTATAAGCGCTGGGCCCAATTCATCATCAGAAATTCAATTAGAAAAATGAAAAGAAAATGGAAAATAAACGGTGCAAATAGAAACCAAATACAGTTCAAAATCTAATGGGCCTCGTGAAGGGGGTGTGGACATCAAAAGGTCACTTAAGCCCAAGAAACCACCGTTTAATGAAACGGTGCATTTCACTCGTTTCTGGCTTCCCTCTCAAAATGAAATTGAACATGAGCCGTTGGATCACGCGAGGGTCAAGAGGTCAAGCTGGATCTGATGGTTGGGAGGTTGTCTTCAACCTTCAGCTAGGGTTTGCTGCAACTCCTCCATGGAAATAGAGCTTCAAACACTCATCTTCCTCAACTCGTGCTCTCTCATTTCTCCATCAAAACTTAAAGTTTAAAACCCTAACATGCTCCATTTTTCATGCTGAACACAATCATAACCCTAGATTACACTGAAACTTCCTCTAACACGAAACACGATTCAAGATTGAAATTATGGTCAATCCTCAACTTCAACAATTCTTGGATTTTCTTGCATCAGAATATTCACCAACTCACACTGAGTGAAATTAGCTATCTAACATGAATTATATCTCATTATGCCACGAGTTCTTGGTCATCAAAGAAATGGTGTCCATAATCCAATCTTCACCAATTGATCCCTAACTCTCCAAAATCCATCACCTATGTGTCTCTAACCTTTCTACACTAACAAACTAACCTAATTATGCATAAATCATGGTGTAGAGTGAATTTTACAAACCTGGTAAATCTTGATGAACAGATGATGAAATCCTCCACTTCAAGCCTTGAAACTCTTCAGAAAGTTTCCTTAGATGCTAATCTTGCTACTGTTTGCAACAATTTTGATGGAGGAAGCTTCAATCTCAGAATTCGATTCTGACTTGCTACCTTGAAAGTTCAATCACCAACTCTTCAATTCACCATGGATTTGCTCTCCAATCAATCTGCACAGCTTCACTATGATCTATGGAATGTGTTTGTGTAGAAAAAGGAATGGAAATGAAGAAGAATGTGAAATTGAAACTTAACTTGCAATGGAAGATTCTTGATCTCACTCTCTCTTCTCTGCACCAACTCTCACCAACCTTGCATCTGAGCAAGCTATACATGTTATATAGAGTGGTTTAGAATCATCTAGAACCATCTAGGACCTTCCAATGAGAAAATGGAAATCTCATGTCATGACATTTTGATTTCACTTCTCACCATATGCTATCTCATACCATAGTCCTTGTAACCTTTGATTCTGACTTTAAATTCTCTCCACATGAGATTTATGATGTGTTACAATGCTTAACTAACTTGCTTATTGAGTTTTCTTGAGTTTTGCTTTGGTACCTTAAGATGCAAGTAAGCCATTTCCAAGGCAGCCCTAAGATCTAAGCCTCAAATCAAAATTGTGGCTGAACCATTATTCTTAGAATGTCCTTTGGAGTCAAAATGACCTATTATATGACATGGTTTGGATGTATAACTTGTAATTTCCAATTTTCAATTTCAACTTATTTAACTTATGCCTCCATTTTAGGCCATTTTTATCACTTTTTGATACAAGCCTTTTCAACATCTCATGACCTCCCTACTAGCCTTATAACATCATTCTAAGCAAGTTTTATGTTTAAGATTTTTCCATTTGAAGCTTGGAAATAGGAGATATGGCCTTATGCTTGAAATGACCTATAACCTCCAAATGACCAAAATGCCCTTGACTTGTCAAAGCCATAAGTTGAGTTATACAAATCCTATCAAGGACTTATAGTACTCTATAGAAAGATAAGAAGATTCTCTACAACATTCATGTTGACCAAGAATCCATAGGAATCATCCTACTAGGGCAAAAGTTGGATGCAAGTTGGGTGACTTTCAAGGACCCAGATTCACATACCTCAGATGACCTGTAATTTGTCAAAGTCATAACTTGAGCTCTACAAATCCTATCAAGGACTTCTAGTACTCAAATTAATGCTAAGAACAAGCTCTACAACATTCATGTTATGGGTAAGATGATATGACAATCACATCTTGAGCTAAACTTCCTTGAAGATAGGGATCAAACTAGGGGATTTTACACTGTCAATCCTTAGAAACCCTAGCTTGAAACTTCTCAAACTCCTCAATCATGATGAGTTGGTCTAGGAATCATCCTTATAGCATCTCAATGCATCATTCAATGATCACATGACTCTGGGATTAGGTCTCAACCCTCTCCAAATCATCAGTTGACCTAGGGTTGACCCAGTCAAACCCTAATTCCACCACTCATGGCTGAGTCTTCTGAATTCTTGTATGATGACCTCTTTAGGCTTCATGATGGCTTTCAAGACATCTCATAAGATTTTTCAAAGCTTCAAGTCCATCTTCATAGTCTCAGAATCATCTGAGGAGCTCGCACAACCCTCAAGTTATGAGACACACAACCTTGGTTTCAACCAATCCCTCCGAGGATCTCTTGAGTTCTCTGACAAAGATATCAATCTTTGAGCACTTGAATAACCTTCTTGGCTAGCTTAAAAGTCTCATATAACTCTTGCTGGGTAATCATACCTCTTGATCTACTACCCACATATCAATGAGATGCAGATGATGAATAAAATGAACACAAGCTTGGTAAATAAATGTTGGTCAAATTTTGGGGTGCAACAAGGTGTGCTATAGCTCCTTGTCTGAGAAGCACCAGAGGATTTTGTCAAGATTTCATGAGGTACTATCATTGGTGTAAGCATTGGATAGAGGTTTGTTGAGCACTTTAGAGACTATTGTGGAATGGGAATGGTCATTCAATTCATCTGCAAAAAGCCTAGGCAAAGGGCATGAAATTAGGGTTTCACATATAATCAGTAAAGACTTGTATTTGGAGCAACAGTTTTTTCCATTATCCTCCATATGGTCCAAGGTGTTTGGAAGTAGAAGATTGATCATCAATTTCAACCAGAAGAGCTTCAATTGGTCAGTCAATTGCAAATTAGGAGATTTAGGAAAAAAGTCAATTGTGTAGGGAAAAAGTCAACTCCTGACTTTTTAAGGTCAAAATCATGTTCCTCAAGTTCAATATGACCAATGGGTGAAATTTGACCAAGAAATGTCAAAGGCATCATAAAAAATCAAGAAGTGTGAAATTTGCTGTTTTGGGAAAATTAGGGTTTTAGAAACTTTCCATTTATGGAAATTTTCATGTGTAAACCAGCCACTTTCCAAGCCATTTTTCTTCATGATCAAGGTTTCAAATGAGCTTTTGTCCAACATCAAACTTGTTCCTCATATTCTGAGCTTTCTTTTGAGTACCAATTCATCATCATGTGTTGCTTGAAGCTCAAGTTATGATGATTCAAAGTTAGGGTTTTCAATGATCTCAAAATTAGCAAGTTTGGACAGATTTTTGGACCAACTTTCCAAGCCAATTTGCATCAAGTTCTTGTTGTTAAATGGAATTTTGTCTGACATTAAAGTTATAGATCTTGCTCCAAGCTTTCCATCCATTACTAGAAGTCTCTCATGTGATGTTTGAAGCTCAAGATATGAATGTCCAAAGTTAGGGTTTCAAGTGGACCAAAACTCATAACTTAGAATTTTTTCTAAGTTATTACAAGGCAGATTTTGTGTCATGACTTTCAAGCTTAAATTTCATGATCCTCCAAGTTGCAAATCAAACTTTTACCAACAACAAAGTTGTTCCTTGCCATGCAAGCTTGCATTTGAGCCCAAGTTCCAATCAAGAGGAGCTTTATGTATCAAGTTACAATGGTTCAAAGATGGTGGTTTGGACAATATTTCAAGGCATGATTCATAGGTCATTTGGCATGTTTTTCCAATCAGTCATGCAACATTCTTGCATTGTCCAATTCATGCGCATGAAATAGCAAATTTATGCACTCCAAACATTACCAAAGTGAGACCAACATGTCATGTACCACAATGGAGCCATTTTGAATTTCTTGCCCAAAGGAGGAAAGGACAAGCAACCACTAACTCTAAGCATTACACAACCCTTCTGCTCTTCTCTCCACCAAAAGAAAACAACCACATTTGCCAAGCAGCTCGTGTGTGATCCATCCTACACCATTGAACCAAAAATCATGTGATTTGTAACATCTGCTCCATTGAGATTTTACCATAGTAAAACCCTCCATTTTTATTTTCACTCCATATATAAACTTAAAGAGAAACCCTAGAGGGCAGAGCCTCATTTTGTGTGAAATTTCAGAGCTTGCCATTTTTTGCTTCCTCTGGTTTTTCCTTCAAAACACACAAACCATTGAGTCATTCAACAAGATATCTCTCAAACCATCTTCACCATAACATCCTCTATCCTCTATTAGCAAAAGAAACCAATTGTGAGCACATTGATCCTCAACTGCTCAAAATTGCTTGGAAGGTTTGAGGAGTTTGCAAGGTCATTTAAGCACAACTTCAGCTCTCTCAAGTCATAAGGAGTTATTCTGTAGCTTTTGGTGGTGTTTCAGTAAGTGTAGAAGAAGCAGTGGACATACTCCACTAGGTACTTTCTTGAACTTGTTCCTTCCATTTTAGGCAACAAATAGGAGCATACCGAGTACATCTGAAGTCCTACTCATGTAGGCAATGTTTTCATGTTGTTTTGGTTAAGTTTCATGAGATTTTAGTTTTAGATACCACAAATGTTTCCTTTTGATTCACCATGAAATTGATCTTGTTTTTAAAATATGAGCTTGTATTTGGAATCCTCATGAAATTTGGAGTCGAGGCGTACTATTTCCCCCATTTCTGGGCATGTTGGACTTGGCTTCGGTGGCTGGTCGCCGAAGAAGACGATCGGAACTAGGGTTCTGGCATCTGAAGGTTAGAGATGGTCTTGCGTGGCCTTGGCGCCTTTATTTCAAATTCAAATGTTATGTGATGTTGCATTATGAGCCAATCATTCTTACACGTCAATACCACGTCAATTAATGAGCTGCCACATGTGTGTGAACTTGGGACTGGGCCTTGTTTTGCTTGCTAGTCGCACACCCCGTCTGTGGCCCATTTGCGCTTTAAAACAGATTTCAGTTCTTTTCTCTTTTACTGATCATACCCCCCATTTTGGGTCTTTGGTTTATTTTATTTATTTTATTTCTAGTTTCATTTTATTTTATTAAAAAATAGTTCTAATGCTTCAAAAATTCCACAAAAATTATTTTTAGTTATTTTAAGACTTTATTTAATTTTCCATACTTTTGATTTTTTGTTTTTGTTTTATTTTGCATTTTTATTTTAATTCTTCAAGAAAAGGTGTTTTATGGTGTGCACCATGTGATGTCTTGATCTTTTGAACCTCCAATTCAAATCTCCAATGATTGTGGCCTCTCCCTCACCTAGGTAAGGGGTTGAGGCACTCTTGAGGATGATTTTGGTTCATGTTTGATTATTTTTATGATTGATTTTGAATTGGTTTTTCATGTCCCTCGATAAACCCTCGATATGGTGGAGCACCCTTAATAATGGAATTGTTTGGTGATGCCTTGAGGTGAGTTTCATTTTGAAACTTTGGCTTCTGTTTGCCTTTGGTTCTAGCTACTTTGTGCATTTTACTTGACATTTATTGAACAATCCTTCCATTTTTAGTGAACCTTACAATTCAAGTCACTTTTGAAGGTGTTCATATAAGGTAACTTGACCTAGTTTTCTTTGGGAAATGATTTCTAATGATCCCATGGGCATCTTGTGAGTGTTTTTGCTTGTTTATAACTTGATCAAGGTGTTGGTTTTCCATTGTTTAGGCCATACATTTGTTTAACTTGTTTCACAAGTTACTTTTGAATCATGCTTCTCCACTTGTTTCAAGTGTTGAGATTGTGTTAGGACTTTGTTTTCTTCACTTCATATGATCATATTTGTGCCTTGGTATTCACATTCATACTTTGAGTTTACCTTGAATGATGCTTTGCTTCTTGCCTTGTTTTTCTTCTTTTTTTTTACATGGTCAACTTGAGTGGTTTGGTTGAGATGTTTTGTATGATGCTTGCTTCCCAAGCCTATTTCTCCCACCTCCCTTTTGACCATGGCTTTTTGGTTGTGCTTTGAGTTTAACTTTGGTTATAGTGATTGATGTTTGAATGGTTATAGGAGTTGTAACTTCTCCCATTTCATCTCACTCTTTTTTACTTGTTTAAGTCCTTTTGTTTGAAATTTCGGCTTTATCTTTGTTGCATCATTTTGTCTTGCATTTCATTTTTGCACTTCACATCTCATGTTTGCATTATTCTTTGACTTGTTTAAGTCAACTTCTTTTCATTTTCTATTTCATCTGTGAGTGAATTATCTTGTGTTTACTTGGCTTTTGCCATGATCCCCTTAGGATTCCTAGTCCCTCTGTTTAAGATGGGAGTAGGAGAGACATTAAGTGTTCAATCCTTTGCATGATAACATTAGGATAGTTTCTTCCCTCTTAATCCCAACTTTAGGAGCATTGTGTATGATAACATTAGGGTCCAGTTTCCCCTTAGTTTGTGTCTTCTCTTCTCATCTCCTAAACATTTCAAAACACTTAATAAAGGATAACTTGTGCTGTACACTACGAGCCTTAAGTATTTGAGGAATGATGGTTGGGAGGCCTCCTTTCAACTGTCTAGAGTGTTTAGCGTATGCCCTTTGGGAGATATGTGATGCATTCGCTCTCAAGTCATAGTATTTAGTGTAACATGAGTTACAAACCTAACTCAATTCACTTCTTGCTTAAAAAACACAAAAACAAAAACATCAAACCTTTTTATCCTTCGGGATTAATTGAAAACCATTTTCAGAAAGAGTGTGTTAACTCTTGGTTCTACCGCAAACAGGTAACGCCTAAGTCTCAAATGGTCGAGCAATAATACACCTAACTGCTAGAGCAAAGGTTTAACCCTACTCAGTTAAAACACTTGAACCAACATGTGGTTGTGTTAGCCCGAACTACGTTTGCTATGATTTCTCATACCAGATGAGGATACGTAGGCACAAGACGTCGATGTCTTGACGAGCAACCTTCCCCCACCTTCACCCGTAGTTTTCTGAACTACGTTGACTTTGACTTTTCCATTGCACGAGGGAATACATAGGCATAGAGCGGTGATGCTCTATCGAGTCTCTTTTCTTTTCTTTTGTCCCTGTGATCCAACCCTTTGATAGATTAACACCCTTTTCGGTAGACAACAAGCGTGGATCCTATTGAGTAGAATGGACGTGAGGGGTGCTCATACCTTCCCCTTGCGTAACCGACTCCCGAACCCAAGATTTGGTTACGATGACCTGTCCTTTCCCTTTTTTATAGATTTTCTCTGATTGTTTCCTTTCCCTCTCTTTGGGATAAATAAAGAATGGTGGCGACTCTTCTTTCTTTTCCAGCCCCTCTTCGCAATGATGCGACAACTATCATAGGGACTTAAGGCTCCATAGAGATACGGATCTGATTTCCGAGGCTTTGCTTTTGGAGGGGAAGTTGGTTGACTTGAACCCATCTGGGGTTTCGAGGCGTTATCATCGAGAGGACATGAAGTCGTTGCCTCAATTGGTGCTTCTTTTGGGTTTAACAAATATCAAACCAAGGTCGCACACCTCTACAGTGCCGATCCTAGTTGCACACTTGGTTCACAGTATTCTTACTAATGTTAAGATCGATGTAGCTCGGATCATCACGGATAAAATGAGATCTATGGAGAGTGGTCTTAAGGTCGGGGCTCGAGTTAATCGCCCCATTTCCTTTCCATGTCTTATCATAGCACTTTGTGTTCATGCGAGGGTTAAGCTACCTTTGCATCGAAAGGTGACGATCCCTGCTGCTATCGATGACAGGTATGTGGACAAGTACTGTCGTCCTAAAGGTTTGAAGGGAAGTTCTTCTACTGCAACTGCTACTGATGTTGGGGATACTAAAGGCCCCGGGGTTACATTCTCACAGGGCTTTGATCCATTTCAGCAGGTTGTATGCAACTATAATTGGGACTGGATGGTGGCCACACAACACGCTATGATTGATATTCATGACTTGATGTAGGTACTCTAGTTACAGTGTTGTGAGCCCTCCGTTGCATACAACATGATGACTAGGGAGCAATTCCTAGCCCATGCTAGTTGGCCTGAGGTCAGGCCTACGTTTGGAGAGGGGGTGGGTACTTCTGGTCTTGATGATGAGGGTGCTGATGTATGCGATGGTGATGATGTTGAGGGATTCGATGATGAGGAGTTTGGTTCAGAGGAAGGTTCTGAAGATGTGGAGGCTACCGAGTCCAAAGAGGACTGATGTTGTTGTGTTTCTGTTATGTGAGCATGATCCTGAGCAACTTCCTTTGGTCTGCAAAGTGAATTTTTCTTGTGCTTAGATAATTGCTTTTATGTTATTTAGTTTTGATGTTAAAAGTGTTGTTATATTGTATAGTGTAAGTTTGTGTTAAAATTTTTGGTTGTATTTAACGTTTCTCGTGTTGTTCGGCTCTCAATGGACTTCTGGATTGGTTGCTCTCTGTAAAGAAGTATCCGATGAAGATTTGTCCAAGTTTGGATGACGATGATAATATGAAACAAGTGAATGTTGTCAAGGTACATGGTTACCTCTACTTAGAATTTTAGAATGCTTAAGAACTTAAGTATTTGTGCAAATGAAATTTGTTCTTTTAGCAACTTGTTTGAATGATTATTTCACTTAGGACTAAAAACCAAAATTTGTGAGAAAGCTTGCATTGTTTACTAAATGCTAAATTACTGATAAAGTTTGTTGATTTGTTTGATTCATGCTTTATCTTGTTATTATTGTGAATTTGTGGAAGCATTAGAAATGATTAAGGCACTTGTTTATATTGAGCACAACCATGTCCAAATGCAACTTACCCGTGAGTAGAGAGAATTTGTCAACCCTCTTTGAGCCTAAACAATGTGAACCACATTCTGAATTTTATGAGATTCTAAATTTTTCTTGAACCCTTGAATTTTGTTTTAATTGTCCTCTTTTCCATAAAAAGAAAAGAGCATTCACTTGAGGGTTGGGTAAAAATCAAGTTGGGGAGAATGAAAAAGAAGAATGGTAGGTTGCTATAACTTTTGAAAAAATTCAAGCAAGCATTAAAAAAAATTGTGTGAATTTGAATGTGAAAAAAAAGAAGAATGTTTGCTTGGAAAAGAAAAATAGTGAATGCATAAGTGTGTAAAATAAAGTTTGTGAAGGTTTACAATTAAGAAACAAATAGTGAATGAAGTCGGGATGTGTAAATAACGTGTAAAGTGAACGTCTCTTTTGCATCGAAAATTTCATTTCAATGGCCTTAGAAATGCCCCTTGTTTGTGAACTCGACCAAGCTACAACCTTAAAGACCTTAGTGATCTTTTTGCTTCTAGATTTTCACTTTTGGATTGTTAGATGTTGTATGAATTGGATTGTTATTGGCATCATTTGTTAGGTGAGTGAAATTTTTCCCGTGATTGCAAACGCATAATTTCTTCAATCCTTATTCGAAGAGGAGTGATAGAGTGATTCATTCATGAAAAACTTAGTTGTTGATTGATCCATGGCTTAATATTTGTTTAAAGAATTTAGTTCTTGCGCATTGTTTGATTCTCAAAAGTTGAAACAGTCTCAAGTACTTATAGCCATGCTGCTGTGCTATCACATTCACACTACGAACCTTTTGTTCTCCTAGCGAACATCCAAATGTGGCACTTAAAATGCCAGTGTACAGCTAAACCACCCTGAGACATTTCCTCATATTTGTTGTGCGAACGATCCTTTGCACTACGAAGCCTTCGCCAGCAACTTCGCACAACGAATTCTTATCCAAATACCTACTGCCTCAAGTCTGGGACCATTCGCTAGCACTTCGCTACTTCTTCGCTCTAGCGAACTATTCGCTAGCTTCTTTGCACAGACCACTTTTTGATACCTTTTCATAACTTTATATTTTTCAGCAAGAAAGCCCTAGTTCTCCCATTTTCATTATCTCTTAGCCATCTTTCACCAAAAGAAGGTGTATTCAAATCCAATTTCGACTTTTTGACTTGGATGTTGATTAACCTTCTTCCGAAACTTGTCGCTCAAGCTACGATGAAAATGGATGGCTAAACCCATTTTGTGTTAAGATTAGAGGTAGCTAATTCTAATTTTATGTATTTCTTTTAATCTTTTGTATGTGAACAAAGCTTTGATCAATATAGATGAAGTTATTTGATATGTTTTGTTGTATTTATGGTTTGGATTGCTTTAGACATAAACGTTTCAAGTCTTGACCTAATTTCTTCATCTATCAACTAACAAACTCTAGACATAAATTTGGAAGTTGATATTTGCATTATATTGATCTTAACGATTATTGTTTCAGGTGTTATTTCGAGAGATCATTTAATGGTTGAAACAATAATATTCATGAAACCTCTTTAGAGATAAATAGTTTTGTAAGGATACGCAATTATATTGGTTGAAACTAAGTTCACATATTCGATTGATTGGATACGTTTAAGATGGATTAGTGAAACCTAATCTTGGCATGTTTTTTTATCAAACAATAACCAACTTTTACCTTGTTTTACTTCTTGCAAACTTATGTTACCAAATAGAAACCATTTGAAAACCCCTTTACTTAAGCCACTAAAATATTGAACGACAAGCATCAAATATTCTCGCACAATCCCTGCGGATACGATAAAACACTCATGACTATACTTTCTAACAATTGACGCTAACGTTGCCAATACATCTGCCATCTAATTTTCAGCCCAAGGCACATGATGAAAATCAACCCTGTCAAAGAAAGGTAACAACCTTCGGGCATAATTCTTATAAGGCACCGATTTTTCTTGGAAAGTCTCCCGTTCGCCCTTAATCTGATTAACCACCAATGTTGAATCACCATATACATCAAGATTCTTGATCCTCAGATCAATGGCCTCTTCGAAACCCATGATGCACGCTTCATATTCGGCTTCGTTATTGGTGCAAGTGAACTTCAATTGGGTAGTGAAAAGTATGTGAGAACCGTGAGTAGTATTGATTTCCCCAATTCCGTTACCATATGAGTTGACAATACCATCAAAAATTAAACACCACAAAGATCCAATTTCAGGTCCCTTGTCAGGCAAAGGCTCATCGCAGTCTTTCATTTTCCAAAACATGATATCTTCATCTAAAAATTCAAAGTTCATCGGTTGATAGTCCTCAATAGGTTGTTGGGAAAGATATTCTTATAGAACACTTCCCTTGATGGCTTTTTGGGAGACGTATTAAATATCGTATTCTGTCAAAACCATCTGCCAATGGGCAATCCTTCCAGTGAGTGCTTGCTTCTCAAACACATACTTCATTGGATCCATCTTTGATATCAAAAGGGTTGTATGGTTTAACATATATTACCTCAAACGTTTAGCTGCCCAAGCGAGTGCACAACATTTTTTCTCCAGCATTGAGTGTCTCAACTCACAATCAGTATATTTCTTACTCAGGTAGTAAATGGCATGCTCTTTTCTACCTATCTCTCCCTGTTGACCGAGCACACACCCCATCGAATTCTCAAGAACCGTCAGATACATAATCAAAGGTCTTTATGCTACCAGAGGCATGAGGGTCAGAGATTCCTACAAATATTCTTTTATCTTTTCAAATGCTTTTTGACAATTTTCACTCCACCTGACCACTTGATCTTTTCTCAACAATTTGAGTATTGGTTCATACGTGGCTGTGAGGTGAGATATAAACCTAGCAATGTAGTTCAACCTCCCCAAGAAACCATGAATCTCTTTTTCTGTTCTTGGCTTAGGCATCTCTTGTATAGCTCTTATCTTGGCAGGATCAACCTCAATACCTCTTTCGCTGACAATGAAACCCAGACGTTTACCAGACCTCACCCCGAAGGTGCACTTGTTTGGATTTAACCTCGACTTGAATTTCCTTAACCTTTCAAACAACTTCGAAAAATTAAGAAAATGTTCTTCCTCCGTATGTGACTTCATGATCATGTCATCAACATAGACCTCAATCTCTTTGTGAATCATATCATGAAAGAGAGTCACCATTGCCCGCTGATAAGTTTCCCTAACATTTTTCAATCCAAAGGGCATCACCTTATAACAGAATGTCCCCCACAGTGTTATGAACGTCATTTTCTCCATGTCTTTGGGGGCCATTTTGATTTGGCTTCACCCAAATAAGCCATCCATGAAGGAAATCACAGAAAAATGGGCAATATCCTCCACTAATACGTTGTTGCACCCCAAAATTTGCCCTTTTGTTTAACCTTAACTGGCTTTTGTTTCTCTGCATTTCTGCATTTCTTCATTTCATAGCATTTGTTCTTGAGGTATGGGATCAAGGCGTTTCTGTGGCTCAGGGCTCCTTTAGTGCAAGAGACTAAACAACAAGCATCGGGGGCTCCGAAATTTATTTTGCCCAGCGATCGAGCGGTCGATTTTATTTTGTTTTATAGGGTTATTTTCAGCTCAGGAGGCAATATTCAAGCCATCTCAAGCATTCTCATGGTCATAAAATTCAAGAGCAAGTCTCAGAGGCTGAACAGGGCTTAGAACGGATGAAAACGGGCACTTGTGCACTTTTCCCTCCAAAAGGCGCCAAAATTCAAATTTTCAAGGTGTTAATCGATTAACCAAGTCAAAATCAGGTCAAATTGGACGTTTTGAGGGTGTTAATCGATTAACCATATGGTTAACCGATTAACCAATGCAAATTTCAGCTCTGCACGTGAATTTGCAAGAGAAATCACTTTGGGGTCCAAATTTGATCACATGAGAAGTTGATTTTACACTTAGGAAGGATCTAGAACCACTTCAAATTTTGGTTAATTTCATTTTCCCTCCAAATTCCCATTCCTAATCCCAAACCAATTTTCACAAACCACATTCCAAACCTCATTTGGATCCAAACCTAAGGGGTATTTAATTGATTTGCCCTGAACCTCACTAGAAGAACCCTCATAATTTCCATTTCATTTCAGAATTCATTCTCACTCTCTCAATTTGCTCTCAACTTCTCCATTTCCAAAACTTCACCAAAGCTCTCTTTACTTGAATTCATTGATTCTCCATTGGAATCATTGAATTCTTGAGCTCAAACCTTCATCCATCATCTTCATCATCTCTAATTCTCTATTCAATTTTCGTGCTAGTTTGGATCTGAATTTTGAAGTGGATCTAGAAGTGATTATTTGGAATATTTCGGCTTAATTTCGGTGGATCTTCATTTCTACTACAAGAACTCAATTGGATCTTGAAGGAATTCCAGATTTCTTGCTTGGATCTGCTCCATTGGAGTGAATCAACAATTACCGAAGTAATTCTCCGCTTCGTAGGTTGGAAATTCTAGATCCGATTCTGTTTTTGAGCTTATTTGCATAATCATCATGTTGATCTTCATTTTTGATTGATTTTGTTGATGTTGATTCATATGATCTGTGATCCTGCTGGTTTAATGTGCTTACATATTGATTAGATCACTGATTTCTGGTTTAATTTCGTGCTTAATTGATTGTATGATCATTGGAATGATTGCAATTGGATAAGCTGCTGAAAAGTGCTTCTGAACTGCTGTTTTCTGATGTTGACACAGTGTTAATTGGTTAACAAATTGGTTAATCGATTAACCAATGAAAATATTCAAATTTTCCAACATTTTTAAGTGGTTAATCAATTAACCCTTGGTGTTAATCAATTAACACTGTGCCAGCAGGCCTGTTTTGCTGTTTTTCATGCTTGTTTTGGTGCTCACTCACTTCGAATCTTCATGGATCAATATGACGCATTAGGAGTGAGTTGTTTTGGATATTTGTCGCTGTTCTTGATTGTTTAATCATGATTTTATCGACACTCGCGTTCGATATCCACTTGAATGCATGCTTATGGATGTGGTTCAAAGTGATGATCAATTGCATTGTTGCTTTTGCTTGCATTGCTTTCAGTTGAGATGTGCTTGTGGTGGCTACTGCCCCACACTTTGTTCCTCACTCTCTTCTCATATTTTTTTTCATGTTCTTATTTTCTTGAAGAGGTTGAGATGTGCTTGTGGTGGTTGTTACCCCACACCTTTTTCCTCCCTCTTCATCTTTGTGTCGCATTGCATGTTTGCATTCTTTTCTTCTCTTATTTGTGCTTGCTTTCCTCTTCTTCTTTTTTGTCTTCCTTTTCCATGTTCCCTTAGGACCTCTAATCTCTCTTGTTCAAGAGAGATTATGATAGACCTTAGGTTTGAATCCATGCATGATAACATTAGGTAGCATTCCCTTTTATCCCAATCACAGGTGCACTTTGCATGAGAACATTAGGTTGAGTCTTAGTCTCCCTTTAGAGTATCTTTCTCTTCTCATCTTCAAACTTTCTCAAAACATCTAATAAAGGTTAAGGATTGTTGTACGTTACGAGCCTTAAGTACTCGGGAAATGGTGATTGGGGGGCCTCCTCTCAATTATCTAGAGTGTTTAGCGTATGTCCTTTGGACGATATGCAACGCATTCACTCCTAGGTCATAGTCTTTAGTGCAACATGAATTACAAACAATAATCAATGCACTTCTTCTCTAAAAAGTACAAAAACAAAATTCAAACTTTTTTATCCTTCGGGATCTTAATTTGGAAATCCTTTTTCATAAAGAGAGTGTTGTTAACTCTTGGTTCTACCGCAAACAGGCATCGTCCCTAACTGCTATAACTAAGTTTTAACCTTACTCAGGTAAAACATTTGAACCAACCAGTGTTCTCGTTAACCCGAACTATGTTTGCTCTGATTTCTCGTACCAGGCGAGGATACGTAGGCACAAGACGGTGATGTCTTGGCGAGTAACCTTCCCCACCTCCACCCGTAGTTTTCCGAACTCTGTTGACTCTGACTTTTCCATTGCACGAGGGAATACGTAGGCATAGAGCGGTGATGCTCTATCGAGTCTCTTTTCTTTTCTTTTGTCCCTGTGGCCTGTCGTCTATATAGTTCAACATCCTTTAGATAGACAACAAGCGTGGATCCCGTCGAGTATGACGGACGTGAGGCGTGCTAATACCTTCCCCTTGCATAACCGACTCCCGAACCTGAGATATGGTTGTGATGACCTGTCTTTTTCCTTTACCGTTAGGTTTTCTCTGATCGTTTCCTTTCCCTCTTTTGGGATAAATAACAAACGGTGGCGACTCTTCTGTCCTTGCCGACCCCTCTTCGCAGCGATGCGACACCCGTCAATGTGAGGGAGCGGGAAAGCGTCTTTCGGGCTTGTCCTATTCAAATCCCTATAGTCAACACACATCCTGACCTTTCCATCTTTCTTTCTTACAAGCACAATGTTAGCAACAATGTTCGTATCAAGCCCAAGCATGTCTTGGTAAGACCAAGCAAAGATATCCACATATTCTTGAAGCATTTCAACCAATCTTCTCTTGACATTGTCTTCCAATGCGGGCTCAATTCTGACTTCCTTCTTAGCATCCTCGGTACCCAGATTAATGATCTCAATATCCTCCGGATGAGGCTGAATAATCCTCTCCTCTTGTTTCAACAGTCTGGCTAATTCCTTAGGAAGTTCGTTGTATTCGTCAATATCCTCTTCAGCATGGTAAATAGGATTTTCAAAGTCATATTGAGTCATTATTGATGGAACCTGAGAGAGTGGACCTGCACGAGTGATGTTTTATGGTTTATTAAGAATGCAAAGATGAACAAAACAAAACAAAAACACATTGCCATTTTTAAAGATGCAAAAAGAAAATTGAAAAATAGGGAGTGAAACATTTAAATGAAAAACATCCTTTATTCATGATAACATTGAAAGTAAAACATGTGTGGCCCTACAAATGAGTCACTACGCCTTGGGCAGAGCGCAGGACTTGACAGATGTAAAAACAAGAAAAATTACTCTTTGCGAGTGAACAGGGTGACTTTCTCAGAAGACAAGTTTCACAAATCTTGGCTTGGGATGCAGGGGAGGATCTAGTTATCCATGTTGTAGTCGCTATCGACCTCGGCTTCCTCTATTGCATGAATTTGATAAAAAATAACCCCATCGCTTGTGAACTTGATAGGACCCTTAAATCTCGGTGGAGCTTGTGACGACTTGTAACTCAATCCAAATTTATCATTCTTCATCGGCACTTCAGGAACCTGGCCCCATCCTTGGGAACTACCAGCCTCAACCATAACACACACTTCTTTCAAAGAAGACATTGAAACCTCAGGTATTTTATCCTCCGCGGTAGGCTGCTTCTGAATATGAACTGTTTCGCAAGCTTGACAGAGGGTCTCATGTATTTCCCCATCGACCTCGACATACTTAAATGATGACAAGCGGATAACCATAATGTCTTCCTCTCGGCAGACGGTAACAACCCTTCCGTCAACCATGTACTTAAACTTTTGATATAGAGTTGAAGTAATTGCTCAAGCAGAATAGATCCAGGGATGGTCCAACAAACAACTATAGGCAGGCTGGATGTCCATGATGTAGAAGGTTGTTTCAAAAAATTTCGACCCGACTTGAATAGGAAAAACCACCTCACCGAATGCAGACCTTTTAGAACCATCAAATTCCCGCACTACCAAATCACTAGGCCTACAAATCACACCCTAAATATCCAACTTCATAAGAGCCTTCTTTGGCAACACGTTCAATGACGACCCAGTATCTACCAACACATGAGACAAAAGAGAGCCCCTACACTGGATGGAGATATGCAAGGCCTTATTATGATTCCTTCTTGCCATCATCAAATCCATATTGGTAAACCCCAGACAATTTCCTGCGTTAACATGGGCAACTACCCTTCAAGGTGATTCACTGAAACCTCCTGAGGAACATAGGTAGTGCTCATCACCTTCAGAAATGCATTTTTCTGCGCCTTGGAACACATCAACAAAGATAGAATGGAGATATTCGATGGTGTCTAATTTAACTGGTCAACGATCTTGTAATCACTCTTACGAATCAACCTCATAAATTCCTCTACATCTTTTGAGAAAGAAGCATCATCTGACTGTTGTTGCACGAAATCATCCACAACCAACTTTCCTTTACCCTTATCCGATCTGTCAACATTAAAATTTGGCGGAGAGAAGACATTACCACTACGCATGATACCCCCAACACCAATAATATTGTCCACGGTAGACCCAACATCCGAAGAACCCAACAACTCTTGTTTCTTCCCATTATAAAATACCTCAGCTTCGTAGTTCCATGGAATTTCTTTAGTATTCTCATATGGTATCGACCCTGACGTAGTAATAATGACAGGTGGTTGTTGCACGGGCGCTGAAATATAGACGGTCTTGTACGGGATTGATATTGTTACAATGTCCCTACCATCATCATTAACCTCATCATTAGCGTCACTAACGTCATCCACAACACAAGTTCTGTCAAACTGTAACTATCCACCATCTACCATAAACATATCGATGAGCTCTCTCTTCATCATCGGAGGTTGAACTCTAGCTGCTAACTCGTGCAATCTTTGGGCATATTCCTTGAAACTTTCATTTCCCTTCTGAACCATATTTTGAAATTGAGTTCTATTGGGCACCATATCACTATTGTACTGATAATGCTTGACAAAAGCTTCAACAAGATCTTCCTAAGTTCTGATGTAAGTCCTCTCTAACCCCATGCTTGACTTGGAAGCAGTGCATGAAAAGCTTTTCATCCTCGAAGTAGGCAGACATCTTCCGATAGTAGGCCCGAATATGAGTTTTTGGGAAAGTCGTTCCCCTATACTTGTCAAAGTCCGGGACTTTGAACTTGTGAGGGATCCTCACACCTGGGACCAGCCCGAAATCAGTCATGTCAAGACCAAAAGCATTTTGGTTCTCATAAGCATGCATTCTTTCTTCAATTATCTTGAATTTCTTATCCATTTCAGATGAGAGACCACCATCTAGGTCACGTATAAAAAATGCGTATTCCTGTCTGTCTTCCTCCCATTGATGGTTATGAGCTCTGTCGGCTCCATGGATAGCACAAACACTTCCTCCACCAATACCACCAAGAATTCCACCAGTAACACCTCCGCTCGGAGTAATAACAATGCCCGCACCGCCTCCACCCAAAGGAATGACAACACTAACACCACCTCTGACGGGAGGATTGACAACATTACCACCTGGATGAACCACCCCACTGTCATCGACTCTAAAAATGTCAATCAGAGGCTGAACTAAAGTCCTTAACTATTCTTGCCCTTGGGCCACATTCTGCATTAACTCCATGAACTGATTCATGCGAGTCCGTACTTCCAATAGCTCAGCTTGAATCTGATCCATAATTTGCTTCTAATTTCCTCTTGTATGATACCTGTGAATACGAGGATCTATTATCCTGATGAAAAAATCCAAACAGATATGAGAAAACCCAACCCAGAATACCTGTGATGCATATTAGTATGATAATGCGAATGCAAATGTCATGTTTGAATATTTCTAGGGTGTTCTACACCTTGATTCGAGTTTAAACAACAATAAAAAGAGATATGGATAGAACACTGGTAAAACAACTCATAGATTGAATAAGAAGACCAAGTTAGTACAATGTCAATACAATAGAGATAAAATCAAATACACAAAGTCAATGACCCCAGTCAGCAAGCCTAACAATGATCCAGATAAACAGAATAAAGACGGCTATAACATATCATCAATATCCACCAAGGACAGTCCTCCCTAGCTAATATGCTTCTTGCACCAGGCTTGAACCTCCTTGAATAACTTCTTTGTGTCAGGATGCTTCGTTCTGTGAATCAGCTCCTGGATGAGAACATCTCTCATGTGCATGATCCCTTCCAGATAGCGACAATAATCCTCCTAAGCATCTTCTCCAAAGGCGTATTCGAGCTTAGGCTTCTTTACCTCAGTTTGAGCTTTGAGCTCCTCTAAGGATGATAAAGTTTCCTTAAGCTACTTTTCGCTTTGGCATCTGTGAGACGACTCTTTTCTGAATTCTCTCTCTTTAACTTCGAGTTGCAGCTTCAACTTTCCAATCTGGTCATGGATTTCATCCTCTTTCATCTTGTAGGCCATCACCGTGGCTTTCCATTGACTATTGAATTTGGAAATATCGAGGCGAGCTATGTCCAGATCTCTCTTTCTCTGCTGTAGGATGTTGTTGGCGCTTTTTAGATCTTGACCTATCCTCTCTCTGCTCTTGATTTCATCTTCTAGTTCTTTCTCTCTCTTGACTAGAAGTTTCGTCTTCACCTTGGATACATAGACTGTTTCACTCTAAGCACGATCCAACCGAGAGACCTTCATCTTCAATTCTTCATTCTCTCTATGGATTTCTTCTTTTTCGGCCTAAAGCTTCTTATATTTCTCAATCTCCACTTTAGTAGGTTGTTCAATCATTAACAGATACAAAGGCACTTCAACAGAGAATGGCAGCAACACTTTTTCGACCCTCTTATGTATCCACTCTACATAGGGATCATAGGCTCTGCAATCACTCTTGCCTAAAGAAAACTTTCCCCTCCTATGGATCTTACTCCATGCATCCATAACTCTCTTCAGTAGCTCTGGGTCAGTTGTCCTCGTGAAGAATAAAGACTTTTGAACATCCTTATCTTTTGATGGCTCCCTCAAGGTGTACCCAAATTGTCTAACGACGAGAGAAGGGTTATAATTAATACCTCATTTTCTCCCTAATAGAGGCATATTATGGAATCTCCACAACTAGAAATAATCTCCTTGCCAATAAAATCATGATTGAACTAGACAATATCCTTCACAGCCAGCCCCATCAATCTTTTAGACCACTCGGAAGAATTCATATAATCAACAAAAGCTCCAGAACAAGGAAGATGATCCATAAACCACTTATGAAGGAGTAATGCACAACAAGAAACCATCCTTCCTATTCTTTTCTCATTCTTATAGTGTACAGAATGATACAGGTCTCCCAAGAGAGTAGGCACAAGATTCTTTATAATAAAGAGGCGAACAACACTCATATCCATAAAATCAGCCATGTTGAGGAATAAAACAATGCCATAGACGCACATGGCTAAAATAGTGTTGAAAACCACCCAACTACTAGCTTCAGTATACTTCTGAGCTTCACTCACCCAGAAATCCAGATGAAACCCAGAAAAACCTTCCTTGCTAGCAATGTTGTCCACCAATATGGATTTGCTCAAATAAAGAGCAGTGGCAAGATCGTCAAGGTCAGAATTCTCCTTGTAATAATAGAAAGGAATCCTCTCCTCGATAGGAACTCCTAAGATGAATGCATACTCTTCCAATGTCGGAGCCAACTGATAATCCGAAAAAGTGAAGCACCGCAACGGAGGATCGTAGGACTGTAGAAGAGTGTGGATAGCCTTATACTCATAATCAGTAATATTGTGCATAAAACTCATAATTCTCCCATAATACTTATTGAAATCCTCAAGAATGTTAGAATCTGCCGTAACAATCAAACTATGAAGGGAAACCGAGTCATGAGCTGGAAACCTGTACACGATGTTCTTCTTCCTACCAGTGTCCATCTCTATAAACCTCTAATAACTGAAATCAAGAATAAGAAGAGAACCTGGAAATACATAAACATGAATGTTAGGATTCAAAATGATTATGCAAATGCAAACATGGGATCAAGGTTCCATATGCTTTGAATAACTGCTACATTGTCGACTGAATAAGGTCATAATTATGCTTCACTGAGAAAACCGGAAAACCATAATACCAGAATAATCATAATACCCAGATTCAAAAGTTCACACTGACAAGAAAACCAGAAAACTGGGTAGGTTGAAAGTCAATGTTTCTTGCAAAACCCATCCCCTCTCTCATGTGGGTTCTAGCCTTGGACAGAGGCATCCTATGCAAGTCCTCAGTATCACGGAGGCATCAAATCATGTGGTTTGGCATCATCATTAATCAAGGAAGCCTCAACTAATTTCCCATGAACGGTCTCTAGAGTCGTAAGTTCTCTAAGTCAACACCCTATCATCTGTACCAGATGCGTAGGATAGAGTATCTCCAAAGAAAACCTCGTATGAATATGAGTTTCGTGTTAACTACATGTGGCCAGACGCCACGCAAGCCATAATACTCTCCACTCTAATCCTAAGTGATCACTCAAGCCTGGGTAGTGGGTTTATCTTTCATGGAACAATCCCACCCAATAGTACAACAGCAGTAGGGCAATACGATAGACGTAATCAAATGCGACAATATAATGCAAATTCAATAATATACAATAGATAATATACATAAAAGCATAAAATAAATAACCAAAGACGAGAAATAGACAAGAGCTAGGATTGACATGCATAGGGAACCAGAGTCCCCAGCAGAGTCACTAGCTGTGGCAACTACGAAAAACACCTGGCAGAAAAAATGGAAGAGTCGCCACCGAATGTTATTTATCCTGACGGGGGAGGGGGGATGAAACGACCTAAGAAAATCTCAAAAAGGAAGAAGACATGGTCACCGCAACCAAGTCCTGGGTTTGGGAGTCGATTACGCGAGAGGAAGGTATTAACACCCCCTCACGTCAGTTGTACTCAACGGGATCCACACTTGTTGTTCTAATCAAAGGGTGTGTTATTTAAAGCCTACTGCTAAATGGAAACAAGAAAGAAAAGGAAAAAAAGGAGACTCGATAGGACTTTGTCGTCCTAAGCCTACGTATTCCCTTGTGCAATGGGAAAGCTAGAGTCCACGTAGTTTGGAGAACTATGGGTGAAATGAAGAGGTTGCTCGCCAAGAATTCACCGACTTGTGCCAACGTATCCTCATCTAGTGTGAGAAATCAGAGTAGTCGTAGTTTGGCTCACCACGGGTTGCTTAGTATTTTTATGAGCGACGTTAAGTTCCCATTCTAGCAGTTAGGGTAGATGCCTGTTTGAGATAGAACGGAAAAATAACGTACTATTTCTGAAAAAGGTTTGACAAATGATCCTGAGGGATGAAAATGATTTGATTTTGTTTGTGAGTTTTACAGAAGTGAATTGATTTGGTTTGAGATTCACATTGCACTAAAGTCTATGATATAGGAGCGAATGCGTCACATGATCGCTCCTAGACGGGACATACGCTAAACACACTAGACGAAGCAAGGAGATACCCTTCACTCATCATTTCTCATATACTTAAGACTCGTAGCGCACAATATTCATCACATTTATTAGGTGTTTTGATGTTGTTTTGAGAAAGAGGAGAGAAAGATGCACAGAAGGTCTAAGGGGTGAAAATCCAGAACATAACAGGTGTAAAAAGCAGGTAGGAGGAATAGATGCACAATTAAGAGCATGTGAAAATCCAGAACAACAGGTGTAAAAGGCCAGACATCAAGCATACATCAACCATGAAGAAACACATCAAACAAGCAATGATCATAAACTAGCATGCATAACAAGCTAAATCAAGTCATCCAAGAACAACACATTATTATGTATCCACAATTCAACAAAGGCATATGGCATCGCGAGGATCAATCGTGAACATGCATCAAGCAAAGTTAAATGATGAACATGTATTAACAATTAAGCACAAGCAAGTTCAATGCACAACTGATCATTCACCAAGAATATCATGCATATTCAACAATAATTAATCAATCAAACAAACACGTGTTTGCAAAATCGAAAACGAACATAAGCATGTGACATATATCCAGCAAAATGAACATCATTAATCAGCAACTGACAAGGCACAAATGATTATGCAACATGATCATCACATCAAGAATGCAACAAAACAATTAAAGTTATTCAACAAGGAAAACCAAAAGTCGCACGTCGAAAAATCAGAAGCATGCTATCAAGAATGACGAAACAGATAAAAAAAATAATCCACATATATGCATCGCATCAATCCATGAAGATTAGAAGTGGAAAGGAATAAACGAAAACTTGAAAATTCACAAAAATCACATTCTGCATCAATATTAGTCGATTAACCATTTGCAGTGCAAAAGTGGTTAATCGATTAACCCTCTTTGAAAAGCCAAAATCCTAAAATTAACACTGGTTAATCGATTAACCTGTTTTGTACTGCAACTGGTTAATCGATTGACACTGATGCAGTAGCAAAAAGTCACCAATTTAAAATCACTTTTTAGCAATTAATCACTTATGTATCCATCCACATGCTTAAGTTATCCAATATGCACAAAAATTATACCAAATCACAACAAGCAAACATCAATTAGATCTAACAAACACCAAAATCAATTATCAAAACAAGCAATGGATCAAATATCACCAAAAAACCAAGGATCTACATTGTGAAATACAAGATTAAGCAAAATCAAAGCTAGGTATAGGATTTACCAACCTACAAAGTTGAGATTTGCTTTGGTGAGTGTTGTTAAACTGCAATTAACTGATCCAAGCAAGAAATCCAAGGATCTATGAAGCTCTAGCAAGAAAAACTTGAAGATCCAAGCAATAAAACAAAAATAAGCAAAAGCTCTTCAAAAAGTAATTTCACCAACTTAATTCAAGATCAAAATGAAGATCCAAAAGATGATGATGCAATGAAGGTTTAGTTTAAGAATTCACAAATTGAAATGAACAATTTGTGAAGATTTTGGCTATGAAGCTTTTGTGAGGGTCTTGAGATGAGAGAAAAGTTGAGAGAATTGAAATGAGATGTATAGAAAAATTAGAAAATGAGTGAAAGTTATGAGAGGTTTGGAGTGAATTTGTTTAAATAATCCCTAGGTTATGAATTAAATATGGCTTGGAGTGTGGGTTAATGTAAGGAATGGAAATTAGGAGTATAATTAGGAATGGAATGTTTGAAATTTAGGGAGAATTTGAATTAATTGCAAAATGAATCAAATTTAGAACCACTTCTAGATCCTTCTACTGGTGTGAGAATTGAAATTGAGTTGAAATTTTGTAGTGCTGAAAATTGAATTTCTTGGGAAAATTTTACATTGCTTAATCGATTAACACTTAGCTAGGCAAAAAGTGTTAATCTATTAACACAAAAAAATTGAATTTTTTGGCACCACAAGGAGGGAAGCCTAGGGAATAAACTGTTTCCACCTGTTCTGAGCATAGTTTGCCCTCTGAAACTTGTCTTTTGATATTGCACCTGTATAATGCCTGAAATTCACCGTGAGCTGTCTCGTGCGCTCAAAATACCCTGCTGAAAAATATAATCTGATACCTGGTCGCTGAGCAAAATAAATGCTGAAGTCACTGATACTTGCTTCTTGCAAACATGGAATAAAAGAAAACCTTGAGCCATAGAAACACCTTGATCACATGTCTCAAGAGCCAATGCCATGATATGCACAGTGATGCAAATGAACGAAATATAAGCCAGTGACAGTTAAAATGGAAGGAAAAATTGTAGGGTGCTACACTAGGCTAATATAACAATTAAGCATTAGTAGGGTGAGTGGAAGTTAGGGGAGGTGTTACTCAAATACCTTCCACACACGAAGAAGACGCTTCTTAACATTAGCTTTACGAGTATTGGTGAGTTTGATTATCTTCCAAAGGATTAGTCCATAATCACACTTCTTCACTTTCTCTAACATGGGCATTTCCCAAAATGCTTCAGCCATCTATCTATTTCAGTTTACTTGTAAAATAAACACAAAGAGATTAGATTCAAATCATGAACCACACATGAAAACAATAATATAATATAATCTACAAGCTACAAATGAAAATAAAACCCCCAGCCAACCAAAGTCATGTTCATAGCTTCTTTTAGAATGTCCTCACAAGTCACCTATCATAATCATAAATTAAGATACTCGTGTATCAAAATTTGGGAGATAATCGCGTAATCAAAATAAATGTTACGAGTTAGAGGAACTAGGGAAATATAAAATAGGATGGTGGAAAAGGGTAGGGAAATACAGTCTTGCGTGTTAAGTTAGGCCATGAAAATGGGAAGGGGTAGGAGGAAAATGAAGTTTCCCTCTTCTACAAATGTGTAGAAAGCTAAAAGACAAATTCACATCCTACTATTAATTTTTAGCAATCAATAATATGAAAGAAATAAGAATCTTAAAATTACACAAAAATGTAATATAAATTCGAAGAAAAAAAACTTACCACATAAGAATATGAGAGACGACATATAGGAGTGTTGTAAACCTAAAAAAGATGAGAATCATACTTAGATCTAGCAAATCTCAAAAGAAAAGAAAAATAAATAAGTTACAATTCAGTAGTAGCAATACGAGAAGTATAAAAAACCTATCAAAGAGGAAGAAGAACCGCAACTCACAAATGAAATGGAGAATGAAGAAGAAGGATTGTGTCATAAAGCTAGAAATTAGAGAATAATGTTGGAGATTATTAAGGTTGATAAGAATAATGGACAATGATGCTGATAAGGTTGAGGTTAAAAACAAGGTAGATTGGGGTGTTGAAGGAGGACGTGGTTGAGAAAGAGATAGAGATGGGGTGTCAGTTCATGAGAAGAATTTCTATTGAAGAGTGAGGATTGAAGCAAAGGGATAATGAGTCAAGGATTGGGTATCGAGCAACATGGTGTGAGGTTGTGGGAGGTTGAGACCAGATTATGGGAGGTGATGAGCATGTCATGAGAAATCGAGTCATGAAAATGAAATTCAATATAGGTTTGTGTGTTCATATAGGTGTATGGGATACTATGTCATTGTCTCTATAGTTCATGGGAAAGATTATGTTCTAGTGTCCTTCGAGATGTGGAGTATCGCGGATATTAGTATGAAACCCTTAATGATAAGAGTAGTGTTTACCGTGAAAATTGGTAAACAACCGCTGGTCTTCCAAAAATTAGTTAACTTGCAGGTTCAACCAGTGAATCCTAAGGACATAGCTATTGTTTCAATATCTTTTTGAAAAGTTCAAGAGCACTTCGACAATATTTATATTGTAAAAGTTTACAATAAAATTTCAGAAAAAGGATAAACTTTGTACAAATTGGTAAAAGAAATGCAATGAAGAAAACTTCAAAGTAAAAGTGCAGTAACTAGATAAATGATAAATGGAAAGTAAATTTCTATTGAAATAAATGTGGTGTTTCAAACGTACTTTGAGTGAATTTTTGAGTATTTGTACAATAATAAACAAACAAAAATCTTAACATTAAGACTCCTATTTATAACAAGTCGAAATAACTATCTTCAATGGACATTTCTCCAAAAATTGACATGTTTCGCTTCTGCATGCCTTCATTTCGCCACGGCTGTCCATGTATCTCTCCTGAGAAACGGATAAGGACAAAAGACAATTATTTATCTGTATTTGAATTTTAAAACTTTTTTCGAAGGAAGAATTCAAACATCCTTCGTCGAAGTTGCTTTCTACATTTAGAAAAGATTTCTAAGTATTGTCCATACATGTCTCCTTCATGAAAACGACTTCGACCAAGCTTCTCACATAAGTTTTTATCGAAGTCAGCAAAATTTAAAAAACTTAGTTTTTACTTAGTGTTTTTAAACAAAAGCATAGTGTCGAAATTTCCAACTAACAGATAGTAGGTTACAAGTATGGTGACTAGAATTAGATTGAAATTATGGTGTAATGAAGATCTACCTTTTTTTTTTCTTTCAAATGATTAAATGACTGGTAACGAAAAAGGAATAATGACATGCAGAGTCCTGAAGAGTCATTATGTGGTTGCTTGTTATATTTAGTAGTTTTGTTATTCCATTGTGTATGTTATTTAGATGTATTTGATGCCATTATGTAATTGAACGTACTTGTGGTATTGATGGGTGTTATTTGTTGTATTTATACCAATTGACATGTCAATTTACATGGATATTTTAAATTATTATATATGAGAAATTACAAAAGGTGAGCTTTATTTTGTATGCTAAAATGTGTATTTTTATTATCTCGTAAATATTGGTAGTTTAATATACCATAATTTGTATATGTTACGTTGTTTCAAAACATGGCCTAATCTACCGTAAATAATGGCGGTTTTCATAACCGCCCTATTAAAACCATCATATTTGCGCCTTTTTTTTAGTGTATTGCGTGCTTATCTACTATTTTTTAAAAAAAATTTGTTGTCATATATTTACATGGCATCAAGTATAAAAAAAAACTAAGAGCAAATGAGTGACAACATAGAACATTACTTCAAAAATTCAAAAAAAGATCATTGATCATGATAAATGAAAGGACTTCAAGAGTATGGGGAAATATTTTGTGTATCATTTGAAATTCTGGCAAGCACACGATGGATATTATCCAAGATGTTATAACATCCACTGTAACACAGACTATTAGAGTAATTAAAATGTTGTAAGGAGAAGCAGTAAATAACACAGTAATTGTTCACCCAGTTCAGTGTCAACAACACTTATATCTGGGGGCTACCAAGCCAGGGAGGAAATTCACTATCAACAGAATTAATTCAGAGTCAAACAACCCAGTTTGCACTCCTCACTTAAAACCTACCCAATGACACTTCTGCCTAGAGACACTCTAGACCTAAGTACACTCACTCACTCCCCCTCTATCACCTCAGTGATATCAACACACAATTATAGAAGAATATGAAGATACACTTCAACCACACACCTTGATCTTGCTTCAAAGCTTTGATCAAGTGACACGCACTCTTGCTTAACAGCTTTGAGTAAGACAATGAACACACCTGTTCATACACAATAACCGGAGAAATTCTAAGCTTACAATTTCTTGGCCCACACGTGAAGAACAAGGTTCTTCACTCACAAAGACTCTTAGCTTGCACTCTCTAATCTTCTGTTCAGAGCTACTCTTCTAGGATTGCTCCTTCTGTTATTTATAGCAGCAGTCAGTCCTTGGGCCTTGGTGCAGAAATTAGGTTTACCCAAACCTCTCTTCAAAAAGCTGCACTTACCACTTAGGTCAGGTACATTTAATTTCGCCAGGGCTTCTAAAATGTTTCCTGACTTCCAGCTTGAGCTTCTATAAAGTTTCCTGAATTCTAGCCTGAGTTTCCTCATTCTGAATAATAGAAAACTAAACCTGCACGCCTGATGTCATACGATCAGTGTCATGACATTCAGTATGCTTACTACTTACCCTGCATATTGTGTGTCACATCATTAGTTATGACATCCATACACACTCTAATGTTTTGCCATAAAATGCAGCCAATCATAAGCACTTAGAAACTCCCGCTTTGGCAAATTTTTGGCTAAAACACCCTGTTAACAGATTTTACAAGCAGCAGAAGTCTAACATATAACCTTTTATGCAGGCAAGCTACTAACACCCTAGTAGAGTTGTATATATTCACACATTTAGCTCTCAGCTTCTCAGCATCAACCTGTCAGACACAACCATATGTTAGTCAGTACTACAGATGTCACAGAGTTTTGAGTAACATTCTGAGTTACTCCCCCTCAACTGATGCACACTACATCAACTGGGCACAACCTGCACATCTTGCAGTCACATACACAACATCCGGCATGTTCTGGATGTTATGACATTCAGGATAACATCCTGAAGTCACACACTCCTGTGCTACTCCCCCTGAAGAGATGCACTACACTCACATTCTGCTACTATCTTGCAAACACACACATACACTCCCAAGCAACAGCTAGGAGCTCATAGAGCTAACATACATTCCTACACAAACTAGGAATTCATACATTACTAACAGCATCAGCTGTTATCACACATCTCAGCAGCAGCACATACTTGCTCTAACAGCACGAGCAAGTCTTCAACATGTTCTTCAACCTGTTGTAATCTATCACTCTCCACCTTTTTAGCCACAAATTAAGATCCAACTAATAACTAGCATAGATCATAATGTGTAACATTACAAATGTTTGGGGAATTACAATAAAAACTGCTCATGAAGAGCATCACAAAAACAATTCATGTTGTCACAAAAAAAATTTCAACCAACAAAGTTCAAAATAGCAACACACTTTATCACCTCAGCAGCAGACTGAGTCATATAACAGCCTATCAAGATATCATTCTTCCTCATCAGAGGAATTGGAGTCACTGTCATCCAGATCAGAGAACGAAAGATCCTGGTTTCTATCACACGAGTCTTCCTCTGGCATATCTGAATCGTGAGGTGGATCCCTGCGAGCCAGGGGAACGGTGATGCCTTGAAATGGCAGTCCTCTTTTGAGTATATCATCGACAATTTTCCCAATGGATTTGTCCACGTATGCCGAGCCTTCTCTGTTGCTGATTCACCTAAGTTCTTCATTAGTGGGCAGAGGATACTTGCGTTTGGGTTCTTCACTAGTGGGAGGGTCACTTTTTGAGGATTTGCGAGGAGTCTTGGATGAAGAGGCGTCATGATGGAATGACATCTTGTTGCTGCATGCTGATGGAGAATTCTGTGGAGTGGGGGATGCAGAGAAAATTGTATGCACGTTTGTGTGAAATGGTGAGCTTTTGTGGTCAAGGCCTTGGACTGCATTGAAGTTTTAAAACTCTCACGTGCTAGTAATTGTTATGCGACCTCATACCTGCAAATACCCAATTTTCCTCTCAAATTCTCAAATTGAGCAACATCTAGAGCCTTTGTAAAAATGTCAGCCATCTGTAGTTCTGTGGACACATGTTCCAAGGCGATCACTTTATCTTCCACAAGGTCTCTTATGAAGTGATGTCTTATATCAATGTCCTTAGTTCTGCTATGTTGAATTGGATTCTTGGATATATTGATAGCACTAAGATTGTCACAATACAATGTCATAACATCCTGCGAGACATTGTATTCTATCAGCATTTGCTTCATCCAGACCAACTGAGAATAGCTACTGTCAGCTGCTATGTATTAAGCTTCTGCAGTGGACAATGAGACACAGTTTTTCTTTTTGCTAAACCATGATATGAGATTATTCCCCAAGAAGAAACATCCACCAGAGGTGCTCTTTCTATCATCAGCACTGCCAGCCCAGTCAGCATCACAATACCCAGATAGAGCGACATTACATCCATGAGAGTAAAGTATACCATAATCATAGGTACCATTCACATATTTGAGAATCCTTTTGAATTGATTTATGTGGCTCACTTTAGGATCTGATTGATATCTAGCACATACACCAACTGCAAAAGCAATATCAGGTCTGCTGGCTGTTAGATACAGCAGGCTACCAATCATGCTTCTGTACAGGCTTTGATCAACAATAGTACCACTTTCATCTTTTGATAACTTCAGATGAGTGGGTGCGGGTGTTCTTTTATGACCAGCCTTATCCATCCCAAACATTTTGACTATGCTTTTGGTATATTTACTTTAGGAGATAAATGTAGAATCATCCATTTGCTTGACTTGCAAACCAAGGAAATAGGTTAATTCTCCACACATGCTCATTTCAAACTCAGATTGCATGTGACTGACAAATTGTTTCACCATTTTGTCTAACATTCCTCCAAACACTATGTCATCCACATAGATCTGTGCAATCATGATTTTTCCATCTTCATCCTTTACAAACAGGGTCTTATCTATCCCTTCTTTCATGTATCCATTTGTAGTAAGAAATTTAGTCAATCTCTCATACCATGCTCTAGGGGCTTGTTTCAATCCATACAATGCCTTCCTTAACTTGTATACATGGTTTATCAAGTTAGGATCCTCAAATCCCTTGGGTTGTGCTACATATACTTCCTCATTTAGATATCCATTCAGAAATTCACTTTTCACATCCATTTGGAATAGTTTGAATTTTAGAATGCAGGCAATTCCTAACAGTAGCCTGATGGACTCAAGTCTTGCAACTGGTGCAAAGGTTTCATCAAAATCAATTCCTTCCACTTGAGTATACCCATGTGCCACCAGTCTAGCCTTGTTTCTGACTACAATTCCCTGTTCATCTGATTTGTTCTTGTAAAACCATTTGGTGCCAATGATGTTTGTTCCCTCAGGTCTTGGCACCAGTTCCCATACTTCATGCCTTTTAAACTGTTCTAATTCATCTTGCATGGCCTTGATCCAGTATTCATCAGTTAAGGCTTCCTTCATATTTTTGGGTTCAATCTTGGATACAAAACATGAATTTGAGATGATTTCTCTAGCTTGGGTCCTTACACCACTGGTGGGGTCTCCAATGATAAGATCTTTGGGGTGATCTTTTAGGATCCTAATGAAGGGATCTTTGTTGGGAATTTCGGATGCAGAGTCTGGCTGTCTATTTTGAACCTCTTCAGTATTGACCACGTCTTCAGCAGGTGTCTCAAGGAATGTTTCAACATCCTCAATGACATTAGCTTCTTCAAGTTGATCATCAATGATAACATTAATGGATTCCATCAAGTTTTTTGTTCTGGAGTTGTATACTCTATAAGATTTTTTGTTGATAGAGTATCCCAGAAAAATGCCTTCATCACTTTTGGGATCCATTTTCCTCCTTTGCTCACGATCTGTCAAGATGTAACACTTGCTCCCAAAAACATGAAAGTATTTCACTGTTGGATTTCTTCCTTTCCACATTTCATACAGGGTGGAAGAAGTCCCTTTTCTCAAGGTTACTCTGTTGTGAACATAGCAGATTGTGTTCATAGCCTCAGGCCAAAAATGCATTGGCAATTTCTTTGCATGAATCATAGCCCTGGCAGATTCTTGGATAGTCCTGTTTTTTCTTTCCACTACTCCATTTTGCTGAGGTGTAATGGGAGAGGAGAACTCATGACTGATCCCTTCAGAAGAGCAGAATTCTGCAAATTTAGAGTTTTCAAACTCCTTACCATGATCACTTCTGATTCTGACCACACCACATTCCTTTTCTCTTTGATGTTTCAGACACAGCTCTTTAAATACTTCAAATACATCTGACTTTTCCTTGATGATGCTTATCCAGGTGTATCTGGAGTAGTCATCAACAACTACATAGGCATACCTTTTACCACCAAGACTTTCTACTTGCATTGGACCCATCAAGTCCATGTGCAATAGTTCCAGACCTCTGGAGGTAGTCATGTGTCCAACCCTTGGATGAGATGTCTTGGTTTGTTTACCTACTTGACATTCACCACATACCTTTCCTTCATCTATAGTTAGTTTTGGGATTCCTCTCACAGCCTCCTTGGAGATGATCTTCTTCATTCCTCTTAGATGAAGATGCCCAAGTTTTTGATGCCACAATTTTACTTCCTTTTCTTCTCTGGCCATAGAGCATATTGTGGATCTACTAGAATCCTTGGGCACCCATAAGTAGTAGTTGTCCTTAGATCTAACCCCCCTTCATAACTTCTTTATTATCACCATTTGTGACCACACATTCGTCTTCAGCAAACTTCACACTTAGCCCTTGATCACAGAGATGACTAATGCTAATCAAGTTAGCAGTCAGTCCTTTTACCAGCAGTACATTGTCTAGGTTAGGAACTCCATGACAGTCTAGTTTCCCAACCCCTTTGATTTCTCCTTTTGCACCATCACCAAAGGTCACATAACTCGTGGAATGAGGTTTGATGTCCACCAACAGGTTCTTTATTCCAGTCATGTGCTTGGAGCAACCACTATCAAAGTACCAGTCTTCTTTAGCTGACACTCTTAGGGAGGTGTGAGCTATCAGACCAACCTCCTTTGCCACCCATTGTTGCTTCTTGACATGAGTACTTTGATGAGTGTGGCTAGGATATCCATGCAACCTAAAGCAAAAAGGCTTCAGGTGACTAATTCTTCCACAGTATTGACACCTCCACCTCTGGAACTTCCTTCTTGACTGATTCCTGTTCATTTTCCTCTGATGTTGTGGCATCTGGTTTGACTTCTGTTTTTCAGACTCAGATCTCTTGATCCCCAATATGGGTTTCTATTCACCAACAAACCCTAGTCCAGACTTGTCTCCTGCCATCTGACCACTCTGTAGAATTTTTTCAAGAGTGTCAGTCCCAGGGTTCAGCATCCTCATTGATTTTGACATCTGCTCAAGTTGACCTTTTAACTGGCTGACCTCACTGTTGAGCGAGTCTATTGTTGCAAGATGTTCCTTCTTCTCAACCTTCATCCTCTTGATGATTCTCTTATGCTTCTCCCCTAGTTGACATACTTCAGTGCTTCTGATGTACATTTGTTTGTATAGGGCTACCAATTCATTAAGAGTTAACTTATCTTCATCAGACTTATTATCAACCATACATGTGCCAGTTAGAGCTGTGACATGTCTTGCATATTCTACTTCTGATCCACTTTCTGAGTCTTCATTAGACCAAGTGATCATAAGTCATTTCTTCTCCCTTCTGAGATATGTGGGGAATTCGATTTTAATGTGACCATAACCCTCACATTCATAACACTTAACTCTTTTACCTTGGTAGGAGTTTTCATCAGACTTAGTTCTTCTACCAATGTCAGATGGGATGTTTTTGCCATTGAATTTTCCCTTCTGTTCCACTCTTTTCATGAGTCTGTTGAATTGTCTCCCAAGCATAGCTATAACTTCTGAGAGTTTCTCCTTGCTTTCATGATCTTCTTCATTTGACTCATCTGCAATGTTTGAGACAAGAGCTATGCTTTTGATCTGTTTCTCCATAGTCTGATCACTCATCCCCATCTCAAATGTTTGGAGAGAACCTATGAGTTCATCCACCTTCATGTTGCATATGTCTTGAGCTTCTTCAATGGTAGTGACCTTCATGGCAAACCTTTTAGGTAAAGACCTGAGAACTTTCCTTACCAGCTTCTCTTCAAACATCTTTTTTCTCAAGGCTCCTGAGGTGTTAGCTAGTTCAACAATATTCATGTAGAATTCATGAATAGTCTCATCCTCCTTCATTCTAAGACTTTCAAATTTAGTGGTCAACATTTGTAGTCTAGGCATCTTCACTTTTGAGGTTCCCTTATGAGTAGTTTTGAGAGTGTCCCAAACCTCCTTAGCCAGTTCACAATGGTGTACCAGTCTGAAGATGTTTTTGTCTATACCATTGAATAGCGCATTCAATGCTTTAGAGTTCCCAAGAGCTAAGGCCTCTTGCTCTTTGTTCCATTCCTCTCCAGGAATTAACACAGATATTCCATCCTTGTCAGTCTTCACAGGATGTTCCCAGCCAGAGTTTGCAGCTCTCCATGCCTTGTTGTCTAAAGATTTTAAGAAGGCAATCATCCTTGGTTTCCAATAGTCATAATTAGAGTCATCCAGAATTGGTGGTCTATTTGTGAATCCTATGTCTTTATCCATAGTACCAGAATTTATCTTCCCTAGATCTTACCCAGATATAACAGGTAGGGTGCCTGCTCTGATGCCAATTGAAATTCTGGCAAGCACACGATGGATGTTATCCAGGATGTTATAACATCCATGTAACACAGACTATTGGAGTAATTAAAATGCTGTAAGGAGAAGCAGTAAATAACACAGTAATTGGCCACCCAGTTTAGTGTCAACAACACTTACATCTTGGGGCTACCAAGCCAGGGAGGAAATTCACTATCAGTAGAATTAATTCAGAGTCAAACAACCCAGTTTTCACTTCTCACTTAAAACCTACCCAATGACACTTCTTTCTAGAGACACTCTAGACCTGAGTACACCCACTCACTCCTCCTCAATCACCTCAGTGATATCAACACATAATTACAGAAGAATATGAAGATACACTTCAACCACACACCTTGATCTTACTTCATAGTTTTGATCAAGTGACACATACTCTTGCTTAACAGCTTTGAGTAAGATAATGAACACACATGTTCATACACAATAACCAGAGCAATTCTAAGCTTACAATTGCTTGGCCCACAAGAAATCCTAATTCCTAGACACACGTGAAGAACAAGGTTCTTCACTCACAAAGACTCTTAGTTTGCACTCTCTAATCTTCCGTTCAGAGCTACTCTTCTAGGATTGCACCTTCTGTTATTTATAGCAGCAGTTAGTCCTTGGGCCTTGGTGCAGAAATTAGGTTTACTCAAACCTCTCTTCAAAAGGCTGCACTTACCACTTAGGTCAGGTACATTTAATTTCACCAGGGTTTCTAAATTGTTTCCTGACTTCTAGCTTGAGCTTCTATAAAGTTTCCTGAATTCTAGCCTGAGCTTCCTCATTCTGAATAACAGAAAACTAAACTTGCGTGCCTGATGTCATACGATCAGTGTCATGACATTCAATATGACATCCAACTCAACTTACTACTTACCCTGCATATTGTATGTCACATCATTAATTATGACATCCATACACACTCTAATGTTTTGCCACAAAATATAGTCAATCAGAAGCACTTACATCATTATTAAATAATAGAGTATAATATATGATTTACAGTCGAAATAACTTTTTTGAGTACCTTTTTCAATCTTTTAATAAATATATGGTAGTAAGAATATCTAAAGTATTTGAAATGTCTACTTAACTGAGATATTACTTATATAATTTCTATATTGTATTGTATTGTAAAATAAAATATTCAACCAGTTACCAAAAATGAATTGATGTAAGTCGTAAGAGATTAAATCCCTTAGTCAATTGGTCATAACTTTAATCTTTTATCCTTGCATATAGTGAAAATTCAGTTGGAATTTAATCCTTTACTTTATTTGTACGAAAATATACTCTTGCATTAAAAAATTGTTTAAGTCGATTTATAAAAGTTTAAGTTATTATTTTACACAATAATTCATTGATGATCATGTAAATTAAGATCATTATTTATCATAATTAGATTAGAAAACGAGTAATTATCGGAGGGTTAAAAAATCATTTTATTAGAACAAACAACCAGTATTGTAATACGTAAATTTCTAACTCTAAGAATTTGTCAAACTAAAGATGTGTAGTGTGAATATTCCATAAGTTAGTAAATTAATGGCAAGATGGTAAGATGTCAATGGCAAAGTGGTACTTTCTTCAAACCATAATATATTCTCTAAATCAAGTCGTTCTCCTCATCTTTTTAAAACGATTCTCCTCTATCTACAATCAAAACTTAAAGGAGACTTTGGAGAGGGAGAGAGACATGCGATTGAGGGAAAAAAGAAGGGAAATATCATAAGGGCTCCATTCTGGTGTGCATGTGTGGTGGGGAATTGGATAAAAATCAAGGCTGCCCTAGAAGAAAGATATTTGTTCAAGAGTGTTTCCAATATACCAATCTCTTCTTAAATCTAGCATATCTTTTTCAATTCAGGTTCTTTGTAGGATGGATTCTTAGGAAGAAACCTTCTGTAGAAATTAATGGATATTAGATATTTAAATATAGAAAGATTATTATTAGTATTAATTGCAAATGATTATTAGAATCATAACCACATAATTGTACATTGTGTATATAAGTGACTAACAAATCAATGAAAAGGCACAACCTAAACTATCTTACATGGTGTCATACTTGGTTTGTTCCCAAACCCTAAAGCTCACCCTACTCTCACTGTCCCAAATATTACCAATTTCATTAAGATTACTCTGAGCATTGAAAAGGGCACGTATAACACGTGGTCAGAACTTTTCAAAATTCATGCTCGAGTTTTTCAAGTGATTAACCATATCATTCCCTCTGAACCAGCTGCAGATCCCTCTTTCAAAACTTTTGGTCCATATTTATGGCTTCGCCTTGACGCCTTCGTTTTACAGTGGATATATGGAACAATCTCCGATGACCTTCTCAACACTATCATCGAACATAATTCCACCGCTGAAATCGCGTGGAATCACTTATTCGACATCTTTTATGATAACAAGAATTCTAGGGCTCTCTACTTAGAGCAAGAGTTTTCGCGAACTCATATGGAGCAATTCTCTGATGCTTCCTCCTACTGTTAACATCTCAAGTCTCTCTCTGATCAACTAGCTAATGTTGGCCTGTATCAAATGAAAGTTTAGTTCTTCAACTCATTTCAGGACTAACTGATGCATATGCTACTGTGGGATCCAAAATCCGTCATGCTGATTCACTTCCTCAATTCTATAAAGCTCGTTCTATGATCATTTTGGAAGAAACAACACTACAAAAAAAGGTGTCAAGCTCAGTTGAAAATTCATCTTTCATGGCGTTTCACAATAATGCACCAATTGATTGATCGGCATCTCGTCCTAACCGCGACAACAACGGCGACCACAATCGTGGTGGCCGAAGCAATGACAGAGGACAGCGTGGACGAACACGAGGGAGAAACAATAGACGTGGCAGAGATCGTTCTCTGCAAAAGCAGTGACCTTCACCATATTACCCGCGTCAGCAGTGGGCTTATCCGTTGTACCCAAATCAATATCAACAGTGGAGCTCCCCGTCATGGCAACCATGGGCTATACCACCTTATCCGTATCCAACAGCAAGAAATCCAAAGGAACAACCCGACATTCTTGGTCCTAAGCCATCTCACTAAGACCTTGTCGCCAATGCAACACCAATCTCCTCATATGTTCCAACGGATATTCGAGCTGCCATGCATACTCTCTCAATTTCTACTCCTGATGATCAGTGGTACATGGACACCGGAGCAACCTCGCATATGACGGTCAACAGAGGTAATCTCACATCCTACTTCAATATGAGTAATAATATTACTGTCGATAGTGGTCAAAATATTCCTGTAATTGGTTGTGGACATGCATCATTACCAAATTCCCTTCATCCTCTACAATTAACTAATGTTTTACATGCACCAAACTTCATAAAAAAATCTTATCTCTGTTTGTAAATTTGCCATAGATAATGATATGTCGGTTGAATTTGATCCTTTTGGTTTTTCTATGAAGGATTTTCAAACAGGAATACTGTTAATGAGAAGTAACAGTTCTGGTGACCTTTATTCCATTGCTACAAGACCACCTAATAAAACCTTGCCACTGTCGCAACTGCGAAAACACCCGGCGAAAAAACAGAAAAGTCTCCACCAAATGTTATTTATTCCAAAGAGAGAGAAAGGAAACGATTGAAGAAAACCTGAAGAACAGGAAAATACAAGGTCATCACAACCAAATCTTGGGTTCGGGAGTCGGTTACGAAAGGGGAAGGTATTAGAATCCCTCACGTCCGTTGTACTGAACTGGATCCAGGCTTGTTGCCTAAACAAAGGGCGTGTTTATCTATAAGCTACTGCTAATCGGAAACGAGGACAAAAGAAAAAGAAAGAGATTCGATAGGACATCGCCGCCCTATGCCTACGTATTCCCCCGTTCAATGGGAAAGTCAGAGTCAACATAGTTCAGAAAACTACGGGTGATGGGGGAGAGGTTGCTCACCAATACATCGTTGTCTTGTGCCTATGTATCCTCATCTGGTATGAGAAATCAGAGCAAACGTAGTTCGGGTAAACTAGACCACAGGTTGGTTAAGTGTTTTTTATGAGTGACGTTAAGTTCCCATTCAAGCAGTTAGGGTCGATGCCTGTTTGCGATAGCACGGAAAACTAACGTACTCTTTTCTGAAAAAAGAGTTTGAAACACAAATCCCGAAGGATAAAAAGGTTTGAATTTGGTTTGTGAGTTTTAGTGAAGTGAATTAGTTTGCTTCGTGATTCACGTTTCACTAAAGACTATGATATAGGAGCGAATGCGTCGCAAATCGCCCAAAGTGCATACGCTAAACACTCTAGACAAGTGAGGAGAAACCCCCCACTCATCATTTCTCATGTGCTTAAGGCTCGTGGCGCACAATGTTCATCCTATTTATTAGACGAGTTAGAATGTGTTTTGAGATGAGAAGGGAGACGCACAAAAGGTCTAAAGGAAACTCGGCCCTAACGTTGTCATGTAAAGTGGTCCTAAAGTTGGGATGCGAAAGGAGATTCTATCCTAATGTTAGCATGCAAAAGATGGACCTAAGGTTGAGGTTAAAAGGGACTAACCTACTTGTTATCATGCATGGATTAGACTCCTAATGTCTATCTTACTGCAAATTTAATCGGAAATTAAATTGGAATAAGAATCCTAAGGGAGCATGCAAAGACAAGGCAAAAGCAAGAAAATAAGGTAAAAACAGCAGCTACAACAGCGCCTCTTGCATAAGACAACAATAAAATTTAGCACACAAGCAAGACAACATATAACAACACATGTTTCAGCACAAAAACAGGTGTGAAAAGTCAGGCAGCAAGAAAGTAAAGCAAAGACAGCATGCAAGTTCAAAGCATGGACATCTGTGGAAAGTAGGGCAGAAAACATGTTTGAATGTAATTAATCAAATGAAAACAACAATCATGGATGGAAATCACACAAGTATGAAAATGCTTTGACATTCAATCATAAATGATCAATAACATTGCATCACCAATAAGTGACAAGATCAAGTATGCATTTCCATTTAAAATGAACGATCGAACGATCAAACAAACACGCAACAAAGCGAAATTGAAAACAAATGCAATCATACATCACAATATTCAGCAACATAATCATCAATGATCATCAATTAACATGCTATAAACAAACAAGTGAAATGATTAATCACCAAACAAATCACATGAACATGTTAAGCATTCAAAACGGAAACCAAAAGTTGTGTGTCGAAGAATCGAGATCAAACCTTCAAGAACGATGAAATATGTCCAAAACAATTCACATAAATGCACCATATCAATCCATGAAGTTTACATGTGAAAAGAAACTCAAACAAGCAAAAAAATGGGGGGAAAAATGCAAAAAACAAATAGGCAAAAAAAATGCAAAAAATGCAAAAATAAATAAATAAATAAATAAAAATCAAAAGACATCTGCCCAGAGTAACGGGTTACCCTATATAAGGTAATCGGCTACTTGATGAAAAAAGGCCCAAAAACGTGAAATTTGATAAGGTAACCGGTTACCACTGAACATAAATCAGAAAATCAGCTTTTAAAATCATTTTTCAGCATCAAACAACATCTTCAATCATCCATATGAACATGATATCAATTAAGCATGAAATTATCATCAAGAAACAACGATCAAACATCATGTAAATACAATCAAACACTGAAATCATAAAATCAACAAGATCCAAATCATCAAAATGGATCAAAAAGCAACAAAAACCATGGATCTACATTTTGATTACTCAAATAAGCTCAAAATTGGATTAGATCTAGAATTCACCAACTTTCAAAGTCGAGATTTGCTTTGGTATGTGTTGATTTACTTGAAACTAACAAAACCAAGCTAGAAACCCAAAGATTCTTCAAGATCCAAGAGTTTCCTTGTGGTAGAAATGAAGAACAAGAAAGATCAAGCAAAATAATCCACAAAAAGCACTTCCGATCTATCTTCCAAATTCAGATCCAAAACCAAACGAAAATTGAATGGTGAATTGAAGATAATGGAGATGAATGATGGAGGTTTGGCTCTAAAATTCTATGATTCCAACGAAGAATCAAAGAACTCAAGTGAAAAAGCTTTAATGGACATTTTGGGAGTGAAAAAGTGGAGAGAAAATTGAGAGCAAATTCTCAAGAATGAGTGTGAAATTTGAAAATGAAGGGTAATTATGTGAGGTTTGGAGAAGATTCACTTAAATAAGCTCTACGTTTGGAATAAAAATGTGGTTTAAAATGTGGATTAACATTTGGAATGGAAATTAGGAGTGGAATTAGGAATGAAGTGTTTGAAATTTGGAGGGAAATGGTGAAAATGGAAACAATTCTAGATCCTTCCAATGATGATTATGTGAAATCAATGGTTGAAAATGATTGGAAAATTGCACATGCTGAAAAATCAAATTCCTTAGCAATTTTTGTCCAGAGTAACCGGTTATCCTATATGTGGTAACCGGTTACCCTATTCAAAATTTGCCACTTTTAACGCCAAATGGAGGGAATCATGTATGATTGCCCGTTGCCACCCGTTCTAAGCTCTATTAAGCCTCTGAAACTCGCTCTTGAATATGGTAACTGTGAGAACGCCTGAGATACCCTGTACACTATTTCATGAGCTGAAAATAACCTACTGAATAGAAATAGAATCAATCGCTCGATCGCTGGGCAAAATAAATGTCGGAGCCTCTAATGCTCCTTGTTTAAACTCTTGTGATGAAAAGGAACCCTGAGCCACAGAAATACCTTGATCCCATGTCTCGAGAACCAATCTTATGATAAGCGGAAATGCAAAATGCAGAGAAACATAAGCCAGTAAACCAAGAAAAGATGAGGAAAATTTTGGGGTTCTACAGATGCCCCTATGCAATCGACTTGAACCCGAAGGGATGATAGCAATGACTTTCAAACATTCAATGTACATGGAGATTGAATACCAAAAGAATCCGAAAATTTGCAACCTGCGGGGATGCAAAATAGAAAATACCAACCAAGAGTTGGGATTGCGACACGCTGAGGATAACAATCCAAGATGAACAAAATATCAATCAAAAGTTAGAACGAAACAAAGGACACTGACCAAAAGATGGAATAACAATCAAAGTATACCAACCAAGAGTTGGGATAACGATCAGAGGATACCAACCAAGAGTTGGGATAACAATCAAAGGATACCAACCAAGAGTTGGCGACTTCACAGAGGAAGGTACCAATACAAAGTTGGAATGAAACCAAGGGATACTAACCAAGAGTTGGGATAACAAGAATTCTGACCAAAGGTAACCTTCTAGGGAAGAAAAATCAAATCAAGGACCTGCAGAGCGTACAATCGACGGACATAAAACCTAAGGGAAAAGATAACTCCACTGGGGATGAAGAGAAGCCTGAACAGACAACTCTGTGGGGAACAAATGCCCACCAGGATATAATAATCAAAGAATATCAACCAAAATTTGGGGTAAACTTGGGATAAAGGTCAAAGGATACCAACCAAGAGTTGGGATGACAACCAAAGACATACAGGAAGTAAAATCAACGATTTTACGACCTGAAGATAACTCCGCTGGAGAAAGAGCAGACTAACCAGACAACTTTGCATGGGATAAACATCATAGATATCAAACAAAGGATACCAACCACAAAAGTAGGGATAAAGGTTACTCCCTGTGGATAAAAACCAACACTACCAACCAAGAGTTGGAATCACAAAAGCTACCAACCAAAAGTTAGAATCACTGCCACACCGACCGAAGGCGAAATGATAGGGAAAAATACTAAAAACAGCGACCTCGTTGGGGAGCATACCAACCAAAAGGTAGAATGCAACAAAAGGTAATAAACACAAGCTAACAACCAAAAGTTGGGATCACCGCAATACCGAACAAAGTTGAACGCAAGCTACTCCCCAAAAATTGAAATCACCATATGAGACAAAATCGAACACAAGCTACCAACCAAAAGTCATAATTACTTCCAATCCGCAAGGGATAACCTCCAGCCCAAATGCTGAAGAATAAGGCTATTAACCAAAAGTTAGAATCACTAGAACGCTGACCGAAGGCGAACTCTGTAGGAGAAAAGTACCAACCCTAATAGTTGAACCAACAAAAGAAAACTACCGATCAAAAATTGGAATCAACAATCCAAAACAAAAACTACCAACCCAAAAGTTGGGATCATCAATCAGGAAACGAAGGTTACCAACCAAAAGTTGGAATAACGTCAACAAGACGACTAAGCTGAGGATTACCAACCAAGAGTTGGAATCAAGAAAAGCCTACCAACCAAAAGTTAGAATCGCCGAAACACTGATCGAGGGCGAACTGACCACAACGAAGAATACCAACCAAAAGTTGGAATAAAACCAAGACTACCAACCAAAAGTTGAGATCACACCTAAAATATGAAGACTACCAACCAAAAGTCAGAATAACTGCCGGGGAAAAAGGAAACCACCGATGGATTACCAACCAAAAGTTAGGATGAAGTAAAAGTTATCAACCAAAAGTTGAGATGAAACTCCCAAGAAAATGAATAATAGCAACCAAAAGATGAATCAACGACTCTACAGGGGGAAACAAAGGCTACCAACCCATAGTTGGGATAACACACCCAAGGATTACCAACCAAAAGTTGAAATAATAATCACAAGACCCCAGACTACGCTGGGCATTACCAACCATGAGTTGGAATGACATCCAGGAAAGGTAGACTACCTACCAAAAGTCGGAATACCACCTACAAAGCCTTGGAGTTAGCTGGGGGTTATTCATCAAAAGTTGAAGTAACATCCAACAAGCGACAGATTACCAACTAAAAGTTGAAGTAACATCCAACAAGCGACAGATTACCAACCAAAAGTTGGGATAACGACTTTGTCGGGGAATAAAAGAGGACTACCAACCAAAAGTTGGGATGACATCCAACCACCAAAGGGTTACCAACCAAAAGTTGGAATGAAGCAAAGGTTACCAACCAAAAGTTGGAATAACACTCACAAAATGAAGACTACCAACCAAGAGTTGGAATAACAACCACAAAACTTCGGACTAAACTTGGGATTACCAGCCAAGAGTTGGAATGAAACACACAGAATAGGCAGGCAACAGAATCAACTGACTCATAACTTGCAAAGGATGCTCCGATGGGAAAAGAGAAGTTTAAACAAACGACTCTGCCGAAGACAATGACGTGTAAACAAACGACTCAGCTAAAGAAAGAGAATTTAAATAAACAACTCTATTGGGGAAAAGAAGTTTAAACAAACGACTCAGCCGGGAAACAAAGACGTTTAACCAAACGACTCTATTGGGAAGAACCCAATAAAATGAACAACCAAAAGATCCACTCTGACGGGGATAACACGAAAATCTCTTGAATAAAACCATCAGCTATTGAAGAGACAACTGGAACCAAAGGTATCGAACCTGAATTATGCTTCAGATGCATATGTTTGAAAATGGCATAATGCTCCATACGAAATGGAAATGCTACACATTTAGGAGGATGCTATGCAAATGCAAATGCAAAGGAACACAACCCGGAGAAGTGCTGAGAAGACCAGCAAACAAACCCTGCTGAGGAATATGCCCTGGATGGCTCTCCTTGAAAAACTAAATCCTGATGGGGAATACACCAAGACTCCCCTTAATGAGGAATTAAGAATAGCACTAAAAAAAATCCAACCTGGTGAGGATAACGAGCACCTGCTGAAGGTTCCACTCGGCTTGGAGTACAAGAATAATAATCCGCCCTGTTGGGGACATACAAGTAACAATCTGGCCTACTGGGGATATCACAAACAATAACCCACCTTGTTGGGGATGTACAAATAACAATCCTCCTTGCTGGGGACATCAGAGGCTTCTGCTAAAGATTCCATCCTGATGAAAAGATGAAAGTAACCCCTGCTAATGATTTCCCTCCATAGGGAATGCAATGAACATCTACATAGAACTCCACTTTACTGGGGGATAAACAAGCTCTGCGTAAACAACTGCCCTAAGGAAAATGAGAATACCATTTGTTGGGAGCTCGTCCCGAGAACTGATCCTGAAAGAATGCCAATGATCACTAGACTTTGCTGGAGATACCAACCTTCCGTTGATGTACATGTCGAGGGAATCAGCACTAACTTCTGCTCGGGGAAGAAATTCATGAGTACTGATCTTTCCGGGGAGAGACACCAGAGTGTCGATTCCGTTTAGGAAGGACGTCAAGGACGTTGCCTCTGCTGGAGAGTAACACTGAATTAGAATCCACCCTACTGCTGAGGGAATATTCTTTAACCTTGCTCTGCTGGAAATATGCTGAGAACAAATCCACCCACTTCTGATTTGATAACAAAATTCTGTAGGGAATAAAATCTCTGCTGTGGGGAAACAAAAATCTTTATTGAACAAAATGCCTGACTGCATTCTATCTGAAGTAGTCAACCTCGAACACTCGCTGGGTAGTATGAATCAAACTGTGGCTGGGAAATATAACTCTGAACTCCTGCTAAGAGAGGGAAAATTCACTGTGTATTACTGTTAGAACTTCACTGTCAGGGAGAAAAGCTCGACTGGGGAAAGGATCCTGTCATCCTACAACAAACAAGAAACAATAGGATGCCCCATGTGTGAAATGGCTACCTGGGTTACCATTGATGACACTTATCATTCAAGCAAATCCATTGCTTTCGTTATGCTCTATAAGGCCTCATGCTTTCACCTGTAATGTTTATCAAAATATTGGATGTTTTTTGCAAACAAAACAGTAAAAGTAAAAACAAGAAATGAAAAAGTCTTTAACTGAAGTGAATACTTTACTGATGAAAGGCCTGTAAATAGGCAATTTACAATTCGGATGCGATTCTTGGAAAGAGGTAATTGTGCAAAAAGCAAAAATAATATATACAAATGTTGGTAATGTGGAAATAGACAACCACCATGTGTGGATTCAGCTATGAACTGTATGTCTTTGATGTTTCTCCATGTTTCGCCTTCTGAAAAGACTAATTGGACTGATTCCTTTCCTTTGAGATAACCATGTATAGAATAAGTTCATAGATTGAATGCAGACCACAGTTATTTGCTTTTAACATCCCTAACTTTTGCCTGGATTGCCCTTTTGGGTTTTCAATCTACCGGGATACCCATTTTTGCCAAGGTCGCCTTCTCAGGTTTTCAACTATGCGGGTTTATTTTTTTTCTTTTTTTATCCCTAATTTTTGCCCGAACCTATTCTTTTTATGGTTTGTCGGGATGCCCCATTTTTGCCTGGACTTTTCTTTTTCTATCCAGCGGGTCTCTTTTAAGCAAAGTATTTTTTGACTACGTCTGCGTTCATAGGGAACGAAAAATTTCACAATCCATGGTAGATAGTAATAAGGCTCCTCCAGAGAAAACCTTTCTTACCGCATATGGATCTTCATAGTAGGGAGTCTATTTGCCCCTGTGATCTGTCTGAGGAGGAAGGATCCTTTTCAACACCAAATCACCTGTCTAGAAGCACTGGAGACACACTTTCTGATCAAAGGCTTTCTTCATCCTACTCTGGTATAACCTGCCATGAGCAATGGCTGCCAATCTCTTCTCGTCAATCAGGCTCAACTGATTCAACCTGGCCTGCACCCATTCAGCTTCATCAAGCTTCACATCAGATAATACCCTCAAAGAAGGAATCTCAACTTCTAATGGTAGGACTGCTTTCGTACCATACACCAGTGAGAAAGGGGTTGCCCCGGTTGACGTACGCGCCGAAGTATGATAACTGTGTAGAGCAAAGGGCAACATCTCGTGCCAATCCTTATAGGTTACCACCATCTTCTGCACAATCTTCTTGATATTCTTGTTAGCTGCCTCAACAACGCCATTCATCTTTGGACGATATGGAGAAGAGTTTTGATACTCAAACTTGAAACTCTGGCATAATTCCTTCATCATCTTATTATTCAAATTTGAATCATTATCAGTAATGATTTTCTCCGAAATTCCATAATGACAAATGATGTCCTTTTTTATGAACCGGGGGACCACCTGTTTCGTGACATTGGCAAAGGAAGCTGCTTCTACCCATTTCGTGAAGTAATCAATCGCAACTAGAAAGAAGCAATGACCATTGGAAGAAGTCGGATCAATCTTTCCAATCATATCAATTCCCCACATAGCAAAGGGCCAAAGAGGTGTTAACACATTCAGAGGGGCCGGTGGCACATGCAGCTTATCAATATAAATCTGGCATTTCCTGGCGTATTTGAACCAATCGAATTCCATAGTAATCTAGTAATACCCAACTTTCAACAATTTTCTGGCCATTTCATGTCCACCGGCATGAGTACCGAAAGAACCCTCGTTGACTTCCTCCATCAACAGGCCTGCTTTATATTCATCAACACAGTGTAACAAGACCATGCCAAAGTTTCTTCTATAGAGCATATCATCCTTGTTCAGATAGAAGTTACTGGTTAACCTCCTTAGAGTCTTCCTATCTTTTTTGGATGCCCCGGCTGGGTACTCTTGAGTCTTGAGAAAATGTTTGATATCAAAATACCAAGACTTTCCATCTGACACCTTCTCAATAGCAAACACAAAAGCGGGTTTATCAAGATGCATGATGGTGATAGTTGGAGCTTCATTCCAGAAATTCACTTTGTACATCGATGAGAGAATGGCCAGGGCATATGCCATCTGATTCTCAGCTCTCGGTATATGATGGAACTCAACTCTATCAAAGAATGGCAACAGTGTCCTTGCGTAATTCTTGTAAGGCACCAGGTTGGCCTGACGAGTTTCCCGCTCTCCTTTGATTTGATTGACGACTAATGCTGAATCACCATACACATCTAGATTCTTGATCCTCAGATCAGTGGCCTCTTCTAAACCCATAATGAACGCTTCATACTCGGTTTCATTATTGGTGCAGGCGAATGTCAATCGGGAAGTGAATGATATATGAGAACCGTGAGGAGTTGTAATGATTACACCGATTCCATTACCATATGAATTAACAACTCCGTCAAAAAATAGTTTCCACTGAGACCCAGTCTCAGGACCCTCGTTAGCTAAAGGCTCATCACAGTCTTTCATCTTCAAAAACATGACGTCTTCATCTGGAAAATCAAACTTCATCGGCTAATAATCTTCAATTGGTTGTTCAGCCAGATATTATGACAGTATGCTTCCCTTTATGGATTTCTAGGAAACATAATGAATATCATACTTTGTTAAAACCATTAGCCATTGAGCAATCCTTCCAGAGAGTGCTTGTTTTTCAAATACATACTTGATCGGACCCAACCTCGAAATCAACAGGGTTATGTGGTTTAACATGTACTGTCTCAAATGCTTAGCAGCCCAAGCGAGTGCACAACATGTTTTCTCTAGCATTGAGTATCTCGACTCACAATCAGTAAACTTTTTACTCAAGTAGTAGATGGCGTGCTCTTTTCTACCCGACTCGTCTTGTTGACCGAGCATACATCCCATTGAGTTCTCAAGAACCGTGAGATACACGATCAGAGGTCTCCCTACAACTAGAGGCATGAGTATTGGAGGTTCCTGCAAATACTCTTTTATTCTTTCAAATGCCTTCTGGAAATTTTCATTCCACCTGACCGTTTGATCTTTTCTTAACAATTTGAATATTAGTTCACAAGTGGCTATAAGATGAGATATGAATCTTGCAATGTAGTTCAATCTCCCAAGGAAACAACAAACCTCTTTTTTCGTCCTCGGCTCAGGCATTTCTTGTATAGCTTTTATTTTGACAGGATCTACCTCAATACCCATTTCACTGATAATGAACCCCAGTAGCTTTCTAGATCTCACCCTGAAGGTACACTTGTTAGGATTCAGCCTCAACTTGAACTTCCTTAACCTTTCAAACAATTTCAGAAGATTGTCCAGATGTCCTTCATCCATCTGTGACTTCACAATCATGTCATCAACATATACCTCGATCTCATGATGAGTTATATCATGAAAGAGAGTCATCATTGCCCGCTGATAGGTTGCCCCGACATTCTTCAATCCAAAGGGCATCACCTTATAGCAAAAAGTCCCCCACCGTGTAATGAAAGTAGTTTTCTCCATGTCCTCTGGGGCCATCTTGATTTGGTTATACTCAGAGAAGCCATCCATGAAGGAAAACATAGAATATTGAGTGGTGTTATCAACCAACACATCAATGTGGGAGAGTGAGAAATCGTCTTTCGGGCTCACTCTATTCAGATCTCTGTAGTCAATACACATCCTGATCTTTCCATCTTTCTTAGGAATAAGAACAATATTAGCGACCCACAGAAGGTAATTCGTGACAGCAAGAAAACCAACATTCAACTGTTTCTGAACTTCTTCTTTGATCATGACTGCCATGTCAGGCCTCGTCCGTCTCAACTTCTGCTTGACTGGCAAACATTCTTCTCGGAGAGGCAGCTGGTGTACCACAATATCTATATCCATCCCAGGCATGTCTTGGTAAGACCAAGCGAAGATATCGTTATACTCACGGAGCATTTTAACCAATCGTCTCTTGATATTGTCTTCCAATGCAGCCCCAACTCTAACTTCTTTCTTGTCATCGTCGGAACCCAGATTGATAACTTCAATATCCTCCTGATGAGGCACAATGACCCTTTCTTCCTGCTTGAGAAGTCGGGCTAACTCTTCGGGTAGTTCACAGTCTCCATCGGTCTCTTCTTCAGCTTGATAAATGGGATTATCAAAGTCATACGAAGCCATATCTGAGCTTGAATCGACGGTATCTGATAGAAAATACCTGTATGATGATGTTTATGTTTATTATACGATGAAACAAACAAAACACATTGCCATTTTTCTGTTTAATAAATGCAAAAACAAGAAAAAGGAAAAAATAGGGATCACAATATTTGAATGCGAAAAACGTTATTTATTTATGATAAAGTGCAAATCACAAGAGGGCCCCACAGATTGGGTCACTACGCCTTGGGAAGAAGGTAGGACTGAACATAATCAAAACAATAAACATTACTCTGCAGTAGTAGCATGAATGACTTCTTCAGTACTCCAGTTGCGCAGCTTTTGGTCGGGAGTACATGGATGAATCCAGGTGTAATACCCCAAATTTTACCCTTATATTTAGTCAGTCATTTCGTATATCATCTCATATGTACATTCGCTAACCACTAACAAGTTAGGGAGGTTTTGTTTTGCAGATTTGGTTCCAGGGGTATTTTGGTCATTTTACGCAAATTCTGCTAATTCCTTGAAAACGGGCTGTTATTACGTTCTGAGGCATTTATTTGCCACTTGGGTCAAGGTGCCGGTATGTTTTGGACTCGGGGCCGTGCTTTGTTTGATGTTGAAACATTTCTAAAACAGTTTTGTTTCCTCTTAATAAGATGAAGTTGGGTTGAAAAGGAAGTGGATACTGTTAAGGTTATTTTGAGAAGTGATGTGATCAACGAGGTTTTAATTTGAATTTGTTTGGATATAATCATATGGCGGGATATCATTCATAAAAGGCAAAGGAGAAGTAAGTTTTAAATATTTTTGAACTTTGTGTTCATAAGTACTTATAAGTTATAACTCAAAAAGGAATTTAAATGATTCTGAATTATTATTCATGGATACTTTGAATTTACAAGTGAGAAAGTAAATATGAATATTTGTTGAATTTCATTTCATAAATATTTATAGTTTACAAATTGATAAGTGAATTTGGATTTGGTTTACAAGAGGTTTCATTTACAATAAGTATCTATCCTAAATCCTAAAAGTTCCTAAGTGTCTTCATGATGTCTTTAAGCTTCGCCGCAGAATCCCCAAATTCACCTGCACATTAAAACAAAACAAACAGTATAGAAAAAAGGTTATGAGTTGTTTTTGACACTCTCAGAACAATGTCATCATCGAGTGCCGGGAGTGGCACAACCGAAGCTGCGTCCTACCCCCGTTACCGATCCGCGCCGTGGGCGTCAGATCAGGTAACACCTGTTCTTATCGTTACGGGACATCCAAGAGATAGAAGTGATAAAAGAAGCGGGACTGATTCGTTTTGCCGCGATTGGATTTCTGAACTGATACGAGAATAAGGCAACATAGGCAAGATTGGACTCAGACCCGGATGCCGGCAGGTCTGAGTCACTTTGGTTTCGAAATTTCCAACACCTGAAAAGCCACAAACGCATCAGTATCAGATTCAGAATTTGGAACTCAAAACCTAAACAATTCAAAAGCAGCATCAGTTCTGAACCATATAGCTGAGTTCATGGAAAGTCAAGTCCAAACAGGACAAGAGAACTGAAATGCAAGCCAAAACCGCATCAAACTGCAAACAGAACACCAAATACAAACTGAACTGCATCAAAACAATGTATCAGAAGGCAGATTCATGCGCAAGAAGCCATAGGAAAACATCTTATAAGTCTGTCGTAACAGAAAACCCCAACGAGATCCAAAGAAAAGGTAACAGCAGTTAATACAAAGAAAGCAAGAAGAATGAAGTATCCAAACAAAGTTGTATCAAGCTGCATAAAATGTACCAAAAGGTTGTCAGTTAGGGGCAAGCTTCAACCGATACGGATGGCAAGTCACAAAAATGGACACCAAGTTGCAGCACAAAGCATAGCGCAGAATGGGGCTCAGTTATGAGCATCATTGCCCCAACAAACAAGTCACCAAAATGTGAAGGATCAAACCATACTCACGAGTAAAACCGAACCAGTTCAGAATGCAAACAGCGCAAAACCATATCACGACTTGTACCAGCAAGGACAAGCAAGCATAAACGTCTCAGTTCATGAAATAAACAAGTACACAAAACCATAGCAGTCCATATCAGTCGTCGCAGCTCAGATGAACAGCATCGCCCAAACTCGCTATCAGGTAAATGTCTCAAGGCAACAGAAAGCAACATTCGAATTGGACATAATTGCCCAGAACATCAGTCCTGCAACTCAAGAAGCAAACATCATCAGCAAAAGTTCATCACAGGCTAATGATTAAAACAATTCAAATGGAACAAAGGATAAACCACAAGCGAAGACTATCAGAGGCAATCGCAGCGTCATCAAAGAGTATCAGTTGTTACGGCTCAGATGAACATCATCGCCGTATACCTTTCCCGGCGTTTGACACAACCGAAGCTGAATTATCAGTCCTAAAAGAAGAAGAGGAAAAGCTAACTGCATCAGGAAAAGAACTCGTGTCAGCAAAACAAACTGATTAGAGAATCCAAACGAAATCAAACAAACGAATTAATTCAGATATCGAATAGATCAAGTGAATTCAAAGGCAATCCAATCCACATCTGCAAAAGTCTAATCAGAAAATGATCAAAACAAATCGAATCTGGAAATGGAAAGTTTCGAGTCAGGTCCAAATCGTATCCCATTGGAACTCAATCTGGAAAAAAATCAAAACAAATCAAAACGAATCAATACAGATCGGTCAAACAAATTAATCTCAGATATCAAACGGATCCAATAAAATCAGAATCGTATCAAAAATCCCAATCCAATCCTGAAAGAAGAAACAAGATTCGTTCAGTACCAAGCAAATCCAATCAGCATTGAAAAAAGTTCAAACACAAGGACCTAAGTTCCAAAAGTCCCAAATCAAATCATCAAAATCAAATCTCAGCCAAAAAATAGCACAAATCCACACGGATTAAAGGCCCAAAAGTTAGTTATAAAAAGGAAGATACCACCTGTGAGAATGAGGTTAAGGAGAGCGCCGCGAGAGAACGAAGAAGGGAGAAAATCGCAGAAACCCTAACGAAGGAGGAAATCGCGTACAAACCCTAACGGCGTGGTTGAGACTCAGAGGGATCGTTACCCTCATCATCGCCTCCGTTCACTGACGAACCAACATCAACAACCGCGCCACCGAACGAAGGAAGATCGCCTTCGCCGTTTAAACGGCGGGAAATCAACTTCAAGCCTCAGAGGAAACCCTCATCATCGGCCGAAATGTAAGCTATGAAATATCTCCCTCACAACATTCGTTTTGATTTCAGGTCATGGAGGAAAATGAAGAGCATCGAAAGAGTCACGAGGAAGAAGAAAGACGAGAGAGGAGAAGAAGAGTGAAACGGCGCCGCGAAACAGTCTTTGGGTGTGAAACCCTAAAAGGCATTTTGCCTCAGGACTAACAGCTGGGTTGGGTCCGGGTGTGATGACCGGCCCAACCCCCCCTCTTTTATTTATTTTTTTTATTTTATTTTGTCATTCTTTTTATGTTTTAAAATTGTTTTTAACATTTATTTTATAATTCAAAATTGTTTTTAAAAATAAATAAGGAAAAACATTTTATGTACATATTAAAAATAAAAAACTCTTTTTTAAATAAAAAAAATCAATAAACTTTTCTTAAAAATGTTAAAAAATAAAACCTTTTTAAGAGTAAATTATTTTTAAATTAAACTTTTTTTTTTGCAAGCTAACATTAAATTATTTAAGATTTTTTAAATAAAACAATAATAAAATCTCAAATTTGCATCTTCTCGTAACTCATTTGACTGCCGCCTAACTCTGCCCACTAACGTCATTTGTTCATTTTGCAGCTCATTACATTCACCGTTACCTATCTCATTTTATTTCATTACTATATTGTAACTGCTTCTCATATGTAACTTCGCGAACCTAATAATCGCGCTTTAAATTTCTGCCTTTTAATTTCTGTTTGTATGGCTTTAACTTCTGTTTTATTCCCTGTTTACAATTCATTCATCTCACACTTTCATCAATACTTCCGTCACATTGCATACACTGCCGAAGGAATTAGGTCTAGCTTTTGGTCGCCGCGCCAATAGTCCTCACCTTCAACCCTTACACCTCTTACAAACCCTAATTTTCACAAATGCCTCGCCGCAGGCAAGATTATAATTCTACCCCTAGCATTAGGTCAAAGAGCCGCCGCGCTCATTTTAGGGTTTCCCGCCGCGGAATCCCTAACCTAATTTAACCCTAATTACAACTTAACATTTCAACGTAGAGATTTGGAGTTTCTACACTCCACGTAAGCGTGTCCTTAAGATGCGTTTATTCCCCTTGAGACCTTGACCACAGTCAAGAAGTTTCTAACCTCCCTATTGAGGGGAACTACGATTACTCTGATTCCATTCCCGTAAGGATACGTAGGCACAAGATGCGATGTCTTGCCGAGTAAACTTAGAATTAACCCCTTAGGTTTATTTTCTCACTTTTAATCCCTTTGTACATATACCTTAAGCAAATAAATAAAGCAAATAGTAAACATTTGAACAAAAGGTTCCTGTAGAGTACTACAGAAGTTTAGGGTGCTAATACCTTCCCTAAATTTAACCAACCCCCGAACCCTAGATCTTTCCCCGCATTGTGTTTACGATGCAAAATAGGTTTTCCCTCTTTTGACCTTTTCCTTCGGATAAATCAAAGAGCGGTTGTGAATTGAATTGCGATTCAAACTCATTAATAGTTTGTGATCCTATTTCCACCGCAACACCAGGCATCCATATCACAATCAATGTCACCTTCGTCATCTTCAATGACATTAACCCTGTCAAATATCACATCACCGCTGGTGAATTGAACAGGTCCCCTATACCTCGAAATGTCTTGAGAAGAACTGGAGGGTTTGTATCCCAGACCGAAATTGTCATGCTTGACGGGAACACTAAGAACTTAACCTCGCTTCTGTGTTAAACCGGATTCTACAATAGCACGAGCTTCCCTGAACAATGACATGGATACCTCTGGGCTTTTAGCTTCTACAGGAGGCTTCTCCTGAATCTGAACTGTTTCAAACGCCTGGCAAAGTGTTTCGTGGATCTCCCCATCCACTTCCACATATTTGAAGGATGCCAAATAGCTAACCATGATACCCTCTTCACCGCATACTGTAACAACTTTTCCTTCCATCATATATTTCAGCTTTTGATGCAATGTTGAAGTGACTGCTCCCGCAGTGTGTATCCAAGGTCGGCCAAGCAAACAACTATAGTCCGGCTGGATATCCATAATATAAAAAGTTGCATAAAAAATATCTGGCCCAACCTGAATAGGCATCGTGATCTCCCCAAACACTGACCTCTTAGACCCATCGAAAGTGCTCAAAACCAAATCACTTGGCGTGCATATCAAACCTTGAGTATCTAATTTCATCAACGCCTTCTTTGACATCACATTGAGGGATGATCTTGTGTCAACTAAGACATGCGACAACAGGGACCCTCTACATTCCATTGATATATGTAAAGCATGGTTATGGTTCCTCTGAGCAGGAGTCAAATCTAAATCAGTAAAACCCAAGCCATTACTAGCGTTTATATGAGCTACCACCCCCTCCAACTGATTAACAAAAATCTCCTGGGGTACATATGTTGAATTCAATATTTTTAATAAAGCGTTGCGGTGTGCCTCCGAACCAACAATAATGACAGACTGGAAATCTTTGAAGGAGTATGATTTAAGTGATCCACAATCTTGTAGTCACTTTTTCGAATGAGTCTCATAAAATTCTCTGCATCTTTCGAAAAAGCATCATTATTAACCTGTTGTTGGACATTCTCCTCAATCACCGCTTTACCCTTTCCTTTATCATTCCTATCATTATGAACCTCAGGTGGGGAAAAGATCCTGCCATTTCTGGTGATACGGCCGGCACCAACTATATTCTCAATTGAAGAACTTCCGCATGAAGATCCTATCAATTCTTGTCTCTGGACATTACAGAACACCTCTGCCCCATAGTTCCATGGGATGGCTTTAATGCTCTCGTATGGCACAGGTCCAGGAACAATAATGATAATCGGCACTAGCCTAGAAGGCGCTGAAATATTAATTGTCCGGTATGGAATAGAGATTGTAGCAACTTCGCTTCCATCGTTACTCACATTATCCTCAATGTCTTCTCTTAAAACCTTGTCAAATTATAAATAGCCCTCATCAATCATTCTTTGAATACCCTTCTTCAAAAGATCACAGTCCTCGGGTTACGCTTCACATTCTGAGCAGTCAGTAGAACACCTCAGAAACACTCCCTTATTCAACAAACTAGCCTTCACGAAACTCAACGGAGTCTTCAAATTCTCAACATCAGTTATCAGATTCAACATTTCTCCCTCAATAACGACATTAGCTCTTGCCACCCCATGATTCGGCATCGGGTTTTGATTCACATTAGGCCCCTCGTTGGTGAAGTTGATAGCCTTTGAGTCAAGAAAGTCCTGAACTTTGTGCTTGATGGCTTTGCAGTATTCAATATTATGGCTTGGGGCGCTTGAATGAAAATCGCATCAGGCATTTGCATCATAACCAAGAGGCGGTGCGCCAGTGAGAGGAGCCAAAGTCCTCTTCTGAACCAGTTGCAACTGCAACACATATTGTAACAATTGAGAATACGACATTGGAGGAGTCTCAAACCTCCTATCAGCCATTCTGGGTCTAGCAGCATAAGATTGTGGTGTGGTAACTCAATGCTGAGGTGCAGTTGGAATAACTATAGTAGCAACTTGTTGATGATAATGAGATTCTGGTCTACCTTCACCCTTGTGAGAAATAGCATTCGCATCCCCGTCCCTCTTTTTAGGGTTTGCGGAGTATGGTTTCTTTGTTCCTCCCGAAGAGGATCCACCGCCATTTGGAATCTTCCCAGACTTAATCCCACTTTCGACTCTTTCACCAACTATTACCAGATCAGAAAATCCCACAGACATGCAACCTATCAACTTCTCAAAAATCCCCTATTTAAATATTTTCACTAGATGACAATGAGAGATGATGATCCTCATAGAATCATAGTGAAGGTATTTAAATACAGCAAACCAAAAATTTTGTCCCTTAGATCCGATGGTATGCAAAAGGACAAATGCGAACATGCCATGAATCTAAATGATGCTTTATGATGCTTGAATGCAAGATGGATGCAGACACGCGAGCAAAGATAAAGAACGACAATACAACAAGTAACTACTCACGGGGGACCCAACACACCGGGAAAAAATCAAGGCAAAATAAGCAGAATAGTTCAAACATGACTAAAGATGATGCTCAGGGGGCATCTTTCACACAGGGGACACAAACTCCAATAGGGAAGACAAAACTTCATTGGGGAAAGGAGACAACACTCCGTTGGGGAAGAAGCCAAATCTCCATCGGGGAAACGAAAGAAAAGAGACGCAAACCTCACTGGAGATAATCAAATGAGGAATTTCCTATAACGAAGAGTTCGAACGGGATCTTTAGGAAAAGAATAGAAACAAGACCAGACGCACCGGGGATGCTAGTATCCACTAGATCTCCGAGACTCGAATAGGAAAGCAACGCTTTGCTGGGAACACTGGTGACGACCAGAACAACAAACATTTTCAAAGGGTGCTAGTTTCCACTAGACTTACTGGGGGTGATGGTGACGACCAAACCAGATAATTGGGAATTCCAAATTGCATTGATACAATACAAGATTCCGGCTGGGGAAATTGGTAATAACCAAGTCTCAGTACTAATAACGATTAGCTTTCAAGCAAAGCCAGTAACCACTGGACTTTAGAAGATATGGTGACGACCAAACCAACAATACCAATAACGATTGGATTTTAAACAGTGCCAATTACCACTGGACTTTCAAAAGATATGGTGACGACCAAGTCAACTATATCAATAACGATTGGATTTTAAACTGTGCCAGTTACCACTGGACTTCCAAAATAATTGCCAATTACCATTGGACTTTAAACAACGCCAGTTACCACTGGACATTAAACAATGCGGATTGCTAGTAACGACTAGACTTCAAGGAGAGAAACTGGTGACGACCAGGCACACGATATCAGTAACAAATGGGAACATCTAAAGGTACTAGTAATGACTAGAATCAAAAGGGATATAGGTGACGACCTATAACCACAAACAAACTCAGTAACAACTGAAGTAGAGAAATTGGTGACGACCAATACCCTAAAAAGACAGAGGATGCCTGATGGTTAACAAACAAGACCACTGATAACAACCAGGAAACAGTAAAGACAAAAGGTAACATCCAAAGACAACAGAGTCTAGACAGACGCATATGATATGCCATGATGTCGATGATTAATGATATGCAAGAGCCGACTCTGACGAGAGATAGAAGAATCTGGGGACTCAAGAGGAAAGATAGATAAGCCAATCTATCTCGCCAAGGACGCAATGAACCACACTGAATTCCTAAAACAAAGGTGTCTGTAGATTCTTTTGGGAAATAAACCCATTTTGCTCGGGAAATAAAGCTTAGGGAAGCTTGCCAGAATTGACAACATAACTCTAAATAGAGGTTATGAATGCTTCCACTGAGGATGAGTCCACTATCATAAGAACTTATCTCGTAAAGAAACCTGGGGAGATGGTCTTCAATCTTGGTAACTACACACGACCGAATGAGAAACCTATCAAATCAATTCAATTGACGTTTCAATGGGAGATGTATTGAGATTTCACATCAAAGCTTCTGCCACGTTAAGATCTTTCGAGAGGTATGATTTCCACCGAATCTTCCCGTGAGCCAAAGTACTTTATGTTTTGTTAATCTTCAAAAGTTATTTTTGAATTTGAACCTGGTGCTTTCAAAATTATCATTGATTAATAAACGATGTTTTGCATAACAAAGAAAACACAAAAAATGGTAAATTGCAAAAGAATGGTCCAAAACTGATTTCATTTAAGAATGGAAGTTTGTCAATGACAGAACTCCATGAAGCTTTTACAATTGAAAATGGCAACATGAAAAAAGGTTGCATTGAATCCACTGACAATTTATCCCTAATGACTAAAACTTTCCAAAACCTTTCTTCTGACAAGAACAATTGAAATGGACTTCCTGTGAAATCTTCTGCAGAGGTGACAACCCATCTGATGCAGTGAAACGCCTTTGTCCCTAACTTTTGCCTGGATTTCCCTTTCAGGTTTTGAATCCACCGAGACGCTCTTTTTTGCCTAAGCCGCCCTTTCGGGTTTTCAACTTAGCGAGCTCATTTTCTTTTTTATCTCATCCCTAACTTTTTCCTGGACCTCCTTCATGGTTTATGATCCAGCGGGATACCCATTGTTACATAAGTCGCCCTTGCGGGTTTTCGACTTATCAGGTTTTTTTAGGCGTAATATTTTCGTACTGCATCAGAATTCACCGGATGTGTAAGATGTTCCCCATCCATTGTTGTGAGAATTAACGAGCCCCCTAAGAAGACTGTTTTTACAACAAAAGGGCCATCATAGTTGGGCATCCATTTTCCCCGTGCATCTTTGTGAACTAGCAAAATCTTCTTGAGTACAAGCTCCCCTTCTCGAAATTCTCGGATACGAACCTTCTTGTCAAAAGCTCTCTTGATCCTTTTCTGATATAACTGACCGTGACATACCGCAGTCATGCACTTTTCGTCAATAAGGTTCAACTGATCAAATCTTTCCCTCACCCATTCTGCTTCTTCAAGCTCGGTTTCCATTATGACCCTTAAGGAAGGTATCTCGACCTCAATAGGAAGTACTGTATCCATCCCATACACCAAGGAAAAAGGGGTTGCCCCTGTCGAAGTGCGAACGGACGTTCTATACCCATGCAAGGAAAATAGCAACATCTCATGCCAACCCCTATATGTTTTCACCATCTTTTGCAAAATCTTTTTGATGTTCTTGTTCGCAGCTTCGACAGCTCCATTCTTTTGGGACGATAAGGAGAAGAATTGTGATGTTCAATCTTGAAGTTACCACACAACTCTTTCATGTTTTTGTTATTCAGATTAGTACCGTTATCTGTTATGATTCGGCTTGGGATTCTGTATCGACAGATAATCTCCTTTTTGATAAAATGGGCCACCACTTGTCGAGTAACATTGGCGTAGGATGCGGCTTCAACCCATTTTGTGAAGTAATCAATAGCGACCAGAATGAAACAGTGTCTGTTAGAAGCCTTCGGCTCGATTGCCCCAATCATGTCAATGCCCCACATAGAGAACGGCCAAGGTGATGTTAACACATTTAACAACGTTGGAGGCACATGCATCTTATCCGCATAAATTTGGCATTTAGTTGTTCGTTTTAGACTATATTTTCCAAGGCCGCTTCCGCATTTGAAAACAATTTTGAAAACCAATTTTATTGGTAGCGCCACTCAAATTTTTAAAAGGGATCTATTCAACCCCCCCTTCTAGATCCGTGCCTTAGTCTAACAAGTGGTATCAGAGCCTGGTTCTCCGGTGCTTCAAATACAACATTGATAGAATAATGGCTAACGAACCAAAAGGGGCGTACAATAGAGCTCCCGTTTTTAACGGTGAAAATTATAGCTATTGGAAAGACTGTATGCGGGTGCACATTAATTCCATAGATAGAAAGATATGGAACGTTATTCTCAATGGTCCGATTGAAATAACCATGACAAATGAGAATAACGAAGTTGTGCCAAAGCCCGAAGCACAATGGACCGACGACGATGAGCGAAAGTATAATTACGATTGGAAAGCTAAGAACATTCTAATCTCCTCATTAGGTGTAGATGAATACTACCGTGTATCCCATTGCCCTACGGCTAAGACTATGTGGGATGCACTACAAATTGCCCATGAGGGGACAAACGATGTTAAGTTGGCTCGAATCAACACTCTTATACAAGAGTTTGATCTTTTTTTCATGGAGCAAGGGGAAACCATTGCTGACATGCAAAAGAGATTTACTCATCTCATAAACAGATTACATTCACTAGGAAGACCTATTTCCAATGATCTTGCTACTAATAAAGTTTTGAGATGTCTTAGCAGGGAATGGCAGCCGAAAGTGACCGCCATCAAAGAGGCAAATGATCTTACGGTATTAGACCTGACTACATTGTTTGGCAAACTACAAGAGCATGAACAGGTACTCTTGAGTCTTGACCAACATGAAAGGAAAGAAAAGAAGGACAAAGTAAAGATGAGTGAAAAGAAGTCCATAGCTCTTAAGGCTTCTTCCTCGAAGTCTAAAGCAAAAGAGCAAAGTGATTATTCTTCAAGCGACGACGACGAAGAAGACATAAATGAGGACATGAGGCTGTTCGTTAAACGGTATAACCGGTACGTGAGAAAGAACGGCATCCAACATTCGGAGAAGAACCTGGTAAATTTCCGAAGGCAATCAAGGTTCTCCAAAGATGACAATCAAAAAGGCAAAAAGACTAGAGGAACGTGCTATAAATGTGGAAAGCCCGGTCACTACAAACCGGACTGTCCAATGAACAACAAGGGAAATGAAAAGGAACAATCGAAGTCACATAAGAGAGCATCAAGGCCTAGGAGGGCGTACATCGCGTGGGAAAGCGACAGTGATTCTTCCTCCTCTAATGAAAGCTCTAGTGATGAAGAAGAGTCCGTGAATCTATGTCTCTCCGCAAATCAGAAAAAGAAAAAGAAACAGGTACGTCACTCTAGATATAATATGTCATCTAATATGTCTCATTCCGAATTACAAACCGCATTCGATGTTTTACACAAGGAAGCAACTGAAGCCTTTAAGAAACTTGCTTCTAATAGAAGAATTTTTACATATTTAGAGCACAAAGTCTTAGAGTCCGAAAAGAAATTAGAGGACCTTAAGGCTTCCATTGTGAAAGATAATGAATCGGATTGTAAGGACAATAGTAATCCTTTCAACTTTGGTTGTGATACTTGTCATATTTGGCAAGGTGAGGTTAGAAACCTTAAGGCCAAATTAGACAAGGCACTTGAACCTAAAATTACATTTGCAATCGATAAAAAGGATTTTAGAAAAAGTATGATAAACCCATATCAAAAATATGCATATGTAATTAGGGATCAAGCAAGTGAAAGTGATTCTAATGTCGACTTTGTATGCTTTTACTGTTGCAAGAAAGGCCACTCCATTGGTAAATGTCGATTTAGGAGATTTCTTGTTCCTAAAGGCATCTACCAATGGTTGCCCAAACGCAACCGTCTTGTCGCTAACCTATTAGGACCCAATATGCCATTGGGTACCTCCCTTTTCTGAGTTATATTTTGACAGGTGAAATGTGTCGAGTCCACCGAGAGAAGATGGGTTCTTGATAGTGGGTGCTCAAGGCACATGTCTGGAGACATATCCTTATTCATAGACTTCGTGGCTAAGAAGAAAGGGTATGTAACATACGGTGATAACAACCGCGGAGCGATACTAGGTAAAGGTAGTATAGGTAATCCCTCCTCTACTACAATTTCCGATGTGTTGCTTGTCGAAAACCTTAAACATAATCTCCTTAGCATTAGCCAATTATGCGACAAAGGTTACAATCTTTCCTTTTCAAAAGATTGCTGCAAAATTGTGCATGAAAGTGATAAGAAGAATGTGTTTATTGGTTTTAGAATAAAGCATATAGGATTTATAATAAAAGATTACTAGCTGTTGAAGAGTCTGTGCACGTTACGTTTGATGAGTCCTATCCGAGAAATGTCGGAAAGGATAGTGTTGTTCATGGTGCAGGTACATCCACAGAAGACATACTCAAAGGTGGCGAAACGGGGATTGATCAACCCGATAGAGTCAAAATTGAGGAGGATAAGGATGCACACCATGAGGTAACTGAGGAAGCTCATCCGCCTACAAACGATGATCTCCCTCAAGCTTGGAAGTCGTGTAAAGATCATCCAATTGACAATATTCTCGGAGACATCACAAAGGGAGTCACCACTCGATCTAAGCTAAGTAACTTTTGTTATCACTTCGCTTTCGTTTCACAAATAGAGCCTAAAAACCCCAAAGAGGCCCTACTCGATGAGCACTGGTTTTTATCGATGCAAGAGGAACTAAATCAGTTTAAAAGAAACGAGGTATGGGACCTTGTCCCTCCTCCGCGAGGCCATCGAGTAATCGGCACCCGATGGGTGTTTAGGAACAAGTTGGACGAAAACGGGGTAATAACCCGTAATAAAGCGAGATTGGTCGCTCAAGGGTATAACCAAGAGGAAGGCATCGACTATGAGGAAACTTATGCGCCGGTTGCCCGACTCGAGGCTATACGCCTTTTACTCGCCTTTGCATGTGCAAAGGATTTTAAGTTATTTCAAATGGATGTTAAAAGTGCGTTCCTTAACGGTCACATAAATGAAGAAGTATATGTGTCTCAACCTCCCGGTTTTGAATCTCATGAATACCCTGAACATGTTTACAAGTTAAAAAGAGCTTTATATGGTCTCAAACAAGCTCCTAGAGCTTGGTATGAGCGACTAAGTAAGTTTTTACTTAATCAGGGGTACTCACGAGGAAAGGTTGACACTACACTATTCATTAAACGTCAAGGAAAGCACTTGATTTTGGTGCAAATCTATGTTGACGATATTATATTTGGATCCACTAACATGAATCTCGTGAGAGAGTTTTCTGACCTCATGCAGGGCGAATTCGAGATGAGTATGATGGGGGAGCTCACATACTTCCTCGGCCTGCAAATTAAACAACTCCAAGAAGGGACATTCGTGAGCCAAACAAAATATTGTTTGGACTTGATCAAGAGATTTGACATGGCAAAATCCAAGGCCATAGACACCCCAATGCCTACATGCGTAAATTTGGATAAAGATGAAAATGGCAAGGACGTAGAGGTAAAACGATATAGAGGTATGATTGGTTCACTTCTCTATCTTACTGCGTCACGTCCTGATATTATGTTTAGTGTGTGCATGTGTGCACGATACCAATCATGTCCCAAAGAATCCCACCTAAAAGCTGTTAAACGAATTCTTCGATACCTGTCAGGTACCCCGAAGTATGGATTGTGGTATTCTAAGGGTAGTGATTGCTCGTTGGTAGGTTACTCCGATTCCGACTTTGCCGGGTGCAAATCGGATAGGAAAAGCACTAGTGGTACATGTCATTTGTTTTCAAACTCCTTGGTTAGTTGGCATAGCAAGAAACAAGTTTCAGTTGCTTTATCAACGGCCGAGGCGGAATACGTTGCCGCTGGTAGTTGTTGTGCTCAAATTCTGTGGATTAAGCAACAACTACTAGATTTCAATCTTAAACTTGAACGTATTCCTATCCTATGTGACAACACTGGCGCTATTAACCTTACCAAAAATCCCGTATTACACTCTCGCACTAAACATATAGAAATTCGACACCATTTTCTTAGGGACCATGTTGAGAAAGGTGATGTTGTATTTGAACACGTTGACACTAAAAACCAACTAGCGGACATTTTCACAAAGCCGCTAGCAACGGAACCTTTCTTTCATATCCGCCGAGAACTTGGCATCCTCGACATTTCGGAACGGGAATAATATTTGCTGATGTTATCTTATTTCATTCAAATAATCATGCTGTTGTACTTCTAACAATTTGATATTCGTGTAAGTACAAGTATGGTGTTTATCAAGCTACTCCGGCATTAAGGTGATATTGTTCCATTTCTCTCTCTCTCTCTCTAATAACTCTCATGATCAACAATTGTATCGTTTGACCTATGTTGCATATGTATGACATTTTTTTTGTATGATAAATTGTTTGGATGCAAATTTTTTTGTGGCATTTTAGGTAGGCATCAAATATGGCTTGATATGTGACATTAAGTGCAAATCTGCATTTGTGCATCCGAACTGAGCTACACACCAAATCTGAACAGTTCAACTCTTTTTCAACAAGAATGAATGAAAGATTTGCAGCTTTCACAACTGCCCATGGATACCAAGAAACAGCCGTCTCTCGCAGCATCAATCGCCTGAATCAAGCAGTGGATTACCTCACTGATATGGCTGATCCATATCGTTATCCGTCTTCCTTTGATATGGGCAAGGGACAAGGATATTAGTCATTTGTTTTTGCATTTGCTCATTCTCCATGTTGTTTTTGTTATCATGTTCTGTTTTATCTCTCCTAAGTGCACACTAATGTTTGTTTTACAGTCTTGATTCCTATAAAATGTTATGACTTATGTGTCCTTAATTTGGTTTAATCTATTTTTAATATTTTGCTCATTGTCAATATTTTGTGTGGATATTGGTATATGATTACTTATAGCCTGTTGAGTATTTTGTTAATTGTTAATATGCCAAAACTTTACCTTTCTCCATCTCTTTTTGATGTTGTCAAAGGGGGAGAAAAGACAAGTAGATTGTAGATCACAACAGCTATGACTGTAAAAGAAAGGGGGAGCTTACTACTATGTTAAAGATATCGCATGTTGTGTTCACCAAGCTTCGCATAGGTTTGTCATCATCAAAAAGGGGGAGAATGTGAGGGAAAACTGTCTCACAACATACGTTCTCAAGTTTCGATGATGACAAAGTACAACCTCGGATGAATCAGAGTCGTCATGCATACTTACGATGATGACAAAGTACAACCTCGGATGAATCAGAATCGTCATGCAATACTTAACATATTACATCCTTCCTATATCCTTTTAAATCATCATATTTCATTGGCAATATATGTGACTAATGTTTGGTCGTGACAAGATGCACGAAACAACAAACATATCAATTTTTGCAGGTTTTGTAGCTATGAGTCAACCATACCGTCAGCACACAATTTCATTCAGTTCACACGGGTCAGCGCATGAAGGTCATGCGTCGACCGTTAACTTGGCGCATGCAGGTTTAAGAATCTCACGGGTCAGCGCATGAAGATCATGCGTCGACCGCTGACTCGGCGCATGACAGTTTGAGAATCACACGGCTCAGCGCACGCCGACCCTATGGTCGACCGTTCGCGCGCAGAAACAGAAATTCTGCTATGTTTCATTGATCTGTCAACTGTCTGTTTTGTATATTACTATAAATAGCTGTCTTTTCAATTTTAACAATTAACATTTTTTTAAAAGAACATTTTTTTTACAACATTTTTGAAAGCATTGTGAGAAAGTGTTCAGGTCAAGAAACGTGAAAGAGGTGCATCAGTGTTCTTCATCTTCATCGTTCAATCAACTCACAAATCCTCAAATTATAGATAATCAATTTTTTGCTGCGGTTTGTGGTTTGCTCGACGGTGATAAGGTTCGAACGCGTGATTGAAGATCCGGTTCGAGTGGAAGCTGGTGCAGGTGTTTCTTGGGAGAAAACCTTTGAGGTTTTACCTATCAAGACTACAGGTTTTGAAGGCTTTTGTTACGGAATCGTCGGTTCAATAATCAAGCGAGTGCGAAGGTGATTGATTAGCGGAAGGTTGATCAATCTAGTAGCTAGGGCGTTGAAAGGTTGAAGACGTTCCGGGTTCAATTTGGGTGTGTCTAAGATCAGCCGTGCCGAAGGTTTGATCAACGGAAGAGTTGTCAATAAGGTGGCTGCAATCGGAGGTCATTCACATCAAATTGGAGGACTTGATTCATCTTGAATCAAGGGGCAAGAAGTGGTAGAAATTATCAGCAACATTAAGATTGTTTGTATCAATTGTCTATCGATTCTTGTGTATAACTGTTCTACCAAACAGGTGATATCTATTCAATACATATCTCAATTCTCTTTGTAGAATTGAGGGCAGACGTACCCCAACGCGAGGACGACTGGGGGAACTGCCTCATCAAATCTTGTGTTCCTTTATTTTCTGCATTTTCAATTACAGCTTAAAAATTAAGTGATTCTAGAATAAGTGATTTTGTCAAATTGTAGTATTGATTGAGTGAGTTGGTGAAACACTGTTTTTTAACTACTAAGTACAATAGAAATACTGTACTAAGGCTTTTTCAATCACTCATTCAACACAAATATCACTTAAGGTATTTGTGCACACCAACTGTTCGACAAAAGTGCTGAACTAAAATTGCCTTAATTTTGCTGCTAGTTTTGGTGTAATTTTTGATCATTGGAATAAGGAAATAGTACGAGTGAATCACATCTGAGTTTTGCATAAAAGTGTGTAGTGATTTACTATCCGTTATCGTCTTAAATTCATCCGCTTGACGCATATCCGGCTCTCCAATAGTTGTTCGTTTTAGACTATATTTTCCAAGGCCGCTTCCGCATTTGAAAACAATTTTGAAAACCAATTTTATTGGTAGCGCCACTCAAATTTTTAAAAGGGATCTATTCAACCCCCCCTTCTAGATCCGTGCCTTAGTCTAACATTTGTGACATTTCCTAGCATATTGAATACAGTCAGTTTCCAAAGTCAACCATTAATACCCAGCCCTCAAAATTTTCTTGGACATGGCATATCCATTGGCGTGAGTGCCAAATGTTCCTTCATGAATATCTTGCATTAACAAATCTGCTTCTCGTCTATCAACACATCTAAGCAGGACCATGTCATGATTTCTTTTATAGAGCACATCCTTACTGAGAAAAAACTTAGATGCTAATCTTCTCAAGGTTTTCTTGTCAAGTGACGTAGCATCAACTGGATATTCTTGTTTTAACAGATAATTCTTTATGTCGTGGAACCATGGCTTGTTATCAATTTCTTCTTCAACCATCTGATAGTAGGCAGGCTCAGTCGTGCGTTCAATTCGAATGAGAGTAGCATCATTTAGATACATGAATTTCCACATTAAAGCTAACATGGCTAGAGCATCGGCAATATGATTTTCAGATCTCGGGACATGCTTGAAAGTGATCTCATCAAAGTATTCAATCATTTCAACAATGTAGGCTCTGTAAGGGGTCAAATTCTCATGTCTGGTCTCCCATTCTCCTGTAACTTGATAAATAACCAAAGCTGAATCTCCAATTACTTCGAGAAGTTTGATTCTTAGGTCAATAGCTGCTTCGAGGCCAAGAATGCATGCTTCATATTCGGCAATATTGTTTTTACATTCAAAGTCTAGCCTTGCTGTAAATGGGGTATAACCACCTTCGGGATTCATCAGAACGGCACCTACACCATGCCTACTGTAATTTGAGGAACCATCAAACATCATTTTCCACCAAAGACCTGGCTCGGGACCTTCATCAGGACCTGGCTCTTCATAATCTTTCACCAACATAATGTCTTCGTCCGAAAAATCAAACTTAAGAGACTCGTAATCTTCAACTGGCTGATCTGCAAGATAATCTGATAAGACACTGCCTTTGATAGACTTCTGGGCCACATACTGGATGTCATATTCTGATAACAACATATGCCAACGGGCGAGCCTTCTTGTCTGAGCGGGTTTCTCAAAAATATACTTTATCGGGTCCATTTTTTAAATCAATAAAGTAGTATGACAAATCATGTACTGCCTCAAATGTCTGGCAGCCCATGCCAAAGCACAACATGTTTTCTCTAAAAGTGAATATCGGCTTTCATATCAGTGAACTTCTTGCTCAAATAATAGATGGCGTGTTCCTTTCGTCCGGACTCATCCTGTTAACCTAACACGCAACCCATTGAATTCTCGAGTACTGTTAAATACATGAAAAAAGGTCTTCCCGGAACAGGTGGTATTAAGATAGGAGGCTCTTGAAGGTAGCCTTTAATCTTATAAAAAGCTTGTTGGCAATCTGAATTCCAAACAACTGTCTGATCTTTGCGTAACAATTTGAAAATGGGCTCACAAGTAAGAGTCATATTGGAAATAAATCTGGATATGTAGTTTAATCTTCCAAGGAAACCTCTGACTTGTTTCTCAATTTTCGGAGCCGGCATATCTTGAATGGCTCGAACTTTATCTAGATCTACCTCAATCCCTCGGTGGCTAACAATGAAACCGAGCAATTTCCCAGATCTCACTCCAAAAGAACACTTGGCTGGATTTAGTCTCAACTGATACTTCCTGAGTCTTTCGAACAACTTTAAAAGATGATTCAAATGGTCCTCCTCACTCTGAGATTTGGCGATCATGTCATCGACATACACTTTTATCTCTTTATGCATCATGTCATGAAATAACGTCACCATGGCTCTTTGATAAGTGGCACCAGCATTCCTCAAACCGAAAGGCATGACTTTATAACAGTAAGTTCCCCAAGGAGTAATGAAAGTATTCTTTTCCATGTCGTCTGGATCCATCTTGATTTGGTTGTATTCGGAGAAACCGTCCATAAACGAGAAGACTGCAAAACGAGTCGTATTATCCACCAATGTATTAATATGTGGAAAAGGAAAATCGTCTTTTGGACTGGCCTTGTTCAGATCCCTATAATCCACGCACATTCTGACCTTCCCATCTTTCTTCGGTACAGGTACAATATTAGACACCCATTCGGGGTACTTGGATACTGCCAAGAAACCTGCATCAATCTGTTTCTTCACTTCATCTCGAATCCTAAGAGCCATATTAGGTCTAGTTCTTTGGAGGTTTTGTTTCACTGGCGTGCATTCTGTTCGGAGCGGTAACTTGTGGACCACTATGTCTGTGTCTAAACCTGGCATATCCTGATATGGCCAAGCAAATACGTCCACATACTCTTTTAAAAGCTTTACCAATTGCTGCTTGACTTCTGCCCCAAGTGTTGCCCCAATATTAACCTCTTTCTTGTCTTCTTCCGTGCCAAGATTAATAACATCTATGGGTGTTCGTAACATGCCATTTTTGCCAGTTCATCAGGGATCTCAAAATCTCCGTCCTCATCTTCGGCTTGGTATATTGGTGATTCAAAGTCAGGAGGGAAAGCAAAGTCAATGGATTCAACAGGTTTTGGGGTATCACTGCATGTTGGAATGGCTTAATTTATTAAAACACACAAGGAAAAATGCAGCAACAAGAAAAATCTTTTGATGATTTTTTTAATTAGAAAATTGCCATCTTCTTTTTAAACATGGAAGCAAAAACAATTAAGGAAACAACAACAAAAGGATTTAACAAAACAGTTCATTAATCATAATATTCTTGAAAGCACGGGGCCCTTACAAAATACATCCTATAGCCTTGGGCATGGCTATGGAGGTTTAAAGATAAAACAACAACAAGTAAAGAAAACAAACAAATTACTTCGACATAGGAAAGATCACGGGAATTTCAACAGCCTCTCAATTGCCTAAAGCAGCCTCGCTATGATATACCAAATATTCAATATCCTCGTCTTCAAAATCTTCTCCCATGACATTGACTTGGAATCCTCCACTGATGAACACCTCTTGGATAGTCTACGGACGTCCTTCGACGTGTGTTGATGTTTCGACATGAGTTGGTTTGTAACCCAACCCTTGGCGACCCAGTCTTGCTTTCACCTCAATAACTTCTCCCCAACCTGTAGGAGTACCCTCTTTTAATGTAGACTTGATGCTCTGGGTGAATGCAAAAGATGGACCGCTCTTTGCCCCTGTGTCTTCTATTATCACCGCGTTAGCTATTTCAAACGCTTGGAAAGAAGTTTCCAACGCATCCTCATCTGCCTCAATATACCTGAATGACGATAAATTACTCACCATCAAGTCCTCTTCGCCATGCACAATTACCAGTTTGTCATTTACAACAAATTTCATCCTTTGATGCAAAGTGGAAGTCACTACCCCTGCTACGTGAATCCAAGGCCGTCCCAACAAATAGCTGTAAGTCGGGTTAATGTCCATTACCTGAAATGTGATGTCGAACACGTGAGGGCCTATCATAATTGGCAATTCCACTTCCCCAACAACCGTTCTTCTTGAACCATCAAAAGCCTTCACAATCAACGACGTCGGCTTCATCTCTGCCCCTTCATATGCTAACTTTGCGAGCGACATTTTAGGCAACACGTTCAACGAAGATCCAGTATCAACCAAAACTCGCGCCAACGTGTCCTCCTGACATCTGATAGATACGTGCAAAGCACAGTTATGATTACGTCCTCTCCTTGGCAGCTCTTCATCACTAAAACTCAGAGTATTGCAGGCTGTAATATTGGCTATCACCGAATTAAATTGGCCAGGGGTTATATCCTTCGTCACATGTGCTTGCATTAACCCTTTTTGTAGAGCCTCTCTATGGGCCGGGGAATTCATCAAGAGAGACAAAATTGATATTTTTGAGGGGGTTTGATGGAGCTGATCAACAACCTTGTAATCGCTTTTTCGGATAATCCTTAAGAACTCTTCAGCATCTCCTTCTGTGATGGGCATTTCTTTGTCTTTGGCTGTCATGGAAGGGGTAACCTCTTTTGGAGCAACCACTGTTATCTTGGGTTGATATATTCGACCACTACGAGTCATCTTGCTCATTCCTGCAATATTTGTCACATCAACTTGGTCATCCTTCACTTCCTCATTCTGAATAATCTTCCCAGATCTTTGGTCTAACATAACCATATCATACTTCCACGGGACTAGCTTTGTATTCTCAAAAGGGAACGATCTCGGCTTCTGAATAACAATTGGTCAAGGCTGATCAACAACAGATTTGTCAAAAACAGGCTTCACATTTTTGCTGATCATATTGAACACATGGACTTTCTCGTTTTTCCTTGGTAGATTGAAAACAGGCTCAACCACCGAAACTTCCTCCTTCTTTACCTTGATACCTACTTGCAATAATCCATCGTCAATCAGACTTTGCATATCTTTTTGTACGACACCACACTCTTTAGGATTAACAGAACACTCCTCACAGTCACTGTGGGTACCTTTAATCAGCCCTGCTTTCAACAGTTTCTCATGAAGTGACCTCAATGGAGTCTTGATTTCTGACACATCATAAACTAACCTTTCATTTGAAGCCTCTTCTATAGCATTAACTCCTCCATGATTTGGCAATGGGTTACTTTTAACATTAGGTGGTACATCATCAAAGGACAAAGTCTTCTTCTCTATGAGCTCCCTGACAATATGTTTCAAGGCATGACACCCCTCTAAGTCATGGCCGGCAGCACCATCATGAAAGGCACAATGAGCATTTGGATTGTAATGAGGTGATGAAGTGTCTGAAGGTGTATTCAATGGTTGCGTTGTTACCAGCCATTGTTGCACCAAAGTCAGGTACAACTCTGTATAGGTCATTGGTATCTGAGGAAATGGAGGCCTCGTTGTTGGTCTTCGATTTTGGTAATTTTGCCTTGGTGCCTGAGACCTTGGCTGCTGATATTGCTGATAGGGTGGAGCGTTGGGCGCTCGTTGATACCCTTGTTGTTGAACTGGTTGATATATGGGTGCTGGTTGCACTGTCTGATAATTCGGAACAGGGTGATTGAAAGCAGGCGTTATAGCTGCCACATATGGTTGTTGACCATACTGTATTGGATACATTGGTTGTTGTTTCAAATTTTGCTGAGGTTGCTGGACATAGCCTTGTGGAGGTCGTTGATATCGTTGGTAAGGCTGCTTCCAAGTTTGATTTCTTTCCCCCACTGTTATGGCGTTTGTTTCTCCCTCCTTCTTTTTATGAAAATTACCACTGAACTTCTTGAAAATGTTGTTGTTGGAACCACTGGAACTACTAGTCATTTTTCCATTCTTCAATCCCAATTCCACTCTCACCCCCACAACCACTATATCGGAGAAACTTGATGTTACACTGCTAATCATCTTCTCATAAAATTCTGGTCTTACCGTATCCACAAACCAATCTGTCAACTCTTTTTCATTTAAAGGAGGCTCCACTTGAGAGGCAGTCTCTCTCCATCGTTGTGCATACTCTTTGAATGATTTAGAACTCTTTTGTGTCATACTCAACAACTGTCTTCTGTCAGGGGCCAAATCCATATTATATTTGTAATGCTTTATGAAAGCACCGGCCAAGTCTTGGAAACTGTGAATGCGAGATTGACCTAGGCTCAAATAACACTTAGAAGGGGCTCCTTTCAAGCTATTCTGGAAATGATGGATCATCAGCTTATCATCTTCTACATGTGCAACCATTCTTCGGTAATACATGATCAAATGCGTCAGAGGACAAGTAGCACCGGTGTATTGATCAAAGTTGGGGATTTTGAATTTTGGCGTGATTACCAATCTAGACACTAAACACATATCCCTGGCATCAGTACCAAAGATATCATTCCCTTCCATTGCTCTAACCTTCCTCCCTATAGTTTCTACACTCTCCTTCAATTTCTCATGTCGTCCACTTCCTTCTTCAGACCCATCAGGAACTTCAAACACTTGTGGGTGGTTGTGAAAAACAGGACGTACTTGAGTTTGTACAGAGGCTGGAGTATAAGTCGAAACAGCTCGGGGAATTTCTTCCCCTAGAGGAACTGATTGTTGACTGACTGGCGGCGGAGGTACAAAACCTGGTATTAATCCATACGGCGAGATACTTGCAACAGTGACTGCCGTTGGGATCGGCTCCACAACTACGTTAGTGATTTCAGAAACTACAATGGCCTGAGTGTCCATTTTTGCATTGATGACTTGTAAGACTTCCAAGATTCGTCTTACGCTTCCTCGTAAATCTTCAAGTTCGTTGTCAACCCTATCTAGAGCCAAATTGTGTTCTTCCATTCTTTGACGAGCTTGGGCTCGTGTGTTGTATTGATGGCGAGTATTCAGTATGATTCTGGAGATAAGACAGCGAGATAAGACACAACATAGGAAATGCACATGAAATGCTATGGGTGCAGATGCAAAATTAATCATTCAAGGAATCCAAAGAAATATTTGCAAAAATTATAACAACGGGGAAATAAAGCAAATTCAAAGTCTTCATAGATTAATAACTGAGAGTTTTACAATAACAATTCGAAACTGAAACACAAATCTCCAATACAGATACATGATAAAAACACAAAAAGATCCTAGGTCTTCTGGTTAAAGGGTCTTTCATCTTCTGGTTGACTCTTCTTTCCACCTTGATGGACCAACTCTTGAAGCTTTTCCTTCTCTTGCATAACCGTGAAATACTTATCTCTCCAAGTTTTTCCTTCTCTTTCAGCTTTTGCCAACGCATCTTTCAATTCTTCCACAAGAGTAAGTTTTGTTAGGTTAGGCTTAAAACGGGTATAGAACATTTTCAAGGCTGCTTCTCTCACCCATGATAAGTAAGATTCTGAAACAGCAATGTCAGGGTAATCCAAAGCATTCATTCCCCTTGTGTGGATGTGACGCCACGCATACATAGTCTGAGCCTTGTAGGCTGGATCCTTCCCTTCTTCAATGTAGAAACTTCTCAAAAGAATTGGGTCTGGTTCATTCTTCATTGGGTGTCCCAACTGGCGACGAGCTAAAATGGGATTATAGCTAATGCAACCATCAATGCTGACAAGCGGAACATTTGGGAAATCCCCACAGCTCTGAATCATGGTGATCCCTCCATACATGGGGTCATACCACTTAATATCTGAATGTTTGAGTAACAGCAAACTCTCTGCCCATGAGAGTCCATTATGCATATCCCAGAGTGCTGAAAGCCTTGGCAAGTGCAAAATAAACCACTTCTATAGAAGAACGGTGCAACACACAACCTGTCCAACTCCATGACAGTTTCTGCGGTGGATGGAAAAATACATATCAGCCAACAAAGTGGGTACGGGATTTCTGATTAAGAAAAGGTTGATTGCACTCGCATCCACAAAATTATCAGCAGTCGGAAACAGGAAAAGTCTGTAAATTAGCAAAGCCAGAATGGCCTCAAATGCTTTAGAATTCTTCGACTCGGCATAACATTGAGCTTTTTCATACAGGAACATAGCTGGAAATCCGTATAGCCCTCCCTTAGCAGTCATATGAGATCGTACTTCATTGACCTCCAAATGTGCGGCCTCTGCAATTACTCTTTCGCTAGGAGTCCCTTCTCTTCCAGAACATGGTCTGGGAGTGACGCCTAATCCCATTAGGGCAGAATATTCTTCCAAGGTTGGCAGCAATTGGTAATTTGGAAACGTGAAACAATGATAGGTCGAATCATAAAACTGCACAAGCGCTGACAACATCTCTTCATCCACTTGAATTTCTAGTAAAGACAACATATTCCCATACTTCTCTCTGAACGCCTCAGGGTCTTCTACTAAACCTCCCAGTTTCCTCAGGTTTTCCAAATTTGGGCTTCGGAACACAATCTCTGTCTTATTTCCAGAATCCATCCTATAATATCTGCAAAACAATCTTTAGTTCCTTGAATGATTAATAAATATGAATGCAAATGTACAAAGTATCATGGAACTCAGATTCTGTAAACATCAAAAACGTCATAGACTTAATTTCATTGGATTACAAAATTTTAGTACATCTTACAAAAGTCTTAAACAGAAAGCTAAATAAAAGCTAACAAAAGTCCTAAGAAGGTTCTCCTAACAGTCTCAAGTTGAGTTTCTCAATCTGTTTTTCCATCTGGGCCTTCTCAAGAATGAGCTTATCCATGATCACCTTCCATGGAGTCGACTGAGGACTAGAAAAAAATAAATCTTTTTGCACCTTTCTCTTCCTGCAAGAGAGTACCTCTTCATTCTTCAACTCTAATTGCTTCTGGAGTTCTGCACTCTCTTCAACAACTACATGATACTTGTGCTTCCAAGCGTCTTCAGTTTGTCGTGCCTTGCTCAAGGCAATCCTTAGCTTCTCCTCCTCAGACATGAAAATCAAGGTGCGCTCCTCTTTTAAAGCTATGGGTTCTTGTAGAGAATAGGTCATCTTCAACTCAATGGCTCTCTTTTGAACCCATTGGAGATAAGGTTCCAAAGAGACACAATTAGGTTTTCCCAAGTCTTTCTTTCCCTTTTTGTGCAAATGACCCCAAGCTTTTAGAATCTTCTCTTTCTGCTCTCGACTATCTTCCTTGAAGAAAATATTTTCCAAATGAATAATGTTGGGCTTGTCCTTCAAAGGGTATCCCAACTGTCGACGAGCAAGGACTGGGTTGTAGATGATTCCTCCATTAGTACCAAGAAGAGGTACATTATCAAAATCTCCACAACTGTTAATGATCATTATTCCCTCATAGTCTCGATTGTACCAATCAATATCAGAATGCGTGAGAGCCATAATCTTCTGTGACCACCACCCCTTCTTTGGATCCCAAAAGGCCTTAGCTTTAGGCAAGTGTGAAATAAACCACTTGCACAGTAAAGGAGCACAACAAGTGATCATCCCTCCCTTGTGGAAATTTCTAAGATGAACAGAGTGATACGCATCCGCTAGCAGAGTAGGTACAGGGTTTTTCTTCAAGAAGATCTTAATGGCGTTGAGGTCTACAAAGTTCTCGAAGCTAGGGAACAGAAAGATACCATATATGAGCAGGGCAAGGATAGCCTCGAATGCATCCATGCTCAAATGATCTGCATAGTATTGAGCTTTTTCAACCAAAAATTCTGCACTCAACCCAAAAACTCCTCCTTTTGTGGTCATGTTCTTTTCAATATCAACCAATCCTAAACGTGTAGCTTTGACAATGTCTTGTTCCTTAGAGTCCTTCTCCATGATCGGAAAAGGAGACTCTTCAAGAATGGGCAACCCAACCAAGTGAGAGTACTCTTCTAGCGTGGGCACTAGCTGATAATCGGGAAAGGTGAAACAGTGGTAGAGTGGATCATAGAACTGGAGAAGCGTAGAAAGGAGTCCACTATCCATCTTTATCTTTATTAGTAACAACAGCTTCCCATACCTACTCTGGAATCCTTCTGGATCTGTCACCAAGGTACCCAACCTCCTTAGGTCATCTAGTTTAAAACCTTTGTAAGTGTACTTCAATGTTGTCTTTCTTTTACCCTCCATAACGACCTCTGATGTTTACAAAAAAAGTCTGAGTTCCATGAAACCTTATGATATGATGTTCATGAATGCAAGAATGCAACAACACAGGTAAATGCAAAGATCACACATATGCACACAAACACAAGCCTAGGTTTAAAGGACGAGCATGGATCTAAGGTCTACCCATCCCCAAAAAGGTGTGTAATAGGGATTTTCAAACCTGTAGAGCAGGGTTCTAAACGGTTCTCAGAGTCATCAACCCATCTTTCGGATATTATCAACTTCCCAAATTACTTGGTAATCGACAATATTCTCAAGAGAGTCTCGTCTAAGTGTAGTATCGCGTATCAACTATTTCGGAAATACTTCCTTATAGCCATCGCACTACGTCCTAACAAGGCCAAAGTGGAGTAAAATGTAATCTAAAAGTCCACAGTGTCATGGGATCCTTCGTCGAAAGTAGCATTGTTTTCACGAATACTCATTCAACAATACTAAACTCTCAAGAGGGCCTACACTGAGCGGTGGTTTCTCAAGTTAGCTTGGTCGGGAATCACCTCCCTATAAGCCTCCTTGAATATACCACCATCCTATCATAATTGCACTCAAGTCCGGGTATAGGACCGTTTCACCACTCAAAGGTCCCAATATCCAACAATCAAACAAATATATACAAATATACATGTTAAACAAATATTCACAAATATAGCACATAAAATTAAACAAAATAGGCTAAAACCTCAAGTTTAAGTCTATCCAGTGAAGTCGCCATTTCTGTTGCGGTGAGAATCGTGATACCAAGCTATTGAATTAACTTGAATCTTTAATTCTTAGAATTCACAACCGGACTTTAATTTATCCAAAGGAAAGGTCTAAAGAGAGAAAGAACCTTTTGCGCAATGTAACAACAACGCTAAGAGATTCGGGGATCGGGGGTTGGTTATGCATAGGGTAGGTATTTCACATCCTAAACATCTGTAGTACTCTACAGGAACCTTTTGTTTGTTTGTATGCTAAGCTTGCTAAATGTTTGCTATGGATTGGGTTAAAGGTGTAGGTTAAACCTAAAGATATATACACTAAGTTTGCTCGCAAAGACATCGCGTCTCCTGCCTACGTATCCTAACTAGGATAGAATCAGAGCAATCGTAGTTCACCTCACTAGGTTTGAAGAGCACTTGATTATGATCAAGGTTCAAAGGGGGACAAACATTACAATGCTTGTGTAGAGTTTAAGGAAACTCTCTAGATCTAAGTTGAACACTCAAGAAAGGAAAGTAAGTAATTATCTCCATGATTCTTACATAGAGTTAACAAACTATATCCTAAGTTCTAGTTGAAAGAGAACTCCTAACAAGGGGTTGGCTTCTTAGACTTTAAGCAAAGTCTAAAGGACAGGTTCTAACTTAACTAAGTGGATAGATGACTTGACAAAGTCGAGGGAGAGTGATGAGCTATCTATGACCCAAAGGTCAATAGAGAGACTTTCCTTTGGAAGGATAGAGGGGGAGGCAACTTGGATGAGAACTAAATAGTTCCATCACTTGGGGAAACTAAACTTAACAAAGCATAAACATTAAACATGATGAATACAAGAAACATGGTTACAACCAAGCATATACAAGCATGTTAAAACAAGCAAAGATTTCAAATAGGATAAATGGTTACAACCAAAGCATGCAAGTGTATGACAATAGGCAAGCAAAGATGAGTTCTTACAAGACTCAATGAAGGATGAAGACTCAAGCATATCTTGACAAAGATGAAGGTAATGACCAATGCAAATAAGTCAACTTCATGGGGATAATACATGGAAATCAAATGAATCAAACATGATGAATATATAGGAGGTATGGTTACAACTACAAGGGAATCAATCACAAACAAATCTTACAAGATAATTCAAGCATGGCTTAAGAGAAATTTCAACAAGAAGCAAGGTAAACAACCTTAAGGATAAACAACTTTCAAGTGGAAAAAAGTATCACAAACATGAACATCTTTGAAATATTTTCTCATTAAGTGAAACTAGACAATATTAAGAGCATTTTGAAATAAAATGGATAAAAATAATGAAGCATGAGAAAGTTATGAAGTTTTTAATTTTGTGAAGAAATCATAAAAGAAATTAAGTGATAAAAAGAAGGGAGGCACCTGGTGGGTGTTGAACCCACCACCCTTGGAATACCAATTCAAAATCTTGCCAATTGAGCCAAGCAGCACGCGCATGTTATATGAGAGGAAAGAAACACAAAATATTGAAAACGAGGCAAAAAATGGAAAATCAAAAAGGGTTGATCTCCACTATGGATCGAACCCAGGATCTAGAGGTACAAGGCACATGAGATAGTGAAGGCTTAACCACTGGGGTGGCGATACATCTGTGTATTTTGCCACCCCTAAAACTTAAGTACCTAACAAAACCAAGAAATCTGGGCAAGGCAACAACATGGGAGGCAAGCAACAACATGGAAACGATAACACCATAACTTCATCAATACTCCATCAAATTCAACAAAATTTTAGTCTATCTTGAGTGAAATTTCACAAGGATCACAATGGTAATGTCAATTCTTCAAGATGATGCACACATTTCAAAATTCAAATGTAAATGCAAGTTGAGGCTTAGAAATGCATTTTGAAAACCAAGGATCAGACCAGATGCCTTTAAACTTATGTAATGGCCCAAGCAACATTCAAATGTGTTAATTAATGATTCTAGATGTCAAGGCCAAACAGAAACAACTTCAAACAAGGAACTGATATGCAAGTGGTAAGATGAAACTTGAAATTGCAAATTGAATGTCACAACTCAAAATAGAAAGAAACATGAACAGGTGAGGGTATGCACAACTTCAAAATTCATAAACCAATGATTCTTGATGCACAAGCCATACCAAAACAAGTTTAATCAAAAATTGACATGCAAGTTGCACAAAATGCCTTGAAAATGCGTTATGATGATCCTAGCTCAAAATAGAAGAGATCAAGATTAAATGAAGGTGGGAACATCTTATAAACATGTTATCCAACGATCCTAGATGCCTAGATCAATCAAAATCAGTTCTAAACCCAAATTGGCATGTAAGTTGCAAAAATGCTTGGTATGCAAAAGGCTAGCTTCATCTCATGACAGAAGGGATTAAGGCTAAATGAAAGCATGCACACCTCTCAAATACATTGCTCATGGAATTTGGATGCAAAATTTATGCAAAGATGACTCTAAACAGAAATTGACATATGGACTGTCATAGTTTGTACAAGAGTGTTTAAAATGCTGTTTGGCAATTTGAAGATAGTTCATGATGCAGCCTATGCATTTATCATACAAAACGAATTATGCACAAAAGATCTCAACAAGATGTAAGAATTTAGCACAAGTGATGGCACATGAATTGAAACATAAAAAACAGAAAACATGACAGCAAGGCACATGATAGCAAATATGGCAATATTAATGATCAATGGTAAGCCCTAGTTTTATATGCACATATCAATTTTCAAAACATATGTCAAATGTCAACCTACAGCAAAATAGTATTATCGCATTTTCAAATGGACCTAGGCAGTTGGCAGCATGTATGGATCTTCAAAAAGGCAAGGCTGGCACACATCAACAAATGGTTCTAATTCCTAATACACACAATAGTTTGCAATTTTATCAAAGGTATCATGGCAATTGGTTCAATAGAAAGCACAAGGCACAAAGATATAAGTGAGCAAAATTGAACAATTTGGGTTGGCTGGCAAGTTTAGGGCAGATTCATATCAAGGTTTCAAGAGATGAAACCATGCCATGATTCAAAAGGTATCAATTTTCATGTTATCAATCAATATGCAACAAGACAAATGGCAGGAAACAACCTTCAATACATATGGACATATCAAGCTGAGACAATCATATCACATAAACCAAATGAGAAACACCAACTGATGCAAAAACATAGTGCCAAGCACAAATCATGATTTCAAGGCAACAAGGCTTTTGTGTTAACAAACACCAAACAAAACTCAAAGTAATATGAGGGCACCTTAATATATCAGATGGCAAGTATCAAACTTAAAATACATGTCAAGAAAGTTGCAATCATCAAGATATCAAAAAAAAAAGGTTTTGGTCCTCATCATTCCAATGAGTCATCCCAACAACCTTGACAAGTTTAATGAAGCAGAACCACTCACAAGCAAGCTCAATATACATTAAAGACCAAGTTTCAACACACACATGCTCTTAAAAGATGGTAGATCAAAAAATGACTTGTTGGTGGAAAAGATGCATATGGGCTGAAAATGCAAGAACAAGATCTGCTGCAGAACCAAACCAAACTAGCTTTCCACAATGCAAACATCTTATAAACACTTACATGAGGGTTTATAAACCAAAAATTAACTAATCATGATCATGATATGAAAGTGGTAATGCTACAACAATAGGTTAATATTCTCACAAGCAGGGCCAACACAAGACAGCATCAACTTCAAAACATTTGCAACAGTTATGAACTAAAGACCCCCTAGAATTCACACATGACTTAGGTACAATGATACATCATGAAATGGCCAACAAAACACTTAGACATGATATGATCAAAACAAGCACAAAAACTGGCAGATTTTCATGTAAGCTTCATCTTGCATTTAAACACCAATATGTCAAGTATGTTTATGACATAAATAAAAAGGATAGTAACCACTAACCTTTTGTAGACCTCCAAGAAGGATTGTTACAATATGGAATGCCTTGAGAAAGCTCCAGCTGTTGTCCAACTCTGCCTTGATGAAAAACAGCCCTTGCTTGCACTTGAAGGAACTTGTGACAAACCTCAAAATAAATGAGGATCGGGTTGTTTTATGTTATGGATAGTTGATACATCATATATCAAAGGTGTATGGAGGGTTAGGGTGATGAAAACAGGTCTGGACAGAGATTTGCTTGATTTTGTGTGTGAGGTCAAACTTGCTTGGTTTGAAAGTTGACTTTTGGGAGAATGGAGTTTTTGAGTGGTTTAAGAGTATGAACACCTTCCACACATCATTTATGGATTGTGCAGAGGGTTTTTGGAGGATTGGAGTGTGTGGAAATGGATTTGGGAAGCCAACTGCTCAAGGCAGATTTTGATGAAATTTGGAATTTTGAAAATGAAGCAAACAAGAAAGGAGTGAGAGCTGTGGTTTTTCTCTTAGTTCTAAGAGTGATCCTGTGTCTTGAGTATCATAGAGGGAGCCTCTATTTATAGGAAAAATGAAGGGTGAGGACAGATTTGTAACTTTGGCACTTTCGAAGGGATTTTGAAGAGGTAACTTTGCTTGAGGGTTTGGTGCAGCTGCAAAATTCAAATCTTTGGCTCAGCTGATGCATTGCTCAAGTGGTATGAATGATATAATGGTGATTGGAGTGGCTAGGAAATAGGGGGCTGTTTGCTGCAAGTGTGCAATAAAGTTTCTCTTTCTTCCATTATATGATTAAAATACTCCCACTTGCCTCCAAGTTGCAAGTCTCACTAAACCTCCTTATTTTCTGCATTTCTTCTCTTCAAATCCTCTAAATATCAGATAGTAATAAGATCCAAGGGCTGAGAATAGCTCAATTGGTCAAAGGATGAGTTTGTGAAAAATTGAAAGTGTGGGACTCAAGTGTTAAAACCTCATCTTGTTAGATTCATAACTCTCAGCTCATAAGGGCTATGGAGGAGTTCTAGTACATTTTGGAAAGCCCTCATGTAGATCTACAACTTTCATGTTTTCATGAGTTTCAGATTTCCAAAGGAACTTGGCCAAAAAACCTCTCAAAGTTGCTGAAAACAAGCCTAAAAGTGAAATAACTTAGAATTTTTCTAAGTTACTTTTCCCTCTTGTAATGCATTTGCTCATAACTCCAAATCTATGCATTTTCTGATCATGGACCACTTTGGAACTTTTTTAGTACTTGTTAAGAGCTTTCCAATGAGCTTTGAACCAACTCAATTGGATGTGTGGTTAAGGAGTTATGGTATGCCCCCTTTCAAAACCCTAATTCCCGATTTTTGTGATTACTCCTCAATCCTTGAACCAATGGTCATGAAGTTTTATGGGTAGGTGCAATATGTCATTAGGAACATTTTTTATTCATATCTTGAGGTCAAATTCCTTATGAGTGAAGAGTTGACTTTTCGGTCAACCGAACGATCGATCGGTGACTACCGAGTCGACTGTTGATGCTCTGGGTCTTTTTGAGGCCTTGAAACTTCTTGAATAGACTTCAATAATCCATATGAACTTTATGGACCATTATCCCAACATTGTAACACCTTTTAAATCAAAAGTCAAGCTACAATTGACTTTTCCTGCTCGAAAACCCTAATCGGGTATCCCGAACTGCACTGTTCTTGATCCTCGGGTGAAAACATCAAATTGGATTCATGCTTGATCCAATGGAATATATTTGATGATGTGGAGACTTGTCTCAAGGAGAACCAATCCAAAATGTTGACTGATTAACCCTCGAAACCTCGATTTCGGCTTTACGAAACCCTAATTCCTGTATCTTAACAAAGACAAGCTTGAAATAGGTTAAGGTTAGATAATCAAATGAGTATGATCCTAAAATGATGATTAAGATCTAAGGGGTCAAAATTTGGGGTATGACACTATCTTTCATACTTTTAAGCTTCAAGTCTAAGAGTCATTATCTTTGATTTTAGTATCGCACGAGAACCTTGAATCTTCTCAATGAGGCTTGAGATATCTTCATATTGATTACCATCATCAGAGATTTGAGAGGTTAAACCACTGGTGATCCTTGAAACATAAGTATTCACTTGAGCGTCATTGGACTATAATTTTAACTTTAATAGATGTCAAACTTGATTCGGGAGGATAACTTGATCAACCATCTTTTACATCTTTGACCGCTTGAGCTCTCTTCAATTGTTTCTTGACTTCAAGTATTGTCATAATAAAAACTAGAAGCTACTAGTTGACTTGCCTCTTTGCTATCCATAAGCTTCGCCGTCTTGAATCACTTCTTACTAAACCCAAAAGGACATAGATCTACATTGTCCCTCTTTTTACTATGACAAAACTTCTCTCAATGAGGTGGTAAAAGAGAAAATAAATAGATAAATTTTGGAGTAGTTAAACTCTCCCTCATATAAGTAGATAATATACTCCACTCCCAGAGAGTATACTTCTCCCTCTTTGTGATAATCAAAAAGGCGGGTAAATATGCTAGAAAGTAATTGTAAATATGCAAGAACATAGTTCACATAGATCACACGTATATTACTAAGGGATAAATATTACTTTATTAATTCAAATACTAGAATTCAAATACTCTAACAAGGAAAACGACTAAGAATTATGAAGATTCTTGGAAGTAGGAAAATGCGGAAAATTAAACACACTTGAATACTATAGCTAAAACACATAAGAGAGAATAGCCTTTAGTATCCTCATCATCATTAGTGAATAACCCTGAAGGTAGATGCCTTTAGTCTTGGGAAAGTGAAAGGCCATAAACTTGATCTTATCATTTGTCTGCTTTAGTCTCTTAATGATTTCCTTGTGTAGAAGATCTTTAGTTGAAGGTGTTTCAGGGATATCATAGTTAAAATCTTCCAAAATCATAGGAGCTTCTTGATCTTATTGTTCCACGTCCCTTTCTTTCCTTTGGGAGGATTTTGAATTATTTTCCCATTGAAAATTTTGTACTACATCATCCCTATTGCCGCTTCTCCTATTTTTGTTACATCTTTCATATTTTCTTCTCCTTTAAAGTTGTAACTGACTTGTTCCACGATCTCTAGAAAGCATATTCCTTTCCTTTTACTCCCTAACATGTGTTGGTTCACCGCACTTTCCCAATTTATTTCAATCATGTTGGAAAGCAACCACATTTTTGCAACATCAGACCTAGTTAAGTTACTGAAGTTGATTTTCCTTGGAAAGAGTATATGATTCTCTACATGATTAATCTAATTAACATTGAGTTCAAATTACCTACAGTTAATGGATAGGACACGCGAGGAGGGGATAAGAGAGAAAATAATGATGCAAAATAAGGGAATAGGATTACCTATTTATATAGTTTCTTCCTTAGTCTTTTTGGGCCTTAGATTGATATTTAGCATCGGCATACTTCTTTTGACACCCTTTTCATTCAGTTTGCACCCCTTTCTCAAAAAATGCTAGAAATTCAAGCATTTTAGTAATAACAATTTGAAATTTATAAGCAAATAATAAACCACTTATTTAGAGAGTTAATCACTTTTTTTTCAACCTCTAAAAAGTTTACTACCTTAAATACTTCCCCTTTTGAGGGAACGACAAAAACATTGTAGTACATCCTTCTATATGAATCATTGGATAAGGGAATTGGTTAAAATAATGAGATAGACAAATCCGCTACATGGTTATCTTCTCAACCTACTAAGAGAAAAAATAATCATCACATATAATAAGTGTTAAGAACCATTCTTAATGAAAAGAGATTTGATCACATCCGTTGAAATATATCATCACTGAACATACTTAGAGCATAAACATTAGTATCATCACTCACCATCATAAAAATTTTGTATACTCAAAGGTATACATCTTGTTTTGCACAACTTCATTTATACGCATTAAGGCTACATTTTAAGCTGCAAAGCAACCCTGCAAAAAAACTAGTGTTTAACCTTTGGTACCCAATTTTTTTGGGTCTTGGGGCAATAGTAGTTCTAAGAGATTTAGGTTACTACCTTTAGACCTTCTTAACTGTTTCATAACAAAAGGGTTCTAAGTATTCAATCTTACCAAAATATGAGCATTTATAAATAAGGTGATTCAATTTCTTCAAATTAAAGCTTTTACGATGTGATCTATAAGATTTAAATCCTAATATAGTTTTATTCAAGGAAAGCTTTTGATTCAATAGAATCAAATTTAAATTTTCTTTCCCCTTAGTAAATTTAATTAAGGTTTCATTGAAATCTATTAGTTTCTTTTTCATTGACACACAAGTATCACGCGTACTAGCTTGATTTCCAAGATTAACCATTACATACCTTAATGTTTCATTGCTATTTTCTAGAAAATCAATATATTCTTTCAGATCTAAGTTACGCTTTTCAATTTGATCATGTTCCTTGATTAACTTAGAATTTAATTTAAAGTTGATTTTATTATCACGTGGTTACCTCGCAGTCACATCTTTTTTAGGAGCTTTTAGGAAAACTTGTTTGTCTTCTTCATTGGAAGAAGATTCTTTAAAGATTCTACCAGAGGTTAATTCTTCAATAATTCTCTTTGATGTGGAGTCTCTGAGTATATTGATCATTGAGACTTCTTTCTCAATTCTTCTTTCCTATATTTTTTTTGACACGTGACTTCCCGCAAAAGAGGGGATGAATTGTGTGGTCTCGAAAAATAAGATTTTGAAAAACTTTGTTGATTAAAATTAGTGTTTAAAAACTTTTAGATTGTTAAGCAGCGGAAAGTGAAATGTGGAATATAAATTACTTAAAGTAAAGAGTTGATGGAATGAGACGAATACAAAGATGTATAGAGGTTTGGTAAAAAAAAATGATCTACTCATATCCCCAAAGAATTGATCTTGAGAGTATCCTATAAACTTTGAGAGTTTTTAGTATGAGAAACTCATGAACCCATTTATACAAGGAAAACTACTTGACTTCGAACCTAAACAACAAGACTTAAAATTTGGCAATTGAGTATTCTCTCCCAAACAGTGGACTGAAGCAGTTAGTCCTCCTTTCATAAATAGTATATCAAAACAATTTGTCTTCTTTCCACAAATTGCAGATCAAAGCGGCAAGTCATCTTTCCACGAGAATCTTATAGTGCTTAGTTTTCAAGCTTCTAAACAAACTTTGCAAGTTTTTATCATCGACTAAGCTCACAAACCTTAAACCTTGATTTTATATAGGATAACCAATAACCTAAGAGACTTTAATTCCAGGATAATCTAGAACCTAATCCTAACTATTATCATAAGTTAAGCTTTAACTTATCCTTGTTTTTACCATGGGCTAACCATGAACCTTGCAAGCTTTTATCAGAGGATGAACTAGAACATAAACTAGGTTTTGGTCACACAATCCCTAAACCAAAGATTTTACATATTTAACTTCTAAGCCAAAAAAATAATCCCTAAATGGATAGTATTCAACAAAGGTGCATACAAAATATTCTCTTGGTTAATTTACAATTCTACCCTTCTAGAATTACATAATATCCTTAATCACAAAAGGAATTTCTCAAATAAGCACTTTGGCTAAAAACAATAGTGAGAGAAAGTTAGAAGAAAGGTTTTAGAGAAAGAGTGAAAAGTGTCAAACATGATTCTAGATAAAATGAAATGATGGAAGGTACCTCTATTTATAGCCTATAGTCTGAATCAAAAAGGAAATCAGTTTAATGCATTTTAAGACAGCCTAATAAATCAAAGCCTAGTGCTAATCGATTTAAAACTTCAATGGTAATTAATTACTAGTTTAAAAAAGGAATGAAAAGATATCTAGTCATTGTACATCATTAAGGCGTTGCTACAATTACTTATCACTCAATTTTGAATTGATCTAATTGATTAGACAATAGCTCCAATCAATTAGAAAAAGGAACACTTTGCCCATAGAAAATTTTATTGCTCCCAATTCATCTAGCACAACTTCAAAACATTTTAGAAAATATTTTTTCCAGAGAAAAATCATTTTGAAAATAAGTTTGTGTGTGTATGTGCGTGTGTGTATTAGCCATGTACTTTTATGAGAATGCCCTTTTTCTTTACAATGTCCACTATGACTAAGGTAAGGCTCTAATGTATTTCAAGTCTTGTTTAGATGCTTTCTTTTAGAAGACACTTGTTTGAGTTTTCATGAGATGAGGCTTCAGCTTATTTTCCATTCGGTTTTCATCACCAGATAGTCAAATCCATTAAACCCCAATACTTTTGTGCTCATGTTTATCCATTTAAGTATGTTTTCTTGACTTATTTAAATAGAATACCATCATGAATAAGTTGTCTTCAACAAAAATCCAATGAAATACGTTGTCATGGTTAAAGGCATATCACCAGAAAAACAAGGTTCCACAGATTCCACTAGATGAGACTTTTTCTTCCTCATATTCTCCTCTTGATGAAGTTTCTCCATTGGATGTTGAATCTTTAGAGGATCTTTCAATCACCGTGATTGTTCTTTCAAAGGAGACAATGAGAGTTGACTTTTATTCTTCTTATTCAAAAGGGTTCTTTGAGGAAGTTGTTAGAAAATTTTCTAGGTTAGAGCTCATTTCTTCATCCTTTAGCAGTTGAATTAACCTATTAGGTTTCTTGGCGATTTCTTCTTTCTTGAGTTTTTCTTAAAAATCGTAAACATTATAATCTCTTGGTTTAAGGATAGATAAGGTTTTTCATTCCAATTCTTATTTATTAGATGTTTGTTAGAGACGAAGATTGTAACATTGCTTCCAAAGTTTCTAAAGTTAGAACATCATATGTGAAAGTAACATTCACATTCATCTATTTTTTTTCCTCATTTTGTTCATTCCCTCTAGATCAATACTTAGAGATACTAAATAGATAATTTCAAGAGTGTCCCAAAATTCCATGGTTGAATTAAAATTAAGGACATAAATGAATTGATTTTTATTTAAAGACATACCTAAAAAGTGTAACTATGAGATGCAACCTAAGAGGGGGTGAATTAAGGTTGCCCGATTTTTCTTAATTTTGTGCCATCTTATTAATTTTTTTCGGATATGAAAATGATATGTTCTTAGTAATATAAAGTGCAGAAAATTAAAGTGAAAAAAAGGTAAGTGGCACAAGGATATATCCTAGTTCCTCTTATCAAACAAGTGTACATCTAGTCCCTTCACACCTCTAAGGATTTTTCACTATGTTAGATCTTTGTATAAGCCTCACACCAAAACTTCTCGTACAATTTTCGAACATAAACACCAAATCTATGGTGGATTTTGAATCTCCTTGAGCCAAAGAACCTTTCTCACAAAACACCAAACACTATGGTGGACTTTGAATTACACCAATTCAGTTAATCTTTTACAACAAACAACTTATCACCACAAACTTGGTGATTAGGTTACAACACACTTTGTGAATAATCTTAAGTATTTGAATCTTGGATGAATTCGAAGATAAATTTTGACCTTCTCTTTTATTGTACAATTCAAATATAATATATAAACCTTAAATGCTCATAATATATTTATGAAACTTTTATAATTATTTGAAGGGTATGCATAAAGTTTCAAAATATTGAATACAAATTAACACTTAGTAAATTGATTTAAATTGCCTTAAAATTTTATAGGAAAGAGGTAATTCCTTAGATACATAATTTTAGAGGAAACCCCTATGAGTAGATGCATAAGTTTGAAACATTTTTATGAATGTTTGCAATAAATTAGAATGACAATGGTTTGTGAAAATGCGCAATTCTGCATTTTGTACCTGGTTTCTTGAATCGGTTAAACAATAACCTAATTTTAAAGTGCATAAAAGTTTTCAAGTTTCATGTAACCGATTTCTTAAATTAGTTAACCAGTTACCTGACTTAAAAAATATAGATTCAACATTTTAAGTTTTATGGTAGAATGGGTATGCAATTGATTACGCCTAAAGTATAATTGATTACCACCCTATATATTTTGATAAATATGTTTTGAAAATGTTTAAATTGAGTGGTTTTGATGCATGTCTGTGTTAGGAATATTAGAGATGAAAAGATGAATGATTTTCTGAGCATCTAAGGATATTCATAATGTGAATTGTATCTGAATACTTTCCTTCATAATCAATCTATTTTAACTAAACATCTAATGACTTTTGAAATCTCTAAATTTGATTGAGATAGACTTCAGACGTTTCTTCTTTGATAAGATTTTTTAATCCTAACTAAACCAAGATAGATGATGAATATTGTCTTCACAATCTGCCCCTTCTTGATGATGACAAAATATATTGATGGAGAGTTAATTTTTAAAACTTGATGCTCCCCATATATTGTATGTCTTCCCTTTTATTTTGCAATTCATATTTTGTCTTTGGTAACCTGAAAAATTAACAAATACAATCATACCTCTTCTCCTCATTTTGACATTATCAAAAAGAAAAAGAGTAAACTCCAAAGACTAATATTAGAAAAAGATACATCATTTACTAAATTATTTATCTTCTTCAAAAGGATTTGATGTCAATACTTATATCAATGTTGATGCTCTTTGAAAGTGATTATGTTGATACCAATGGCATACTCTTTGAAAGTGTGAATATTTTTTAATTCATCGTCAACCAAATGAAACTTTAATCTTACCATTTCATATGGTTTTATTTTGATGTCAATATTGATATCAATGTTGTTGCTCTTTGAAAGTGATTATGTTGATACCAATAGATTCTATTTGGAAATGTCAATCTTTTCGATTCATCTTCAACCAAATGAAACTTTAATCTTCTTATATGATATGGTATTAATGTATCTTAAACATCCAATCTTAATTTAATAATTTTATCACATAGTTTCCAAGTACTTATAAGAAACAATTAACAATATTTCCTAGGTATCCAATATTATTTGGGTCGTTTTGGATTAGTTTTTTTCTTACCCACACATACTCACCATTAGAAACACCAAAGTTTCTTATGTAAAAAGCATTAGAAATATGACCTTTTGTATTGGAATAAAAATATGTAGGCTTGAATTAATTCTTATCTTTAGTTACCTAATCAATATTTTTAACAAAGGACTTCTTAGAATTAATTTCAACTTGCACTTTCCTTGATTCTACATTATTGAGTTTATTACTAGCCTTAACAAAGATAGTTTTTTTTTGTACTCGGTTTTTCAAATTAGAGTATTTAAACCCATATTTATGATTAAATAACCTTTGTCTGATTTGAATACTTTCGAGACCAAGTTTACTTTTCTCATATTTGTTTAACACATGGTTCAATTCATCCATTTTTAATACAAGTATTTCACATTTATTACATACTGAATTATTGACTTTGTCTATTTCCACTTTTATGTCATTAGTCTTACTTTCTAATAATAAAATGATTTTATTTTGTTTTGAACATATTCTAGAAAAAGTCAAACATTCTTCATGCAATTCAAGAAAAGCATTATGTAATTCATCATAAGATGGTTCAAGAACACTAACTTCATTTTCTTCATCATCGGAATGATGTGTAGCTATTAATGTTATGTGTGTCTATTCTTCATTTGAAGATCAACTTATCTCATTGTCTTGTCATTCCACATATGCTCTTTTTATCCCTTTGTCCTTCTTGTTGTTGACTTTGATCTTTTTTTTGAAAAGTATGACACTCACTTTTAACATGACCTTTTCTTTCACATTCGTAACAAGTAACTTTATTTCTTAAAGTTGATGATTCTCTTTTACTAATACCTTTGTATTTTCCTTTATTAAGAATTATTTAAATTTCTTAACTAGCGCATCATCTTCAGATCGAAACTCTTCTTCTTGATCACTGTCATATTTAGGCTTCAAAGAAAGGTATCTAACTTTAACTTCACGCTTTTCATGCTTATCTAGACAATTATCTAAGGACTTTTATGTTTATTTCATCATTTGTGAGGACTTCTCCAAGAGCGATCAAGTAATTACTTAGAACGGTGACCTTTTTTTTTGTATATCAAGAATACTTTCATGAGTTTAGAATTCTAAACAATGTAAATTCTTGAGATAAAATTTTAAATTTTTATATTTTGACTTCTTTGGTTCCTTCGTGTGTTATTTCCAATATTTTCCAGATTTCCTTAGCTTTTTCACAATTAGATACTCGAAAGACTTTGTCCATTCCTAAGGCAGATGCAATAATATTTTTTGCCTTCTTGTCATACAATACTTTCTTCTTGTCGTCATCGTTCCACGAACTTTAAACCTTGGGTTGTTCTACATTATTTATGTTTGTTGAAGGAATGAAGGGTACATTCTTAATAGTACTCCAGATTGAATCCCCTTGTGCTTCTAAGTACATTTGCATATGAATATTCCAAAAATCATAGTATTCACAAATGAAACATGGTGGTTTGTTGGTGCTGCCACCATCTGCTAAGAACAGTTTTGTGGAAGCCATATCTACCTAGATCGAGGATAAAGTTACCTTAATCTACTCTGATGCCAATTGAAACTATGACATGCAACCTAAGAGATGGTGAGTTAAAGTTTCCCGATTTTTTTCCTCAATTTTGCGTTATGTTCTTAACTTTTTTCATATATGGAAATGATATGTTCTTAAAATATAAAGTGCAAAGAATTAAAGTACAAAAAATGCAAATGACACAAGGATATATTCTAGTGCCTTTTATCAACCAAGGGTATATATAGTCCATTCACATCTTGAAGAATTTTCTACTATGTTAGATCTTTGTACAAGCCTCAAACCAAGGTTTCTCTTACATTATTCTAACATAAACACCAAACTAATGATGGAATTTGAATCTCCCCGAATCAAAGAATTTTTTTCACAAAACACCATACACTATGGTGGACTTTGAATTACACCAATTCAAATAACATTTTACAACAATCAACTTATCACCATAGCCTTTATGATTAAGTTATAACACACTTTTTGAATAATCTTAAGCATTTGAATCTTGAATAAATTCCAAGAGAAAGTTTGATCTTCTCTTTCAGTTTACGTTTCATATATGATATATAAACTTTGAAAGATCCAAACTTTGAAAGGAAATCTGATTTATCTACTCTTTCAGAATTATTACAATGAGTTGGGATAAATGGACCATTGATTATTGCTTCCCAAAATTAAAGATCCAAACCTTGAAAGAATACTTTAAATATAGCTTTCCATAATTCAAACCCATCACAATTAAAGGTTGAAGTGTATTTAGGAAAGTCCTCTTGTTAAAAGAAGTGTTGGAAGTCATGTTCCTCCTGAGACGTTTAATCTTTAAATTGCATTTAGGCTCTGATACAACTTGTTGGACATGTGACTCCATACACAATAGGGGAGAGGGGTGAATTGTGGAGGTTTGGAAAACTTTGTTTTTAAAAAAAATGATTTGTAAAATCAGAGTATCCACTTGACTTGAGGAATTTTAGAAGGTTGTGCCCATAAACTCCTTTATATAAGAAAATGAAGTTTTCAGGATAAATTCTAACCAAATAGTGAACAAGGCATAAAGCTGTTAGTCTCCAAACTAAAAAGATATTTTATACAAGCTGACCTCGAACCAAGATATAATTTTGAGTTGGATATCCTCCAAACTGAACTAGGGTTTTACACAGGCTGACCACGAACCAAAACGAAATTTTTTACTTGGCTGATCTAGAACCGACTGAGATTGTACACCAAGAAAAACACATAAACCAAGAGAGACTTTACATACGATGACCTTAAATTGATAGACTTTTTAATAGGGTTAAGCTCAATAACAGTTGTGGATATTTTCATTGGCCGATCTTCATGAATGAAAAAATATATTTTTCTTCAATGGAGAAACTCGCGAACCAAACAGAGACTTCCTAAGAAAATCTTCAAATACAAACAAGATGTTTTAAATAGTTTAGCTTATAATCAATATACCGACTTCCTATGGATGAAATATTTACACAACATAAATATTAACTCTTGATGAATTTATAATTTCCCTTACTCAGAACAATATTACTCACTTAGACTCAAGAATACCCTCAAAGTATTATGGCTAAAATGTGTGAGAAAATATGAGATATTTAGAGAGGTGATGAGAGAAATAAAAGTGAAGTTTTTTACGCGTCCTAAATATGAAAAGGTAATAGATAAGCTCTCTATTTATAGGAACCTCAAATAATCTATTTTGAGGCCCAAATGGATGCTCTAATCGACTATGAACCTCAAATAGTCAAATTTGAGGCCCAAAATTGATGGTTTTAATATAGACTCATTATCAATCATTAAGATATTGTCCCAATCAATTATATACTCAACCAGACATTATCTAATCGACTAAGCAAAAGATCCAGTTGATTAGATAGTTAGAAAAAGTCCATTAATCAATTGAACACTCCCTAAATCAGCTGGCTAAGCTTCAAAAACATTTTTTTGTGTTTTATTAAAACATGATAGGCTTCTCAAGAGTATTTGTATGTGTGTGTGTGTGTGTGTGTGTATGTGTGTGTGTGTGTGTGTGCGCGCGCGTGTGTGTGTGTGTATAATTTATCCATAATGTTTCCAAAAATTCCCTTGTGTCTTTACAAGACACTGGCAACTCAAACATACATGACCATACAAGCTTTCACGCTTCTTCTCTTTCACAGTATGAAGCTTCGAGTCTTGGTATAATTATCTTTGTTTTTAGTATCACACAAGAAATCTGAGTCATCTTAATAAGGCGTGAGATATCTTCATGTTGATAACCATCATCTAAGAGTTGAGAGATCAAACTATTGGTGATCCTTTAACTTAAGTCTACACTTGAGAGTCATTTTACTATAATGTTGACCTTAAAATATAACTAGCTTGACTCACAAGGATATCGTGATCAACCATTTTTTTCATCTTTGACCGTTTGAGCTATCTTCAGTAGTTGCTTGACTTCAAGTGTTCTCATCATTAAAACTAAGTAGCTAGTAGTAGACTTGCATCTTTGGTATCCATAAGCTTCACCATCTGGAATTACTTCTTTACTATACCTGCAAGAATATAGATCTATAGTCTCAACCTAAGGAATATATGCATTATAAAAAAATAAAGTAAAAATGAAAAAGATGAATTTTGAGCCTTGGACTATAAGCCCCATTTCATCTCAGTTGGATGTACAAACCGAGAGGATAAATGGTGTGTGTGTGTGTGTGTGTGTGTGTGTGTGTGTGTGTGTGTGTGTGTGTGTGTGTGTGTGTGTGTGTGTGTGTGTGTGTGTGTGTGTGTGTGTGTGTGTGTGTGTGTATGTGAGTGTGTGTGTGTGTATGTGTGTGTGTTTTGTACTCTATGAAGCATGCTTAGTAAGGAAGCAGTCCATAAATTCTTTCATTTCGACTAGGCCAATGAGAACCTCCTTCACACTGAAGTAGTACATTCATATGTATGTGGCCCATTTGAGGATCATACCATTGTTGGAAGTAGGTGTTTTGTATCATTTGTCTATTAGTATAGTCGAAAGCTTTGGATCTATATGATCAGGCACAAAGACGAAGTATTTTCATACTTTAAGAGATTCAAAATGCTTGCCAAAAAACCAGAGTGAAAATAAGATCAAGGTTCTACGAACAGATAGAGGTGGCGAATACACATCCTAGATATTTGAAGAGTTCTATGTAGACGATGGTATCGATCACTAGGTAACTGCTCCTTACACGAACCATCGTAATAGAATAGTAGAAAGAAGAAACATGACCATATTAGATATGGCGAGATGCATGATGAACCAGAAGAATCAGCCAAAATCCTTAAGGGGTGAAGCATCACTAATGCTGGTTATATTCTGAACAGATGTCCTACCAAGAAATTGAAGAACAAAGGGAAGTGGGTGTTCAAGCTGAGGCACAATCCTGATGGGTCAATTGTAAGGCATAAGGAAAGACTAGTAGCTCAAGGGTTTCTCCAGAGAGAAAGACTCGACTCCTCTAAAGTACATGCACAAATAGCAAGATTGGAGAATGTCAGATTGGTGGTAGCCTTAGCATGAAAGCAAGGTTAGTCGACGTTTATATGAAGAAAAATAATAAAATTTCAATGCGCTAAATTATGTCAAGTTTGAATCGAATTCGAGCTTAAAGGTACACCTCACAATCTTTTCAAATCAACCATCTTTTCTTTGGTCCCAACAAAAGGAACTTACATAATCTTTCTACTATCACAATCACACAAACTCACGAGACTAAAATACATTACAATAATTTTATTTAATAAAAAAACATTTCATTATTTATTATATTACTATTGAAACATCTTGATTATTGGGGTAGAGAATTATCTTAGTTTAAAAAATAATTGTTTTAGTAAGTGGATAAGAGCATGCGTATCCAAAATAAACTGAGAATTTTAGACGCAAGAGAAAGTTGGTGTGTATGACCTACATGTATGAACCAAAAGTAGTATTACGTTTATATGAAGCTATAGAAAATATTTCAATTTTTTTCCATATTGGAAAAGCTATAGAAAATTTTGGTCGGATTTCTCATGCTTAATCAGTAAAGGAGGCATGGGATATTCTTGTTAAGTATTATAAAGGTGGTGAGAAGGGTGAAGTTGTAAAGTTTTAAACACTATCAAGGTTGTATGAGCTACTGCATATGAGAGAAGATGAAAAGATTGCAGGCTATGTCTCAAAGGGGCAAAATCTTGTTCATCTCCTGAAAGGTTATGGTGAAGTCCTAATTAATAAGATAATAGTTCTGAAGGTAATGCATACATTGACCTCTCACTTTGATCACGTTATTGTAGCCATTCAAGAATCCAACAATCTTGAAACCTTAAAATTATAAGATTTGGTTGGTTTGTTGGAGGCACATGAGTTCAAGATTGTCGAGAGGAAAGGAGTTCAATACTCGACACAAGCATTATAGGTCCTGACATGGAAGAAGAATGGTGGTTCCAACAAGTTCAAGGGAAAAGGAGACAAGGCTCATAACAATAATTCTTGGGTGAATTCTCAAAAGCATAATATTGATGATAGGGTTTTTGAATCCTCAAAAAGAGGAGAAGTAACCTCATATTCGAAATACAAATAGGAGAAGAAAAGCGTGCATTTCTATAACTATGAAAAGTGGAGTCACTTGGTCAATAATTGTTGATACAGGAAAGTACAAGAAAGAAAATGGAATGACAAAAGGCAAGGATGATGAAGGAGAAAACCTTGCACATAAAGATGAGCATATCAACTCAAAGACCTGGTTCTTCGACACAGGTTGCTTGAATTATATGACTGGTCGAAGAGTGTGGTTAGAAAATTTTGAAAAGTTAAATAAGATCAAGGTCAAGCCTGCAGATAAAAGCTCTTTGCAAGAAGAAGGTATTGGAATTATAGTTATTCAAAGGAGTAGTGGAGAAAAGGCTATGATCAAAGGAGTACTATATGTACCTAGCATGAAGTGCAACTTGTTAAGTGTAAGACAATTGGTCGAAAAAGGTTTCTTAGTGGTTATGAACGATGGAGCTTTCGAACTGCTTGACGCTCAGAATAATCTGGTTGTAAAGTCTCCTCTATCAAAAAATAGGACATTTAAGACCATTATCAGTTTGACTGAGGTATAATGCCTAAAAACAATGGTCGACCACAAGCATAATTGGTTATGGCATTTGAGGTTTTGCCATTTGAACTTTAGGTCACTCAATCAACGGACTACTCAAGATATGGTAAGGGGTATACAAAATCATGAGATGCCCGATAAACCCTATGAAGGGTGTTTAGCAGGGAAGCAGTCCAGAAATTCTTTCATTTCGACTAGGCCAATGAGATCCTCCTGCATACTGAAGTAGTACATTCAAATGTATGTGGCCCATTTGAGGATCATACCATTGTTGAAAGTAGGTATTTTATCTCATTTGTCGATTATTATAGTCGAAAGCTTTTGATCTATATGATCAAGCGCAAAGACAAAGTATTTTAAATCTTTAAGAGATTCAAAATGCTTGTCAAAAACCAGAGTGAAAAGAAGATCAAGGTTCTGCGAACAGATAAGGTGGCAAATACACATCCTAAATATTTGAAGATTTCTATGCAGAAGATGGAATCAGTCACTAGGTAACTGCTCCTTACACGATTCAACATAATGGAATAGTAGAAATAAGAAACATGACTATATTGGATATGGCGAGATGCATGATGAACTAGTAGAATCTGCCAAAATCCTTAAGGGGTGAAGCATCACTAATGGTGGTTATATTCGGAATAGATGCTCTACCAAGAAACTGAAGAACAACGTTCTTGAAGAAGTATGGAGTAGCAAACAACCATCAGTGGGTCATCTTAAGGTGTTTGGCTCTATTTGCTACAAGCATGTTACTGAGGCAAGAAGAAGGAAGTTTTATGATAAAAGTGAACTGATGATCCTAGTAGGATATCATAAGACTAGAGCATACAAGTTATTCAATCCAATCAATGATAAGATCGTGATGAGTTGAGACATTGTGATTAATGGGAACTCTTTCTCGGATTGGAATTCAGGTGATGCAATTAAATAGTCATTGATGAGTTATAACTTTGATGAAGAAAGTAGGGAGCTTGAAGAAATTCCAGCTAATGGCGTTCCAATCATAGCCGAAATCAAAGTAGACAATAGACAGGGTATAGCTAGCACAAGCCAAAGACTCTAAAGAACCAGAGTTCTCCTAGCAAGGCTTCGAGACTGTGAAGTGGTTGGTGATGATGAAATCACACCAGATGGAGATTTGGTTCATTTTACTTTACTTACAGGTGTTGAACCAATCAACTATAATGAGGCCTTAAAGGATAAACAATGGAAGACAGCTATGGTCGAAGAGTTACAAGAAATTTAAAGAAAAAAATACATGGGAACTAGTCGAATTACCAACAAATACACAAAAGCCATCGGAGGGAAGTGGGTATTCAAGCTGAAGCAAAATATTGATGGGTCGATTGCAAGACATAAGGAAATACTAGTAGCTCAAAGATTTCTTCAGAGAGGAGGACTTGATTCCTCTAAAGTACATGCACCAGTAGCAAGATTGGAGACTATCAGATTGGTGGTAGCCTTTGTATGCAAGCAAGGCTGGTCGACATTTCACAAATGTGAAATCAGAATTTTTGGATGGTCCCTTAGATGAAGTCGTGTATGTCACATAACCTCATGATTTTGTGATACAGGAGGAAACAAGGAAAGTGTACAAGTTGCACAAATATCTCTATGGTCTCAAACTGGCACATATTGCAAGGAATAAAAGATCGACTCATACTTAGTTTAATTGGATTCATCAAATGCAAGTCTAAATATGGTGTCTATGTACAGGTCATGACACAAGATATAACCAGCATCTGCTTATATGTTTATGACTTTCTAGTAGCTGGAAATAACATGGAGAACTTGTCAAAGTTCAAGGAGCGAATGAAGAGGGAATATGAAATATCGGATATAGAAAACTTGTCGTATTTCCTAGGCACGGAATTTTCAAATTACTAAGCAAGCTATGTTGCTTCATCAAAAGAAGTGTGTCAAAGAAATAATCAAGAGATTAAGGATAGATGATTGGAATCTTGTATCCTTACCTATCGAACATAATCTAAAACTAGAGAAGCATGGAGACAAGTGTTGGATTATTTAATTCAACGTCTCCCTGAGGGATTCGATGGGCTTAACATCCCACCCATGGGCGCCTACACAGGTGTGTTAGGTGGGCTAGGTAGGCCCATTGGGGTTCACTTTAAGAAAGATAGTTGTGCCCTGACTAACAGCAATTGCTTTTGGTCTAGTGGTAAGCGCTTGATCATACAAGTGGTATTAGAGCAAGGTCATGGGTTCGAATCCCCCCGGCTGACACTGGGGGGGAGATTGTTGGATTATTTAATTCAGCATCTCCCTGAGGGATTCGATGGGCTTAACATCTCACCCATGGGCGCCTATACAGGTGTGTTAGGTGGGCTAGGTAGGCCCCTTGGGGTTCACTTTAAGAAAGATAGTTGTGCCCTGACTAACAGCAATTGCTTTTGGCCTAGTGGTAAGCGCTTGATCCTACAACAAGTACAAGATTGACGTCACATTGTTCAAACAAATTGTAAGATCTCTGAGGTATGTGTGCAATAGCTGACCTGATATATGTTTTTTAGTAGGATTGGTAAGCAGATACATGAATGAACCAAAGGTGTCACACATAAGGGCTGCAAGAAGAGTCATGAGATACCTAAAAGGATCAATAAACTATGGAATCCCGTTTCAATGATATTTTGAAAGAAATAAAGTTATGATTAATTTCTATTTGAATGCTGATTAGTGTGGAGAAAAGAAAGATCGAAGAAGCACAAATGGTTATTTCTTTCAGATATTTGGTGTCCCAATCTCATGGTGCTCGAAAAAGTAACTTGTGGTGGCATTATCATCATGTGAGGCGAGTATATAGTAGGATCATATGTTGCTTTTCAAGTAATCTTGATCTGATCTGTGGTGGATGAGATGGATGTCGAAGTGAAGAAACCTCTAGTGCTGCAGATTGACAACAAGTCAGACATTAATCTTGCAAAGAATCTGGTTCTAAGTGGAAGGAGTAAGCATATTGAACGTAGATTTCACTTCCTAAGGTAGAATATAAATCAAGGTGAACTTGAGGTGAGGTGTTGCTTGAGTGAAACAAAATTGCCCGACATTTTAACCAAAGAATTAAATATCAACGGATTCCTGTCTTTAAGAAAGAAATTAGGATAGTTTAGATCGATTATGATTAGTTTGTGTTTGATAACTTGAATTATAAGGGGGTATGTTTTAATATAATTCAAGTTAGTATGTTACTTAGATAGCAAGTTAGTTTGTCATGGTAGTTACTTGAGATAAAAGTAACCTACTTGTATATATACATATAATGTAATTCAGTTTTAACAATAATTCAATAAAAACAATTATTTTTCATTCCCTCTCTCTCTCTCTCTCTCTCTCTCTCTCTCTCCCTCTCTCTCTCTCATTCCTTCCTCATCCAAAGTGCTTCTGCAGTGTAATTCAGTTTTAACAATCATTCAATCAATACAATTATTTTTCATTCTCTCTCTCTCTCTCTCTCTCTCTCTCTCTCTCTCTCTCTCTCTCTCTCTCTCTCTCTCTCTCTCTCTCTCTCTCTCTCTCTCTCTCTCTCTCTCTCTCTCTCTCTCTCTCTCTCTCTCTCTCTCTCTCTCTCTCTCTCTCTCTCTCTCTGTGTGTGTGTGTGTGTGTGTGTGTGTGTGTGTGTGTGTGTGTGTGTGTAAATTGAAAAGACATTACAAGGTAAGTTGTGTTTTTTTGTATAAGAGTAATACATTTCACCACAGTGGAATTTTTCATCAGTGGAGAAATCTTATTTATTTATTATAACTTTAGCAAAGTGTTAGTTTTTAGCCATTTAAAAAAAGGGAAAATATTTCACCACATTTGAAAATTTCAACCATAAAACATGTGACTTATATTATGTTTAAAAATAAATTAAAAAGAAAGTCGTCCTTATATTATTTAAAAAATCACAAAGTTACAAATGTTGTGATTTAAATCTACTACCTTTACAAGATTTTCCTACTATTGTTATATCCAACTTTGATAAAATATAAATTATTTTTTATTTAAAAATAAATAAAATGAAGGCCTCTTATTTTCAAGATATAACAACGATTTATCAAACAACTGTAGTGAAATGATGGTCACCCACACAAATGCGATTTAAATTGATCATGTAACTGATTTTTTTATAAAAAAATAAACCATAAAAACTACCATACACTACGCCAGAAATGACTTTTAGCAGCGCAACAAAAGACAACACTTTCTAAAAAAGCGCTGCTAAAGGGTCATGAAAAAAAAACAAAAAAATAGCATACCTAAGACAGCGCTTGTTAAAAAAGTGCTGCTAAAGGGGGGGGGGGGGGGGTCAAAGAAAGCGCTTTAAAAAAGCGCTGCTAAAGGGGGGGGGGGGGGTCTACGAAAGCGCTTTTAAAAAAACGCTGCTAAAGGGGGTCATAAGGCAGACCTATAGCAGCGCTTTTAAAAGCGCTGCTAAATGCCAAAAAAAGCGCTGCTAAAGGGGGTCCTAAGGCATACCTATAGCAGCGCTTCTAAAAGCGCTGCTAAATGCCAAAAAAAGCGCTGCTAAAGGGGGTCCTAAGGCATACCTATAGTAGCGCTTTTAAAAGCGCTGCTAAATGCCAAAAAAAGCGCTGCTATAGGTTTAAGTAGCATAAATTTAAAAAATTTCAATATTTTCACAGAATCAGAACAGTCTTCTTCTTTCTTATTTCCACTCGCGAACGTTGCCCTATTCAGAATTAGAACAGTCACTGTCGACGCATTCCGTCCGCGCCTCCGTCCGTCGTCTTTCCTCTGGTCATTCCGTCGTCACCTCATTCTGCCGCCGTCTGTCCATTGTTACGGTATTTGAAGTTTTTCATTTTGCATTTTTCTGGATTAATGTCTTAGTATTTCATTTTTTTGGATTATATGATGTCAGTGTTACTTCTTTTTTGAGTTTTTGACTTGTTTTTGTTGATACCGTTGATGAAAATTACTCGTTTGATATTGGCTTGAGTTTTTTATACAAGGTGTTTGTTGAAATGCCACAATGAATTTACTTATGTTAACTTTCATTATATCTAGCCGTATACAAGGTGTTTGCTGAAATGCCACACTATATCTTTCGTCTTCTTCAACTGCAAGTGCCATGATCAATCTTATTCCCGGAGTTACATTTTTAATAGCAGCCTTTGTAGGGTAATTAATAAATAACTTAACTTATATTTGTTAGTCAATCAAAATTCAAACCAATAATAATATGTTTCTTTGAATATTTTACAGAATGGAAAAAGTAAATATTAGAAGTTTGAGAACTATAGCCAAAATTGTGGGGACTTTGATATGTATTTGTGGAGCTTTGTCTATAGTATTGTTGAAGGGTCCAAAACTATTAAATGCAACGATCATACCTTCAAAATCAATCATGGCTGGAAGTGATACTGATAAGAATTGGTTGCTAGGATGTGTTTTTTTTTTGGCAAGTAGTGTTGCCTGGTCATTTTGGCTAATTTTGCAGGTACTTAATTTCAGTACAATCAAAGTCTTAAATAACGGTCTATGCTTACGCGATTTTAGTCGGCACAGGTGTTAATGGTTGTTGCGGATGTGAATTAACCATAATTAATTCCTTATCATAAAAACCGTCAATAACAGAATCAATAACAAAATCAATATCGGTACCATCAGAGACTGTTTTTTAAAATCTTAATAATTAATACTTATGATATAACTATTATTCTATAAACATATAACATTTCACCCTTATATATTTCTCAGGTTCCAGTTTACAAAAGTCATCCTAATTATTTATCACTGTCAGCTTGGATGTGTTTCATTTCAACATTACAATCAGCCGTAGTGACAGTATTCTTGGAGCCAGACCTTAATGCATGGAAGATTAATTCTCTACTTCAATTTGGTTCCACTTTATATGCGGTAATTTTTCATGATGATACACACCAATATTTATACATCATAATCCTAGATAATTTGTAATAAATATATTTTGTAGGGAATTATGGGATCAGCGGTTATGTTTTGTCTTCAAGCATGGTGCATAACACAGAGAGGACCTCTTTTCTCTGCATTGTTTAGCCCTCTTGTGACAGTGATTGTGACTGTATTGGCTGCTTTGGTACTTCATGAGGAAATATATATTGGAAGGTAATGATAATGAAGATTAATTCTATAAATACATATTTAATTATTAATCTGATTAACAGAAACTTCAAATAATGATAAGAACTGAAAATTTCATAGAAATCTAGTACTTAATGATCGACATGGGCCTGTTCAAGTGTATTGTTACTTATCTATTATTGTTTTCGCTTGTGTTGTTGTTAAGATGAATCATGTTCTATTGAATTAAGCTTGGAAGACATTCAATTGAATAATGATACAAAGCTTGAAGAAAACCGTTTATTTGTGGCTGATAGTGAACTCCATGCAGTCTCATACATAATTCAATAGTCAAGTAAAGATTGTTAAGTTTATTTCTTCCTAATGTGACATCTGATATTGTATCTATTTGTAAAGTTATTAGATTTGTAATTATATGTGAATTGATTGTATATGTGATTTTGTTCTGAGGATCGGACTGTGTTGTAATATATTTAAGCAGGTTTATGTGTATAATATTTCAAAGTGATGAATTATAATGTATACTTTAGTTATTGTGTATAATATTGCAAATTGATGAATACACAAAAATAAGGCCAAAATAATTGTTATATATAAGGCCAAACTGTTGAACTAAAGACCTGAATTATAAAAAGGGAATGTATTTGTTATAAGCAGGTTTATTGAAAAATATATAAAAAATGTGATTATTTAAAAAAAAAAATTCAAAATCGTAAAGAATAGACAGCGCTTTTAAAAAAAGCGCTGCTAAAGGGGCAAAAAGAGGCATAAAAAAGCGCTGCTATAGGTTGGAAAATGAGGGTCTAAGAAAGCGCTGCTATAGGTTGGAAAATGAGGGTCTAAGAAAGCGCTTTAAAAAAGCGCTGCTAAATGGGGGTTTAAGACAGCGCTTTAAAAAAGCGCTGCTAAAGGGGGGGTCTAAGAAAGCGCTTTTAAAAAGCGCTGCTAAAGGGGGGAGATGAAGGGGGATTAGGCAGCGGTTATGAAAGCGCTGCTATAGGGTGAAAAAAGCGCTGCTAAAGGCCAAAAAAAAAGCACTGCTAAAGGCAAAAAAAAAAAGCGTTGTCTTTACCTTTAGCAGCGCCACTTTAGGCAGCGCTTTTAAGCGCTGCTAAAGGAAAAAAAAAAAAGCGCTGCTAAAGGTCTTTTTTGGCATAGTGATAAACTTTTATTTTTATATATGTATCATTCACCTTAAGTCTTTAGAGAGAGTAGATTATATACATTTAAGAAAGTGACATTGTTTATTTGTTGTTTAATTATAAAAATAAAAATAAAAGTGTTATTTATTTATTTTAACTCTTTTTTAAATGCATTCATATTCAAAATCCAAAAGTATATTTTTAAAAGAATAATAAATTCTTTTTCAGTTTAAATAGAGGAATTAATTACTTCAATTGTATAAAGAATATCAAATTTGTTCTGGCCTGGGCCCCGGCCTGGCCACGCGGGCTCAGCCCAATAATATTCCGTCAAATCCAGTTCAGCTTGGGCCATAGCGTCGGGCACAGGATCCCCGACGAGCAGGAAATGTCCCCCGCAGGCAGGACCTGCCCCAACTACGTCGGACAGGAGACTCCCCTTTCGATCAAACACTGTCCTCTCCGCGGGCAGAACCCGCCCCCTGTCAGGAAGGACAACGTGTCCTTCACACGTTCTCCACGTGCCCCCCTCCGCGGGGACACGTCACCGACCAACTGCCCACCTCCGAAAGAGCAAGTCAAACCCACTTTCGGGAGATCACAGGACAATTGGACTAGGGTGAAGACCACGTCCTGACCTTCATTACGCCACGTAAGCCCTAGCAGTCACCTGGGTTGGGCCTGACAATCCAGCCCAACACAAGTGACCGTTGGTCCAGCGTTGGGGTCTCTGTATAAATACCCTCTTTCACAAGAGGGTCAGAGAATTCTCTTCTTACCCCGTTTTTGTATTTGCTCTCACTCTGTCCAATTCCTTACTTTGTCATCGGAGTGTCTTGCAGGTACACCCCCCTCGTCCTCTTCAACACCGGTGAGCAGGCAGCAGATCAACAACGTGTGGCAAGTCTTTGATCCCCTTCTGATCAGGTCAGATCAAAATTTATATTTAAAAATTGAAAATCCTAACACGCTATCAAATACTCCATTCGTTTGATATTATTGGTAAATTTAGTTTTAAAATACATTAATTAATATATTTGATCTCTATATTAAATCAAATTAATTAATTAAATTTTATTTATAATATCAAACAATGAAGTATTAAATAAGAATATTTCTTTCGACTAAGAGTCAATCTTTCATTCATCATGTTTTGTGATTTAATTTATATATTAAATAAACATCATTTGACATGTATGTTGCTAGTTTTCACTCCATGGATTTGAGAAGAAAAAGAAAAAAAAATCTCAACGCGCTAAATTATGTCAAGTTTGAATTGAATTCGAGCTTAAAGGTGCACCTCACAATCTTTTCAAATCAGCCATCTTTTCTTTGGTCCCAACAAAAGGAACGGACATAATCTTTCTACTATCACAATCACACAAACTCACGAGACTAAAATACATTACAATAATTTTATTAATAAAAACACATTTCAATATTTATTATCTTACTATTGAAACAACGATTATTATTAGGGTTAAGAAATATCTCGTTTAATCTATAGTTTAGTATAATGTTATCTGAAAATAGTTTCTTAAAATATTGTTTTAATAAGTGGATAAGAGCATGGGTGTCCAAAATAAATAGAGAATTTTAGACGCAAGAGAAAGTTGGTGTGTATGACCTACACGTATAAACTGAAAGTAGTATTACGTTTATATGAAGCTGTAGAAAATCTTTCAATCTTTTTTCCATATTGGAAAAGTAATACATGAATAACGATTATCATTGACTTGTGAAGTATTTGATAATGGTGTCAATGGCTAAATTGGAAACAATTCAAATGACCGTTTATGTGTAGAAATTGTCAATTTCCTATAATAATTAATTATGTTTGTAAGTTAGTAGGATTAGAGGTTCAATTAAAAATCTCTTCGCCACGTTTTCTATATCAATCATTATTTTGTGCAGAGTGAAGATCTAAAATGATATTTCAAAAATAAAGTTTAGATCTAAATTGGGTTTAATTTTTATATTTGATTTTTTAGTCTTTAATAATTATTGATGTTAGATAATGATTGTAAGTTGAATTGTGCATATGGATATTTTAAGTATTTCAGATATTTTTTAAATTATCTTTAGAGTTTAATTTAGTCTGTTTTTAAGTTTGTACAAGATAGATAAAAATTTAAATATAAAAAAATATATTTAAAATTTAAATAATGAAGATGAGAGTTCACTTGTATTTTTTTTAAATCCAAAATAGTCTATTTATAGATACAATATTGTTGTTTTATAAGGTTGCAAATTCTTGATAAAAAACACATAATTTCACAAAATATAACAACACTTCACACTATGCACTACAAGAAATTTGACATTTATCAATGGCAAAAATCCGTTGGTAAAAGTCATAAAATCGTTGTTGAAGGTAAAAAATAACCTACACCAATAGACGTTTGCTTCTGAGTTATTAATTCTTGTACCAATGACTTTTTTTGTCCCAATATCATATACCAATAACAATTTTTGAGGGTTGGATAAAATTTTGGAATTATAACAACCGTTAATTACACTATTTAATAACTTTATCCATCATGTATTTTTGCTGGTATAGAACAAATTTGCTATTGGTATATGCCTTTTTTTAAATATTTTTTTCTATAATTAATATTTTTTAATAATCAAATTTTGACAATTATTCTTATATGCACCACACAAAATTTAAAGCAACACCAAATAAAATTTCAATTATATTCTCAAAATAGCAAGTCTTATCAACATCTCAAAATAACAAAGTAATGTCAATTATATAACAACAACCATCAAAATGATTACCACGATAACAAAAAAAACACAAAAACATATATAAGATAACAACAGTTTCTAATCTTTCTCTCTTCCATCTTCATTAGTGCATGGACTTTAAAAATTTGCCTAGTTTGGAGCACTAGAAACATCTGTAGTCTATTGAAATTAAAATAAAATAAGTTACAAACTCAACTTAATAAATTTTTTCATAATATTCGTAATATGAAATTGAAAAGTAAAATATAAAATATGAAGATTTGGATTTTGAAATAACATTTACCATAGTAATACGATGCAGACTTGGATTTAGCCATTAGTTTTTAAAGATTTACCTGAGCCAATGGATCATGGTGGGTTGAACACTCTTTAGCATATAACTGAATAAGAATAAATGAAAAAGTCAAATGTGATGTGGATATCCAACACAAGAATAGATCAAAAAAGAAAGTTATCAGCACACCTCGTATCTAAGCAAACCATCTTAGCTAAAAATTAACAACAACAACAACAGAGCCAAATAAATTTCAAACAGAGCAGCACCCAACAGAAAAGGTTTTTGACCCTTTTTGTATGATTATGATGACACTCGATGGGGGATATTTGTTGATACCATTCTACCCAACTTATAATGCATACCTAATATTCCTCTTACTAGGGAAGGAATAAGGATTTTACTTAGGGATTCAGTGCTTTGATAACCTCTAAAGTTTGAAATGGTCTCAGTTAAGGATCTAGCATTTTAATCGCCTATAAGGGCAGCAAAGATCTCCCTTAGGGGTCTATAAATTTGATGGTCCCTAAGGATTGCAAGGATCCCTCTTAGAGATCCAGCGTCTTGATTGCTTCTATGGGTAGAAATGAACCATTTTAGAGATATAGCGTCTTGATCACCTCTAATTGTGTCAAGGATCCCTTTCAAGGATCCAAGATTTTGATCGACTCAGAGGGTGGAAAGGGTTCCTCTTACAGATCTATATTTTGATCGCCTCCGAGGGTAGCAAGGATCCTTTTTAAGGATCCAGCATTTTGATTACTTATGAGGGCAACAAGGATCCCTTTTATGGATTCATCATCTTGATCGCCTATAAGGGCGACAAGGATGCCTTTTAGGGATGCAACATTTTGATTGCCGCTGAGGGTGGAAAGGACCCCTCTTAAAAAGAATTTAACAATCGGGAAGGTGGCTCTAGAGAGCATTCCTTATGGGCTCTTAATCTTCAATCTCTTTGGTAGCTTGAGAGGGAGCTTCCTCACTTGTGTGAGGTTTTACCGGTGGCTTCATTCAGTTTGAGACTTATTCGAACTACAGTAAAGCGGCAAGAAGCAAAATTTTTGTTTTGGAAGGATTCCCTTTGGGATTTATACCTTCTCCACAGGGATTGGTGCGAGGGAAAGAACGTCATTTAACGGTCTCTATATTTCTAAGATTGTTGTGAAAATTTGTTGATAGATCAACAGTACCATAAATTAAAGCAAAAAATATAAAGACAACAAATATAAAGTAAATACTTACAATATAAACGGAGCCTTGTTGGAATTGGATCTCATTAATTGATAACACATGTATTTTTATAACCAATTAAACACATATCAATCATTCGTCTAATATCCTCACGTATCACCCACAATAGAGGTTATATCTAACGCAACGTCGAGAGAACAACCATATTGTCTCATTGATGATGTCTTACACAACTCAACAACACCGTGCATTAAAAACTAATACTCAAGCAAATGTTAAGCCTAAATATATGTCTAGAGTGTGGAACCTAACAGATAATCATCCTAGATCTATATTTGAAGAGTATATTTTTATAACGGTTCAAATCAAAGATAAACAGGTAAACAAAGACGACATCCATATCAACTTCATGGTTGATTCATATAAAACGTCATGATCAAAATACGTACATACGGTTAACCCTTTTTACATGCATTCAACTAATTTTCCAAATGTAAGTGAACATAGTTCTTCATCTCTATTATCACGCATCCTCACAATATCGTATTGATCTTACTTGTGCTATTAATCAACACAACAAAATAGAAGATACAAGTGAATATCAACTTATAAGACTATGTCAAAAGTTTCCTCATTGATAGATGAGTATCTAAGATCTAAGATTTGAAAAGGTTCTTTCAAGACCCACAAATAAGAAATCAAAGACAACATCAATATTGAATCAAAACTAGTTCGCAGTACATATATTAGATGAAATACATAAGGTATCAAAAGATTACATCCAAACACAACAAAAGATCGAAGCACTTATTCGAAGATCAAGCTCCGATTTGTGATTCTCCCTCTTAGGGTTTGTGTTTCTCTCTCTAGAATATGCTTGGAATGAAGAGAGATAAAGTTCTATTCTGAAAAATATATTATGTTCTAAAAAGTGAGAAAAGGGCATATATAGTAAAACAAAAATCTGTTTTGTTCGCCTAGTGAACACCTTATTCGCCCAACGAAGACCACTTATAAGCACTTCAAGTGTCTCAAGAACAGTTAAACCGCCCTTGGAAAATATTTGAGTTCGTAGTGCAAACAATTTTTTGTACATCGAACCTCTTTGCTACAGATTCGCCCAGCGAACTTAGGGTATTTTTCTTATTGCCTCTAATCTGAGATGGTTCGTTGGGGCTTCACCATGGTCTTGCACATCGAGCATTCGCTTTCACCTCACTGGTGTTCGCACAGCGAACATGCTGATTCCTCTTCTTTTCTTTGGCTTCCTTGTCAATTCACTTGTGTCTTAATCTTTGATGTTTTATGCCTAAATCATGTACAATAACACACACATCAAGGAATCCAAAGGTATTAGTAATATGTTGAAGAATCAAATATGAATAATATATAAATTCATTAAAACATGATAATTGAGTTGAAAAATGCCAAGAAAGATGGTTCAATTTAAGTCAAAATTTGCACTTAACAAGGCTCTCTATGTAACACTTCCTGAAGATTTTCTAATCTCCTTGGATAACTCTTACCTGCCCGCTGAAGAGCGGTCACTTCATGCATAAATACAAAATGAAGAAGGTGACAATCATCTAATTAAAAGTAGACCGCCTTATAATCATATTGTAAGAAGATGGGGCATCAATAACCAAATACGTGACCTTGATTTCTCTGGCGTACTCCTGTTCTCCAAAGATGGTTTTCGGCATGATGTAGCCTTTCACATACATTTTCCCCCGGAGAATCTAACAAGAGAGCCCTTGAAAGGCTTTATATTATATTGGTCGAGGCAGAGTCTCTTGAACGCATCCCAAAATAGAACGGTGCAGAACTTCCTTGATCTACAAGGGCTCTTTTGATCTCTCAGTCATCACACCTAACAAAGATGACCATGTGGTCATCATTATAAGGGTGGCCATCAGCTGCGTCCTTTTGAGGATAGGCAATTTCGGATTTTAACGTACATTGTTCGTCATTGCCTCCCATATTACATAAACCTTGAATATTTAGAACTTGGTGAGCATACTTTCTATAAGAGGAACTGATCTCCCTGCCTTCGACAATTCCTCTTGCAATAATGTTAAGTTTATGGTGCACGACTTTGTTATCGTCGCCTGCGGATGTCTCTTATGCTTTTTTAGACATGGGGTTTCCCACATCGTCTCCCCCGACAGAGTTGGATTTGGCTGGTCCGCTGCAAGACTCACCATTGACATACTTTTTGAGGTGTCCCTCCTAGATCAACTTTTCAATCTCCTTCTTGAGTTTATAATAGCATTCAACATAATTCCCTTTAACTATATGAAATTTGCACCGTCTACCCAATTCAGGATCCATCATGTCCTCTTTAGAAGGTGGAGGCATAGGGATGTTATGTAGATGAGAGACCTCACGCCATATTCGTTGAAGAAGAGTATTTATGGGTATGAAGCTCTCTAGCATCTTACCTACTCTTTTGAATGAAGTTTTATCTTTTTTGGGAAAGGTGTGGTTTCTGTTCTTGTGGTGATGCAAACATTCAGCATTAGGAACACATTTTTTGACGTCTTGCGCCTTCTTCTCAACGTTTCTCTCCTCACCCTTTATGTAATATTTTTCCATGATGACCACTTTTACTAATGATAATGATGGCTTTTGGGTGAGAGACTCCTTGAAGTGTCCCACCTTGAGACCATTCTAGAACACATTGATGACAAAACTAGAAAGTGTACTATCATTTATCGAAGTAATAATAAAATATTTGTCTCCACAAGGATGTATTTTAACAAGGAAAATAAGTGCGATTTAACGTACCAAATGGGGTTTGTTTGAAAACTGTTTGTTTCATATGAAAACAAGAGAAAATTAACTTCAGAAAGGATACAATGATAAAGAAGATTAGGTATTTTTTTTAGAATCCCCTGCTTCTATTCTATTGATGAAATATGTATTAACAGACATGCATAGACATAAGAGTTACACGAAAAATTAACCTTACCACTATACCCAATCTTTTAGTGTGCAACTCACTAGTTTAAGCGTTAATTCCCCAATCCATCAAGCCAATTGAAACTTTAAACTAGGCACTAGAGTGTGTTAATCCCTAAATCACAATTCCTAATTAGACTACCCCTAGTTAATTAGAGAACTGAAAAATTATCCTATTTCCAATAAGCAGCCCTACGATCAATATGTCACTACTTACCTAGATCTAATTGTGTGTTGTAACATACAATAGGCAATGAACACAAGCGATAATTGAATAATAATATGAACAATAATATGTCAAAGCAATAACATTAACATCATCCACTCATATGTTCCAATAGAATAAAAGTAGGTTCATCATACAAAATAACCTAACCTAGGAGGAATCTAGCTACTTATAGTGTAAAATAAATATACCATCGGTTTAGATTCAGAGTACATGAAAAGTCACTAAAGAAAATGCTTTCTAATGGCTCCAATGGCCTCCAAAAGTACCAAAAATCTTCCTTTGTCGTCACTATCAATCTAGGGATTCAGAACCCCTCAAATGTGGCCAAAATTTCCTTTAAACAGAAAAAAGTGTGTCGGCTAAAAATGCAGCATCACATCGTGATAGTCATCCTCACACCGTAATGAAACGCATTGCAGGCGCGAGAGTTACAGTAGAAAAGCACACGTTTTCTCTCCTTTATCTTCACAATTTTCACTAAGTTTTTTATATTCCTTGTACTGGCTTCTTGCTCAATTCTTCACACTTTAACAAGGTTTTTCATCATTCTTCTTCTGAAGTTACTAGAATTTCTTCCTAAAAATCATGTAATAATGACTGTCTTCATAACCCTAAACATGAACTATTGCTTGTTATTAAGTAAAGTATCTGCACACTGGATATTTCATTAGAATCTAAATGTTTACCCTTACCAATTCTTGTCACATGCATGTTTTTCTGATCAATACTTTGGTTCCTTTCTTCAATCTAATCAACTCAAAAAAAAAATTTGACATGCAAATACTCAACTTGTCTCTCATCTCATCGTGATGCACTCAAATTGAGAAGGTGACCACTCAACCAACTTACAAAAGTATTTAACCTTGAATATGAAAATTTTCTAATCGAATAAATAAAAGTCATATTTAAACACATACTTTTAAGGTCTTTTATAGGTTGTAATGTGGTTTATGTCAAGGTAGGATCATTTAGGATAATAGGCTTAAACCTTTGGAATAAGGTACCTAGTTGTCCTAATGTTATCAACTTCCTTCCATGTCACTCTTGTATGCACTTGGTACTAGAGAATTGCATATTGTTGGTCCTATTTTTATAATTTTTTGTTGAAGAATCTATTTTAACTTTTTACTTTTCTTTCTTTTTGACCAATTTTTCTAGTACCTCAACCCAAACGTATTTGTTGCTAACTTTCAAGAGCAACCCCAAACTTATTATTTGCATCTATAATTAAAAAAATAATTTCTACCTAACTCCAAATTGGGTGGGAAGAATTTATCTTTCAAGCCAATTACTACATAATATGGCTAAGTCACTGAAATAAAGGTTTTAGGCTTTAAGGGGTTAAACAACGAATATTAACATATTAATACAGGGTGGCTTAAAAAGACTTAGAGTTTTCACAAACAAATGACTCAATGTGTATTTATCATACTAATAGACTCAAAATCAGAAAAGATGCGGATTTTAGAAAATGACTAATGTATGGATACTCTCATAAGAAGGAAAAGTAAATAATGAACACTTTTGGCTTAAAAGTTACTAGCTGAGGTATCTTGAGATTGCGTACAAGTAATCATTTTCCCTTTTCTTTATTGTTCATCAATCTGTAAGGGAACTTTAGTGTTAATCTTTCATTGTTTTCTTTTTCTAGTCACTTTTTCTTTTTCTTCTTCATCATGGCACTTGGTGACGTAGCTAATTAAAAATTGAAAGTAAAACAACAACAAACAATTTTACTAATTTCAAGCAAAGAAAAGTACAAGAGAGAGAGAGAGAGAGAGAGCTTCTTTAGTTTCGGCAAGTACTCTTCTTTATTATTGAGAGAGAAAAAAACTGCATAAAAATTGCAAATTTAGATTCAAACTCTGATGGGTTGCCTCTTATTAAGCGTTTGTTTAAGGTCACTAACTTGAATCTTTCATATAAGGTTCACCAAGCACCAGAGGAACCTTGTCTGATGTTATTTCATATCTTGCATAAAACTTTAACATTTATCCATTTACCATGAAAATGTACAAATATCCTGGATCGCTTATCTCTACAACTCCATTTGCAAATACCTTATTTAACATAAATGGTCCAAACTATCTTGATTTTAACTTGCCTAGAAACAACCTTAATTGAGAGTTGTACATGAAAACTCGTTGTCTAACCAAAAATTTTCTTCTCACCAATTTCTTATCATGATACCTTTTGATTCTTTCTATATAGATCGCAACATTCTCATATACTTGTCAGTATAATCTCTTCTAACTCATCCAACTTCAACAATATCTTTCTCCCTGCTACTTTATCATCAAAATTCAAGAACATGACTGCCCAATATGCTTTATGTTCCAACTCCACTAATAGATGACAAGTCTTCCCATAAACTAACATATATGGTGATAATTTGAGATGAGTCTATAATGCTGTTCTATAAGCCCATAAAGCATCATCTAGATTTTTCGACCAATCCTTTATGGATGTAGATATTGTCTTTACTAAATTTTGATTAAGTTTTTGTTCGAAACTTCCACTTGTATGCATGTTTGAGGGTGATATGGTGTGGAAACTTTATGCTTCACATTATATTTGACCAACACACTATCCAATTATTTATTGCAAAAGTATTCCCCCCATCATTGATCAACACTTGAGGGACTCCAAACCTAGCAAAAACATTCTTTTTCAAAAAATTGGTAATGGTTTGGGAATCATTAACATCATAAGTGATTGCTTCCACCCATTTAGTGACATAATCAACACTAACTAGAATGTAAACATTAGGAGTTAGATGGGAGAAAGAGACCCATGAAGTTGATTCCCCAGCACTCAAAAGGTTCAATTTCTATTATACCTTTAAGCATAATTTCTTCTGGCTTTGAAATTTTACCTGTTTTCTAGAACTCTTTGCATTCTTGCACATATGAATTACAATTTTTGAAGAGTTTCGGCCACCAGAAACCTCTTTGAAGTATCATTGCTGCTGTTCTTTTGCCACAATAATTGCATCCATAAGATGAGCTATAAAATGCCACATAATGTCCATATCCTCTTTTCCAGCAGGACATCTTTCGATCAAACCATCAGCACTAACCTTAAACAAATAAGGCTCATCCCATATATAATGGTTATCCTCTTTGTAGAAGTGTTTTTTCTATTGCCAAGTATAGTTCTCTGGCACACTTTTTGTAGCCTTATAGTTGGTCATATCAGCATACCAAGGGTGTTCATTGACTACCATCAAGTGCTCATCCGGAAATTATTCATTGATGTTTTTGTTTCCTTCTTTGTCACTTCCTCATTCTCTAATCAGTACAAGTGATCTGCTACCATGTTTTCAAAACCTTAATTTTCTCTTATTTCTAAGTCGAACTCCAATAGCAATAATACCCATATAAGTAACATTGGATTTGAATCTCCTTTGTTGAAAAGGTACCTCAATGTTGCATGACCTGTAAAAACAATCAATTTGGAACCAATTAGATATGCTCGAAGTTTTTCCAAAGCAAATACTATAGCTAGTCATTATTTTTCAGTGGTGGTATATTTCACCTTATTTTCATTTAAAACATTACTAGCATAGTAAATTGCATGGAAACATTTATGATGGTGTTTCCCCAAAACTGCACCTATCGCATAATTGCTTGCATCACATATTATTTCAAAAGGTACTTCCCAATTTGGTGCAAGGATCATCGGCGTCAGTAATTTTTGTTTGCTTCTTCTTTTTCATGGTTTGTTTGGAGTGATCTGGAGAAAGATCCCCGTCACCGGATTCAATTAAATGAACCTCAGGTTCTTTTTGCTTTGTTTTTCTTGGTGTCGGAGGTGGTCCCCCGACTTCCCTGCAAAAGTATTACATTTCAGATGTTAGACTAAGAAGACAATATGCAAAGTGAAAAGTAATGAGCATAAATTTTTACCTTGGTGGTGGTTTTGTTGGAGTTGTCTTCATCTTTTTCTTCGACAACTTCATTTTCAATGGGAGTGAGTTTTTTAGCTGGAATTTTTACAGTTGCAAAGGAAAGTAATGTCGTTAGTATGAGCCAAGTACATAGCCTAAATAAATAAAATAGATAGAAAGAAGTGGTGTCAAAGAATCTCCTATTCTACACCTTCATATATTGGAGACTCCACGCGTACGTGTTCTATGCCAATATGATGGTGGCCTTTGAAATTGTCCAGAGCGTACTTAGTTGGAGCAACTTGCTTAACACGCTTTTGGGATTCTTGGAGAAGAATTTTTATAAAATCCCCACAGAAAGACCAATCTGGTAATGGAGGGCTAAAAGCCACACCAAAATCAGCAGATGGCAGTCGAGAGAATTTTGGAGGGTAGAGCTTACAAGCTAACTCGTAACGTTGATTAAGTCGAAGGTACGAAGGAAGTTTTAAGTCCTCTAATTTCTTTGTAAATTTTTATTTTAAACTCATTGCTGCTTCGCTAATGGTTCGACTAAGATCATCTGGCCTGAAGGCAGTTTCAAAGTATTTCTTGAATGCTTGGATTTCTTTGATGTGTGTTGAAGTATCTATATTTACTTTGTTCTGCATAAGGGAAAAAGCTCTAGTTAGTTGGATATTAAAGGCAACTACATCAAAGAATTTTGTAGTGTAATATGCTCTCCATCAATCATCAAACTCTCTAGTGTAGAGAAATCATGGTTTAAAGGCTATAGGATTGAACTCTGTGAGGTCCAAAAACTTGTCTAACAGCTTAGTGCATTTCTCCTCATTGTACCATATTTTATAATGAAGCAGTGAGCCCTTTTTGGGAAAAAAACTTTGGGTTTGGTTTGAATAAGACCAAACTATCGAGAGACAAGATTTGGTTGGTAACTAACAAAAGAAGTCCGAAGCTTTGAAGGGTTGAGCCTTGAAGCTAGCAACCTTGGTGTAACGAAAGAATCCCAAATGTCAGGGAACTTCCTTGTGAACCATTCAGGGCCTACTTTCCTATTGGCAAAAGGGGCCATGTTGGGAGAAAAATTATAACGCTTCGCAAACATCATCATATAGTTGGTGAAGGTGTACTGAAGATCCAATCATTTGTCACTAGGAGTCAACAGGGCAAGCCTCGTCCCATCGACCTTTTTATTCTTCACTTCGATGGACGCTTTGTTAATGGGATTTCGAGCATGAAGGAATGCTTCAAAAGTGACATTCAGCCATAGTTGTAGTAGCCAAAAAAGAGCAAGCTTCCTCCCGTCTTGATTATCTTCAATGTTGTGACACCTTCGCCAAAGGATTCGTACAAGTTGGCCAAAATTATTTCACTGAGACAAATGTCATGTCCAACATGCAGTTGGTTGGCCATAGTCAGATACCTCTTCGCCACTTGAAGAGACCTTGAGCAGAAAACACAACGCGAAAGCCAAAGGGCTAGGAAGGCAACATGTTCTTGGTCAGAGACTTCTTTGGTTTCTTTTTCATGATAGTAGCCTATGTAGGTGGTGAGAGCTGCGTTTTTGGTCTCGAAACCTATGTAGTCATCAGCTAAAAGGGTGGGATCATAATCCACTCCAATAGGTTTAAGACCGGTAATGACAGGGACATCGAACAAAGTTGGGGTAAGCATCCCTCAAGGGAGTTGGAAATTATTGTGGGTGTTGTCCCAAAAATATAGGGAAGCAAGAAGTATAGATGGACAGTAACCTGGCCTCACCTTCAACAGCTGAATTAGGTCGAAGATGCCCATGTTTTTCTAAACATGGGACTTCTCTTTTTCTATTTGTTCTAGCTAGGCTAAGTAATCATAAGGTTCTTTGGATAAAGGACATGACATGAAAACCCTAAAACTAGTGTTCTTAAACTCTATTGATTGGATCCCTAGAAGCTATGGTCGAAGGAGAACCTTGACCATCTACTTGCACTTTCTCATTAATTTTGATTTCTTCATCAGTCCTAGGTTTTAAACCATTAGCTATGGGTTTGTAACGGTGGTAAGCGGGGAAAAAATCCTTATTTTTAATAGGGTCAGCAGTAAGATCAGGTAAAAGACCTAACATATCATGGGTCTTACTAGACACAATAAGGGGAATTAGTACCTGTGATTGATAAATCATGTGTTTCTCCTCTTCATTTGGAGGTTCAGGGATGTACTGTTGATTTCCAACCACGTTTGGACCCAAGATTTTGTGAGCTGGAGCGAGTTCTTTGGAGTTTTTGGAGTCTTTAGCATTCTTGCTTGTTTCTTTGAAGATTTTTGAAGTGGAAGCCATTGTTGTAGTAAGTTTGCAGAGAAAAATATTTGAAAGAGATGATGTTTGAAGAAATACGCTTGAGAGTTCAGAGAGTGAAAAGAGAAAAGATGGCGTTATTCGTTATTTTGTAGATGGATGAAGTGGAATGGTTTCTATACATGATCATTATGCAACATTAATGGTGAGAAAAATCATGGGACGCTTGTCAGGTGAGGGTTATCTGATGAGACGGTAGCAGTTAAAAGTCTAATTCGTGATCTCCTAAGAACTAGACGTGTGATGATTGAAAAGATTTCACTCATGGGTTTGAGGAGACGTTTGAGGAAAGTTGTCATGATGACAATGACGCCAAAGCAGTCCAAAGGTTTCTGGCGTCAAATATGAAACTTTTCAACAAAAAATGCCGTTTTTCCATTTAGTCGAAAATGACATTATTCGGGGGCAATTTGCTGACTGAGAATTGCGATGCCATGTTCCCATTTGAGAAACTCAGTGAAAATTAAGGTTTCTTAAATTTGGTGGACTTTGACAGAAGTTAATGTGAAGTTCTGTTGATGTGGTTCTCACTTCGACGAATGAATGATTTGGAGTCTTCCTTCGACATAAGTTTGAATTTCAACATACGGATAAATAATTGTATTTTGTCCTTATCCGTTTCTCAGGCGAGACGCGTGGAGAACTATGGCGAAACGAAGACATGCAGGGAGAAACGTGTCAACTTTTTGAGAAATGCTTGTTGGAGGCAGTTATTTCGACGTATTATAAATAAGAGTCTTAGTATTAGGATTTTTGTGTGTTCAATTGTTGTACTATACTCAAAATATACTCAAAGTGTCCAAGTTAACACGAGAAAAGAGTTGTTGTTGAGAAATATAGTTGAAACACCATATTTTACTCAATAAGAATTTATTTTCTTTTATCAATTGCTCTTTACTGCATTTCTTTTACATTGAAGTTCTTTTCTTCACTGCATTTCCTTTACAAACTTTTGCAAAGTTTAATCTTTTCAACAAACAATTAAAACAATATTTTTATACTAATGAATATTGTCGAAGTATTCATCCATTTTTCAGAAATACATTAATACAATAGCTATGTCCTCAGGATTCACTGGTTGATCTGTAAGTAAACCAAATTTTTAGGAAGACCGGCTGTTATTTACCAATTTTCACTGTTAACACCTATATATAAGGTCGTGGCCAATTAGGCTTCCCATTATTCAGAAATGGATCATTCTAACATCCACTCATATTTGAGCTCATATCCAATTAATTAATTACTAAATATAAACCTAAATAGCCTTTTTAATTTATTTGACTACTTAATCACCTAAGGTTCTAAATTTTATAAATAGTTAATATAATTAAAATATATATGTTCACATAATAATTATTGAAATATAATAATTAAATAATATTTAACTTATAAAATTATCCAACAATCTCTCACTTGGACAATATATTTTTAATAATTATATCACAATTCTTTAGGTGTGCATTTGAATGCTATTTATCTTTAGATTTCAACTTTATAATCAGATCCACCTCATAAATCAATAATGGGATCACTGTGGATGTTGTCACTGACGTATAACGTGAGAGAACTCCGACGACCACCACATTAATTTACTTGATGACTTAGATCGATACGGATGAGTGGCATGGAAATTTCATGTAATATGATTGTCTTACAACACAATATAACTTAAGCGTATTTCAAATCCTAATATTAAATTGCAACTAAATGACATAAATACATACCTTCATTTATTTTGTATTAGAATGTCTATTTGACATCTAAATTATTGAAGTTTAACATACTAATGATCTCCCATTTATCTAATGATCTCCCATTTATCTGATTTCCGATTTGTAAGTGCTACCTCTTTTGTTCTCTATAATAATTCTCATGGTTGCCATTTTTATTCAACAATTCAATATTGATTTTTTCAAACGCACACATTTTTCATATATATATATATATATATATATATATATATATATATATATATATATATATATATATATATATATATATATATATATATATATATATATATATATATATATATATATATATATATATATATATATATATATATATATATATATATATATATATATATATATATATATATAAAAGAAAAATCATATATAAAATTTCTACCGTCAAAATGTAAGTAAATACTTATATTTTTAAAGTGTCACGTTTACTTTTAAGGTACTCATATAAATTAATTAATTAATAAATTAAAATGAAATTGTCTAGATTAATTATTTAATAAATTAAAAATAAAATAAAATTTGTCTATAATATAATATAGATCCGATTGATGAAATATCAATATACATGAGGAGACATGACTCCCAGTTCAACTGGTTTTGTTGAAGCTCTCTATCTACAATATAACTATTTATTATATCATTTTATTTATTTTGTTTATTCAATAAATAGATAGATATTTGAAAAATAATTATTATTAATATTAAATTTAATTTCGAATGTGACAAACAAATAGAAATTAAATAATTATTTAAACTATGTTAATTTCTATTTTATTACAAAATTTTATTTTTCTTCATCATGTTAAAACTATACATATGTTTTTTCCAATGACCTTGTTGATAATTATTCTATTATAATTGTCCTTCCAATGGAACTATAGTCATTAAAAAAATTATCATTCACAAAAACACATGCATACAACTTCTTATGATCAATGAACATTCTTCAGAAACATATTTAATCCATTGATAGAATTATTCTTTTTGGCTAGATACACCCATCACAAATATTAAATCAATTAAATTTATAGTCTTTATTTATCGATTTGAACTCAACTCCCAAACATTCCCTTAAACCACATTTCAATGCTACTAACAAACAAAAAACCAACCCTTAAATCTCGAGATGTAGACCAATCTGAGCATAGACCATGGGAACAATCTATAAAATATAGTTTTCTCCATTCATATAGTATCATATATCAAGGAAGGTGGCTAGAATGTACAATGAGAAAAGAGTGGCTTTATTTTGGCCTTAATACCATATCTTTGTCGGGGACTCTATGTCTTTTTTATAGCACACGCACCCACATTTTCTTAGCCATCATTTCTCTTATTATATGTTTTAATTCCTTTCTTCCATGTCTTCTCCAAAAACAAACAACATTGGACAACATTTCTCTCTTGTCCTCATCTTCCTTCAAGTATATTCCTTCTTAACAACTTTTTGTTCTTGTTTATTGTCAGTCTTAATTTCGATTTGCATGATTGATATATTTAAATTGGAATCTTTGGTGGTTTTTTTGAAGTACTTTAAGTTGAAATAGAAAGAAATGTAAATTAATTTTAAAGATGATAGAAATTATATTTAGAGTTATGTAAATCTTGAATATGTTTTTTTTTTAAGAGTAAGTTTTGTTCTGGCTTGGGCTCCGGCTTGACCGGGCAGGTCCAGCCCAATAATATTCTGCCAAGCTCAATTCAGTTTGGGCCACAGCCGTCGAGCACAGGGTCCTCGCCGGGCAGGCAATGTTCCTCCGCAAGCCGAATCTTCCTCATCTGTGTCGAGCACAAGACTCCTCGTCGACCAGACACTGTCCCCATCGAGTAGAACCTACCATCCGCAGGCAGAACCTTCTCCCTTGTCGAGCAGAACAGCGTGTCCTTCACACGTTCTCCACGTGCTCCCCTCCGCGGGGACACGTCACCCACCAACTACCCACATCCGAAAGAGCAGGTCAACCCACTTTCCGGAATTCACGGAGTAGTTGAACTAGTGTGAAAACCACGTTCTGGTCTTCACTACACCACGTAAGCCCTAGCAGTCACTTGGGCTGGGCCTGGCCATCTAGCCCAACTCAAATGATCGTTGGCCCTGCGCTGGGGTCTCTCTATAAATACCCTCTTCTCCAAGAGGGTCAGCTATTCTCTTCTTACCCCTTTTCTGTATTTGCTCTCACTCTGCCAAATTTCTTACACCGGTGTACAGGCCGTAGATCAACGACGTGTGGCAAGTCCGTGGTCCCCTTCTGATCAGGTCAGATCAGTGGCGCCGTCTGTGGGAATTAAAACTTCCCCGTTCCTCCGAGCAGAGAACCAAAATTTCACCAACATACCGCAATCATGGCTAGCCCACACCACGACGATGTCGTTCACGGCCTCATCCTCGCTCCCGCCGCAAACGACGGCAAGCAAGCAGAGACATCCCAACCTCCAGAGACCGACGAGAGGGACGGCCAGACTCCCTCTCCCTCGTCCGCGACAGCTGCACACCAGACTGTTCTTCGACCAAGGAGCTCGGCAGAGTTCCAGCCCATCCCTATTTCATATGAGAATGTCATTTTTATGTGAGAACATGAGAATGAATCTGAACCATTAGATTTAAAATAAATGGATGAGATTATGTTTCATTTTTATTTTCTCTCTCCTCCATTTTTAAAATAAATGAATTAAATTTTAAAATATAGTATTTTTGACAATTTGTATTCTCTCCTCTCACCCATTTTTTTAAAATCAATGTGTGTGTGTGTGCGCGTGTGTGTGTATATATATATATATATATATATATATATATATATATATATATATATATATATATATATATATATATATATATATATATATATATATATATATATATATATATATATATATATATATATATATATATATATATATATATATATATATATCACAAGTAATCCACTTACATTGGACGTACAAAAATATGAGATTTTTTGTAGAATTGTTTATAATATAGTGTCACTCCACAATCTTGTATATGGAAAATGATTTTAAAATATTACATGCTAAACTAATTACAAAGTTAAAGAAAATATTACTAAAAGTCTCATAAACATATAACATATCATTAACACAATGACATTAAAAACAAATATATAAACAACAATGGCAGTATCAACAACAATCGTATCATCAACAATAATGACATCATCAACACAATGACATCAACAAGAATGACATATCAACAACAATCGCATCATCAACATAATGACATTAGCAACATAAAAGGAAACACAATGAAAAATGAAGTTTAATATAAATGCATGGAGAAAAATGTTTGCTTACCAGAAACGTGATGAATAAGTAAAAAAAGTTGTCAAAATATTTGTTTTCCTCCTCGACGGTATCTAATTCTAGAATGACGAAGTTAGTGTCGTCTTCAACCTCGACGGTACGTAAGTCTAGAAGAACGAAATTGAATGAAGTTGTTGGTTGAAAATTGTGTTATTTCGTTAGGGTTGAAAATGGTGTTGTTTCGTTAGGGTTGAAAATGATATTGTTTCGTCAGGCTTAAAAATGGTGTTGTTTGGTTATGGTTGAAAATGAACAAATGTAATTGAAGAGACAAGCTAGCTAGCTATGCTTCCTTTAAATGAATACGTTATTCCACCATGGTTGTTTAATACAACCGTTGTGATATAAGTCTAACTTAATATAATTTTGTAAGAAAAGTAAGGTTTTAAGCATTTAAAAATTTTTAAAAATTGAAAAATATATCGCAACGATTAATTTAAACAACCATGGTGATATATGGTTGTCGTACCTCAAAAGAAGCACGACCCTCGTGAATGGTCGCGGAAAACATAGTCACCACCGAACCTTATTTATCCCAAAGAGGGAAAGGAAAATATTAATAAAACCTTTAGGGAAAGAACATGGTTATCGCAACCAAGTTCTAGGTTCGGGAGTCGGTTACGCAAGGGGAAAGTATTAACACCCCTCACGTCTGTGGTACTCAACGGGAACCTCTTGATTCAATTCGTGAGAAATGTTAGCTAAAATTTTTTGTTTTCTCCTAAAGGAATAAAGTGAAAAGGTAAGGTAAACGAGTTTAGATTGCTAAGGGAAAATGGGTGATTTAAGATTAGGGTGCTCGCAAAGGATTAGGGTCTTTGTGCCTACGTATTCCCTCGTATAATGGGAAAGTCAGAACATTTGTAGTTCGTAAAATTACGGGAGAAAAGAAGAGAAGATTGCTCGCTAGGATCTCGCAATCCTATGCCTACGTATTTTCATTGACAATTGAGAAATCAGAGCGTCTGTAGTTCGGACTACGGATGTTGGTTTGATTTTAACACCTGTATATAGGGGACTAAATATTTTTCTTTTTAAAAAAGAGTTTTAATTGCACAGTGGTGAGAAGTTATATTAACGTATTGATGTATTTTGATTTAATGACAATCACTTGAAGCTTAAGAAAGGCTCCTCGGCCCAAGTAATTGGGAGAGTGGGTCAAAGACTTGACTCTCTCTCTCTCTCTCTCTCTCTCTCTCTCTCTCTCTCTCTCTCTCTCTCTCTCTCTCTCTCTCTCTCTCTCTCTCTCTCTCTCTCTCTCTCTCTCTCTCTTTTCCATCTCTATAAGAGGTTGTGTTTGGAAAGTGTTTTGAATGACGGAAGATAGTTAAAGTATTTTAAACGGATGAGGATTGCTTGAAGCTTAAGAAAGACTCCTTGGGCCCAAGTAATCAGGAGAATGAGTCAAATACTTGACTCTCTCTTTTTTTCATCTTAGATTATGAAAATAGGTTTGATATAGCTAGAATATTTTAAGTGAACGACGATTACTCAAAGCTTAAGAAAGGCTCCTCGGGCCCAAGTAATTGGGAGAATGAGTCAAAGGCTTAACTCTCTCTCTTTTTCATCTAAGTGATTGAGAAAATAGATTTGATGTGAATAGGATTTTAAATTTTTGGAGAAGACAATTGTTCGAGCGTAAGAAAGGCTCCTTGGGCCCAAACAATTGAGGAGAGAAATTGAATATTCCATTCCAACTCCCTTTTCATCTTTTATTGAAATGTATTATAAGTATAATTAAGTTAATTTGTTTGAATTTGAGAAAATGCTTGCTGTTGATCGAGTTTTAAATTTGCGTAAGGAAAAGTTAACGGTTTGAACTAAACGGTAAGGAGATCCTAATGGTATGAGGTAAGGTCGATGGCAAGGAAAAAGCGCTAGACTTACAAGAGTAGGAAGGGCTTGATATACGAATCAAGAGCTTTAGGGTTTAGAATTTAATCATCACATGAAAGAACAAGCAAGGAAAAGTCAAAGAAAGTAAACAAATAAAATTTTAATCGTGTGCACTAGCAAAGTGGGCAAGTCTTCTAAACGATCAACTAGAAGTAATTGATCAAATAGGTCTCACTGTAAGAAATCTCAGGAGTAAGATATGAATGTTGTGTATGGTGGTCCAAAAAAGGTTGATGGCGATGCTTAAAAGCGATCGACTTATAAGGTGAAAAATGGCTCGACGTTGGGTCGAGAGTTTTATTTTGAAAATGGTTTGGTTGATTTTAATCTTAATTAGAAACTACCTAAGCACGACTTAGAGAACAAAAACATAGCATATATTACAACTCATGGGGAGGGGACACGTTATGATGAACGGGGATGAAAATAAAACAAACACCCTTCAAAGCAAATATGCATACAATTACCACACAATCCAAACATAATTAATTAAATCAGACAATAAACTTAAATATTTAATAAAATTAACCCCAAAAATTTGATTATTAAATAACAAGGTTTAATATACCACACAATCCTTATCCGTTCCGCCTACGGTCATCAAGTCTACCAATTTCAAATCCAGTTTCTAACCTTCTCTTATTTCACGAAGGAACTCATTATTCACTTTCAGCATCCCCAACATTACACTTTCCAAAGTTAACTCACACACCATACTCAAGTCTCTAAACTGCTCAATCAAATCCAATTCTCTAATCATCAACGTCGACATATGTATCGTCTTCCGACTCAAAGCATCTGCCACAATGTTAGCTTTACCGGGATGGTAACTCAAGCTAAAGTCATTGTCTTTCAGAAATTCCAGCCATCTTCGCTACCTCATATTTAATTTGTTCTGGTCAAACAGATATTTAAAACTCTTATGGTCATTAAACACTTCGAATCTCGACCCGTACAAATAATGCCTCCAAACCTTTAGTATGAAAACCACTGCAGCTAACTCTAGATCATGAGTAGGATAATTCCTTTCATGAATCCTCAATTGTCGTGAAGCGTAAGCCAAAACCTTGTCATCTTGCATCAAAACACCGCCTAATCCCATTTTAGACGCATCACAATATATCACAAAAGGATCATTCTAATTTGGTAAGGTTAACACTGGTGTGGTAGTCAACCTTTTCTTCAGTTCTCGGAAACTCTCTTCACACAAAATATCCCATACAAATGCCTGGCCTTTTCTAGTCAATTGGGGTCAATCGAAGAGCCAATTTAGAAAACCCTTCGATGAACTTACGGTAATAGCCTGCCAAGGCTAAGAAACTTCTAATCTCTGTCACTGACTTCGGAGCCTCCCACTGAAGCACAACACTCACTTTCGATGGATCCACTGCTATGCGTCCTCCATAAATAACATGTCCAAGAAAACTCACTTCGCTCAACCAAAACTCACACTTCAAAAGTTTTGCAAAAAATTTGTTATCCTTCATCACTTGCAACGCAACCCTCAAATGCTCTACATGATTTGCTTCTGACTTGGAGTAAATCAAAATATCATCAATAAAAACTACTACAAACTAGTTCAAATAAGCATGGAAGATATGATTCATGTACTCCATGGACACACCCGATGCATTGGACACACCAAACGGCATCACTGCATATTCATAATGTCCATACCGAGTTCTGAAAGCTGTTTTCTGGATATCATCTTCTTTCACACGGATCTAATCATAACCTGACCTCAAATCAATTTTATTGAACACACGAGCTCCCACAAGTTGATCCATCAGATCGTCGATTCTTGGAAGTGGATACTTGTTCTTGATGGTTACTTTATTCAACTGGCGATAATCCATGCACAAGCGCATACTGCCATCTTTCTTCTTCACTAACAAAATTGGTGCTCCCCATGGCGACACACTGGGTCTGATAAACTTTTTGTCCAATAATTCTCCCAACTAAGATTTCAACTCTGCCAATTCTGACACTGACATTCTGTATGGTGCCATGTGTATAGGTCTAGTACTAGGGACAAGATCAATCGTAAACTCTACTTCCCTCTCTGGAGGTAACTCTGCAACATCCTTCAGGAACACTTCAGGAAATCCTCTCACAACAGGCAATTCCTCAACCGATGACTTACCCTCCATAGATAACAAAGCAACCACTACAAATACTTTAGCTTCGTCTTCTACCAAGATTCTCAACTCCTTATAATACTAGCCATTTCTTCTTCTTCAGGAGTCAGGAATAACAACCTCTTCCTATAACAATCAATATAAACATAGTTGCTCTCGAGCCAATTCATCCCTAAAATAACATCCAGCTCACTGAGTGGTAGACAAATTAAGTCCACTCTAAAATCTTTATCAAAGATCGACACAGGGCAATTCAAACACACTAAATATGTAGTGATTGATCCAATAGATGGAGTATCAATCACCATCCCTCTACTCAAAATAGATGACACAAGCCCAAGTCTCTTCACACAATCCATAGAAATAAAACGAGTGAGTTGCACCCGTATCAATATTAGAAATCAAAGGAGTATTATGAATGTAACACGTACCTCTGACCAAACGATCCTCACTAGTAGGCTGAGCTCCCACCAATGCAAACTACTTTCCACTTGTTTGATACTTCTTCGATTTCTGACAGTGGGTGCTGATATGACCCTGCTCACCACAGTTGTAACAGGTTGGTATGTTGGTTCTACAATCCGCGACCACATGATCTGGCTTTCCACACTTAAAACACTTCTTCACCTCATTCTGACATTCGTTCGCATGGTGACCTGCGCCACCACATCTGAAACACTTGAGAGGATTGGAAGGATTTCCTCCCCCACTTGGTTTCTTCCCAACAACATCTTTCTGCTTTCCTTTATCAGCTGGAGCACGATAAGATGTATTATGATGCCTCTGTTTGCCTCTTTTGTCACTTAGATTCTTATAGTGAGGATTCTAGCTCTATTGTCTTCATCATATATTCTAAATTTGTTCACCAGCTCAAGAAAGTACCTGATCTTCTGATAACCGACACCCAAATTGATCTCGGGATGCAACCCATTCTCAAACTTGATGCACTTCAAACTCATAGCTGCATAAGTATTGTAATGAGGACAATACTTTACCAGTTCTTCGAACTTAACCGCATACTATTCCACTTTCATGTTCCCCTATTTCAACTCAATAAATTTAATCTCTTCCTTTCCGCGAACATCTTCCAGAAAATATCGTTCCAGAAACTTTGCCCTGAACACTGTCAAATTAATGGGACCCTCACCAGCTTCCAATCTCTGGCGGGTGTTGTCCCACCAATCCTCAGCCTCACTTTCCAACAGATGGGTACCAAGTTGTACCTTCTGATCCTCTGAGCATCCTGTAACTCTGAAGATCTTCTCAATATCCTTCAGCCATTTTTGTGCTACATCTGGATCATGTTCGCCTTCGAACTTAGGTGGATTTTTATTCTGGAACTTCTCCAAATTGCGGAACTCTCTGTTTCCAGTACTCTGTTTGAGATTCTGACCAATGTCCTCCACTGCCTACACAACAACTTGTAACGTAGCAGCCATCGCAACATCATTCCTACTAGCCATACTGTTCAATATCCATGAAAATACAGGTTAGAAGAAACACACGACAATAGACATCCTATAGTCAGACTCTACTACAACACTGGTCGGACGGACCAACCAGGCTCTGATACCAATTGTAACAACCCACTCTATCCCGTACGCGTATTATAGGAATATTAAAGAAAATACATTAGAGTTTTCAAAACACGTAGGATGTCACATAGACATTTTTCTCATTCAATGAAGTATCAAGTCATTTCATGCTTTCCACAATATTTTAACAAGGTCATTCAATAAAACAGCGGAATAAAATCAATGTTTAAACATAATCCTCACAACCGGTGGTTATACATCATTAATCCAACAGATAAAAGGTACGTAACAATTAATCAAGAAAATAAGCAAAATATAACGTAATCCCGTCATCCCATGTTACGTATCAGAGCGACTCCTAGGACTCAATCAAATAGCAACACACTCCAAGCACTACTCAGGTACCTGGTCATCTGCACTCCCCAAGGAGCACAGACGCAACAAACATAAAAGGGGTGAGAACTGCATTCAATAAATAAGCGGTGAGATACACATGCTAAGGAGTAGTTACACACCACACATACAATCATACACATGCAACACACATACACGTTCCATCTCAATCACTCAACATTAATATCCCATAATCAAATACAGACTCACTGGCTCGACACAGTGCATGTGGTACCAACACAAATACGTACGGTTCAACCTAGAACCCGATTCCCGTTGGAATTCAGATAAGTCGTATACGTTCCTCTGAACTACAACTTATCTCCACAAAAAATTCCACATGAAGTCTGGATGAACTAGGCACCCATCATGGACTCCCACCTAGTCATCTCCACAAGACACATGACATGAAATGCATGGCAACACCATTATGCAATTATAATAATAATTTCAAGCATAATTCACAATCATCAATGATTCACTTGAGCCATCCACTCACCGTAAGGGAAACAACGTAATTTTCCATATTCTCTCTAATTAAATTCATTACTAATCTTCCATAGGTTCATTTTAGTCATATTAATCCTACCGATTAAACGGAATTGCGTTCCAAGTGAAATCTGGGTAGAAATCGCAAAAATGGGAAAAAGTCATCCCAGGCCTGCCCAAACGCGTATTGCCCTGCCTGTTACGCGTAATGCCCTGCTGTCAGGCCCACCATACACATATTACCCTATCTGTTACGTGTAATGCCCTGTTGTCAGGCCCACCATACGGGTATTGCCCTACCTGTTACGTGTAATGCCCTGTCCCATAGCGTATCATACGCAAATGACCAGAACTGCTGTCAAAACTCAAATTTCCTCCCTTCTTCCACGGATTTTCACTCGAGATTCATCATTCCACCTTCCTATTCATCCTAAGGCTCAGTTTCTGATCAATTCCCTTATTCCTATCCTTTATTCTACCAAGATTCTACTCATTAGGTTCAGTTTCGGTTACGGTTTAACTCTTAGTATTTAGATCTGTTATCTATCAGAATTTTATTACTGCATCAATGGATTTTTACACGAATGTCATGAAAGTTCCCGATTCAAACACATGGGTATCAAATAGCAAACATTCAACAGTAACAGTAATTTCAAGGAATTTATCAGGTTACGAAAATTAGATCAAGAAACCAAAAACAGACATAAATCGTATGAGAGAAAGGACCTCTCACTACCCTCTCATGTTAATTCACCCATATTGAAATTCATTCTCCCCCTTACCTTAGATTGAAGCTTTCTCTTGGTAACAATGGAGAATTTCATGGTTCCTCTGCCCTAGCTCTCTTTTCTTGGTCTCTTCCTTTTTCATGATTAGTAACGGATTCCCCACTAAACCACTTCTAACCCCCCTTAATTAGATTTTCAGTTTTATTATTCTACTTAATAATAATAATAATAATAATAATAATAATAATAATAATAATAATAATAATAATAATAATAATAATAATAATAATAATAATAATAATAATAATAATAATAATAATAATAATAATAATAATAATATTAATAATAATAATAATAATGATAATAACAACCACTACGATCTCATTAATATTATTATTAATAGCATAAAATAATAATATCAATGAGCATAATATTCTTATTATTATCATTAATCATTAATATTATTTATTATAGGTCCACTTTATCCCTACTACGGTCAACTCTCACCCTCGCCCCTAACATCATACCCTTATTAAGGACATCACAACCAATACACGCACAACAAAGTATAAAGTGACTAAATAATTTAAATAGGGTGTTACAGGTTAAGCTTTAGTTGTTGTTATTCACTTGTAACTTTTTGCCTTAATTGGAAACGTTAATAGAAAAATGGTTTTAAGAGATTCTTGTTCTTGTTCTTCCTTTTTCTCTCTCTTTCGTAAACCTAAAAAGGGTGTCTTGTGTTTGTTCAAGAAAATCAATCTTTCTCATAGTTTTATTCGCTCTTGGTGCGGTAATTTTCATAACAAACAGGTGCGTTAAACATGGATAAGATGTCGTCAAAGAAGTATAAGATTGAGAAATTCATTGGTGTGAATGATTTTTTATTTGCAGAGCTTGAAGATGCAAGCGCTACTGGTTCAGCAGGGTTTGTTAAAATCGTTGAAAGGGTCAAAGAAGATGGGTGCTGCCCTAACAGAAAAGGAGAAGATGATGATCATCATCGAGAAAGCCCGCAATTCCATTATATTGAGCCTTGGTGATAAGGTTCTTCGGTAGGTCTCGAAGGAGAATCAACATCAGGTGTATGAAGTAAAATTAAAGGGTTATACATGACTAAATCCCCAATAAATCGTTTGTACTTAAAGTAGACTATGTATTCGTTCAAGATGAGTGCAGATAGAGTCTTGATGGAGTAGTTGGATACGTTCAACAAGCTTATTCTTGATTTAGAGAATATTCAGGTCAGCATCAATTATGAGGATCAAGCGGTGTTATTGCTATCCAGATTGATTCAAATTAAAAATCCTTCTTGATTCAAATCAAACCTTAAAAAATCCAATTTTCCATCACTTATTTAAATGTTGTATATTTGATGTTGTATATTTGCAAGATTGCATTGTTTGTTTACCATATAGGTTAGAGCTTTCGTATAGCGATTTAATGTATAAGCTTAGGTGTTTGGTGTATCAATCTTACGGAATCATCACGAAATAAGTTATGCAATGTTAAGAACATCTAAGTCATGTGTTTTAAATTGCTTAGTTTAAAGCGGTTTTGGTTGTCAAGTAAGTGATTTGCATTAGAAGCAATCAATCTCATGGTAACATCATGTACCATATCATATGGCATTGATTTATTGAGATGTTTCCAAGCTCTCGTTTTTGTATTTTTCTTTTGTGCTTCTTAAAATCTACGATTTCATTATATGGAACCTAATTTTTTTTTCAAATTTTCTAAAGGAACTTTGGGTCTCTCCAAACCACCCCCTTCTAGACATTGTTGTTTTAATATTCTCACCCAACATGATGCTCTTGGAATCAGGTGTTACCATTATAAGAAGGAGGTTCACATAGAAATGTGTTCCATGAATGCCTAAATAATCATGGAAGTAAGGATAATGGTAAACTGCCATTGTTCAAGAGGAATTTGAATCGTATGATGTCCTAGTAGTTTCTAGCAACAATTCTTACAAGGAATGGATCATGGATTCAGGTTTCACTTGGCACATGACTCCAAAAAAAGATGTGTTTGAGGAATTATATGATCAAGATGGTGGATCAATGCTGTTGGAAAATAACAAAGCTTGGAAAGTTACGGGTATTAGATCTGTGAGATTCAAGCTCCATGATTAGTCAATAAAGTTATTGACTGGTGTCAAGTATGTACCTGGCCTTAAGAGAAATTTGATTTCTCTTGGTGAATTTAACAAGAAAGAATATGTTTTAAAGGGAGAGCAATATATCTTGTGAGTCATGAAAGGGTCAAAGGAATTCTTGAAAGGCACGAAGAAATAAGGCTTGTATACCTTTGAGGATGAGGTTGTAAGTAGATCAACAGATTTTTCCTCTATGAAACCTATGTCGAAGACATGACTATGGTACTTGAGATTGGACAATGAAAGTGAAAGGGGTCTTGTTGATCTAGGGAAACAAAACCTGTTGGTTGGTGACAAAGTCAAAAAGCTGAAATTCTATGAACCTTGTATGTTTGGTAAATTCTGTAGTGTGAAGTTTAACAAAGGCAAACAAAGAACACATGGATCCCTTAATTGCATTCATGTTGATCTTTGGAGGCCTGAAAGGAATCCTTCACACTAAGGTGAAAAGTATTTTATATCCATAGTTGATGAATATTCTAGAAGGTTATGGGTATTCATCTAGAAGACTAAGGATGAAACATTTGAAATTTTCAAAAGTTGGAAGACTCTGGTCGAAAATCAAATTGGCAGAAAGGTCAAGAGGTTGAAAACCGATAATGGCCTTAAGGTTTTCAATGAAGCTTTCTACAGTTTTTGTAGTATGTATGGTATTGCAAGGAACAAGACTACTGCAGGTACTCCTTAATAAAATGGTCTAGCTGAGAGATTCAATCGAACAATCCTTGAAAGGGTTAGATGCATGTTGGTTAGTGTTGGATTGAAGAAAGTGTTTTAGGAAGAGGCTACTGTGAGTGCATCATACCTAATGAATAGGTGTCCCTCGACTTCCTTGGGGATGAAGACACCTGAATAATTCTGGTTGGGACATCCACCCAATCTCGATAAACCTAAAGTATTTGGCTATTTAACCTATGCTCACTTTAGGAAAGACATGTTCCAACCCAGAGCTCTGAGATGAATGTTTCTTGGATAACCTGAAGGAGTCAAAGCTTATAAGTTGTAGTGCCTAGAGCCATGCCACAGGAGGTGTATCACAAGTCGAGATGTAGTTTTCAATGAAGCTGAGATGAATTTTAAGAAAATTGATGATGTTGGTCGAAGTACGAAGATCTCTATAGATGAGCTGGAACAGAAAGAGATTCCTATTGAGATGGAGCATATTAATGCCGAATTGCATAACCCATATGAAGTTCAAAAAGTAACATAAGTTGTTGATGAAGATGAGGAGACTGGTAGTGACTACCTGTTGGCAAGAGATAAGTTGATAAGAGTCATCAAGCCACCTCAAAGATTTGGTTATGCAGATCTCAAAATTTTTGCCTTAATCTCTGCAAGTGGGATTCTTGATGAAGTACCTAGAATATATAAGTAAGTTTTAAGGAGTCGAAATAAGACTAAATGGCTAAAATTCATGGATGATGAGATTCAATCTCTTCATGATAATAACACTTGGGAGCTGATCGAGAAACCTGCTGGAACCAGGTTAGTCAGATGTAAGTGCATTTTCAAGGTTAGGAAGGAATCGAAAGAGTGATGTCGAAGAGCTTTAAGGAAAGGTTGGTTGCTAGGGGGTTCACTAAAAAACACACAGTCGACTTCAATGATGTGTTTTCATCTGTTGTAAAGCACAGATCCATTATAATGTTGTTGGCCCTGGTGGAAAGTTCGACTTATAACTTGAACAGATGGATGTAAAAAAGGCCTTCCTATATGGTGATCTAGATGAAACAATCTTGATGAGGCAACATGAAGGGTATGCAGAAAGAGGAAAGAAAGATTATGTGTGCAAGCTGAATAGGTCGTTATATTTCCTTAAGCAATCTCCTCGACAATGTAATAGGAGATTCGACAAGTTCATGTCACACATAGGTTTCACTAGGAGCCAATTTAACCACTGTGTTTACTTCAAATTTCGATTTGGAAGTTCTCTTTTTATTTTGTTGATTTATATGGATGGTATCCTCATAGCAAGCAACCGTGTCGAGGATGTAATGAAGGTGAAGGATGAACTAGATAAGGAGTTTGACATGAAGGATCTGGGAGCTTCCACGAGAATTCTTGGGATTGACATCCGGAGAGATAGAAAGAAGTAGAGATTATACTTATCTCAAGAGACACACCTGAAGAAGATTTTCGACAAATTTGGTATGTTGAATTCAAAGTCTATTGTAACACCAACAAATCCTCAATTCAAGTTGTGTATGACTCAAAGTACTAGTACTGAAGTCGAAAGATCCTATATGAATACATTTCGTATGCTAGTACAATAGGTTCTTTAATGTATGATATGATGCGTACGAGACTAGACATAACATACGACGTGAGCCTTGTAAATAGGTATATGGCCAATCTTGGGAAGCCACACTAGAAAGCTCTTAAGTGGATTCTGAGGTACATAAAAGGATCCTTGAGTATGGTCCTGGTTTATGGTGGAGCCATGAGTGATGGTTGTTGCACCCTAAAATTTGACCAACCGGGTCCCGTATCTGGCTCGATGTTTCGACGCATGACCGCATTCGCATCTGCATATTGCATACAGTGCATTTTTAATTTGTTTTGATTTTATCGGGATCACAGCCCTCGTCTCGCGTCTCAGGTGTTTTTTAATCAGTTCAGATAGGTAGAATCGTATTTTTGGGAATTCGAGCTATTTCCGGTGTTTTCAGCTCGTGTTGTGGTTTTTAGGGATATTTCGGTGCCCGTTTATTTTTACCGGCTATTTTGGTGCGCTCTCGCAGGGTTATTTGCCGTTCGGTGCTATTTTTGTTCCTTCTGGATTTATTGTGATTTTTCTAGAATTTATTAGCTATTTTTTTAGATTTTTTTTATAGCTTTAAAATCATTTTAGGATAATATAGAATATTTTTAGGATATTAATAGATTTCTTTTAATATTTTTAATAGATTTTAATCATTTTAGAATATTAATAGTTTTTTTAAAATAGTTTTAAATAGTTTTAATCCATTTTTAGAATATTAGATGTTAAATAGATTTAAATCATTTTTAGCATTTTATAGAGTTTAATAGGTTTTAAGAATATAGTTTTTTTTCTTTTATTAATGAGAGGTTTTCTTTTAAATAAATAATATAGGTTTATTAGAGATTTAATAGAGATGTAATAAATTTTAGATTAGTGGGATTATTAGAGTATTATTAGTTTAGGAGTTAATTAGAATTAATAGCATTTTTAGGTTAATTAGTTTTTAGATTTAATTAGAGTATAATGGTTTTAGAGATTTAATAGATTTTAATTGTTAGAATAATATTAGGGTTATTTTAGAGTTAATTTTTAGTCTAATTAGCCATTAATCAGTTCTTAATCACGTTTTTCCTTGGTAATTCATTTCAATCAGTTTTAATCATTTTATTTCAATTCAGTTTTTTTGGATTTTTTATCAGCATTTTCGTCTGGGCCTCATTCTCCAAACTCATTCGTAAGGCCCAAATTCAGCAAAGCCCGTTTCTCCAAAAGTCCAGAATTGTCCAGAATTTTCCATTATGCAGCTATAAATTCAGAGCCACGTGTAAGCCAACGAGGCTAGCCACATTTTCACACTATCATCACGCCACCTCATCTCACGCACTTCCCTCTCTCTGCCACCTCTCACACCACGTGGCTTCATTCCGTCTTCCCTCCCCTTGCATGCGGGCCACGTAGCACACCACCTGTCCTCGCTGGAAACCCTCACCGGCCGGCATGCATGGCCGGCGACCACCGTAACTACCCAGTAACTACCTCCAGCCACCGCACATTTCACCGGAAAACTGCGTTTCACCAAAAATTCATCCCTCACCTCCAGAACTTCATCTCCTCCGATCAATCTTCATCTTCCATAATCAACAAATCTAGAAATATTCATCTCCGATCATCATCAACCATCAAAAAATCTCCAGAACTGATGAACTCTCAACGAACTTCTCAGAAATTCATCAACAACAACCGTCTCCAGAACTCCACAACAACGTTCAAAGATCTTCTTCGTTTTTCTTCAAAGTTTCATCAAGATCGTCTCAATCTTAATGTGTTCTTCATCGCGATTCCAGAAGTCACTAGATCCCTCAATCTTCAAGAGATTTCCAAAAAATCACAACGATCTTCATACATCTCGCCGGAAGAAGCAAGAACGCTCATCCATATGGTTTTCCAGAAACTCGTGAAGATCCCAGAAATCTTCATCCGTTGCGTTCATCATCCTCCCAGAAATCTCCAGAAGACGTTAAGCATCATCAAGATCCAAGATCTTTATCCAGAAGTCTTCATCCGTCCTTCTTCATCCAAGAACTTCCAAAAAACATCATGTCATGGAGCACAAGCAAGCATCCACGGAAGGATCTTCACGGACTTCCTTCAAGCACTTACGCCGAGATCTTCGAGCCATGGTAGTGTGTGTATCCAGATGTTAGATCGATGGAGTTATTGTTATTATTTCGTTGTTGTTTCTTTGTGAGATTGAGGACGAGAATTGAAGTAGGGTGAGGCTGAGAAAGATTGAAGGATCGAAGGGTGATGAAGATGAGAGTAAGAGTTTCGAGAGAGAGAGAGTTTGAGACGGCGGCGCAATTTGGATGAACAGTGCAATGAGGAAAGTGAAGGATTAGGGTTTTGTTTGATCAGAGATTATGAAAGGGATACGTGTCTTCGGTTATTGGATTCTAAGCCCAATGTGTTGGACTCATACACCCTCCGTTTCTGGATTCCCCTACCCCCCTGCGTGTGGTCTGGTTAACTTTTGTGGGTTGGGTTGGGATTGTCTTGCCAATTGCACCCCATTTCACCTTCTACACCCCCCTCCGTTTTTCCTGTGTTACTGATTGGGCTGGGCCCAATTTCATTTGCTTTTTTTTTGTATTACTAACACCCCTGTAACAGCAGTGTACCCCCCTCCCTTTTTTTTGTATTTTTCATTTTTTTTCTTTTGTTTAAAGTTTTTAGAAGAAAAAAACAATAAAGAAAAAGTATATTTGAAAAAAAAGAAAAGAGAAAAGAAAAAGAAAAAAGAATATTGAAGAGAAAAAATATTGAAAGAAATAATGAAAGGAAAAATAGTAAAAAAAATAAATATAAAAGACATAGAGAAAATGTTGAAAATAATATTGTGAAGAAAGAGAAAAAGAAATATTAAAAAAGAAGAGGAAAAAATATGAAAAAATATATGAAAAATATTTTGAAAGAAAAAGAAAGAGAAATAAAGACATGAAAAAAGAAGAAAATAGAAGTATGAAAAAGAGTAAAAAATATTAGTGTCGATTTAATATTTTTTAGAGTATTGTTTTCCATAGAGTTTATTCACCTTTTTAGAGGTAGTTTAGACGTCCACTTGTTAGGGGACTTTTTCATTTGATTTCTTTAGGATAGGATAGGATAGTATTTCCTAGGAGTTTATTTTCAGTATTCAATCCTTGTAACCATTTTTCAGAATGTTAATAAAATGAGATTTGAGTTGTGGTCCCGAAGTAGCCGAACTACAGCTGCTCTGATTTCTCGTACCAGACGAGAATATGTAGGCATAGGATGCGAGATCCTAGCGAGCATACTAACAACTAACCTTGTGTTCTCTCGCTGCTGTGCGATCGAGACTTCCCCGCTAACGACTGATGTTACCCTTTTTTCTCTCTTGCCCGAGTGCATTTGAGACCATACCGTAGTTTTTCCCATAGGTTCCCGTACCTGTAAAACCAGTTTGATTTCTCACTGCTGTGTGAGAATACCCCTGTTTAGCCGTAGTTAGCCTGAACTACGTAAAGCTCTGATCTTCCATGCAGTGTGGAAGTACGTAGGCACAAGACGCGAGGCCTTGGCGAGCCATTTTCCCCGTAGTCCCGAACTACGTTTACTCTGACTTTCTCTCTTGAGAATACGTAGGCATAGAGTGCGACGCTCTATCGAGTCAATTCCTTTCCGTTTAGATTTAGCAGCCATAGATAGATTGTTTTGCATCCTTTAGACAACCCAAGCAAGCGTGGATCCCGTCGAGTACGACGGACGTGAGGGGTGCTAATACCTTCCCCTTGCGTAACCGACTCCCGAATCCAGGTTTTGGTTGCGACAACCATACCTTTCCCCGTTTTGCGGTAGGTTTACCTCGAGCGTTTCCTTTCCCTCCTGTGGGATAAATAACGCACGGTGGCGACTCTTCTGTTCAGCCGGTGCCGATTTTCGCAGTAGCGACAGCTGGCGACTCTGCTGGGAACTGCGATAGTTCCCTATACGGGTCTGCTGGGGATCCAACGTCCCCTGGCTGCTAAGGACTGCAATAGTTCTTATGCATGTGGGATCCAACGTCCCCTAAGAGAGAGTCAATCCTAGCGCTTGTTTGCTTGTCTATTGGGGTTTATTTATTGATATTATCTATGCTATTGGGGTGTGACAGGTGTTCTATGATTGAGTGAGAAGTCGGACCTGGGCTTGAGTGCACCTTAGACTTAGAGTAGAGATTAGTGGGCGCGTACCGGCTTTGCTTGTACTAGTGTCCCGTGAAATCTACACTCGGACGAGGTTCTTCTGGTTGACTTCTTTTTCTACCCTTTGGGTCGAGGGGGTTGTTGGTCAGTTGGATTGTCGACTCCGGGAACCGATCATTTGGAAGTTAGCTAAGTGAGGCCTCTTCAAGACTTGATGATGCCACTCCTTCTGGGAATCGTATCGTCAGTTTTGAAGGTCTGTGACGCTGACGACCGCATAGGATGCCGTACCTTGTCAGATATAGGTCCATACCTGTGAGTGGGGGGTTTTTTTGCAGGAAACTTGACTTCCAACCTACCCGTTATTTTGGTCTTCTCTTCAGAGCAAACGTACTCCGTCAGCAGCGCAACAGTATTCAGATTTGTGTGGGGGCTGTGGTCCCGTTGTTTGCTGCATCTTGCATATCATGTGCATATCAGTGTTTGCATCATATTGCATATCATCCTCCAGTTAGCCAGAGTTCTGATCCAACCTTTGTTTCCTGAAGGTGATTACCCGGAGTTTGGATTGAGCAGCTGTTGATTGTCAGAAGACTACCTAGGGGTTGAGTAGATTTGAGCAGCATCGAGCATTGAAGTCAGCTGAAGATTATTGGTAGTTATGTCTGAAGGCAATTTCCAGTCTCCTAACACCTTGACGGGGTTCACTATGACGTCCAACCCTCTGTATGATTCTATGGAAGACTTCCCGCAAGTGAACAATGTTACTGCAGACCAAGTTGTACAGCCTTCTGTGGAGAACCGAGATCGACATGAGCAGTTTGGTGCCCAGAATGAACGTCTTCCTCCTGTTAACAATCAAGGTGTTGTTTTCCCTGGGATGAATCCCCGAAGAGATATCCCGATAGCCAGGATGGTAGATCCAAGAGCTCTTGAGAAGGATAGAAGACTCCAAGCGTTGGAAGAGAAAGTTGAAGCTTTGAAAGTCAAAGATGCCGTCAACCTGGATGCTGTAGGCATGTGTTTGGTTCCTGACCTGGTGTTGCCTTACAAATTCAAAGTGCCGAGATTTGAGAAGTACACGGGAGATAGCTGTCCGAAGCAACATTTGATGATGTTCTGTCGAAGAATGACTTCGTTTGTGCGAGATGACAAATTGATGATCCATTGCTTTCAAGATAGTCTGACTGGGGCATCTTTGAGGTGGTATATGCAGTTAGAGAGAAATCAGATTCAGTCATGGATGGATTTAGCCAGAGCTTTTCTGAAGCAGTACGATTATAACCTAGACATAGCTCCTCATCGCATGCAGTTGCAAGAACTGTCTCAAGAGAACAATGAACCTATTAGGAAGTATGCTCAGAGATGGAGAGAATTTGCTGCTAGAGTGCATCCACCGCTTTTAGACCAAGAGTTGACGAGCATGTTTGTAGATTCCCTACAAGATCCGTACTTCGAAAGATTGCTCGGACTTCCGTCAAGTTTCTATGACGTGGTAGCATTAGGAGAACGCCTTGAGTATGCCATAAGAATTGGGAAAATTCAGATTGCTTCATATGATCAAGCTGGTGAAACTGAATACCCTTGTGACTATCAGGATGAAGAAGAAGTTGTGATCAATGAAGTCATGCCAAAGGTTGAATATCCTCGAAGTGAATCAGTGAATTTTGTTGGTTCTTCATCTTATCAGGGATCAGTACCTCTTGTGGCTTGTTACACTGAACAGACAGCCGTGCCTGGGGCACCATATCAGGAATCTTATGTCGCTTCCCTTGCAAATCAGCGAACTCGTGGCCGAGGTTATCAGACTCAGCGTCAGAATCAGAACAGACCTTGCAACAACTTGGAACGAAGGAAAGCTCCTTTTCACCCAGTGCCTATGCCGTATAGCCAGCTGCTACCATCCTTGATCCAGAGTTCTTTGGTGGAACCTAAAGCTCTTAAGCCAGTTCCAGAACCTTACCCTCCTGGGTATAATCCCCACGTTCAGTGCGGTTATCATGGCGGATCACCGGGGCATTCGACGGAAGATTGTAAAGCATTTCAGGCGAAAGTACAGCAGTTGATTGACCAAGATCGCATTTCCTTTCGAGAAGGATTTCTATTTGTTCATCCCAACCGCTCAGCTGTCTAAGCTCGTAGACTCGGAAGGTATTCCCCAGCAAAAGCCAGTAATTCAGACCGGCAGGCGCCCTCAGCATTGTCAGTCCTCAGACTTTATATCATTTGCATTTGTAGTTTCTTTTCTGTTAGTTACTACTTGCTTTTAAACATTGTATGTTTCGAATGGTAATAATAATAAAGTGACTATGCATTTTTCTGAATTAATCATGTCGCTGTCGCTCATTTATTGCATTGCACTGACACTTGCATTTTATTCACTCCACTTTATCACTGTGACTAGCAAAGATTGGAGGGAGGATGACGAAACTAAACTCATAATCGATGATTGTATGCTTTCAGATAAGACCGTACCGATGACGTACAAGGCATTGTTTCAAATCCCCCAAACACTGGAGATATAAGGAGTTAGTCCCTTGTTAACCACTTCGAGCTAGGAAGTAGAAGTTTTTTTGGACTTTTAAACCCTCACATCTTAACCCGGGGCAGGGTAGTTGTCAGTTAGCTTGACCGAGCATTCAAGTCTTACAGAGGAGTTTTGTCTTTCGAGGACCAATCAGTTTATGACTCTCAACCATAGTGGTTAAACCTCACCAATCAGGAGTGAGACAGTTACAATCCTTTCAGAGCAATCAAGACAACCAGTGTCACACGACTTTGTTCCAAAAGAAAGAAGAAAGAAAGCCCGCTAAGTAAAAAGAAAGAAAAAGCTGGAAAGCTAATACTTAGGCAAAAATCAGGGCATCCCGCTGGACTTCAAAAAGAAAAAAAACGAAAAGAACTCAAAAGGAGTCAGTCCAGGCAAAAATTAGGGAATCAAAAGAACAAAAAAGAAGGGATATCAATAGAAATTTTTTCCCCAGCGAGTCACAAAGTCGTGTACACAGACACCGAAAGCGAAGAAGGAGTAACTATCACTCCGGGAAAAAACCCTGTGAGTTCCTTAACTCTGGTTCTTACCATTCAACATACCTCTCGAAGAGGCGAGCGCTCGTGCCAGGTTAACTGAACCTTAGGATCGGAGATCATCACGTAGAAGGGGTGGATACAAATCAAAATTTGAGCCAAATATCCTTTGTTTCACGAACCGTGAACCCGACCATGATACAACCCTTAAAAGACCTAATTGAGGTAGGGTTTATTCCGAAAGCGCATTACGATAAGGTTGAGTAACCTGACTCCTTCTTGACTTGCTAGTCACATTCTTGTTGTGTTTTTCACTGACCACGTAAGCACTATGTTTGAACTTTGGTTCATTCGTCACTCACAATCATAGCATGTAAATGAGTGACAGCTCAATTTTTTTCAAAATCTGCATAACCACTGCATTAAGATTACCATTCGTGAACAGACGATTTTTAACTGCAGGTTAGTAGTTGGCATGAAAGAAATTCCAGCAGGGAATCGTCGAGCAGAACTGAGTAATTCAGCAGTCTGAACCAGAATGGTGTATGTTGTGAAGACCTGTGAATCAGGGGCATTGATTTGCAATAAGTTCAGAATCAGTGAGTATGAGGATAAGTCCCGAAGCATCAGGGGCAGTTTATTTGAGAAGCAGTTGATCAGAAGTGAGTCCTCTCGAGAGCCAATCAGGGGCAATTATGCAGAACATTGAGATTTGAAAGCAGGACCTTCCAGTGGATAATCAGATCGGGTTAAGTCGCTAGAACGCTCATTCAGGGGCAAGTCACTGCAGAAACGTTGAAACCAATCATGGTGATCGGGGTTTAATGGAGATTGAATTCTTTTGGTCATACAAATACCGGGGCAAGTAATCTCGAGGTTGTCTCATAGCAAGCTGTTCAGAGCAAGTACTCCTAAGAGTTAGATTGGGGCAAGTTGAGTCAGACTGGGGCAAGTTGTTCAAGCCAGTCTTTTTATCCCCAGCTGAGTGTACTGGGGCAAGTTGTTCAAACCAGTTTGTTTATCCCCAGTCAGAGTTGAGTATCGGGGAATCATGTCATTACCCTTATCAAAAACTTTAAAAAGGTCTTGCTGTCGTGGAGTCATTATCCTACAGTTTAAACCTGTTGCGTGTCAGTAACCAGTCATTTCCAAAGTCCAGTTCTCGCCTGGCAAACCGGTAACCAGTTCTCGTCTGGCCCACCTTTCCGTAAACACCAGTTCCCGTCTGGTGTAGTTTATTGTAAGCATCAGTTCCCGTCTGGTGTAGTTTATTGTAACCAGTTCTCGTCTGGTCACCGTTTCTTCAAGTGTTGTATCAGTTCTCGTCTGGTACATGTCGTTGCGTAATCAGTTCTCGTCTGATCATCGTGTGTTTTAACCTATGTGTTATACCAGTTCTCGTCTGGTGTACGTCAGCTTTCAGCCAGTTCTCGCCTGGTTGTCTATGCCTCAGTCTGTTATCCAGTCAGCCCTGTCTGATGTCCAAACCAAATCAATTCTCGTTCGATAACCTATTTTCCTATCAGTTCTCGCCTGGTAGTCTACCTTTGAATGCTAGTTCTCGTCTAGTATTTCCCATATCTTCCACTGTGTACATAATCCATGTTTATCCTAAACCAGAAAAAAACAAAAAAACCTAAAGGTACCTGACACAGTAGTTCCCAATGACCCGCATGTTGTCATGTTCCCCGATACGAAGCTCGACGGATACCAGTGCTCCGAGTAATGTTTGAATTCCTTGTGGATGTTGTTAAATCAGAATTGCTACTCTTCAGCAGATGAAAGTTGCGTATTATCCCCAGAAGAGTCGAGAGTGTATTTTATCCCGTATCAGAGTAGGATCAGGAATATCCCCAGCAGATTAAGATTGATATCCTTGATAGTGGGGGAATTTCCAGCAGAGTGCTGCGCGCAATCAACCCCAGTTTGGGTCAATCCCCGCAGAGCACAATCAGTTGCCAATGGTTTAAAGGGAGCATCCCCAAGCAGAGTTGTTTTTTCTTTCCCTAGTGAAGTCGTCAAGCAGGGTTGCCTTTTCATTTCTCCAGCAGGACGGTTATTCCCAGCGGATTTGGTTTCCCTTTTCCAGCATTTATTTTGCTGAGATGGTTCTGTGACTTCGGTTCATCCCCAGTAGAGTTGATGTTGCCTTCGGCATTTATTTTGCCAAGCGGTTTGCAGACCTGGTGTTCTCTGGCAGCTCGAGCCTGCATTAGCATTTGCATATATAGTCATTGCATTCATACAAGCATATTCATGCCATCGGGGCCTCGCATTTTCAAAACAGAACGCATAGCATATCCATGCCGTACGGGGCATTGCATTTACAAATACAGAGCATATTCATGTCGTATAGGGTATTGCAGTTACAAACGCATAACATTCACATGTCATATAGGGCATTGCATCATTTCAAGCATACGCATGTCGAAACATAGACTAGGATGGTTACCTATTGGCTTTCGAATTGGTTCACCTGCAGAGTTGTTTGGTTAAGTTTCTCTTCTCCATCAGCGGAGTGATTTCTTCACATTTGGTTGTTACGTCAGCATCGAAAAAAACAACAACAGAGATTGACATATATCAACTTCTGAAGCTGCCGCCTTCGTCGAAATAGGTGCCAGGCAGTTCAATTCAGAATTCCCCAGGAGAGTTTCCTCAGGTTCGCCGTGAACCATGAGTCGACAGAAAGGATCCCATAACAGATGGGAAGGTGTTTGCTTTTTTGAAGCATTATTCCGAAGAATCAGTATCTGTGGCGTCACACAGGTGATTGATGTTGAAGAAAAAAAACAGCAGAAAAGTTTACCAATTGTTGTCGTGACAATCAGACTTCACTTTATTAGACGCTATTTCTCAAACAGCTCCGCAGTTTATTTGTGCGGTTGGCAAATTTCAGGGTTCCATTTGTATTCAACCATCTTCTACCTTTGAATGATCAAAGGCTGGGCGCTCTTCAACCATTCAGGTCCAAGCTGCTTGAATAGGGGCAGCTGTTGCACCCTAAAATTTGACCAATCGGGTCCCGTATCTGGCTCGATGTTTCGACGCATGACCGCATTCGCATCTGCATATCGCATACAGTGCATTTTTCATTTGTTTTGATTTTATCGGGATCACAGCCCTCGTCTCGCGTCTCAGGTGTTTTTTAATCAGTTCAGATAGGTAGAATCGTATTTTTGGGAATTCGAGCTATTCCCGGTGTTTTCAGCTCGTGCTGTGGTTTTTAGGGATATTTCGGTGCCCGTTTATTTTTACCGGCTATTTTGGTGCGCTCTCGCAGGGTTATTTGCCGTTCGGTGCTATTTTTGTTCCTTCGGGATTTATTGTGATTTTTCTAGAATTTATTAGCTATTTTTTTAGATTTTTTTATAGCTTTAAAATCATTTTAGGATAATATAGAATATTTTTAGGATATTAATAGATTTCTTTTAATATTTTTAATAGATTTTAATCATTTTAGAATATTAATAGTTTTTTTAAAATAGTTTTAAATAGTTTTAATCCATTTTTAGAATATTAGATGTTAAATAGATTTAAATCATTTTTTAGCATTTTATAGAGTTTAATAGGTTTTAAGAATATAGTTTTTTTTTCTTTTATTAATGAGAGGTTTTCTTTTAAATAAATAATATAGGTTTATTAGAGATTTAATAGAGATGTAATAAATTTTAGATTAGTGGGATTATTAGAGTATTATTAGTTTAGGAGTTAATTAGAATTAATAGAATTTTTAGGTTAATTAGTTTTTAGATTTAATTAGAGTATAATGGTTTTAGAGATTTAATAGATTTTAATTGTTAGAATAATATTAGGGTTATTTTAGAGTTAATTTTTAGTCTAATTAGCCATTAATCAGTTCTTAATCACGTTTTTCCTTGGTAATTCATTTCAATCAGTTTTAATCATTTTATTTCAATTCAGTTTTTTTGAATTTTTTATCAGCATTTTTGTCTAGGCCTCATTCTCCAAACTCATTCGTAAGGCCCAAATTCAGCAAAGTCCGTTTCTCCAAAAGTCCAGAATTGTCCAGAATTTTCCATTATGCAGCTATAAATTCAGAGCCACGTGTAACCAAACGAGGCTAGCCACATTTTCACACTATCATCACGCCACCTCATCTCACACACTTCCTTCTCTCTGCCACCTCTCACACCACGTGGCTTCATTCTGTCTTCCCTCCCCTTGCATGCGGGCCACGTAGCACACCACCTGTCCTCGCCGGAAACCCTCACCGGCCGGCATGCATGGCCGGCGACCACCGTAACTACCCAGTAACTACCTCCGGCCACCGCACATTTCACCGGAAAACTGCGTTTCACCAAAAATTCATCCCTCACCTCCAGAACTTCATCTCCTCCGATCAATCTTCATCTTCCATAATCAACAAATCCAGAAATATTCATCTCCGATCATCATCAACCATCAAAAAATCGCCAGAACTGATGAACTCTCAACGAACTTCTCAGAAATTCATCAACAACAACCGTCTCCAGAACTCCACAACAACGTTCAAAGATCTTCTTCGTTTTTCTTCAAAGTTTCATCAAGATCGTCTCAATCTTAATGTGTTCTTCATCGCGATTCCAGAAGTCACTAGATCCCTCAATCTTCAAGAGATTTCCAGAAAATCACAACGATCTTCATACATCTCGCCGGAAGAAGCAAGAACGCTCATCCATATGGTTTTCCAGAAACTCGTGAAGATCCCAGAAATCTTCATCCGTTGCGTTCATCATCCTCCCAGAAATCTCCAGAAGACGTTAAGCATCATCAAGATCCAAGATCTTTATCCAGAAGTCTTCATCCGTCCTTCTTCATCCAAGAACTTCCAAAAAATCTTCATGTCATGGAGCACAAGCAAGCATCCACGGAAGGATCTTCCACGGACTTCCTTCAAGCAATTACGCCGAGATCTTCGAGCCATGGTAGTGTGTGTATCCAGATGTTAGATCGATGGAGTTATTGTTATTATTTCGTTGTTGTTTCTTTGTGAGATTGAGGACGAGAATTGAAGGAGGGTGAGGCTGAGAAAGATTGAAGGATCGAAGGGTGATGAAGATGAGAGTAAGAGTTTCAAGAGAGAGAGTTTGAGACGGCGGCGCAATTTGGATGAACAGTGCAATGAGGAAAGTGAAGGATTAGGGTTTTGTTTGATCAGAGATTATGAAAGGGATACGTGTCTTCGGTTATTGGATTCTAAGCCCAATGTGTTGGACTCATACACCCTCCGTTTCTGGATTCCCCTACCCCCCTGCGTGTGGTCTGGTTAACTTTTGTGGGCTGGGCTGGGATTGTCTTGCCAATTGCACCCCATTTCACCATCTACACCCCCCTCCGTTTTTCCTGTGTTACTGATTGGGCTGGGCCCAATTTCATTTGCTTTTTTTTTGTATTACTAACACCCCTGTAACAGCAGTGTACCCCCTCCCTTTTTTTTTTGTATTTTTCATTTTTTTCTTTTATTTAAAGTTTTTAGAAGAAAAAAACAATAAAGAAAAAGTATATTTGAAAAAAAAGAAAAGAGAAAAGAAAAAGAAAAAAGAATATTGAAGAGAAAAAATATTGAAAGAAATAATGAAAGGAAAAATAGTAAAAAAAAAATATAAAAGACATAGAGAAAATGTTGAAAATAATATTGTGAAGAAAGAGAAAAAGAAATATTAAAAAAGAAGAGGAAAAAATATATAGAAAAATATGAAAAAATATATGAAAAATATTTTGAAAGAAAAAGAAAGAGAAATAAAGACATGAAAAAAGAAGAAAATAGAAGTATGAAAAAGAGTAAAAAATATTAGTGTCGATTTAATATTTTTTAGAGTATTGTTTTCCATAGAGTTTATTCACCTTTTTAGAGGTAGTTTAGACGTCCACTTGTTAGGGGACTTTTTCATTTGATTTCTTTAGGATAGGATAGGATAGTATTTCCTAGGAGTTTATTTTCAGTATTCAATCCTTGTAACCATTTTTCAGAATGTTAATAAAATGAGATTTGAGTTGTGGTCCCGAAGTAGCCGAACTACAGCTGCTCTGATTTCTCGTACCAGACGAGAATATGTAGGCATAGGATGCGAGATCCTAGCGAGCACACTAACAACTAACCTTGTGTTCTCTCGCTGCTGTGCGATCGAGACTTCCCCGCTAACGATTGATGTTACCCTTTTTTCTCTCTTGCCCGAGTGCATTTGAGACCATACCGTAGTTTTTCCCATAGGTTCCCGTACCTGTAAAACCAGTTTGATTTCTCACTGCTGTGTGAGAATACCCCTGTTTAGCCGTAGTTAGCCTGAACTACGTAAAGCTCTGATCTTCCATGCAGTGTGGAAGTACGTAGGCACAAGACGCGAGGCCTTGGCGAGCCATTTTCCCCGTAGTCCCGAACTACGTTGACTCTGACTTTCTCTCTTGAGAATACGTAGGCATAGAGTGCGACGCTCTATCGAGTCAATTCCTTTCCGTTTAGATTTAGCAGCCGTAGATAGATTGTTTTGCATCCTTTAGACAACCCAAGCAAGCGTGGATCCCGTCGAGTACGACGGACGTGAGGGGTGCTAATACCTTCCCCTTGCGTAACCGACTCCCGAATCCAGGTTTTGGTTGCGACGACCATACCTTTCCCCGTTTTGCGGTAGGTTTACCTCGAGCGTTTCCTTTCCCTCCTGTGGGATAAATAACGCACGGTGGCGACTCTTCTGTTCAGCCGGCGCCGATTTTCGCAGTAGCGACAATGGTGAAGTCAAAATCAAAGGATTTATTGACTCTGGCTATACAGGATGTATGAATACCAGAAAATTTCTTTCTAGATATGTTTCATTATGTTTTGTACATCAATCAGTTGGAAAAATTCTCTTCAGAAGGTTGTTTCCTTATTAACCACTGAAGTCGGATTTATTTCCCTTACTGAAGTTGTGAAAGAAGCATTGTGGCTTGAAGGGTTTATTAAGGAACTAGAACTTTAAGGTCAAGTTATCACTGTTAAATGTGATAGTCAAAGTGTCATACATTTGTCGAAGAATTCAACCTATCATGAGATAACAAAGCACATTAATGTTAAACTGCATTTTGTCAGGGAGAAAATCGAAAGTGAAGAAGTCAAAGTAATGAAGGTTTCGACATATCACAATGCTACATATATGATCACCAAATCATTACCAAGTAGCAAGTTCTTCCACTGTACGCATTTGATAAAGTTGCACGATGAAAGCTAGTTTGTTCCCTTTATATTATAGAGTTTGTTCCAAGGTGGAGATTTATGGTATTTTGGGTCGAACTCTAATCTCGACAGGATAACTTCATCTTTCGACAGAAATTATGCATGATGTAGTCGAAGTCTATTCAAACATGCAATTATATAAGTTAGTTTGTTGGTTAAGTTAGCTTAGTGTTTAAGTTAACTTGTTGGTTAAGTTAATTTGTAGTCTATAAATATGTTGCTCTCGAAGATTGTTGAGAGAGAGAGTTAAGCGTTAATTGTTATTATTTACTTGTAACATTGTTTTAACCAATTCTGTTTGTTCTTCTCTTTCGTAAACCTAAAAAAAAATTGTATTTGTTCTAGAAACTCAATCTTTCTCATAATTTTATTCGTTTCTAATATAACAATTGTCACAACAAACCCTCATCATTCTTCAGCTTACAAATATTCGGTCATATTAATTTTTATTTTTAGTCCTTATCTATTCTTTCGAATTCTTGCAAATTTAATTTATATTGAGATAGATCTCTATATTATATTTAATTTTAATTTATTAAAATACAATAAATATTACATTGATTAATTTCAATGCGCAGAAACTATGATCAAAACTAAAACAAATTTTCTAAAAGCTAAAAAAGCTATGAACTTTCCTCATTGGATTCCTCGTGGTATACATTAGAATTCATTTAAATATTATTTCATATTATTGAGCTTGATGATCCCAAGACGGTGGAACAACTAATAGTAAAGACATCTTTTTATTATATCATCAAAAGTTTGATGTAGCCCTCTCTTCCTTCTTTTTCTTTGATATAAAAGACAGCCCTAGACTCATCCCTCCCCTTTCTCAAAGGAACACATAAAAGAAAAGCTATAAAAGGCATTAATCTATCAAGTTGGGTAGCTTCTTAGATAATTAGAAACAAAAGATAAACACACTTACGTGCCTACTTTTTCTTCATTTTATTTGTGACATTCTTTATGAGTTCCACTACCTCTATCTCCTTTAAGTTTCTATGGCACAAATTTTTTGACCCTCATATAGTAATGCTGATGTTCTAGCCAAGGTTAACCAGGCTCAACATATAAAAAAACATATTGCATGGGTATATTTATTTACTTATGAAATGTGCTTTCTGACACAAAATTTTAATATCAATTTATTTATACTTTGATTGGATTATTTTATATCTTCTGTTTTAAAAAGTTTAAATCAATTTCTAAATTTGAGTTTTAAAAAATTTCAATAATTACAATTGATTTTAATTTTTAATTACAATTAATTTTAATGGTTATAATCAATCAATTTTAAAAAAAAAACGTGTCATATAATATCTAATATATAAAGTTATTTATTTTATATTTTTTACCGTTTCAATTTTCAAATATAAATATGTAATAAATTGTGAATTCAAATCATCTTTATCACTATAAATCTGGGGTGACAAATGTTGGTATTAGCTCCATTTAAATTTTGTGGAAGATCAAATATTGGGTATTGCGTGCATTTGTTTTTGATATAAATTTTAAAAAAAGAATTAAATAAATAAAATAAATTTACAGTTACATGATCAGAGATTATGTTAGAAAACAAACTTTAAACCATATTTTTTTCTACACTTGCAATCCACCATATAAATTTTTGGCTAAGTAAATACACTCTCAACAACCAATATTAAATAAAACTAATTTTTTCTGCTCTTGAAATCTATCACAATAATACTATTACTTTGTAAAATATCATGGCACTATGATTAAACGTAGAGGGTTTAACAACAATGAGTTTCTTGCAGATTCACTACTATCAAATTTTAATATTTAAAATATTTTTATAATGAGGTTTTTAAGTTTCATGGGGATCATAAATGACTGTGTCTTGAGCATTGATACTCACTAAATGAACGAAAAATATTTGTTTAAGGACGGTGAAGAAACACACTTATATTTTACCTCAATAAAATATATATCAATACTAATAATTAGTCTTAATTCCTGTAATCATTTAGAATTGTAAATCCCTATTCTTTAGGCTAAAGATCAACGTATATTTAGAGGAGAATTATGAGGAGATTTGATTACCTTGATTCAGTCCATAATTAGGCTTTTCAACCTCTGTATTTATACTGACAGAAAGTAATAATAAAATACATAATATTCCATTCACCTCTAATCTCTTATATGGTATCAGTTGGAAACGATCCAGCCACCTCTCTATAATTCAAGACGTCGTTCCTTCCCTAGCTCCCACCCCTGTTTCCCAATGACCAGTGATAGCACTTTCACCATGACTAACCCGTATGAACCATCCAAACCCTTAACCTGTATCACTCTTGACAGTGTTACCAAACTTATTCCCACAAATTATCTCAATTGGAAACTTCAAGTTGAAGCCTTCCTTGATGGCTATGACCTTCTCAAATATCCAGATGGATCCTTTCCCGCGCCGCCGGATTCAATCACCACCACTGCAACGCCTCCAGTGACTACCCTTAATCTTGCTTTTTAGACATGGCGTCAACAGGATCGCCTTATCTATGGTGCCCTTCACACCACTCTCTCTAACGAAGTTGCCTCCCAGGTGTCTCAGGAAAAGACCTCACATGATCTTTGGATTCTTCTCAAGAACACCTATGCCAAAGCATCTCGCAGCCACCTCAAGCAACTAAAGGAGCGTCTCCGTACAACTTCCAAAGGTACCCAATCCATAACAACCTATATGCATTCTATGAAGCAAACAGCAGATCTTCTTGCATCACTTGGATCTCCTGTCTCCATAGAAGACATGACTGATCAGGTCTTGCAAGGTCTCGACGGCGGCTACAAAGCAGTCATCGACGGCGTGAATGCAAGGGACAGCCCAATCACCTTCGATGACCTCCTCGAAAAACTTCTCATTCAAAAACTCTCCATTGTTGCTGCTCAGAGCCAGACCTCCGTTCCACTAACAGCGCTACATGCTCAGGCACGACCCAACTTCAACAACAGGACTCGATCTGGGCAATTCTTTCCACAACCCAATCAACGCCTTGGCAATCACAAACATTTTCTAGGTCTCTGTCAGTGGTGTAATATCAAAGGACATGTTCTTGCTCAGTGCCACACCTTCAGGCAGCAACATCCTGGTGTCCCACCACCACCTCGGGATTCTTCTTCAGCTCACACTGGCCAGGCTCATGTCAATGCTGCAGCTGCTGGTCCATCTCAGACTAATTTTCTAGTTGACAGCGGAGCAACACACCACGTCACCAATGACCTTGCAAATCTGGCACTACATCATCCGTACACTGGTCCTGACTCGTTGTTTATGGGTAACGGTTCAAGTTTAAACATCTCTCACTATGGAACACTTTTACTTAATGACTTATCCCTGTCTAATGTTCTGTGTGTTCCTTCCATGAAACAAAAATTCCTCTATGCCTCTAAACTTACCCAACAAACTAACTCTGCTATTGTTTTCCTGCCCAATTCTTTTTATGTGAAGGATCTGCAGACGGGTCAAACAACCTATAAAGGCTCATGTGTGGCTGGACTTTACCTTTGGCCTACCATCTCACCATCCGTTCACACTCTCTGCAAGGATTCCCCTGCATCATGGCACCATCAGCTTGGCCACCCTTCATCTTCTATTTTCAAATTTCTCCAACAGCATTTTCTTTTAGGTTCAAATAAATTCCAGCAATCTGATTGTAACTCATGCCAAATTAGCAAAAGTCATAAACTTCCATTTCATGAATCCACTCTTAAATCCTCTTATCCATTAGAAATAATTTTTTCGGATGTATGGACTTCTCCCATTTTATCAATTGATGGTCTTCGCTACTATTGTATGTTTGTTGATCATTTTACTCGTTATATCTGGCTTTATCCAATGAAACACAAATCTGATGTGCAAACTATATTTCCCAAATTCAAATCACTTGTTGAAAATTTCTACCACCACAAAATCAAAATCTTATACACAGATAATGGTGGTGAATATATTGGTCTTCGTCCTTTTTTGAGCACTCATGGTATAAGTCATCACACCACCCCACCTCATACTCCTGAACACAGTGGTATTTCAGAACGCCGGAATCGGCACATTGCTGAAACCAGTCTGTCTCTTCTTCACCACTCAGGTATGCCCGTCACCTATTGGCCCTATGCCATGACCACCGCAGCCTACCTAATAAATCGCCTCCCAACACCAATTCTTGGGTATCAATCACCCTACTCCAAACTACTTAACATTAGCCCGGATTATCATAAGTTAAAATGTTTTGGATGTTTATGTTATCCCTGGATTAAACCATATGCTAACCATAAACTTGCGCCAAAGTCTGCTATGTATGTGTTTGTAGGTTACTCGGCTGATCAACATGCGTACTTGTGTCTTGATCCCTTAACAGGAAGGATTTACACTTCTCGCCATGTGAAGTTTGTCGAATCTGAATTTCTGTTCGGGTCTCTAGTCACTCGATCCAATCCAAGTACAGAGCATCAACCATGCCCACTTTAACTATCCATTTTACCTCCTACAAACCAACCCATGGTGAGCACCACTCTAAACTCACAAGAAGATTTACCCACTACCCCTTCCTCTCCATCTACCACTCACTCTCTAGATATGGCTCAAACCTCAACCTCAAACGAACCCACCACCACCACCGCTCAATCCCCTCCAATCCCACCACCACCACCACCACCACCTCCTCCTCCTACCCCACCATCCCAACCCATTGGCGGCGGGATCATCACCCGGTCTAAAAACAACATTGTCAAACCAGTCAAAAAGCTTAATCTCCATCTCCAACCTTCCGCTCCTATAGAACCCAACACCATCACTCAGGCTCTTCGTGATCCTGATTGGCACTCCGCCATGCAAGCTGAGTTTGATGCCTTACACCACAACAACACTTGGGATCTTGTTAGTCGGTCCTCTGCTCAAAATTTAGTTGGTTGTAAATGGGCTTTTTGCATCAAACGGAATCCGGATGGATCAATTGATCGCTACAAGGCTCGGCTAGTCGCCAAAGGGTTTCATCAACGCCCAGGTTGGGACTACACGGAAACATTCAGCCCAGTAGTTAAACTGGTAACCATTCGTATTATCCTAACACTTGTCGTTCGCCAAGGATGGTCAATACGTCAGCTTGATGTCAATAATGCGTTCCTTCAAGGGACGCTCAATGATGAAGTCTTCATGATACAACCACCAGGTTTTGTCAACAAAAACTTCCCTGATCATGTATGTCGTCTTAAAAAGGCACTCTATGGACTAAAACAAGCACCCCGTGCCTGGTATACGGAGCTTCGAGTATTCTTGCTCTCCCTTGGCTTCGTCAATTCGACAACAGATGCATCTTTATTCATATACCACAAACATGGAGTGACAGTGTACTTATTGGTATATGTTGATGATATCATTGTCACTGGGAGTTCCTCTGCAGTGCTGTCCAAAATAAATGCCACACTTGCTGCTCGTTTTTTGCTGAAAGACCTTGGTTGTCTTAGCTATTTCTTGGGTGTTGAAGTGATTTTGTCCGCTGCAGGTATGTTTCTTTCATAAAGGAAATATGTCACTGATCTGATACACAAATAAGGCATGGCAAATACGAAACCATCATCCACTCCCCTGTCTGTGAGTGCTCCATTACTCAAGGATTCAGGTGATCTCTTGCCTTCCCCAACTGAGTACAGAACACTCGTTGGAAGTCTTCAATACTTGAGTCTTACACGCCCAGACATCGCCTTCAGCACCAAAAAACTTGCACAGTTCATGCAAAACCCACGAACGACACATTGGTCTGCACTCAAAAGAGTGCTTAGATACTTGGCAGGCACTTGTGACAAAGGAGTCTTCATCTCCGCAACTGCCCCGCTGACCTTTCATGCCTATTCGGATACGGATTGGGAAGGTGACAAGAATGATTATGTCTCAACCACAGGTTACTTGTTGTACCTTAGCAGCACACCCATCTCTTGGATTTCTCGCAAGCAACGTTCTGTTTCTCTATCTTCAACAAAGGCAGAGTATAAAGCCTTGGATGACACAGCTAGTGAGCTAGTGTGGGTATTTTCCTTGTTCACAAAACTTGGTTACACACCATCAACCAATCCAATTATCTATTGTGACAATCTCAGAGCCACAAATCTAAGTGCTAATCCTGTCTTCCACTCTCGGATGAAACATATAGCCCTAGCCTACCATTTTGTCCGAGAAAATGTTCAAAATGGCAAATTTCGGGTGTCTTTTGTGTCTACAGATGATCAACTTGCCGATATTTTAACAAAGCCTCTACTTCTCCCTTGGTTTGAGTCGTTATTGTCCAAGTTGCATATCTCTTCTAGATTATACAACTTGCGGGAGGATATTAATACTAATAATTAGTCTTAATTCCTGTAATCATTTAGAATTGTAAATCCCTATTCTTTAGGCTAAAGATCAACGTATGGTTAGAGGAGAATTATGAGGAGATTTGATTACCTTGATTCAGTCCATAATTAGGCTTTTCAACCTCTGTATTTATATTGACAGAAAGTAATAATAAAATACATAATATTCCATTCACCTCTAATCTCTTATAATATATTCCAATAAAATATTTTACCTCGTTTATTAATAAAAAACGAGGTAAAATATATTTCTTTTTAGATAAAATATACAAAAAAATATGTTTCATCTCAAGCATCACATACCTCTTGGTTTCTACTAAAAACCGAGTGGAAATTTTTTTTTAAAAAATATATTGTTTACACCGAATATTAAAATAAATTGTTTAAACAAAATCTAGATTTTGATAATGGACTCTTGGAGAAAAACAAATCTTTTAAAAAATTTGACGATGGTTCCTACCAAGAAATTTTTTTTCTGCACTTGCAATCCATTCTAGAGAGATTTTATTATCTTGAATAAATGTTTTCATGGCAAATTCTTTCACATGAAAGAGAATTAGTGAATGTGTTTAGGAGTAAATTTCTAAATCTTTTATTTGATTGGCAACTCAGGAAGAACATTGAAGATTTTTTATGTTTTACAATTCATCCTAAAGAATGATGTCTACAAATTTGGAGTGACTAAATATAAGTTAGGTTTAGGATAAAATTTGGTTAACGAGTGGTTTTATAGTAAAAAAAAGATAATATAATCACTCAGTTATTAAATATAACTGAAGGAATATATCATTAATTTTAAAAAATAAAATAAAAATAAAGGTACCACTTTTAAAGAAATAAAAACGTAAAATGTTATGGCTAGGATTTGAAGTATATCCTAAAATATTTTCCCCCTTGGTTCTATTTATAAATTGAAGGAATATATGGTATTTATCATATAAAAAAATTAAACATGGTGCGCCTTGAGATTTTTTGTTGAGTGAGGTGAAAATTTTGTCATGAAATATATTATTTGTAGTAGTGGATACAATATGCATAAGAAGCGCCAAGTCGGTAAGGAAGCAAGAGTCAAACAAACACACAAAACAAAATAAACAAAAGAACCACTACAGACACATATAGTCAATTCAACCAACAAAATGAAGAAAAAAAATAAGAGAGCTACATTTCTGCTCACACAACAAGACACCATTTAACAAGGATCAAAATTGATCTCATACAACAAAACCACCAAAAGCATACCAAAGTCTCAAGGAAACATCAACAAACCACATAATACTTTTATCTTTCAACTCCATGCCAAAAAAATACTTTTATCTTCCATTTCTTTCATATTTGTTGACAAATCAGTTAAAACATTATCCTTACGAACAGACAAGATATTCCACATCATAGCTTTCCAAGTCAAAATATACTTACCCCTAAGTTTAGCCTTAGGATTTAAAGAAACTCAAACAAATCTAAGATCTTTAGGAAGATCCAAAGGCACCCCTAACCACCTAAAAATCATATACTAGACACAAAAAATCAAGCTACATGTCACAAACAAATGGGAGGTTGACTCTACATGATCACCATAAAAACTACAAGATGTCCCCGTGTGATGTAATAATATTATGTGTGAATATATTTTCCTTAGAAGAAAATATATCTCGTAGAAGTTTTCAAGAAAAAAAACTACCACCTAAGAGGGAGCCCAATTGTCGTAAATTGCAAGAAGAGTCGGGAACATGGTCTAAACAATTCCATCAGATGTAGGACCACAACCAACTTAGACTTCATAAGTAGACGTAACAAAGGATAAGTCATCTCTAGCATGTTTCTACACCCACCCATCAATTTTTGTATAAATTTGGACTTGTTGAAGAGCCAAGAAAAGTCAACAACTATCGATTCTTCATGAACAAAGAACAACCGTCTCCATCTAGGGTACCAAGTAATCGTATCCCGATCAAACCTCCCTACCTCACCATAGTTCCATCTTGAATTTGAGAAAAAGATAAAATTCATTAAAACCTAATTATGAAAGGAGTACTACCTAGCTAAGGGTCTTTTCAGAAGGAAGTTGATTAACCGAATCCAACCTTCTTAGTCGAGGCCTCAAAGAATCATCTTTCTTGGATCCAAGCAAACATACTCCTCTCCACTAGGTGGAAAAGGTATGATTACAGAAGACCTATTGTTGCACCCTAATTTTTGACCTTAAGATCCCACCTCCTTGTGCATTTTGTTACGAGTTAGCTTTATATTTTTGTATGTGTGTTCGTTTATGACTAACCACCTTTTAACTCCTTTAATCTGCATCATTAACCTTTCTACCCCTATTTAAATCTTTTTTTAATCAGCATCTAATAATTAATAATCTTTTTTATTTAACCTCTAATTAATTAACCTTTTTTTATTATTAAACTTATTTCATATTTCATTTATTTCATCAACTCATTTTATTATATTCTACTCATATCAATAAAACTTTTTGAAAATAACCTTTATAATAGCAACCTTTTATTCAATAATAAAAACTTAAACTTTTTATTATAACTTTAATTCAATAAAACTTCCCAAACTATTTCTATTTTGATGACAGGATCAAAGCTCCTATTTTGTTCGAAGGTTCTACCTTTTTCAATTACAAATCAAAGTCATGCTTATTACAAGTTTCAAAATAAGCAAGTTACAACAGCAGCAACACTGTGGCCAACCAACTGTCTGAACAAAATAGAATAAACCACACGCTTAACCCTTAATTATTCTTTTAATCCAGATAATTAACCAATTAATCATTAATCTGCCATTAATAATTAATTTACCCACTAATTAACTCAATTAACCTTTAATATAATAATTAACCAATTAATTAACTAATCTTTTTTTTTCCTATCTTTTCTTTTAATGTTTTGATTAAACCTTTTTTTACTCACTTAATATTTTCTCTTATATATTTTCTTTTATTCAAAAATGATTTAAACATTTTTTTTAATAATAACCAACCACTATTTAATAAGGAATAACCAAAACCTTTTTAAGAAAATCTTTCTTTTATATTTAAATTAATTCTATTTAATCAAACAAATAAGACTAAGAAACTATTTTTATAACTAGCCTTTTTGTAATAATTATTAAAACCTTTTTTCTAATTAAATTAAGTTTAGTAATAACCTTTATTTTACAATAATAATTAAAACTGCTTTATTAAATCTCCCTAAAATAAATAAAACTTTTACTAAAGCGAATCCAATTTAACTTTTATTAAAATTAATATAATTAATGTAACTTTTTCCTCAAAAAACCAATCTCACTAAGAAGTATATAATAAATCAAATAACCTTTTCTCAAATTAATTTATCATCTCAAGTTTTATTAATAAAATCAATTCATAATTAATACAACATTTTCGTAAAGAAATCAAATAATCTCACCTAAAATCAATCCAGTTAAAATTAACCTTCAGCTTTTATAATAATTAAGAATACTCTTTTTTTAATAAATTTTATATAATAAAAATCCATTTCATAATTAAGCCAACTATCTTATTTTACTAAAAAAATTCACTTCATGGTCTATTCATTTTCTTTTATAATAATTTTAATCACAAGAAAACTATTTTTAAATAACATTTGGTAATAATAATCGAACCCTTCTTTTAAAGATATTTCCCCTTTAAAATCAACTCATCTAAAATCAACTTCTCGCTTAAAATCGACCAACTAAAATCAACTCACATTGTAAAATATAATCAATCGTGCACCCTGTTGCACCCCAAAATTTGACCAACCGGGTCTCGCATTTGGCTCGATGTTTCGACGCATAACCGCATTCGCATCTGCATATCGCATACATTGCATTGTTCATTTGTATTGATTTTATCAGGGATCACAGCTCCCGTCTCGTGTTTCAGGTGTTTTTAATCAGTAGAATCGATTTTTGGGATATTTCGGTGCCCGTTTATTTTTACCGATTATTTTTGTGTCGTTCGGGGTTCATTTTGTCCCTCTGGGAATTATCTTGATTTTTCTGGATTTTATAGGATTTTTTAGGATTTAAATAGCTTTTAAATCAATTTTTAGGATTTAATAGGATTTTTGATATTTTTTAATTCTTTTTAAATCAAATTTTAGCATTTTATAGAATTAAATAGATTTTTAAATTCATTTTAGGATTTAATAGGTTTTAATAGATTTTTTTATATATAATATGGTAGTATAGTTTTTTTAGAAATTTAAATAGAATTTAATTGTTTTCTAGAATTTCTTTTATAAAAATAATAAATGAATAGATTTTTCCTTATTAGAAATAAATAGGTTTTATTTTCTTTTATAGAATATTAGATTTTTAGAATTTAATTAGAGTTTAATAAAAGATTATAGAATTAATAGATTTTAGAATATTAGTTAGGAGTTAATTAGTTTAATTGAACTTAGTTTAGTTAATTGGGTCTATTAATTAGGATAATTGTTTTTTCAGTTTTTTGTGCAGATTTGTAATTCAGTTTCGTTGGGCTTTGTCCCTTTTTTTTTTTCGCAGCCCAATATTCAGGTTTGTCCAAAAAGGGGGTCCAAAACGTCCAGAATATTCCACCTGCCAGAATTCTCCAGCGCCCTCCAGAAATATCCAGAAGCTTCTAGAGCACGCCAGCGCATTCTCAGCATTTAAATAAGAGCAGCACACGTGTTTTCACCGAGGGAGGCCCCACTCGGTTAATTATGAGCCTGCCACGTACCACTCTCCACTCAGAGCCCAAAGCGCCACACGTCGCGCATGCAACAAACTACCCCACTCACTCTTCCACCTGTCTTCCCCCTAACCTTCACCGGTTGCATGGCCGGCGGCCATGAAACCACCGCGCCCAACGATTTCCGGCGACCTTAACTACCTCCGGCCACCATCCAACGCCGGAAAACCTTTTTTTCCCCAGATTCTTCTCAGATCTCCATCGTTTCTTCCAACGAACTTCAATCCTCCATCCTCCGATCCAAAGCCTCTCTGATTCACCAATCATCAGATCCATCTTCTTTCTTCCCAGAAGAACAACCTTCAGATTGTCCAGAATCCCCAGATGCCTTCAAACTCCCGTCAAGATTCATTCACGAAGCTTCGAGATCCTTCGACCTTCATCAATATCGTATCCGATCTTCATCAGTAATGATGATCGTCATCTCCTCCGTTTTCATCAAGAATTACTAATGAACATCGCTTCGTCGCCATCAAGTCTCCAGCACGCAGACATCAAGTCAGCACATCTTCATCCAAGTGTTCGTCAGAACTTGTTTCCAGGCCACAGATCTTCAAGAAACTTATGAAGACCTTCATCGGGAACTCGTCAGAAAACTCCCAGAAGATCCAAGATCTTTGTTCAGGTCCAATGAGCTGGTTACTCCACAAACGTTCCTCAGAGCGCCTCCAGGTCAATCTTCAAGAAGATGCCCTCAACCTTCTTCAAGAGTCTCGTTCAATTCCACAGAAGCCTCCAGATCATCGTCGTCATAAGCATTTTCCTGAGATTTTCCACAAACGCAAGGCCATTTGTGCTCGATGAGAAGCGGAGTTCATCTTGAGTTTAGAGGTTGGTCGATTACTCTTTCTGGTCGTTTTGAGTTTTATCTCCATTCGTCTGTTCGAACAAGAACAAGGGTTAGATGATGGAAGGATTGAGGGAGATCATGAGAGTTGCAGAAGAAGATTTGCAAAGAGGTTGAGGGAGAAGAACAAGAGAAGATTCAGAGAGAGACGGCGCTAGTATGAACAGTGAGGGGAAAAAGAGTTGAAGTTAGGGTTTTGTCTGATGAACACAATGGGCACTTGTTTTTGGGCCTCAAGCTTCAAGCCCGTGGATTCTCTCACACAACCCCCTCTGTTTCGTAATTCACACCCCCTGCGTTTTTTTTGGGCTGGGCCCTTCTGCTTTATTTTATTTTTTTGCTGTGTTAACATCCCTTGTAGTCCAGTACCCCCCCTTTTTTGTTTTCTCTTGTTTTTTATTTTGTTTACCAATAAAGAAAAAAAAGAGAGACATATTATAGAAAAAGAAGAGAAAAGAAATGTTATAAAAAAAACATTGAAAAAAGAAAATCATATTAAAGAAATATTTGAGAAAAATAGAAAAAGAAATGAAAAGAAAATATATTTGAAAAAATAGAAAAAAGGAGTGAAAAGAAAAATAAGAAAAGAAAAGGAGGAAAATATTGAAAAAAAGAATAGAGAAAAATATGAAGAAAAACATGTGAAGAAATGATTGGAAAAAAGGAAAAAATATTAAAGTGTCGATTTAATATTTTTAGAGTCCATTTTCTTTTAGAGTATATTTTCATAGACTTTATTTTACGACTTTTAGGATAGCTTAGAAGCCCATTTGTTAGGGGGCTATTTTCATTCGATTTGTCAAGATAGAATAGGATAGTGTTTCCTAGGAGATTTATTTCAGTATTCACCCATTGTAACCATTTTTTCAGAAGATTAATAAAACGAGATTTGAGCTGTGGTCCGATAGTAGCCGAACTACAGCTGCTCTGATTCTTCGTACCAGACGAAGATATGTAGGCATAGGATGCGATATCCTAGCGAGCACACTAACGACTAACCTGTTGTTCTCTCGCGGCTGTGCGATCGAGACTTTCCCGCTGACGATTAATTGAGTAACCCTTTTTCTCTCTTGCCCAAGTGCATTTGAGACTCAGCCATAGTTGTGACCATAGGTTCCCGACCCTGTGAAACCAGTTGTTTTTCTCACTGCTGTGTGAGAATGTTTGTTTAGCCGTAGTTAGTCTGAACTACGCAAAGCTCTGATCTTCCATTCAGTGGAAGTACGTAGGCACAAGACGCGATGTCTTGGCGAGCCAATTTTCCCCGTAGTCCCGAACTACGTTGACTCTGACTTTCTCTCTTGAGAATACGTAGGCATAGAGTGCGACGCTCTATCGAGTCAATTCCCTTCCCTTTAGATTTAGCAGCCGTAGATAGATTGTTTTGTATCCAGTAGACAACCCAAACAAGCGTGGATCCCGTCGAGTACGACGGACGTGAGGGGTGCTAATACCTTCCCCTTGCGTAACCGACTCCCGAATCCAGGTTTTGGTTGCGATGACCATACCTTTCCCCCGTTTTTTTGCGAGGTTTACTTCGAGCGTTTCCTTTCCCGCTCTGAGGGATAAATAACGCACGGTGGCGACTCTTCTGTCAGCCGGCGCCGATTTTCGCAGTAGCGACAGCTGGCGACTCTGCTGGGGATAACGATAGTTCCCCATGCATGTGGGATCCAACGTCCCTCGAGAGAGTCAATCCTAGCGCTTGTTTGCTTGTCTATTAGGTGTTTATTTATCGATATTATCTATTGCTGTTGGGCTGTTACGGGTATTCTATGATTGAGATAAGCCGGACCTGGGCTCGAGTATGAGTATACACCTAGATATAGTTGCGGAGAAGTAGTAGACGAACCTGTCTGCTGAGCAGGCGCAGTTCCCTACGAAAATTCGCACTCGGACGAGATTCTTGCAGAGGTGCTCCTTTCCGGTCCTGAGGATCTGAGGGGAGTCCAGACGTGAGGATTGTCGACTCTGGGAACCGATCAATTGGAAGTTAGCTAAGTGAGGCCTCTTCATGAGATGACGATGCCACTCCTTCTGGGAATCGTATCATTCCTCATGAAAGTCTGTGACGCTGACGACCGCATAGGATGCCGTACCTTGTCAGATATAGGTCCACACCTGTGAGTGGGGGGGTTTTTTGTGCAGGAAACTTGACTTCCAACCTACCCGTTATACTGGTCCTCTTTTCAGAGAGCGTCTCCGTCAGCAGCGCAGCAGTATTTAGATTTTGTGTGGGGGCTGTGGTCCCATTGTTTGCTGCATTTTGCATATCATATGCATACCAGTGTTGCATTGCATATCATCCTCCAGCTAGCCAGAGTTCTGATCCAGCCTTTGTTTCCTGAAGGTGATTACCCGGAGTTTGGATTGAGCAGCTTTTGATTGTCAGAAGACCTACCTAGGGGTTGAGTAGATTTGAGCAGAATCAAGGGTCGAAGTCAGCTGAAGATTATTGGTAGCCATGTCTGAAGGCAATTTCCAGTCTCCTAACACCCTGACAGGGTTCACTATGGCGTCCAACCCTCTGTATGACTCTACGGAAGACTTCCCGCAAGTGAACAACGTTGCTGCAGACCAAGTTGTACAGCCTTCTGTTGAGAACCAAGATCGGCATGAGCAGTTTGTTGCCCAGAATGAGCGCCCTCCTCCTGTTACCAATCAAGGTGTTGCTTTCCCTGTGATGAATTACCGAAGAGATATTCCAGCAGCTGGGATGGTAGATCCAAGAGCCCTTGACGAAGGTAGAAGAGTCCGAGTGTTGGAAGAGCAAATGAAAGCTTTGAAAGCCAAAGATGCTGTCAACCTAGATGCTGTAGGCATGTGTTTGGTTCCTGACCTGGTGTTGCCTTACAAGTTCAAAGTGCCGAAATTTGAGAAGTACACGGGAGATAGCTGTCCGAAGCTGCATTTGATGATGTTCTGTCGAAGAATGACTGCGTTTGCGCGAAATGACAAATTGATGATCCATTGCTTTCAAGATAGTCTGACTGGGGCATCTTTGAGGTGGTATATGCAGTTAGAGAGGAATCAGATTCAGTCATGGATGGATTTAGCCAGAGCTTTTCTGAAGCAGTACGATTACAACCTAGACATTGCTCCTTATCGCATGCATTTGCAAGAGTTGTCTCAAGAGATCAATGAACCTATCAGGAGGTATGCTCAGAGATGGAGAGAATTTGCTGCTAAAGTGCGTCCCCCGCTGTTAGACCAAGAGCTGGCAGGCATGTTTGTGGATTCCCTACAGTATCCGTACTTCAAAAGATTGCTCGGAGTTCCAGCAAGTTTCTCTGACGTGGTAGCATTAGGAGAACGCCTTGAGTACTCCATAAGAATGGGGAAAATTCAGATTACTTCATATGATCAAGCTGGTGAAACTGAATACCCTTGTGACTATCAGAGTGAAGAAGAAGTTGTGATCAACTCAGTCATGCCAAAGATTGAATATCCTCGAAGCGAATCAGTGAATTTTGTTGGTTCATCATCTTATCAGAGATCAGTACCTCCCGTGGCTTGTTATACTGAACAGACAGCCGTGCCTGGGGCACTCTATCAGGAATCTTATGTCGCTTCCATTGCAAATCAGCGAACTCGTGGCCGAGGTTATCAGAATCAGCGTCAGAACCAGAACAGACCTCGCAACAACTTGGAACGAAGGAAAGCTCCTTTTCACCCAGTGCCTATGCCGTATAGCCAGTTGCTACCATCTTTGATCCAGAAGTCTTTGGTGGAGCCGAAAGCTCTTAAGCCAGTTCCAGAACCTTACCCTCCTGGGTACAATCCCCACGTTCAGTGTGGTTATCATGGTGGCTCTCCGGGGCATTCGACGGAAGATTGTAAAGCATTTCAGGCGAAGGTACAGCAGTTGATTGATCAGGATCGCATTTCCTTTCGAGAAGGGTTTCTGTTTGTTCATCCCTAACCGCTCAGCTGTCTAAGCTCATAGACTCAAAAGGGTGTTCCCCAGCAAAAGCCAGTGGTTCAGACAGGCAGGCGCCTCAGCAGTGGCCGTTCTCAAGCTTTTACATCATTTGCATCTGTAGTTTCTTTTTCTGTTAGTTACTACCTGCTTTTTAACATTGTATGTTTCGAATGGTGATAATAATAAAGTGACTATGCATTTTTCTGAATTAATCATGTCGCTGTCGCTCATTTATTGCATTGCACTGACACTTGCATTTTATTCCACTCCATTTTTTCGCTGTGACTAGCAAAGTTAGGAGGGAGGATGACGAAACTGAAACTCATAACCAATGATTGTATGCTTTCAGATAAGACTGTACCGATGACGTACAAGGCATTGTTTCAAATTCCCCAAACACTGGAGATATAAGGAGTTAGTCCCTTGTTAACCACTTCGAGCCAGGAAGTAGAAGTTTTTTCGGACGTTTTAACCCTCACATCTTAACCCGGGGCAGGGTAGTTGTCAGTTAGCTTGACCGAGCATTCAAGTCTTGCAGAGGAGTGTTGTCTTTCAAGGACCAACCAGTTTATACCCTTCAAGAGGTCAAACCTCACCAATCAGGAGTGAGACAGTTACAATCCTTTCGGAGCAATCAAGACAACCAGTGTCACACGACTTTGTTCCAAAAGAAAGAAAATGAGAAAGCCCGCTAAGTAAAAAGAAAGAAAAGCTGGAAAGCTAAATACTTAGGCAAAAAAATCAGGGCATCCCGCTGGACTTCAAAAGAAAACTAAAAATCGAGAAGAACTCAAAATGAGTCAGTCCAGGCAAAAATTAGGGAATCAAAAGAATGGAAAAGAGGGATCAAAAAGAAAATTTTCCCCAGCAAATCACAAAGTCGTGTACACAGACACCGAAAGCGAAGAAGGAGTAACTATCATTCTAGAAGAAAAGCTTGTGAATTCCTTAACTGTAGGTTCTTACCATTCAACATATTTCTCGAAGAGGCGAGTGCTTGTGCCAGGTTAACTGAACCTTAGGATCGGAGATCATCACGTAGAAGGGGTGGGTACAAATCAAAATTTGAGCCGAATATCCTTTGTTTTACGAACCGTGAACCCGACCACGATACAACCCTCAAAAGACCTAATTGAGGTAGGGTTATTCTGAAGCGCATTACGATAAGGTTGAGTAACCTGACTCCTTCTTGACTTGCTAGTCACATCTTGTTGTATTTTTCACTGACCACGTAAGCACTGCGTTTGAACTTTGGTTCATTCGTCACTTTCAATCACATGCATGTAAATGAGTGACAGCTCAAATTTTTTCAAAATCTGCATAACCATTGCATTGAGATTACCATTCGTAGACAGACGATTCTAATTGCAGGTTAGTAGTTGGCATGAAAGAAATTCCGGCAGAAAATAATCAAATAGGACTGAGTAATCCAGCAGTCTGAACCAGAATGGTGTATGTTGTGAAGCCCAATGAATCAGGGGCATTATCTTCCAGTAAGTTCAGTATCAGTCAGTCTGAGGACGAGTCCCGAAACTTCAGTTGAGCAGGGGCAGTGTGTTTGAGAAGCAGTTAATCAAGAGGTGAGTCTTCTCAAGACCTAATCAGGGGCAATTATGCAGAGCGCTGAGATTTGAAAGCAGGTACTTCAGGTGGATAATCAGATCAGGTTGAGTCGCTCATCGCTCATTCAGGGGCAAGTCATCGCAGAGAATGTTGAAATCAACTGGGTTGTTAGGTGTTTAATTGGAGATTGAATTCTTTTGTCATGCTGATACCGGGGCAAGTATTCTCGAAGTATTCTCGTAGCAAGTTATTCAGGGCAGGTATTCCCAAGAGTTAGATTGGGGCAAAGTTGAATTGTAATGGGGCAATTTGTGCAAGATAGTCTTATATCCCCAGCTGAGTGTACAGGGACAAGTCATTCAAACCAGCTTGTTTATCCCCAGCCAGAGTTGAGTATCGGGGAATCATGTCAATACCCTTATCGAAAACCTTTCAAATAAGAAGGTCTTGGTGTCGTTGGATCATTATCCTGCAGTTTAAACCTGTTGCGTGTCAGTAACCAGTCGTTTCCAAAGTCCAGTTCTCGCCTGGCAAATCGGTAACCAGTTCTCGTCTGGCCCACCTTCCGTAAGCATCAGTTCCCGTCCTGGTGCAGTTTATTGTAAGCAGCAGTTCCCGTCCTGGTGCAGTTTATTGGTAACCAATTCTCGTGTGGTCACCGTTTCTTCAAGTGTTGTATCAGTTCTCGCCTGGTACATGTCGTCGCATAATCAGTTCTCGTGTGTTTTAACCTATGTGTTATACCAGTTCTCGCCTGGTGTACGTCAGCTTTCAGCCAGTTCTCGCCTGGTTGTCTTTACCTTAGTTTGTTATCCAGTCAGCTTGTCTGATGTCAAAAAACACAAAAATCAATTTTCCTAACCTATTTTCCTATCAGTTCTCGCCTGATAGTCTACCTTTGAATGCTAGTTCTCGCCTAGTATTTTCCATTCCACTGTGTACATAATCCATGTTTATTCCAAACCAGAAAACTAAAACAAAAAAACCCTAAAGGTATCTGACACAATATTTCCCAATGACTCGCCTGTTGTCATGTTTCCCGATACGAAGCTCAACAGATATCAGTGCTCCGAGCAATGTTTAAATTCCTTGTGGATGTTGTCAAATCAGAATTGCCACTCTTCAGCAGATGAAAGTTGCTTATTATCCCCGGAAGAGTCGAGATTGTCTTTTACCCCGCATCGGGATCAGGAGCATCTTCAGCAGATTAAGAGTGATATCCTTGATAGTAGGAGCATTTCCAGCAGTGTGCTGCGCGCAATCAACCGCAGTTTGGGTCAATCCCCGCAGAGCGCAATCAGTTGCCAATGGTTTGAAGAAAGCATCCCCGAGCAGAGTTGTCTTTCTTTCCCCAGTGAAGTCGTCAAGCAGGGCTGCCTTTCCATTTTCTCCAGCAGGGCAGTTATCCTCAGTGGATTTGATTTCTCGTTTCCAGCATTTATTTTGCTGAAATGGTTCTGTGACTTCAGGTCATCCCCAGTAGAGTTGGCGTTTCCTTCAGCATTTATTTTGCCAAGTGGTTTTCAGACCTGGTATTCTCTGGCAGCTAGAGCTTGCATTAGCATTAGCATATATAGTCATTGTATATAACAAAACGCATAGCATATTCATGTCATATAGGGCATCGCATTTTCAAACAAAACGCATAGCATTTACATATCATATAGGACATTGCATCATTATCAAGCATACGCATGTCGAAACATAGACCAAGATGGTTACCTATTGGATTTCGAATTTGTTCACCTGCAGAGTTGTGTGGTTCAGCTTCTTATCTTCCCCAGCGGAGTGATTCTTCATATTTGATTGTTACGTCAGCATCGGGAAAAAACAACAACAACAACAACAAGGAGATTGACATATATCAGACTTCTGAAGCTGCCCCCTTTGTCAAAACAGGTGCAAGGCAGTTCTATTCAGAATTCCCCAGGAGAATTGTCCTCAAGTTCGCAATGAACTATGAGTCGACCAGATTTGATCCCACGAGAGAGATGGGAATCAAAGTGTTTGCTTTATGAAGCATTATTTCAATACTTGTGGCGTCACACAGGTGATTGGCAAGGAGAAGAATTTTTATCAGAAAATTGACCAGATGTTGCCGTGATAACCAAACTTCAGTTTATTGGAAGCTTTTCCTCAAGCAGCTTTGCAGTATATTCTTACGGTTGGCAAATTTCAGGGTTCCATTTGTATTCAACCGTCATCTACCTTGAATGTTTGAAGGCTGAGCGCTCTTCACCCATTCAGGTCGAAGCCGCTTGAATAGGGGCAGCTGTTGCACCCCAAAATTTGACCAACCGGGTCTCGCATTTGGCTCGATGTTTCGACGCATAACCGCATTCGCATCTGCATATCGCATACATTGCATTGTTCATTTGTATTGATTTTATCAGGGATCACAGCTCCCGTCTCGTGTTTCAGGTGTTTTTAATCAGTAGAATCGATTTTTGGGATATTTCGGTGCCCGTTTATTTTTACCGATTATTTTTGTGTCGTTCGGGGTTCATTTTGTCCCTCTGGGAATTATCTTGATTTTTCTGGATTTTATAGGATTTTTTAGGATTTAAATAGCTTTTAAATCAATTTTTAGGATTTAATAGGATTTTTGATATTTTTTAATTCTTTTTAAATCAAATTTTAGCATTTTATAGAATTAAATAGATTTTTAAATTCATTTTAGGATTTAATAGGTTTTAATAGATTTTTTTATATATAATATGGTAGTATAGTTTTTTTAGAAATTTAAATAGAATTTAATTGTTTTCTAGAATTTCTTTTATAAAAATAATAAATGAATAGATTTTTCCTTATTAGAAATAAATAGGTTTTATTTTCTTTTATAGAATATTAGATTTTTAGAATTTAATTAGAGTTTAATAAAAGATTATAGAATTAATAGATTTTAGAATATTAGTTAGGAGTTAATTAGTTTAATTGAACTTAGTTTAGTTAATTGGGTCTATTAATTAGGATAATTGTTTTTTCAGTTTTTTGTGCAGATTTGTAATTCAGTTTCGTTGGGCTTTGTCCCTTTTTTTTTTTCGCAGCCCAATATTCAGGTTTGTCCAAAAAGGGGGTCCAAAACGTCCAGAATATTCCACCTGCCAGAATTCTCCAGCGCCCTCCAGAAATATCCAGAAGCTTCTAGAGCACGCCAGCGCATTCTCAGCATTTAAATAAGAGCAGCACACGTGTTTTCACCGAGGGAGGCCCCACTCGGTTAATTATGAGCCTGCCACGTACCACTCTCCACTCAGAGCCCAAAGCGCCACACGTCGCGCATGCAACAAACTACCCCACTCACTCTTCCACCTGTCTTCCCCCTAACCTTCACCGGTTGCATGGCCGGCGGCCATGAAACCACCGCGCCCAACGATTTCCGGCGACCTTAACTACCTCCGGCCACCATCCAACGCCGGAAAACCTTTTTTTCCCCAGATTCTTCTCAGATCTCCATCGTTTCTTCCAACGAACTTCAATCCTCCATCCTCCGATCCAAAGCCTCTCTGATTCACCAATCATCAGATCCATCTTCTTTCTTCCCAGAAGAACAACCTTCAGATTGTCCAGAATCCCCAGATGCCTTCAAACTCCCGTCAAGATTCATTCACGAAGCTTCGAGATCCTTCGACCTTCATCAATATCGTATCCGATCTTCATCAGTAATGATGATCGTCATCTCCTCCGTTTTCATCAAGAATTACTAATGAACATCGCTTCGTCGCCATCAAGTCTCCAGCACGCAGACATCAAGTCAGCACATCTTCATCCAAGTGTTCGTCAGAACTTGTTTCCAGGCCACAGATCTTCAAGAAACTTATGAAGACCTTCATCGGGAACTCGTCAGAAAACTCCCAGAAGATCCAAGATCTTTGTTCAGGTCCAATGAGCTGGTTACTCCACAAACGTTCCTCAGAGCGCCTCCAGGTCAATCTTCAAGAAGATGCCCTCAACCTTCTTCAAGAGTCTCGTTCAATTCCACAGAAGCCTCCAGATCATCGTCGTCATAAGCATTTTCCTGAGATTTTCCACAAACGCAAGGCCATTTGTGCTCGATGAGAAGCGGAGTTCATCTTGAGTTTAGAGGTTGGTCGATTACTCTTTCTGGTCGTTTTGAGTTTTATCTCCATTCGTCTGTTCGAACAAGAACAAGGGTTAGATGATGGAAGGATTGAGGGAGATCATGAGAGTTGCAGAAGAAGATTTGCAAAGAGGTTGAGGGAGAAGAACAAGAGAAGATTCAGAGAGAGACGGCGCTAGTATGAACAGTGAGGGGAAAAAGAGTTGAAGTTAGGGTTTTGTCTGATGAACACAATGGGCACTTGTTTTTGGGCCTCAAGCTTCAAGCCCGTGGATTCTCTCACACAACCCCCTCTGTTTCGTAATTCACACCCCCTGCGTTTTTTTTGGGCTGGGCCCTTCTGCTTTATTTTATTTTTTTGCTGTGTTAACATCCCTTGTAGTCCAGTACCCCCCCTTTTTTGTTTTCTCTTGTTTTTTATTTTGTTTACCAATAAAGAAAAAAAAGAGAGACATATTATAGAAAAAGAAGAGAAAAGAAATGTTATAAAAAAAACATTGAAAAAAGAAAATCATATTAAAGAAATATTTGAGAAAAATAGAAAAAGAAATGAAAAGAAAATATATTTGAAAAAATAGAAAAAAGGAGTGAAAAGAAAAATAAGAAAAGAAAAGGAGGAAAATATTGAAAAAAAGAATAGAGAAAAATATGAAGAAAAACATGTGAAGAAATGATTGGAAAAAAGGAAAAAATATTAAAGTGTCGATTTAATATTTTTAGAGTCCATTTTCTTTTAGAGTATATTTTCATAGACTTTATTTTACGACTTTTAGGATAGCTTAGAAGCCCATTTGTTAGGGGGCTATTTTCATTCGATTTGTCAAGATAGAATAGGATAGTGTTTCCTAGGAGATTTATTTCAGTATTCACCCATTGTAACCATTTTTTCAGAAGATTAATAAAACGAGATTTGAGCTGTGGTCCGATAGTAGCCGAACTACAGCTGCTCTGATTCTTCGTACCAGACGAAGATATGTAGGCATAGGATGCGATATCCTAGCGAGCACACTAACGACTAACCTGTTGTTCTCTCGCGGCTGTGCGATCGAGACTTTCCCGCTGACGATTAATTGAGTAACCCTTTTTCTCTCTTGCCCAAGTGCATTTGAGACTCAGCCATAGTTGTGACCATAGGTTCCCGACCCTGTGAAACCAGTTGTTTTTCTCACTGCTGTGTGAGAATGTTTGTTTAGCCGTAGTTAGTCTGAACTACGCAAAGCTCTGATCTTCCATTCAGTGGAAGTACGTAGGCACAAGACGCGATGTCTTGGCGAGCCAATTTTCCCCGTAGTCCCGAACTACGTTGACTCTGACTTTCTCTCTTGAGAATACGTAGGCATAGAGTGCGACGCTCTATCGAGTCAATTCCCTTCCCTTTAGATTTAGCAGCCGTAGATAGATTGTTTTGTATCCAGTAGACAACCCAAACAAGCGTGGATCCCGTCGAGTACGACGGACGTGAGGGGTGCTAATACCTTCCCCTTGCGTAACCGACTCCCGAATCCAGGTTTTGGTTGCGATGACCATACCTTTCCCCCGTTTTTTTGCGAGGTTTACTTCGAGCGTTTCCTTTCCCGCTCTGAGGGATAAATAACGCACGGTGGCGACTCTTCTGTCAGCCGGCGCCGATTTTCGCAGTAGCGACACACCCCACTTCACAGGTCACCCTCACACACTTCAGCGCTTTCATGCGTATGTGTATGCTTTACTTATTTGCCCCTTTATTATTTCTGCAATTTATTTTACAAGCAATTTTCATTATCGCAATTTATATTTCTGCCTTGCATTCCGTCCAAAGGAAAAACCTACACATGATTCAACGTTTCTGTGTAGTGCACATCATTTGCATCATTCTCCCCTACGATCCTTGATCCCATTCAAGTCGATCTTTTAGGACAAATCCTACCCCATAGGAGGACCTTTGTCTTTATTTCACAACATAGAAAAACAAATACAATCCAAATCAAAAATATTCAAACACAATAGAGAAATATATGTTAATCATCTTAAGCGAGATAGAATCTCCACCCCACATCAATACAATCAACATGTAGGGACTTTGCCTTAAGAGAGATAGAGGCGTACTCGTCGATCAATATCCGAGTACTTGAGCCCTTCTCTTAAGACGATGCAAAGACCATTTTCCTACAATTTGTGGCGGTTAAATCTCTCGTAAAATGATAACTCACTTTTTCTCCTTAAATCAATCAACCAACTACCCTAAACCCGTAGGAACTTTGACCACAGTCAAAGAAATCCTTAAACCCTTTAGGGGAACTACAGATACTCTGATTCCACTCCCGTAAGGATATGTAGGCATAAGATGCGACATCTTATCGAGTATACTTAGAAATAAACCCATAGGTCTTTTATACCTTAAGCAGATAAACACTTAGCAATAAACAAACATAAAACAAGAGGTTCATGTAGAGTACTACAGAAACTTAAGATGCTAGCACCTTCCCTAAGTTTAACCGACCCCCGAACCTAAGACTCTCTAGCTTGCATTTGCATTGCATTGTGGGTATTTCGATCTTTATCCCTTCCTTTGGACAAATCAAAGTTCGGTTGCAAATGAATTAAAGATTCAAACTAATCAATAGTTTGGTATCCAAATTTCACCGCGACAGAAATGGCGACTTCACTGGGGAATCTTCAGTGGGTTTCCCTATCTTGTTTTTACTTGTTCATTGCTTTATATTTGTTATTTGTATAATTGTTTACTTGTTTGCTTATTACCTTGGGTTGATACTCTTGAATGGTGAGACAAAGTCCTACACTCGGACTTGAGTGAACTTAAGATAGGATAGTGATATGTTCAAAGAGGCTTATAGGGGGTGGAATCCCGACCAAGCTGACTTCAAAGTCACGCTCAATTGAGGCCCTCTCGAAAGTTGTATTGTTGAACGAGTTCTTAATCGTGAAAACATGCACTATATTCGATGTTGGAGCCTATGATATTGAGGACCGTAGTTACCTTAACCCCACTTTGGCCTTTATTAGGATGTAGTGCGGGGCTATGAGGGGGTACCCCCCCGAAATAGTGCTACGCGATGCTACACTCAAAAGAAGTTCTCTTGAGAATATTATTAACCACCAAGTACTTGGGAAGTTGATAATATCTGAAAGATGGGCTAATGACTTTGGGAACCTTTTTAGAACCCTGTTCTGCAGGTACAATCAACCTTTAGTCCACATCCTTTGGGAATGGGTATACCCTTTGGCTCCATGCTCGTTGCAAGCCTAGGGTCTCCCTTGTTTATTTATCTTTGTGCATCTATGTGCTTACTTGTGTTTGTTGCATCCATAAAGCATCATATTGCATTGGTTTCATGGAATCCCGAGTTTATTTATAAACATTATAGAACCAATAGGGATTACAAAAGAAAATATTTTGAAATATTCTTTTAAGAGTCCTAACTTGGATGACTTAAGGAAGTTTAAGGGCACTGATTGAAGAATCAAGAAAACTCAAAAGGACAAATACAAGAAGCCTCCATTATCCTTGAAGATCATTAGAAGTTCAAAAGACTCTTATTATCATTGAAGATCAAAAGAACAAGGACTTCCTTCCTTACTTTCCAACAAGAGATAGAGCATTTATTTTCCTTTATTACTCCTTAGAAGTTGATCATGGACAACTTATCTTCAAGAAGATCCAGTTAGAGAAGCAAATCAACAAGAACGATGAAAGACTTCCTTAGGACTTTATTAGCTTTTATTTAGCTATTGGGTAAGGACTCTTATAAGAATGTTTATTTGTAATCGATATAAAAAAATAATAAACGAGTTTTCTTTGGGTACTCTGTGACGGTTATAAATACTCGAGTCCCATGAAACCTTTCATTTTCTACATTATGCATTCTTTCATTAGCATCCTGCATTTAGAATTTTTGCATATGCATGTGTCTCTCCTTTTCTGTGGCTCATCCGGTCTTTTGTCTTTGTCTGTCAGCTGACATCTCGACCATCTGACCAAGCTTGAAGTACTACCGAAGGATAGTAAAGAGAACGAAGGATATGGATTCCATGACTGGTTTCAGAGTGAAGACTAATCCGTTATTTGATCTTCCCTTTGATAATGTTCAACAAGTGGATGTTTCTACACAACCTCAGCCTGTGCAAGATAACCTGGTTGGTCAAGTTGATGAAAGAGTTTCCCAGTTTCCACAGAGTATACCGAATCCTCCAAATTTTCATGCTAAGATGAAGATGGATGATCCTGGATTCATAACAATGGAGAAATAGTTATGTGATTTTAAAGAACAATTGAAAATAGTGAAAGAAGCTAATGCATCTGATCTTGATGCTTGTGACCTATGTCTGGTTCCAGGTGTAATTATTCCTCCGAAGTTCAAGATGCTTGTCTTTAAAGTGTACAAGGGTGTTAGTTGTCCAAGATACCATTTGACAATGTTTTGTCGAAAAATGGCTGCTTATGTTGACGATGACGAATTGATGATGCAGTGCTTTCAAGAAAGCTTATCTGGGGCATCCTTGATATGGTATATGAAGCTACAAAGGAACTGTATTCAATCTTGGAGAAACTTAGTCGTTGCTTTCGTGAAGAAATACAATTATAATTTGGACGTGGCTCCAGGCAGTGATCAACTAGAAGGAATGAGTAAGAATGATGAGGAATCTTTCAGAGAATATGCTCAACGATAGAAAGAGTTGGCAGCCCAAGTTCGTCCACCACTTCCAGAGAAAGATTTAACCAAGATGTTTCTAAGAACACTGCCAGACTCTTATTATGATAAGATGGTATGTGTTGTGCCATTATATTTCTCCAAAATTATGGAAGTCGGAGTAAACATTGAGAATGCACTCAAAAGTGGAAGAATTCAGGATAACTTGAATAACCAAGCTAATGAAGAGATTTCAGTTGATGATTCCCTAGAGGAAAGAAGCATTGATGTTAATGCAGTTTGGGGTTCCTCTCAAATCCTGCCGGTTCCAGAACTTTATCCTCAACATCGGTATGAAGCGCCTGCTCAACGCAAGCGACGACTACCTCATAAACGAAGATTAACTTCTCCAAATCAGCATCAGAATCGACAGGTTCGAAGACGGTTTCAGAATCAGGAGACACCTCTGAATATTCCGAAAGAAGAAACTCGCTAGTTTGATCTTATCCCAATGACTTACCGTCGGCTATGGTCTTATTTCATCCGAAACTCGGTAATGACACCCAGAAAGACCAGGATCATGAAGTCTCGCCCACCATGGTTCAACTCGAACGCCAACTGTGAATTTCATGATGGAGTGTTGGGGCATTCGGTTGAAGAGTGCAAAGTTTTTCAAGAGAAAGTTCAAGAAATGATAGATGATGAAGTGCTAACCTTCAAATGAGGAAGCCCAATCGTGAATGGAGCACTGTTATGCTGATCACCTATTTACTTTTGTTCGCTCATGTGTTTTATTTCTTTGATTAAAAGCATAATTGGCATGTAAGAACATGTTACTTTGAATAAAGTAGTGCAATAAGTGTTTGTCTTGAAGAAACCCATTTGTATTCACTCTTAAAATGTTTTTCATAATTTTATAATGCCGACTTTATCCATTTTTCCCCTCACTTCGGTGAAGAATTGGAAGGAGGATGACAAAGTAAAACGCCAAATCTCTTGTGGTATGCTTTCGAATAAAACCTGCTGATGATGTAAGGCATTGTTTCAAACCTCCTAAACACCAAAGACATAAGAAAGTTAAATCCTTTTTAACCCTTTTCAACCTCATTCTAAATCTGGGGTGGGGCAATTTTTTCAATCAGCTTGATTGAACATTTAAAAGAAAATGAACATCTTTCAAAATGGGTGGGTACAAATAAGCTTTTACCCTTATTTCCTTTGCTTCACAAATCTTAAACTAAGCCCTGATATAACCCTTAAAAGTCCTTATTAAAGTAAGGTTTACTTCAAAAGCATACTCAGTGAGATAATGTTTCCTGACTCCTATGAGCTATGCTCAATTTGGTATTGGCTTTATAAAATAAATTTATATCCTAACTAGTGACTTCGGTCACAAGTTATTATGATATCTTTTTCAAAACTTCAAGACAAACGTGTGTTGCATTAATAGTTTCGAAATTAACATTTCTGACTTGCTAAATTCGCTTGATATCATAGCGGACATTGATGATGAAACTTGAAGACTCTGCTAACCTGGGGCAAGTAATTTCCAAGTGGTTTGTTCTGTGCAAATTTGACTTCAGCTAAAGAGCTATTTCTGAAGACTCTGTCATAATACCGACAATCAGGGCCAATTACGTCGAGATTCGGCGAATCTCTCTAAAGAGTTTGAAAACAATGGGACGCCATATTTTCTGTAAAATCCTCTTGGAATGACTTCTTCTCATAACCACGTGACTTGGGGCATCTGATAAGTAAAGATTATCTTATCCATTCACAACAAACTATTGTTCAAATGGCGACTACCATTACATTTCCTCAACACTCAACATTCTTCATGTCCCGGTAAATTTTACTTTTGGTGGCCATGACGATTCTCCGATAAAGCTTTTCAATGCAGGAATTCCCAGTGATTTGTTTAACTTCACTTCCCCAGTGAAGTGCATGGTATTTTAATCCTCAATCAATCTTCTCCGACTTCACCTTCCTAATGAAGTGGACGTATTGCACTCCCTAGTGGATCTTTTACGACGCTAGGCTTATCCAGCGAAGCGGATGTTTATTTCATCCCTATTGAAGTTTCGACTCCGACATTTTCAAACAGCGATGACGACAAGGTTCCCCCATCGAGATGGATATTTATTTTATCCCCCTGTGGAACCTCAGTTCGGATATCTCCCTCTACAGCTCTAGTATGAATCTCTCCAGTGGACGGATATTTATTTTATCCATGGAGTACCTCCATTATGAGTTAGATCCACTCCTAGTATATCTTTATTCTCATCTTCAATAGGATAATCAAGATTTATCAAGATGTTATACCCTAAGTGGAATGTTCTCTATTCCCCATATGAGTTTTAAGACCTTGAAGCAGGATTGTGATCCTATAGTTGGTTCTCCGCCTATCCCCAGTGGTACTTATATCTTTGAAGATTGGTCGGATGTTTGCTTCGAGATGTTTATTTCATCTCTATTTGCCTTTGTCCTTTTGTTTTATCAGCATAGCATACGCATAACATATAGATAGTTGGCATGGCATGTGCATTTTGCATCTTTTTGTTTGTTTGTTCCGTCGTTTTGGTTGTGTTTATCCCCGAGTGGTTGAACGTGTCTTCTCCTTCCAATTAGAGTTGTCAGCCCTAGGCAGAAAAAACACGACATTTCTATTTCCCCATAGAGTTTGATCCTCGTGGAGGACGGTTGTTTTAGTACGTTCCCATTTGAGTTTATCCCTCGATGGATGGGTCTTGTTTTGACAGTTTCTCTTCAGATATTTCCTGAATTGAACTTCGGTCCTTGGCAATCACATTGTGGACATCTCCAACTTTTGAATATGGATTAAGTATGCATTTATTTTGCACAAGGCTTCCCCAACAATATTATCAGATCTAGATTGTAAGCAACCTCTTTATTTGAGCAACTCGTTTTGATCAGGATCTTATTCAAAACGACAAATGACAGTCTCCTCAAGACAGTTTGTCCATCCCCAGTGATCATCGACTTGGTAAAGGGAAAAACCTTACAGATATTTCTTTTTATTTGAGAATTCACACAGCAAGGATGCTCCTCAGGAATGTATTCCCCATCGAATTCATCACACAAGTTTATTTCCATCAAGCGACATCTCCCCATAGAAGTCGAGGAAGTTTATCATATTAGTAACTCTTTATTTGAGAAGACATACTTTACAATTCAACCGACTCGCATCTCTGCTGAAGATTCCTGGTGAAGTTTTGCAATCTCCAATACATTACAAATTACAATCTACAAAATTCTACAGTTTACAACACATTATGGCTCACGGCCAAGAAGTTCTACAACATCTACATCAACATCTACAATCTACAATGACTCTACAAACTACAAAATCTACAATCCCCTGTGAAGATGCTCTCACGAGTTTCCGTCATTTCGGGCAGAAACTGAGACCAGCTCATGGTTCCCATACCATGACGTTCGGGGAGGTTCTACACCCTTTCGAACATTTATTCAAAGACATCTTCTTCCTGGCTAATCTCGGCAGTAGATTACCAGAAGACCTCGGCAACAGGTATCCCTATTTTATTTCCTGGTTAATCTTGGCAGTAGATTTCCAGAAGACTTCGTCAGAAGTATATCTCCAACAAACTTCAACATAGAATCTAGACAGCAGATTCCCTGAAGGTTTCGACAATATACTTTGGAAAAAGTATTCTCAATTGAAGTTACAAGTCTCAGCAGTAGACTCCTACAGATGATATCCTGAATCAATTACATTCGACCTATCCAGTGGGTTCTTCAAGTGGTTTTCTCACCAAATTCTCCATGATTTGTCTATAGATACATTGTGATTGTCAATCCTTTCCCCGTAGAGCCTCGCTCTGTTGAGCCTATTCTTCCTGTGTGTCTGGTTTCTTTCCCTTGTGGCGTCATTTCTCCATAGGACCCCTTCTGTTTTTGCATCTTCATATCATTTGCATTCGGTGGTATCTTCGGGCCAAATATTTGTGCTATGTTTGTATTTAAGTCCTTCCTATCTCGTCGAAATCTCCATATCTCTGGATAGAAGTAACTTAAATAGGGGTATCTGTTGCACCCTAATTTTTGACCTTAAGATCCCACCTCCTTGTGCATTTTGTTACGAGTTAGCTTTATATTTTTGTATGTGTGTTCGTTTATGACTAACCACCTTTTAACTCCTTTAATCTGCATCATTAACCTTTCTACCCCTATTTAAATCTTTTTTTAATCAGCATCTAATAATTAATAATCTTTTTTATTTAACCTCTAATTAATTAACCTTTTTTTATTATTAAACTTATTTCATATTTCATTTATTTCATCAACTCATTTTATTATATTCTACTCATATCAATAAAACCTTTTGAAAATAACCTTTATAATAGCAACCTTTTATTCAATAATAAAAACTTAAACTTTTTATTATAACTTTAATTCAATAAAACTTCCCAAACTATTTCTATTTTGATGACAGGATCAAAGCTCCTATTTTGTTCGAAGGTTCTACCTTTTTCAATTACAAATCAAAGTCATGCTTATTACAAGTTTCAAAATAAGCAAGTTACAACAGCAGCAACACTGTGGCCAACCAACTGTCTGAACAAAACAGAATAAACCACACGCTTAACCCTTAATTATTCTTTTAATCCAGATAATTAACCAATTAATCATTAATCTGCCATTAATAATTAATTTACCCACTAATTAACTCAATTAACCTTTAATATAATAATTAACCAATTAATTAACTAATCTTTTTTTTCCTATCTTTTCTTTTAATGTTTTGATTAAACCTTTTTTTACTCACTTAATATTTTCTCTTATATATTTTCTTTTATTCAAAAATGATTTAAACATTTTTTTTAATAATAACCAACCACTATTTAATAAGGAATAACCAAAACCTTTTTAAGAAAATCTTTCTTTTATATTTAAATTAATTCTATTTAATCAAACAAATAAGACTAAGAAACTATTTTTATAACTAGCCTTTTTTGTAATAATTATTAAAACCTTTTTTCTAATTAAATTAAGTTTAGTAATAACCTTTATTTTACAATAATAATTAAAACTGTTTTATTAAATCTCCCTAAAATAAATAAAACTTTTACTAAAGCGATTCCAATTTAACTTTTATTAAAATTAATATAATTAATGTAACTTTTTCCTCAAAAAACCAATCTCAATAAGAAGTATATAATAAATCAAATAACCTTTTCTCAAATTAATTTATCATCTCAAGTTTTATTAATAAAATCAATTCATAATTAATACAACATTTTCTTAAAGAAATCAAATAATGTCACCTAAAATCAATCCCGTTAAAATCAACCTTCAGCTTTTATAATAATTAAGAACACTCTTTTTTTTAATAACTTTTATATTATAAAAATCCATTTCATAATTAAGCCAACTATCTTATTTTATTAAAAAAATCACTTCATGGTCTATTAATTTTCTTTTATAATAATTTTAATCACAAGAAAACTATTTTTAAATAACATTTGGTAATAATAATCGAACCTTTCTTTTAAAGACATTTCCCCTTTAAAATCAACTCATCTAAAATCAACTTCTCGCTTAAAATCGACCAACTAAAATCAACTCACATCGTAAAATATAATCAATCGTGCACCCCACTTCACAGGTCACCCTCACACACTTCAGCGCTTTCATGCGTATGTGTATGCTTTACTTATTTGCCCCTTTATTATTTCCGCAATTTATTTTACACGCAATTTACATTATCGCAGTTTATATTTCTGCCTTGCATTCCGTCCAAAGGAAAAACCTACACATGATTCAATGCTTGTGTATAATGCACATCATTTGCATCATTCTCCCCTACGATTTTCCTACAATTTATGGCGGTTAAATCTCTCTTAAAATGATAGCTCACTTTTTCTCCTAAAATCAATCAACCAACTACCCTAAACCCGTAGGAACTTTGACCACAGTCAAAGAAATCCTCAAACCCTTTAGGGGAACTACAGATACTCTGATTCCACTCCCGTAAGGATATGTAGGCATAAGATGCAACATCTTATCGAGTATACTTAGAAATAAACCCATAGGTCTTTTATACCTTAAGCAGATAAACACTTAGCAATAAACAAACATAAAACAAGAGGTTCATGTAGAGTACTACAGAAACTTAGGATGCTAGCACCTTCCCTAAGTTTAACCGACCCCCGAACCTAAAACTCTCTAGCTTGCATTTGCATTGCATTGTGGGTATTTCGATCTTTATCCCTTCCTTTGGACAAATCAAAGTTCGGTTGCAAATGAATTAAAGATTCAAACTAATCAATAGTTTGGTATCCAAATTTCACCACGACACCTATATATTCACTTGGATGAGGTAATAGAAGCACCATTATAAGTATAGAGAATGTCAGACCAAAGACCAGAGGAACTTGTCATGAGTCTATATCTCCATTTGGCAAGAAGGACTATATTAACCAGTTGAAGATCTTTAACACCAAGGTCCCTAGATTTATTGGGCTTAGACACTTCAAACCACCTAACATAGGGAATTTTAGATATTCCTTTCACCACACCCCAAAGGAACCTCATTTGAATCCTTACCAACTTCTTCTGCATTTTCACATGTATCTTAAGAAAATAGAGTAAGAAAAAAAAACGTTAAGCACAGGGTTAAAGAGAATAACTTTTCGCCCTAAGCTAACATATCTATGATACCAAGAATTAAGTCTCTTCTAGATCATATTCAACAAAGGCTCCCAAGTGGATTCCAACCTATGATTGACTCTAACTAGAAACCCTAGATACTGGAAGGGAAGAGACCTAACCTTAAAATGCAGAAATCCCTCAACCATCTGGAGAAAAAATGGGCCAACATCAATCCCAATCTAACTAAACTTATGAAAGTTAAAATCTAGACCCGAGGTAAGCGTATACACCCTACAAATAGATGTGAGAAACCTCCAAATTGGAGGGGCCAGCTTTAGAATTAGAAAATAGACTAAGATCAGAAACTTGCTTAATCAACCACCTTGTGCCTTAAGCCAAAGGAGGAATAGAAAAGGAGTTAAGGAGTCTCCCTGATTTAGCCCTATTTGAATCTTGATTTTAGGAGTCAGGGATCACAATCTTGTTTTCGGAAAAGACACAAGCTTGAAACAAAGATCTCTACTTATCATTAAAACCAAATTTGAAAAGCATATAGTCTAAAAAGCTCCAACTCACTAAATCATACACTTTCTCAAAATCTACTTTAAAAATGAGACACTCCTTATATATCGGTTAGTCATCCAGTTTAAGTTATAGTTAACTAAGAATCACAAACACCTCTAGGAGTAAGTGTGTCGCAGTGTCCGGCACATGTAGGTGTCCGACACTCGTATGACACTTGTACAATACCTTTCAAAAAACACAAACAATTGTCGAAAAAATTATTTTTTCTTTACTTTGACACTCATTGAATCATTGTTTAACACTCATATGACACTCATATATCACACATGTCACACAATTCAGACAAGTGTTTCAAATAAAATTTATTTTTTTCTTTGCTTCAACGCAACATCATATATTTTTTGGACAAATTCCACACACTTCTAAAAGAGTTAAACATGTATTAAAGTAATGTTATCAATAAAGAATTGAAGACATTAATTTTGATCAAAATATTTCAACTATTTTAATAATAGATGGACGAATGAAACTCAAATACTATCTTATACGTAACGGTATCGGTGTCCTATATTTTTGACATTATCGTTATCAGAATGTTCATGTCGTGTCGTGTCTCCGTATCCATGTCAGTCGTGTTTCATAGATAGTTAATAGAGTTTAAAATCACAATTATTGTGTGGAATTTAATTTTTTTTTTAGAAATTTTAATTAATGTATTTTTATAAAAGAGTATGTTATTTTAATCCTTATCTTATATATACGAGTGTTTGTAGAGACTAAAAACATCTATATAAAAAGAAATCTAACTTTATATTAACATATATATGTTACAAACACTTTACGAAAACTATATGTTATTAATATTAATATGAATTATTGCTATAATGTGACATGTATCAATAAAATATGCATTAAGTAAGAATTAGTTTAGGAGTCATTATCTCATTTATTTGTAAATTGACAGTTATATTTAATATGATTTTCTTAATTGATTCATGCTGGTATGCGTAAGCACGCTTGCTTCTGTTTATTTCCAAACAAAGTTTATCTGTCATTTACAATGATGTTAATAAAGTTGACCAGTTTCAAAAGTTAAACTTTTCTTTACTTTGGATTCGTCTTTTGGCTTGTTTATTGATTTTGATTTTTTAAATTATGTAGTGGTTAAACTCAACACTGTTAATGTGAAGAGAAGTGACAAATTCTCTGTTAGAACTCAAATCCATACGTATGTTTTTGTTATTAACATTATTTTCCACAAATATTTGTGAACCAATCGGATAAGTTGTCACTAGTTAATAGGCTCTTTTATCATATAGATTATTAATCATGAAGTGACTCTATTTGACGATCTTTTTTCAAACTTAGGATCCTTGATTCAAATTGGAAAAATAGTATTTTAAACTAGTTCACTTTCATTGAGCCTCTTGAGCTTGATCTCACTTGTTATAGGCATGGCTATCTTCTACATAGAGTAATCAATTTTATCTAGACCATTAGTCGATTTTCATCTAGAGATTCTAATTTCATCAGCATAATTTATTGATATTTATCCATTATGAGATTGCTTTGTTTTCATTAGCATAACTTACTGATATGTATCCATTATTGTTTTGTTTGGAAACTCTAATTGAAACTTTGCAAATTTATAAGGGTGATATTGCATTTTGGCCATAGGTGATATTGCTTTGTTTTCACAATAATTTAATTTAGAACTGGAGGTCCAATTTTAATTTAAAAATGAGCTAAAATTTTATAAAAAAAAATACAATTATAATAATTAAAAATGACACATTAAAATATAATTATATTAATAAATTTTTTTTTAATTATAAGTATTTTAACTTTGATCAATCTCATTTTTTAATGTATTGGGTTTTTATTATAGCAATTTTTTAATTTATTTGATTTTTTTATATTTTTTATATTTATTAATATTAATAATGTAAAAAAATTAGACTTTTCAAAAATTTTGAGTCGTCCAAAATTTGAGACCTTGTGTTGTAGAGTCTGCTGCTCCTGTACAGGGTCGGACCTAATGTTGAGAGATAAAAAGACTTAGTAAGAGTTGTTTTTGTATAATTGTTGGTTAATCTGTTTGTGATTTAATTAGAAATTAAGAGAGTATTTCTCTATTGTAAATACGATATCATTAAAATGGTTACAAGCCGAACTTAGGATAAAATCTTGGTGTAAGAAGTTTGTGGGTTGATTATGTGATAAAAGCTTTGTTGTATGTGGAAGTCTCAAGGAGAAATCTTTGAAAACTCAAGTAGGCCACATGGTTTAAAGTTGAACTAGTATAATTTATTTGCATATTATTTCCTTACCTTTATCTATTTATATTTGTGATATTAACTTTTCCGCACATAATCTCACTTTCTTCTCTTTTATTAAAATCAACCAAGTAAATTGGGTAACAAGTGACATTAGAGTCTAACTCATGTTTCAAGAATAATCGTCTCGGGAGGTAGGATCACTTCAAACAATTCATTAAACAAGTCATCATCTTTAAATGGTGAATGATATGCATATAGGAAAGAGTAAATAATTTTTTTAAGAAATGGATTATGATATCTGAGCTGCTGTTAAAAATGGTCAATTTTCACACTCATCAAGTTGATGGTGTTGTGAAAAAAAACTAGATACAAATGGACCAAAGAGGATAAAGAAATATTGTTGTACAATTTGAAATCTACAACTATTATCAATCCCTCACTTGGAATTGATGAGTTTTTTATCTGTGTGTTTCACCAATGACATCATGAAACTTGGCATGTAAGAAGGCCTAGGACCAACAAAAGGAGCGTGTGTCGGCCAGGGAGTGGTTGGAACACTTGTTGCCACTGGTAAAGAAACCATTACCCATGGCACCAATGTTGCACTCGCTACTGGGTTGAATATAGGTTCACTAGTTCCTATGGGATTAGTATTTTCTGTCGTTTAAATTGTCGATGTACCAAGTTGTTCATTAACTAGATCATTATTTTGGGGAAGTGGTGTATTTTTAGGATGAACCATTTCGACTAAACTTTTACCACTCATCAAGTGCATATAAATTCAGATGTAGAACATAATATTAAATGCTAGAAAAACCACAACAGAACAAATAAAAATGCATACACTTTTTAAAGGAATAAACTCAAAAATTTTACACTAACAGGTCTCACCGGGTGTGCCAATTTGTTCACCGGTGTTTTTGGTAAACAATCAATTAGTTTTAAATTTATTGCTTGAAGGACCAAACTAGTAAATTCTACAACAAGTTTGTGTTAATTTTTGGGAAGAAAAGAGTATGCATTTATTGTTGTCGGATTGTTTGCAATGAATATTGGATGTCTTAGTAAAATTATCAAATCTTGAAAGTGAATGGACTACGTGATTTCGACTAGATCAAAATTAATTACTTGAATGGTAAAGGAAAACAAGTAAAGGATAACTTAAACAGAAAAGAGATTTATTTGCATAAATATAAAAATAGCAGGCAAATACATTTCTTCAGAAAATAGTCATTTCTCACTTATATGTGGGTACTTTTAGTGTATATTGAAGTTTATAATATTTTTCACCACCCTTGATCCTACCAATAGAACTCCTATTTATAGTGTTACAAACTAACCGTCTCCAAATGTTCAGATGTCCTTCCGTCCGACACGTCATCCTTGCATGTGTGACTGGATTTTGATTGATTTCCACGTGCCTTTAGCATTTTGGATAAAACCAAAAGACAATTACTTCATTTTGAAATTTGAATCTGCCTCCAGTCGAACTCCTACGATCTGTCAAACTTGATGAATGACCATCTCTTGAAATTTTACTAAGTACCAGACCAGACTTTTCAACATTTAAATGTTATTGTTCCTTCTTCCCATGTCAATGGTCGAAAGGCATTTTGACCTTACCTTATATTTGCAGAAATTCCAGTTGGCTTCTCCGTCGAATTTCTTCTTTTCGAATTCTTTGGCTAACAAATTGTTTAACGACTCTCTTGTGTTATTTATTGCTTTTTGCTTTACATTCCTTAGTTTGTGATAATCTATTATATAGTGTTTTCAAAGGTACAAATTGTCTAAGAAATTGTGTCCAACATCTGTCCTGCGTAGAACCAAATTATAATTAGCATCAGAGTAGGCACCATGTTCTATTCATGTGAACTCCAGGGAAAGTCACTATGTTCAAATGGAAAATACTAATGAAGGGGGATCAATTAATAGACCACTAATACTGGATGGTACCAAATATGATTATTGGAAAGATAGAATGATTATTTTCTTGAAATCCATGAACAACAAGACATGGAAAGCTATTGTTAAAGGTTAGAAACAACGTGTATCCTTAGCTCAAGATGTAACTTCAAGCATAAAGCTAGAAGCTAAGTGGTCTAATGCTGAAGTTGGAGAATCTCTTGAAAACTCCAAGGCCTTGAATGCTATTTTTAATGGTGTGGACAAGAGCATGTTTAGATTGATAAACATATGTAGTGGAGCCAAAGAGGCATGAGAGATTCTCAAAATTGTAAATGAAGGAACATCCAAAGTTTGTACGTCAAGGTTGCAGCTCCTCACAACAAATATTGAAAATATGAGAATAAAGGTATATGAATTCATCTCTGACTTCAACATTAGGCTGCGTGACATTGCCAACACTTCTTTTGTATTAAGAGAGAAGATGTCTGAAGAAAAATGTCTAGAAAGATATTAAGATCCCTACCTAAAAGGTTTGATATAAAGGTCATAACTATTGAAAAAGCATAAGAAGTTAGCATCATCAAAGTGGGTGAACTCATTGGATCTTTGCAAACCTTAAAGATGTCAATAAATGATACAACTAAAAAAAACAAGAGAATTGCCTTTGTATATACAGTGAAGAGGATGAAGATTAATGTGAGAAATATTCTGAAGAAAGTCTCACAAACTCTATAGCTTTCGTTGGTAGAAAGTTTAACAAAGCCTTCATGAGACTGAGGACAAATGTTGAAGACAGAGTTCCAGTCAACTTCAATAACATTAGTCCCCAACATAAAAGAAAAGATGAAGACAACCCAAACAAAGACAAAGGAGTACAATGTCGTAAATGTGAAGGTTTGGGTCACATTAAAGCTTAATGTCCCACTTTTTAAAGAAGCATAAAAAGGGAATGTTAGCCATTTGGTATGATTCCGATGATGAGAGTGAAGAAGAAATAGCTAACAAGGTGATAGATTTCCCTGGAAAATATGAATTTGGTAGTGAGTCTAGGTATGAAGAAATCACTAATGAAGAGTTAGTTAAAACATACAAACTTGTGTATAGTCAGTGGAAGTAAACATGCATAATATGAGAGAAACAGAAGAAAATTATAAGTATTCTCCTTATGGAAAAAGAGAAAGTTGTTTCAACCATCACTAGTCTAGAAGAGGAAGTAACTATGTTAAACTCCAAGCTTGAAAATAAGAAAAAATATATTCGTATATTGAATAATGTTTCTAATATGTTAAGTGAAATCTTAGAAGTTGCGAAGATGTCTAGGAATATGAAGGGAATATTGTTTGACTACAAATCAATGAACAACAAAATCAAAATTCTCACTAAGAAGTTTGTTCCCCATGAGAAGAAAACTGAGTTTTTGATGGTGGAGCATATATCTTAAGATCATGCTCGACATATGAACCCTTAATATAGGGGAAACAAGAACTCTTCTTTCAAATGTTATCATTGTGGAAGATATGGTTATATAAGGCCCTACTGCTATAAATATTGAAAATTCTTGCAAGCACACGATGGATGTTATTACCAAAGTTATAACATCCACTGTGACATCTGCTACTTAACAGCCAATAATCAGTAATAATAAAAGCAGTAAATACACAACAATTGTTTACCCAGTTCAGTGTCAACAACACCTACATCTGAGGGCTACCAAGTCATGGAGGAACTTCACTATTAGCAGAATTAATTTAGAGTCAAACAACATAGTTTGCACTCCTCACTTAAAACCTACCCAATGACAATTCAGCCTAGAGACACTCTAGACCTGAGTACACCCACTCACTCCCGCTCAATCACCACAGTGATATATAATTCACAATTACAGAATAAATATGAAGAGACACTTCATACACACCTTGATCTTGCTTCACAACTTTGATCAAGAAACTCACACACTCTTGCTTCATAGCTTTGAGTGAGACACAGCCTAGAATCTACCTATCCAATGCAAATCATCCATCAGACAATTGCTTGGAGTACAAGTATTCCTAGACAAAATTCACACGTGAAGACTAGCCTTCTTCACTTACAAGGACTCTGCAATCTGCACTCTAGCTTCTTCTGTCAGTGCTGCTGTTTAGGATTGCATCTTCTGATCTTTATAGCAGCTGTCAGTCCTTTTGGGCTTTGATGCATAAAATAGGTTTTACTCATAATAAACCTATTTTCAATAATCTGCACACTTGCCACTTTATTCAGTGATCTTTTAGTTTGCCTAAGGCTTCTAGAAAGTCTCCTGATATCCAGCTTGAGCTTCTATTCTATTTCCTGGTTTATAGCTACCAGAAAAACAAACCTGCGTTTGATGTCATACAACCCAAGTCATAACATTGGGTATGACATCCAATTTAACTTGCTTTTATCTAAGTCAACTTACCCTGCACTGTCCATATTATGTATGTACTAACATCAGTTATGACATGCATACATGCTCTAGTGTTTTGCCACAAAATTCAGCCAATCCAGAGCACTTACAAACTCCCTCTTTGACAAATTTTTGGCTAAAACACCCTGTCATCAGATCAGAGATTTACACAGCAGAAGACTTATGATATGTCCTGTCATGCAGGATAGTTACTCGCTCAAGCCTCTCTGAGTCCTCACAGTTAGCTCTCATTGTTATGACTCACCCTGTTAACCATCTGTTAGTTACCATTACATATGTCACTCTTTGCTGAGTGAGTAACACACAGAGTTACTCCCCTCAACTGATGCACTTTATCAGTTGAACACTTCACCTGCACATACAGCAGTGATTCATACTAACATTCATCCTATGGATGTTCAGACCTTCAGAATGACATTCTGAAGTCACACACAAGGTTAGATCCTAGCGTCTTCATCACAGAGCTCATAATTCTAACATACATGCATTCCTATTCAAGCTAGAAATACATATCACATCATTGCTAACAACACTATCAGCTGTTATCACACATTTCAGCTGCACCTGTGGTTACACCTACAAGCATGATAATCTCATATGTACAATGACACATATGCTTATGCACATTTATAGCTCATAGAAGTCTTCCACCTGCTGTCCTCTATTTCCTGATGTACCTGCTATTTTTTGTTAGACACTCTCTCTCCCCCTTTTTAGCCACAAATTAAAATCCAACTAAAACTTAGTATAGATTATACATTGTGGCATAACTGTAGTTAGGGATACTTTAAACAGACTTCTCATAAGGAGTATCACAGATATAAAGTCATACAATTCCTTATAAAAGATCTTAAGGTAATATCAGACCAGCAACACACAGCCTCATCAGCTCAGCAGAACAGCAGCCTGAGCCAGGCATCACCAACAGTTACTTTTCCTCCTCTTCAGCAGAGCTAGACCTCTCCTCTGAAGTGTCTTCTGTACTGGTTTCCTCATACCTGTCCTTACCTGTTTCCTCATCTTCACCACTGGCTTTCTCAGAACTATCATCAGCTGCTTCCTGGTCATTATCACCTGAACCATTACCATCTCTTTCTTCATCAGTGAATTCAGACCCCTCATCTTGCTCAAGGGTTCTGATTAATTCTTCAAGATTTTTCTTTCTAGTATCTAGTTCTTTGTAAGTTTCCTTCAACATTGAAATTACTTCAGCTTTTCTTGATTTTGATGACCCTTTTGATGTCTCAGCTGATGTCATAACAATATCAGGAACACGAGTCCCATGAAACAGCTTATGATGAAATGACAATGCGGTTTCTCTCTTGCTTGCAACATCATTCTTCTTTAGGATGTTGGGATGTTGATCACAGATGATTCCACAGATGAGAGAGGGAAAAGCAATAGGGCCCTTAATACTGTAGCTACCAGCATGCTTCATGGTTTGTTCATGAATGTATGTTCCATAATTGAGCTTAACCTTAGTTCCTACGGCATATATGAACTTTCCAAGAATGGTTGCCACTATTTTCTTATGATTGGTGGGCACCCAATTCGCAGCACCAATTTTGTGAAGCATAGCATATTTAACACTTAGTTTGCTTGCTACAAACTTCCCTTTGGAAGGCCACTTCTTGACCTGTTTAGCAGTTATTTCCTGACATACTTGATGGTTTAAGACTCTTAGTTCAGTCAGGCCTTTATTAGGTCTCCCCAAGTACTTGTTGATGATATTTGTTGTAAAGTTGATACATTCACCTCTTACAAATACTTTGCCAAACTCACTGGATTTACTATCAGCACATGCACCTGATAGATTGACTATGAATTCTTTCACCAATGTTTCATAGCATTGGGAGAACAGAGTCACAGTTTTCACCAAGCCAACATCTCTAATGAGGGCCATGATTTCTTTGTTTTCAAGAGCATTCTGAGCAAGCTCTCTCTCTAGGGCCAACCTCTTGTGATACACGTATTTCCATCTGATAACACTTGATGGATAGTGAAAAGAAATGTTATCAATTGGTACTTCAGAAATGCTTTCAGCCAGTTTGCTTGTGGAAGGCTTTTTCTTGGTTTGGATGTCAGTGACAACAACATCTGAGTCTGTTTCTGATTCAGAACTAGAATCAACCCTCTTCTTCTTTGTGACAACTTTGCTCTAGCCTTTAGGGGGTCCAACCTGAGCCCTCTTGGTTCTAGCCTTCTTTGTGGAAGTTTCTTGCTCAGTACTCTTCTCATCATCTTTCTTCTTGGGGGGTATTTGATTAGCTACCTTTTTCCCTTTTCGTGTCATCAGCCTTTTGGCTATGCCTGGATTGAGTTTGACTAAGAGATCATTGTCAGAATAGTTGTCTAGGTCTACCACTTCAGTATCTGTGGTGCCTTGCATGCTTTCACCCATTTGTTTAGTCTCTTCACCCTTGTTCCTCCCTTTTGGTGCAGGGTCCTTCGATGTTGCAACATTGGGTGAGACATTTGTTTGATCATGCAGTTTAGGATCAGACCCCTTCAAGCTAGAAGACGTGGGTATGTTGAGTGTATTGGCGACTATTTTCGCAATGGCAAGATGGGTTCGTCTTACTTCTGCGTTGTTGAGATCATCAGATGCAATAGAAGAAAGAACTTGACCTGTGACACAGTCATTTGGCCTTCTAGCAGGGGGTTTGCTAGGTTTATTTATCAATAGACCGTCTGGTGTCACCATGCGCAATGGAGCTACTTCTAGAACCTCGTTAGGGTTTGACTCCTCGGCTTTGCTGGACATGCATTTGGATGGGGATGATTTTTATTGTTGTGACATCGTTGGAGATGTTGATTGAGAACGGAGGAGTATTCTTTCGTTAGAAACTGTAGGGAAAATGAACAGTTTGATCGTGAACCAAGTGGTGTAGGAGTTTGATGTGTAGAGGCTCAATAGTTGATATGGCAAATGAGGAGGGAACTTAATGTTTTGACCAATCAGTAAATGATTGAATTTTAAATTATAATTCCCTATTCCCATTAATTGTTATAACTCACCATTACTCAAGGGCCTCAATTTTTGTAGATCACTTTTATGGTCTTTGCCACTTCTTGCACCAATTTCAGCCCTATTTATTTCATACTCATCAGGTATTGCACAAATCCCTTGCCATTTACAGGAGTGACCCCTGAGCAGGCCTCCCTTGAACTCACCAGGACTTGGTTGAATGGTGCGCTGGATGTCACAGAACAAGGTCATGACATCCAGAGTAACATTGCTTCTTTTAGGCAGGGTAGCATCCATGGACTTCATCAGGTTCCAATATAGCCTATCTAGCTTTCCCTGATGACTAATATTTGGGTATCCCTTCTTGGCCTGCTTCCCTTCATGACTTTTCTTACATCATGTCCTTCTTTTTGAAGCATACTTTGAAGATCTTCTTGTTGATGTGTTGGACCTTCTATTTTGTCTGTCTTTCACCAGCCATACTTTGTCCTTAGTTTCCTTTTTCTCCAGGTTATTGAGGATACTTATGGGCTCCCATAGGTAGCAATTATTCATTGCTATGGATCCCCTCATTTCTTCCTCACCTTCTTCATTGACAACCACACACTTATCCTTTGAAAAGTGGACTTTTAAACCTTGATCACATAGTTGACTTATGCTTATTAGGTTAACAGTCAGTCCTTTAACCAGCAAGACATCCTTCAATTTTTGTGCTTCAGAACTGTCTAGTTGTCCTACATCTGTGATGTTTCCTCTAGCTCCATCACCAAAATTTACATGACTAGATGAATGGAGTTTGAGTTTTATCAAGTGGTCCTCAATTCCAGTCATATGTCTGGAACAACCACTGTCAAAGTACCAATCCTCTTGGGTTGGCATCCTTAGAGCAGTGTGAGCTGCTAAGGCCATATTCTTGGTAACCCAATGTATTTGCCTGTTAGGAGCACCCTTCTCAGTTCTTGCTTGATGCTACCTTTTGACATGAGCTCTCTGTTCTTGATGAGGATGACTAGGAAATCCATGCAGCCAAAAGCGCACAAATTTAATATGACCAAGTTTTCCACAGTGGTAACATCTATACCCTTGGAATCTACTTTTGACTTGATTCCAGTTTCTGTTTGTTGGATGTTGTGACATTGGTCATGACATCCTCTTTGGCTTCTGGACCTCAGGTTGTAATCTCTTGAGTTTTAACACAGGATTTTGTTTATCAACAAATCCTAGTCCAGACCTATCTCCTGAGGTTTGTCCACTCTGAAGGATTTCCTCTAGGGTGTCAGTCCCAGAATTGAGCATCCTTATGGATTTTTCTATTTGATCCTTTTTACTTTTCAACTCCTTTACTTCACTTCTAAGTGTGTCTATTATGGCTAGATGCTCTCTCTTTTCAGCTTCTAACTCCTTGATGATTTTCTTCTGTTGCTCTCCTTGCTGAACCAGTTCTGTACTTCTGATGTGAAGCTTTTTGTATGAGGCTGCAGGCTCCTCAAAGGATAACTCTTCATCACTTGAATCATCATCAGAGATGTACACGTTGTTAAGAGCATGACATGTTTAGCTGATTCCTCTTCTGATCCACTGTCAGAATCTTCATCAAACCAAGTGACTGTTAAGCCTTTTTCCTTTCTTTTTGAGGTATGTGGGACATTCCCTCCTAACATGTCCATATCCCTCACACTCATAACATTGGATTCCTCTGCTTTGGCTGACTTTATCTTCAGATTTCTCTTTATCAGAAGGTATGCTTTTGGTATAAGGTTTAAACCTAGCATCTATCCTTTTGACCAGTTTGTTGAATTGTCTTCCAAGCAAGGAAATTGCTTCAGACAGATTCTCCTCCTTTTCACTATCTAAATCAGCAGTGTTTGAGACAAGAGCTATGATTTTGTTCTTTTTCTCCATAGCCTGATCACTCATTCCCATTTCAAAGTTTTTAAGGGAACCAATGAGTTCATCCACTTTCATGTGGCATATGTCTTGGGCTTCTTCAATTGCTGTAACTTTCATAGCAAACCTTTTAGGTAGTGACCTTAGAATCTTTCTTACAAGCTTCTCTTCAGTCATCTTTTCTCCCAGAGCTCCTGAGGTGTTTGCAAGTTCAAGAACATTCATGTAAAACTCATGAATGGTCTCATCTTCCTTCATTCTCAGACCTTTAAATTTTATGGTCAGCATTTGAAGTCTTGACATTTTGACCTTGGAGGTTCCTTCATGAGTAGTCCTGAGAGTATCCCAAACATCCTTTGCTAGTTCATAGTGGTGTACCAGTCTAAAGATGTTTTTGTCTATACCATTGAAGAGAGCATTCAATGCTTTAGAGTTCCCAAGAGCTAAGGCCTCTTGCTCTTTGTTCCATTCCTCTTCAGGAATCAACACATCTACTCCATCCTTGTCAATCTTCACATGATGTTTCCAGCCAGAGTTTGCAGCTCTCCAAGCCTTGTTGTCTAAGGATTTTAGGAATGCAATCATCCTAGGCTTCCAATAATCATAATTAGATCCATCTAGAATTGAAGGTCTATTAGTGAAACCTATATCTTTATCCATAGTACCAGAATTTATTTCCCTAGATCTCACTCAGAGTAAACAGGCAGGGTGCCTGCTCTGATGCCAATTGAAAATTCTGGCAAGCACACAATGGGTGTTATTACCAAAGTTATAACATCCACTATGACATCTGCTACTTAACAACCAATAATCAATAATAATAAAAGCAGTAAATACATAGCAATTGCTTACCTAGTTCAATGTCAACAACACCTACATCTGGGGGCTACCAAGCGATGGAGGAACTTCACTATTAGTAGAATTAATTTAGAGTCAAACAACACAGTTTGCACTATTCACTTAAAACCTACCCAATGACAATTCAGCCTAGAGACACTCTAGACCTGAGTATACCCACTCACTCCCCCTTAATCACCACAGTGATATACAATTCACAATTACAGAATAAATATGAAGAGACACTTCATACACACCTTGATCTTGCTTCACAGCTTTGACCAAGGAACTCACACACTCTTGCTTCACAGCTTTGAGTGAGACACAACCTAGAATCTACCTATCCAATGCAAATCATCCACCAGACAATTGCTTAGAGTACAAGTATTCTTAGACAGAATTCACACGTGAAGACTAGCCTTCTTCACTTACAAGGACTCTGTAATCTGCACTCTATCTTCTTTTGTCAGTGCTGCTGTTTAGGATTGCTTCTTCTGATCTTTATAGCAGTTATCAGTCCTTTTGGGCTTTGGTGCATAAAATAGGTTTTATTCATAAAAACCTATTTTCAATAATCTGCACACTTGCCACTTTATTCAGTGATCTTTTAGTTCACCTAAGGCTTCTAGAAAGTCTCCTGATATCCAGCTTGAGCTCTTATTCTATTTCCTGGTTTATAGCTACCAGAAAAACAAACCTGCGCAAACCTGCGCTTGATGCCATACGACCTAAGTCATAACATTGGGTATGACATCTAGTTTAACTTGCTTTTAGCTAAGTCAACTTACCCTGCACTATCCATATTATGTATGCACTAACATCAGTTATGACATACATACATGCTCTAGTGTTTTGCCACAAAATGCAGCCAATCCAGAGCACTTACAAATATTATAGATATCCTCAGGCCTATAGTTAACCAAGGTTCAATAGAAAAGGAGGAAATATCATTTAAGGAAGGAGAGTGTGGAAGCCCAAAGAAAACAACCACATGTCTCATAGCTCACATATCTCTAAGAGTTTCCTCTAGAGAATATTTGTACTTTTATACTGGATGCTTCAAGCACATGACTGGAGAAAATAATGATTTAGACAAGTTGAAACCTTATTCCAATAGTTATGTTACTTTTGGTAAATGAGCTACATGAAATATTAAAGGTATAGGCAAACTGGTTTATCCAGGTCTCCCTAGCCTTGATGATGTGTTGCTGGTAAAAGGATTAACTTCAAACTTTATCAGTATAAGTCAACTATGTGATCAAGGTCTGAATGTGAGTTTTAATAAATCAGAATGTATTGTTTCCAGCAAAGATCAAGAAGTGTTAATGAAAGGATTAAGATCCAAAGACAACTGTTATTATATCTAAAAAAGATCCATCCCTCAACATGTTTGATATCCAAGGTAGACGTGAGCAAGCTATGGAAGGAAAACCTTAGTCATCTTAACCTCAAGAGTATGAAAAAGATCATATTTGAAAATTCTATAAAGGGATTGCTAAAGCTCAAGATTGAAGAAGTCAAAATCTATGGAGAATGCCAAATAGGAAAGCTGACCAAGATGTTCTACAAGAAGCTCTAACATCTTACCACCTCAAAAGTTCTAGAATTACTTCATATGGATCTGATGAGACATGTGCAAGTATAAAGGTTGGGTGGAAAAACATATGTCTTAGTCAGTAGGGATGATTTTTCAAGATACACTTGGATCAATTTTATTAAAGAAAAATATGCCACGTGTGATGTTGTCAAGATGGTGGAACATTGTGTTCATCAAATTGAATCTGAAGTTGAGATGAGTCTTGTAGGAAGTCTCACCTACTTTCTTGGTCTACAAGTAAACAAACTAAAAGACATTTTTACTTAAGCTTTATATACTATTCAGTTTGAAAAGCTAAGGGCTATTATTGGTGTTTGCAAGTTAGAAATCTTTAGGCAATTAATTCATGGGAGGCGTGCAAGAATAAAAGGAAGTTTCTCTCTCATATGATCATTGTAACACATAAAATAAGGGAAATCTAGTCTGATTCAAATTTTTTTTCTTAGCTACAAAAACAACCTGTCACTCTCACTTTATTGCTCTATTACATCTATTCACCTTCATCTCTCTCAAGTTCCTAAAATCTATTAAAAAATGAGCCAAAAATCTAATGAAGCTAAATCATTTGAATCCAACCCTATTATGATTTTAAGCTATGTAGCTTTGCAAATGGTTGTTCCAGTTGACATTTCAACAAAAAGATTAAAGAGTGACGCCACAAAGAAGAAGAAATCATCTAAAAAGGTTAGTACTTATGAAAAAGAACCATCTGTGCATTTTCATAATCATGTCGAGTCTATGGATATTGCTAAGGAAGCTGATTCCAACCCCGTTAGGAAAAACATTTATCATATTGAATCTACTCACGAGGAACCACATGTTAAATCACATGTTAATCCACATGTTGAAACATCTATTCCAACATTTTGTGAACCTCGGGCTAAACCCCCTACTGAACCAGGTGTGGATATTCATGCGTTTGACACTCGTTTGGATGATACTTCCTCTGAAGGTTGGAGTGATATATAGCTTCATCATGTAGAGGTTGATGCTCAAAGTAATAAGGGTAAAGAAATTGATAAATACAATGAGGATGATGATATCCCGATTGCCAATATCATGAAGAAAATTATTATAAATGTTACCAAGTCTCAAGAGAAAGCTGTAGAAAAAGAAGTGGTGAATATGGATGAAGAAACTGAGACTGACAAAAAAACCATCAGTAATAGTAATGAGAAGTATTTCTAAGTCTATAGTTGATAAAGTCAAAGACAAGAAGAAGAAAAAAATCGTTACTCCCAAGTCTGCTAAGAAGAATACTGAGAATACAAAGCAAAAATATCCTAAAGAAAAGCCCATGAAAGGAGGAAAGTAGATGAAAAGGTTACTGATAAGAATTCTCTAAAGAGAAAACTTGTGCAAACAAGTGACTCTGAGACAAATGATGAAACAGGTGTCCTAGAAATTGTGACCTCTTCTAAGAGAAAGATTGGAGGAAAAAGAATTCTTGTTAATATTTCATATGCCTCCTTAGATAATGTATCATTCCACTCAGAAGCAAGTGTGCAATATGTGTTTCAGAGAAGAATTTCTTATGAAAGAGAGCTTAAAAAAGAAGCATTTAATTGTTAAGAGATTATGGATTTGCTTAAGGATGTTGGACTAATGAATATTGTGTCAGACATTGGTCCTTGTTATGAGAAATTGGTGAAGGAGTTCATTGTCAACATATATAATGAATGTAGTATGGAAGGAAGTAAAGAATTTAGGGAGGTGTTTGTAATAAGTTGATGTGTGAAATTCTCTCTTGGAATCATTAATGAATATTTAGGGAGAATCAAGACTAAAGAATCAGATGAAGTACCATCCATTGACACAGTGGCTAAATAAATTACTATTGGGCAATTCATGCAATGGCCAAAGAAGGTTCTACTCTCTTTTTGAAGTTTAAGTGTAAAATATCCAGTGTTGAATAGGATTGGTGCAGCCATATGGGCACCCACTAACCATAACTAAGGCATAACTTTTGCACTGGACAAGTTGATATATCAAATAGGAACCAAGTCCAAGCTAAACTTTGGAGAGTATGTGTTTGAGTAAACCATGATGTTAAGCTTCCCATATCTTTTCCTTGTTTAATAACTAGAATTATCGTGAAGCAACAACCCAATATTGTACATATTGAAGAAATTAAGATAAAAAAAGGTGGTTCCATTGATCATTGACTATAGGTTGTTTGTTGGAACACACATTCTAGACATTGTGGTGTCGAGAAATCAAGATAAAGCCGTTAATGGAAATTATTCCCCTTTATCCAAATCCACAAAGAAGGATGTACTGCTTGAACTCAAGGAAGTCTCAAAATTCCTTGTGGAAACAATCAGATCAAGCACCTTAAAAAAGAAAAATCTTGATAGGCTGATTAAGATAATGCCCAAAGAAGAGGATGTTGAGGAAGAGGAAGAAGCTGGCATTGAGGAAGATGAATAAAATTTAAGTGAGGAAGAGGAAGAAATATTTGAAGAATGAATTCTTTTGGCTGAAGTTGTGGTTGGCTACTGTTGTTTGCATCATTTTATGTTTTGATCAAAGCTTTATGTTTTTTTTGCCCTTGTATATGGGCATGTTTTTGTGGTTCTGTAATGACTCTTTAACAATGTTTTTGCACTTTAACAATGATTCTTTGTTTTGATCCTAGCTTATTGGTATTATCTTTGGTTTTTCAATTTCAAACCTTAGCTAAATTATAGGGGAAAAGGGGAGTAATGGTTAATGTTGTGTGTTTTCATGTATGCTTGTGTAGAATGATGTGGTACTTTTGTTGTTGTGTATATTCTGATGTGGTGTGTGGTTTACTATCTTGTGCTCAAAATTTGCACAAATGTGCTGGAACATCTGGCCTAGAATTTGGCATTCAACTATGTATGTGAGCATGTGTGCAAGTCTTTTGCTGCTTATAACTGATGTTTGTTGTTGCTACAGTATGCTGTTAGATGCCAAACTTTGCTTATTTGCTCTATCAAATGTTGACATCTTTCATTCTTTTTGTAGATGAATTGAATTGAATCACACTTGTTTTTGATGATATGCTTCATTGCTTGAAAATGGAGGTTGTTTTGATTTGTGTGCTATTATGAAGGAATTAGGCACAAAATGAGAGTAAGACACAATAACTTTGACAAGGAAACTAAGTCAGCAGCAAAACATCAACAAGTTCGCACAACGAACTTCCTAGCGAATTATCCCGGGAAAAAATTCAACAAGTTTGCACAGCGAACTTGCCAGCGAAGTGCATTGGAAACCTGGCACTGTTCATACAGAGAGAAAAGACATCAAAACTCGTTGTGCGAAGGAAGTAGCAAATGGTTCGCTGGAGTGAAAGAGAAGCGGAGACCTAGCAAATATCCCCAGACCTGAGGCAGTAAGTATTTGGACAAGAATTTGTTGTGCGAAGTTTGTAGCGAAGGCTTCGTAGTGCGAAGGATTGCTCGCACAACGAATATGTGGAAATATATCAGGGGTAGTTTAACTGTACACTGGCACTTCAAGTGCCACTTTTGGATGTTCTCTAGGTGAACAAGAGCTTCGCAGTGCGAAGGTGACAACCAGCAACATGTCTATAAGTACTTGGTGCCACTTTTGCCAAAATATCTAATCTTTTGTACTTTTCATAGTTTTGTATTTTTCAGCACAAAAACCCTAGTTTCTTCATTTTCATCATCTCTTAGCCATCTTTCAAAAAAAGAAGGTGGATTCTCATCCAATCTTAATTATTTGACTCGGATGTTGATCACCCTTCTTCCGAAACATGTCGCTCAAGCTATCATGGAAATGGGTGGCTAAACCCTCTCTATTGTCAAGATTAGAGGTAGCTAGTTCTGATTTTATGTATTCTTCTTAATCTTTTGTATGTGAACAAAGCTTTGATCAATATAGATGAAGTTATTTGCTATCTTTTGTTATATTTATGGTTTGGATTGCTTTAGACATGAATGTTTCAAGCTTTGACCTAATTTCTTCGTCTATCAACTATACAAACTCTAGACATAGGTTTGGAAGTTGATATTTGCATTGTATTGATCTTAATGATTATTATTTCAAGTGTTATTTAGAGAGATCATTTAACGGTCGAAACAATAATATTCATGAAATCGCTTTAGAGATGAACGGTTTTGCGAGGATACGCGATTATAACTGTTAAAACTAAGTTCACATATTCGATTGATTGGATTCATTTAAAAAGGATTAGTGAACCCTAATCTTGGCATGCTTTTTATCAAACTAAAACTAAAATTTACCTAGCTTTATTTCTTACAAACTCATGTTACAAAATAGAAACCAATTTCAAAACCCCCCTTCTTAAATCACTAAACCATTGAACGACAAGCATCAAATATTTTCATCAATCCCTGTGGATACGATAAAGCACTCCTGACTCATACTTTTCTAACAAATTGGCTCCGTTGTCGGGGATTGTTAGTAGAATATTGCAAGCATTGTAATAGTTTCGTGATTTTAAGATTTGTGTATAGTGAATCTCTTATCTATGTAATTCTTTGTGCTTTTTGATCTGTTTAGCTTGTGCGCAGAATTCTTTTAAGATTTGTGTATAGTGAATCTCTTATCTATGTAATTCTTTGTGCTTTTTGATCTGTTTAGCTTGTGTCCAACCTGAAGACTTTTTTTTCGATCCTGAGATTGAAAGAACTGCTCGCCGACTCAATAGTCAAACAAGACGAAGACGACAATAAGCTAGGGAAAGAGAAGAGTGTGGGGAATCTTCTTCATCTACTCCACCTGATTCACCAATCATGGCAGCTCCACCACCACTACCACCTCCAGTTTCAATTCCATGTACAAACAGTTCGAGGCACAACACTCAGTTTACACGCAATCTTCAAAATGGAAGGCAATCTGAGATGAAAACGGGAATTCTTGCACTCATTTATCAAAATCCTTTCACGGGGTTAGATCATGAGGATCTGTTTACACATCTTACCAAAATCTATGAGATTGTGAGTGCAACTGGAGCACTAGAAGCTGATGAAGAATCACTATTTAGGAGACTATTTCCTCATTCCTTGATCGGGAAAGCGAAGGAATGGTATCTTGGTCAGTCTACAACAGTAATGACGGGCTATAATTTATTGGAAGAAAAGTTCCTTGAATGGTTTTTTCCACACAACCGATTCATGGAAGCAAAGAAGAAAATCACTGTATTTTCACAAGGAGGAAATGAATCCCTCAACAAAGCTTGGGAGAGTTCAAGTTAATGTTGAGAAAATGTAAAGGACACGGTTTTGATGAACTTACGCATGTTCACATTTTCCGCAATGGTTTCCTCTCGGTTCACAAGACCTTATTGGATGCTATGACAGGGGGTTCTTTGATGTCTAAAAGTGCCGAGGAAGCAGTTGCAATTATTGACAAGATGGTGCTCAATGATCACCAAGGGAATCATAACCGTGGAGTAACTCAAAGAAAACCAGGAGTGCTAGAATTGGGTACCAATGATGCTATTATTGCTCAGAACAAACTTCTATTACAACAAGTGGAGATTTTAACTCAACAAATGTTGAAGCTTCCACAACAAATCAAAGAGATACAAGAAGTTCCTACCAAAGCTCAAGTGGCAAGTTGCGAACTGTGTAAAGGTGGTCATCCTATCGGGTATTGTCTTCCGGTAGTGGAAGAGGTTAACTATGCCGGAAATAAAAATTAAGGATACCAACCTAGGCCACCTTTCTAACAAGCCAATCAAGGGTATCAAAGACCAAATCATGGGTATCAACAACCTTGGAGGCCGCAAGAAGCCGAAACTTCAAATTGTCAACAATACCAAAACTGCACTCAACCTCCGCAAACTCAAAGTGCGACATCAAAGATGGAAGAAACTCTTACTCAATTTATGCAAATGTCAATGTCAAATCAAAAGAACACCGATGCGGCTATAAAGAATTTGGAGACACAAGTAGGTCAATTATCAAAACAATTGGCCGACCAACAAAAAGGGCCATTTATGGCTACCGCTCTCCCAAATCCTATAGAGCATTACAAGGCGATTCTCACAAGAAGTGGTAGAGAGATTGACATGGGTGTAGGTGAGGAGTTAGTAGAGGAAGAGGCTGTAGTTGAAAAAGAAGTAGAAAAATGTTGAGGGAGAATTAGTTGAAAAAGAAAGAGTGAAAAAGAGTGAGGAAGAAGAGAAAAATAAGAGAGAAGAAAAAGTGAAAAAATCTAGGAAAGGAAAATAACAAGTGAGCACTACTTCGATTCAAAATTTGCCATATCCACATGCTCTATCGAGAAAAGATAGTCCAATGCACTATGCTCGGTTCACAGATATATTCAAGCAATTGCAAACAATATTCCATCTTTCGAAGAATTGGAACAAATGCCCAAGTATGAGAAATTCATGAAGGATATCCTTACAAAGAAGAAGAGGTATACGGATCAAGAAACTATCATGGTGGATGCTAGTTGTAGTGCAATCATTCAACGTACTCTCCCGAGGAAAGAAAGTGATCTGGGACGAGTCACTTTACCGGTTACAATTGGAAACATTTATGTTGGCAATGGGTTGATCGATTTAGGCTCTAGTATCAATTTGATACCCTTGTTTATTGTGAATCGGTTGGGATACATGGAGTTGAAGTCCACTCAAATGACATTGCAACTTGCCTAAAAATCTACCACTCGTCCTCATGGTGTAGCAGAAGACGTGTTGGTAAAGATTGACAATTTGTTTCCATTCGATTTTGTGGTGATTGATATGGAGGAAGATGAGGACTCTCCCTTGATTTTTGGGCGACCTTTTATGAAGACTGCGCGCATGGAAATTGATATGGATGATGGTCTAATGAAAGTTAGAGTTCAAGATGAGGAGATTTCTTTCAATCTTTTTGAAGCCATGAAGCACTTAAAGGACAAGACCGATTGTTTTAGAATCGATGCAACGAAAAGGGTGATTGAAGAAGTTAAAGAGTTGTTATAAGTTCCCACACCATTACAACAAGTTCTTACCAATGCTCTTTCAAATGTCAATGAGAAGGAATAAAAATAGATTGAAAAGTGCTTGCGGAAGCTTAAAGAGTTAGAAGAAATTCCCCCTTTGAATGAAAGGGTGGAAATTTTGAAAAAGGAAAACAATGAGGAAGTTAAACTTTAGTTGAAAGTGCTACCCTCTCATCTCAAGTACGTCTTTCTTGATGAGGAAGGAAACAAGCCGGTGATCATTAGTGCGGAGCTAACAAGAAGGAAGAGACAAAATTAGTTGGTGTTGTGAAGAAAAATCAAGAGGCAATGGGTTGGATTCTTTCCGAATTGAAAGGTATAAGTTCATCCTATTGTATGCACTGAATATTCCTGGAGGAATATTTCAAACCGGTAGCTCAACCACAAAGATGATTGAATCCTACCATGAAAGAAGTGGTAAAAATGTTGGACTCCTGAATGATTTATCCTATCTCTGATAGTCCGTGGGTTAGTCCGGTACAAGTGGTGCCGAAAAAAGAAGGAATGACAGTTATCCGAAATGAGAAGAATGAGTTGATTCCAACAAAACCTGTAACGGTTTGGAGGATGTGTATCGACTATCGTAGGTTCAATCAAGCTACGAGGAAAGATCACTTCCCTCTTCCTTTCATGGATCAAATGCTCGAGAGGCTCTCTGGTCAAGATTATTATTGTTTTTTGGATGGATACTCGGGGTATAATCAAATCATTGTCAACCCAGAGGATCATGAAAAAACAGCTTTCACTTGCCCTTTTGGAATCTTTGCTTATAGGAGGATGTCATTTGGCCTGCGTAATGCACCGGTGACTTTTCAAAGGTGTATGCAAGTTATTTTCTCAGACTTGATCGAAAAGACTATCGAGGTGTTTATGATGACTTCTCAGTTTTCGGCCCGTCATTTAACCTTTGTTTGAAAAATTTGGATGTTGTTCTGGAGAGATATGCAAAGACTAACTTAGTACTCAACATGGAAAAATGCAATTTTATGGTCACGGAAGGAATTGTGCTTGGACACAAAGTTTCTTTGAAAGGGCTTGAATTTGATCGTGCCAAAGTGGAAGTCATTGAGAAGCTACCACCATCTTTGAACATGAAAGAAATCAGAAGCTTTTTGGGTCATGCAGGATTCTACCGGAGATTCATCAAAGATTTTGCAAAGATAGCAAAGCCATTGAGCAACTTACTCAACAAAGATAAGTCTTTTATTTTTGATGAGTCTTATATGACAACTTTTAATTCTTTAAAGCAAAGCTTGACCATCGTGCCCATAATCGTAGCACCAAATTGGAAAATTGATTTTGAACTCATGTGTGATGCTAGTGATTATACGATTGGCGCAGTGTTGGGTCAAAGAAAAACAATTTTTTTTTCATGCTATACACTATGCGAGCAAAGTTCTCAATGAAGCTCAAATAAACTATACAACAACCGAGAAAGAGTTGCTTGCAATAGTGTATGCATTGGAAAAATTTAGGTCATACTTGATAGGGTCTAAAGTTGTGGTTTACACGGACCATGCGACGATCAAGTATCTGCTCACCAAGCCGGATTCAAAACAAAGGCTAATTCGTTGGATTCTTTTGTTACAAGAATTTGATTTGGAAATTCGTGACAAAAAGGGATCCAATAATTTGGTGACGGGACTTATCCCGTCTTGTGAATGTTGAGGTCACGAAACATGAAAATGAGGTGAAGGAAGAATTTCCTGATGAAAAGTTGTACATGGTGAAAGTTAGACCTTGGTTTGTCGACATGGCTAACCACAAAGCTGCCAAACTAATGCCGGAAGGTCTAACTAGTAACCAGAAGAAAATGTTTTTTGTCTAATGCCAAATATTTTGTGTGGGATAAGCCTCATTTGTTTAACTTTGTGTTGATAACATTTTAAGGAGATGTGTGTCTCATGAAGAAGCCAAAGACATGCTTTGGCATTGTCACAACTCTCCTTATGGAGGTCATTTTAATGATACAAGAACGACAATGAAAGTCCTCCAATTGGGCTTTTATTAGCCTTCTTTGTTCAAAGATGCGCATGCGCGTAATAAAAGTTGTGACAAATGCCAAAGGAGTGGTGGAATTTTACAAAGGAATGAAATGTCGTTACAAAATATGTTGGAAGTCGAAGTATTTGATTGTTGGGGCATGGATTTATTAGGCCATTTCCACTGTCTTTTGGTAATGAATACATTTTGGTTGCGGTTGATTATGTTCAAAATAGGTTGAAGCAATAGCAAGTGCTAAGGCTGACGGAAAAACCGTGATCAAATTTTTAAAGAAAAATATTTTCTCTCGATTTGGTACTCCACAAGTTTTGATAAGTGATGAAGGATCCCACTTTTGCAACACTCAGCTGGAAAAAGCGTTGAAGTAGTACGATGTTAAGCACAAAGTTGCAACACCTTACCATCCACAAGCTAATGGGAAAGCTGAAGTATCAAATCGAGAAATCAAAAAGATTTTGGAAAAAACTGTGTCCGCTTCAAGAAAAGATTGGTCGAGTAAGTTAGACGATGCTTTGTGGGCTTATCGGACGGCTTTTAAGGCTCCGATTAGTCTCACTCCTTTTAAAATGGTCTATGGTTAGAACTGTCACTTACCAGTAGAGTTGGAACACAAGGCCTTTTGGGTGTTAAAGTTGTTGAATTTTGATCAAAAGTGAAGTGGTGAGAAGAGGAAAATCCAACTTCATGAATTGGAGGAATTACGCTTGCAAGCGTATGAATCCAACAAAGTTTACAAAGGCCGGGTGAAGGGTTATCATGACAAGAGAATAATGCACAATAAGTTTGAAGTGGGACAGATGGTGTTGCTATTCAACTCTCGATTGAAATTGTTTCCAGGAAAGCTAAAACAAAAATGGTCGGGTCCATTCCGGATTCGAGACATCATGAGCTTCAGAGCAAACACTATTGAAGATGTGAAGTCCAAAGAGAGTTGGACAGTGAATGGCCAAAGACTGAAGATTTATTTGGGGGGTAATTTCGAGCGGAACACTACCTCTGTGCCTCTTTGCGATTCTTAATCGCATTGGACCGTCGAGCTCCAATAACGTTAAACAAAGCGCTTGTTTGGAGGCACCCCAACATTGTAAGTATTTCTATTTTTCTGTTTTTACTTAATGTTGTTTGTGCAAAAGATGTGGTAGAAAGAGTTGGAAAGAAGAAGAAAAAAATTTTGAAATCCTGTCATGTTCGCCAGCATGTTCGTTGTGCGAACATCTTTGCTAGCAAACTCGCAGTACGAGTAAAGCGAAACAGGGCATTTTATTTTCTCCCACATCAGTTGTTTTGGCTTTGGGCCAACATTTTGGGCCCACCTACTTATTACAAACTTTCTCTTGTGGGGTTAACATTCCCCCTCCCTCACTTTCAAAATTTTGTCTCTCACTTGCACTTATTCTCACACTTGCTCTCACACAACAAGTGCATCCAAATTCTCTGTGAAAATCTTTCACCATTCAACAGTCTAGATTTGCATATTATTCTTTCATATGAATTTATTCTGTTTTGGATTGTTGTTAGGGTTGTAGATACAACAAATTTTTTTTATTAAGGTTAGGTTTCCATTGTTAAATATGTTGCATGTGGTTGTTAATAGTTCATAATTATAACCCATATCTTGATTCTTCTGTGATTGCATGTAAAAATGGGGCACAATTGATTTTGAAACAAAACCGGATTTGAAATCTGAAATTCACAGACATTCGCTCGGAAGTTCGCACTGCGAACCTAGGGCGAGTTTTCGCCAGGCCTTTGCACTGCAAAGCTTCCAGCGAACATGACAGTATTTTTTCTTTGTCATTTTACTGATATTGGGGGCTTGTTATGCTTTCTTGTTTTTATTTCTGGACTAATCTGTTGTGTATGCGATTCTATTTGTTTGTTTTGTGGGTGCAGATGGCTTCAAAAATTGTTGCGTCCAAGAAAAGAAAGATTGGAAGCACCTCACGTCCACAGCCGATTCAATATGACAGCGAGTGGTTCATAGGACCTAAGTAGGCCGCGAGATATGTGGCTTTGGAAAAGATAAAAATTCTTCCAGAAAAACGTTTCATCATCAATCCGGAAGGCTCCTATAGAATCGTGGCTGGAATTATTCATAGCAAGAGGTGGGATGTATTGCTGACACCTACGGATAGCTACAACACTGAAGTGGTGAGGGAATTTTATGCCAATGCTCTTCCAAATGATGATGAGCCATTCATATAGACAACAAGAGTGTTGGGTAGAGAGGTAAGCTTTGATCGAGACACCATTAATAGAGTTCTTGGAAGGCCATTGAACCTAGGCGAAGATGAAATCGATGACTATCACAAGGACCTAAGGCTTCATAGAGATACAGACTTGATCTCCGAGGCTCTGCTGATGGAAGGGAAAATAGTTGAATTGTACCCTTCTGGGGTTCCAAGGCGTTACCACCATGAGGATATGAAACTGTTACCACAATTGGTGCTGCTGTTGGTTTTGACAAATATAAAACCAAAGTCACACACTTCTACCGTGCCGATCCCAGTGGCACACTTGGTTCACTCTATTCTTACAAATATTCAGATTGATGTTGCTAGGATCATCACAGATGAAATGAAATATGTGGTGGAAAGTGGTTTGAAGGCCGGGGCTTGCGTTAACTTCCCCTTGCCTTCCCATGTCTCATCATGGCTTTATGTGTCCATGTGAGGGTTAAGCTACCTTTGCATAGACAAGTGACGATCCCGACTGCTATTGATGATCGATATATGGACAAGTATTGTCGTCCCAAGGGTGTGAAAGAAAGTTCTTCTATAGCAGCTGCTTTTGATGCCGGGGCTACTGAAGGCCCCGGGGTTACATTCTCTCTGAGTTTTGATCCGTTCCAGCAGTTTGTATGTAACTATAATTGGGATTGGATAGCGGCTACACAGCGCGCCATGATTGACATTCATGACTCTATGCAGGTACTCCAGTTGCAGTGCCGTAATCCCTCTGTTGAGCAAAACATGATGACTAGGGAGCAATTCCTAGCCCATGCAAGTTGGCCTGACGTCAGGTCTACATTTGGAGAGGGGGTGGGTGCTTCTGGCCCTGATGATGGCAGTGCTGGTGTAGGTGATGGTGAGGATGCTAAGGAATCCGAGGATGAGGAGTCTGGTTCAGAATATGGTTTAGAGAGTGTGAAGGCTACAGAGTCCGATGAGGACTGATTTTGTATTGTTTCTGTTTTGTGGAATGATCCTGAGCAACTTCCTTTGGTCTTCAAAGTGGAGTATTATTGTGCTTAGATCATTGATTTTATTATTACTATTGTCCTTTGTTTTGGATATTGTTTATGTACTATTTTGAGGTGATTTTACACCTAAGCACATTTCTATTTAGTATTATTAATGTTAATCAGTTTTTATGTTAAAAGTATTGTTTTTATTGTGTAGTGTTTTATGTAGTATAAATGTGTGTAAACTTTTTCAAGTGGTATTTAATGTTTCTCATGTTGTTGGGCTCTAATTGAACTTCTAGATTGGTTGCTCTCTGAAAAGAAGTATCCAATGAAGATTCGTCCAAGTTTGGATGACGATGATAGTATTAAGCAAGTGAATGGTGTCAAGGTACATGGTTACGTTTGTTTATAATTTTAGAATGTTTAAGAACTTAAGTCTTTATGCAAATGAAAATTGTTCTTTTAGCAACTTGCTGAATGAATGTTTCACTTAGGACCAAAAACCACAAATTGTGAAAAAGCTTCCACTGTTTACTAAATGTTGGATTTCTAATAAACTTTGTTGGTTCGTTTAATTCATGCTTTATCTTGTTATTATTTTGAATTTATGGAAGCATTAGAAATAATCAAGGAACTTGTTTATACTGAGCACAACCATGTCCAAATGTAACTTACTTGTGAGTAGAGAGAATTCATAAACCCCCTTTGAGCCTAAACAATGTGAATCTCATTTTGAATTTGTTGAGATTCTAAAGAATTTTCTTGAACCCTTGAATTTGTTTTAATTGTCCTCTTTTCCATAAAAAGCAAGAGCATTCACTTGAAGGTTGGGTAAAAATCAAGTTGGGGAGAATGAAATAGAAGAATGGTAGGTTTCTACAACTTTTGAAAATTCCAACCAAGCATTGAAAAAAATTGTTGTGTGAATATGAATGTAAAAAAAAATAAAAGAAAAAGAGTGATTGCTTGGAAAATAAAAATAGTGAAAGAATAAGTTATGAAATAAGAGTTGCGAAGGTTTGCAATTCAGAAACAAATGGAATGAAGTTGGGGTGTGTAAATAACATGTACATTGAGTGTCTCTTTTGCATTGGCAATTTCATTTCAATGGCCTTAGAAATGTCTCTTGTTTGTAAATCCGACCAAGCTACAACCTTAAAGACCTTAGTGATCTTCTTGCTTCCATATTTTCACTTTTGATTGTTAGATATTGTATGAATTGGATTGATATTGGCATTATTTGTTAGGTGAGTCAAATTTTCCCCGTTGTTACAAACGCGTAATTTCTTCAATCCTTATTCGAAGAGGAGAGATAAAGTGATTCATTCATGAAAAGCATAGTTGTTGATTGATGCATGGCTTGATATCTTCTTTAAGAATTTAGTTCTTGTGCATTGTTTGATTCTCAACATTTGAAACCATTACTTGTTTGCATTCTTTGTGTTTGAGCCATTTTATCCATTCTTGGGTGAATCTTAATCTTGAGCAAATCCTCTTATTTGAAATGACAGGCATACTTTGCTTGAGGACAAGAAAGAATCTAGTTGAGGAGAGTTGTTAGATGCCAAATTTTTCTTATTTGCTCTATCAAATGTTGGCATCTTTCATTCTTTTTGTAGATGAATTGAATTGAATCACTCTTGTTTTTTTATGATATGCTTCATTGCTTGAAAATGGTTTGGTTGCTTTGATTTGTGTGCTATTGTACAGGAATTAGGCACAAAATGAGAAGAGTAAGACACAATAACTTTGACAAGGAAACTAAGTCAGCACCAAAACATCAACAAGTTCGCACAGCAAACTTCCTAGCGAATTTGCCCAAGAAAAACATCAACAAGTTCGCACAACGAAGTGCATTGGAAACCTGACACTGTTAGTACAGAGAGAAAAGACATCAAAACTCGTTGTGCGAAGGAATTAGCAAATGGTTCACTGGAGCGAAGGAGAAGCGAAGACCTAGGGATTAGCCCCAGACCTGAGGCAAAAAGTATTTGGACAAGAATTCGTTCTTCGAAGTTTGTAGTGAAGGCTTCACAGTGCGAAGGATTGCTTGCACAACGAATATGTGGAAATATCTCAGGGGCGGTTTAATTGTACACTGGCACTTCAAGTGTCACTTTTGTATGTTCTCTAGGCGAACAAGAGCTTCGCAGTGCGAAGGTGACAGCCAGCAGCATGTTTATAAGTACTTGGTGCCACTTTTGCCAAAATATCTAATCTTTTCTACTTTTCATAGTTTTGTATTTTTCAGCACAAAAACCCTAGTTTCTCCATTTTCATCATCTCTTAGCCATCTTTCACAAAAATAAGGTGGATTCCCATCCAATCTCGATTGTTCGACTTAGATGTTGATCACCCTTCTTCCAAAACTTGTCGCTCAAGCTATCATGGAAATGAGTGGCTAAACCCCCTCATGGGTCAAGATTAAAGGTAACTAGTTCTGATTTTATGTATTCTTCTTAATCTTTTGTATGTGAACAAAGCTTTGATCAATATAGATGAAGTTATTTTCTATCTTTTGTTATATTTATGGTTTGGATTGCTTTAGACATGAACTTTTCAAGATTTGACCTAATTTCTTCATCTATTAACTATACAAACTCTAGACATAAATTTGGAAGTTCATATTCGCATTGTATTGATCTTAATGATTATTCTTTTGAGTGTTATTTAGATAGATCATTTAACGGTTAAAACAATAATATTCATAAAATCGCTTTAGAGATGAACAATTTTGCGAGGATACGCGATTATATTGGTTAAAACTAAGTTCACATATTTGATTGATTGAATACATTTAAAAAGGATTAGTGAACCCTAATCTTGGCATGCTTTTTATCAAACTAAAACTAAATTTTACCTAGCTTTATTTCTTACAAACTCATGTTACAAAATAGAAACCAATTTCAAAACCCCCTTCTTAAATCACTAAACCATTTAATGGCGAGCATCAAATATTCTCATCAATTCCTGTGGATATGATAAAACACTCCCGACTCATACTTTTCTAACATATGCTCTGATATCTGTGTATGTGTGTATTCTCCTGAATGAGAATTTTTTTTAATTTACTCATGCACATCTTACATAAAGGTTGTAAGTTGTTTTAGCCAATATTTTTCAAAGTGGAAGATTGTTGTTCCTTCGGTTGGAATCTTTAGGTAAAACAACATGGGAAAAACAAGATGAATATTTGAAGAGGCAAAATATGGGACAAGATGTTCTAATATGTGTGCATCATCTGTCCTCAGTCTGAAAGACAAATTTAGTGAGTAATTTTGAGCACATTTTTGGTTGATTCCAAGAAGATTTGTCAGTTATGTTTTGTATCTTTTAGCAATTTGTCATTAAAGAAGATTGGCTAAAAAGATTGTCTAAGACCAAATCAAATTGAATGAGATCAAACCAATTGGTGGAAATTAATGAACAAGCAGATCAAATATGCATCTATTTTAAATTTGCATCAAATCAAATTTGTTTGTTTAAAATGAAATGTCTAGACCCAACAGATAGTTTTCTATATAAGAATACTAATTCCAAACAAAGAAATCACAGAAGTATTGAATATCTAGTGTGTTAGAGTTTTGTTCTTTGAGTCTTTGTATTATTGTTGTTTATTCTAAACCTCTAAAGAAGCCTAAACTGAATATTCAAGGTATATAGGTTGATTGTTTAGTTGAATTGTAATTCAACATCTTTAATTTGTTGAAAACATGGATAATTATAGTAGTGATTGAGAGAAAGTGATAGGGGACTCTCATATTTAGGGGGAGTCCTAAATAGAAAGACACTGGTAGTATTAGAAAGTAGGCATTGAACAAGTTTCGTTTATCTATGATTAATTGTACTAATACTATTGAGATTAGATTTGATTTCTTCGGTAGGAAGCTCCTCAGACATAAGCGACGTTGCACTGGATTAGGTTAACAATTCTCTTATGTTCTTTATTGCTTTCAGCTTTACATTCTTTAGTCTGTAATAATCTTTTATATACTATTTCATGTGGTACATGTTGTCTAAGACATTATGTATAACATCTATCTTGTGTAGAACAAAACTTTAATATATCTAAATTTACTCATTGAGGTAAAAAAATAGTCATATCTCTTTATCTTTCTTATAAAAAAGAATCATCATGAACATGGTTCAAACATGGTACACCTATCATTTTTCTTATAAATTTTTTTTAAGAGAATTTTAACTGACATCCTTAAAATTATATCTACACCCCTTATATAATTCCTCGACACAAAAAATCATGTAGGTCATTCAAAAAATTATTATGTTTTTTACTTGATTTTTACAAATTAATAAAAAATGCATAAAATTCATATAATTTAAAATGTGAGAAAAAAATATGCAAGTAACATATTTCCACTTAAAATTCTACATCAAATTTTGCAGGTCAAAATTATACACTTTAAATATTATTTAAAAAAAATATTTTTTTATTAATTTAAAAGAAAAACGATAAAAATACATAACGTCATTGAATATTTTGATATAATTGGTAAAAATTCATAAAAATATATAAAATGTAAATAATCCAAAATCTAAAAAAAAAAAAAATCCACAAATAACATACTTCCACCATAAATTTCATAGATAAAAAATTAAACCATTAAATTATTATTAAAAGTTATTTTTATCCTATTTTTTAGAAAGACCACTACACCCCTCACATATATTACTATATATTTTTAGAAATTCAGTAAAAATGTAAAAATTTAGATGCCAATCTTTTGAAAATCCAAAAATATGCATACAGTACATATAATATAATATAAAAATTCATAAGTGGTGTATTTCTAAAATAAATTCCGAACATAAAACATAAACACTTAAAATATTATAAAATATGATTTTATAGTGTATTTAAGATAAAATATAACCAGCCCCCACATATTCTCATATGTTTTAAAAAATTCATAAAGACATTATGATCAATTAAAGGTTATCGGGAGGCTCCATCGCTAATTAAAAATGTGCAAGATAAAATTTTTAAACTCTAAGAGCATTTTTAATGAGAGTAAATTAAATAGATAAACTAAGATATTTTTTGTGAATCCAAAGTGTTTTGTAGGATTTAAAAAATTTATAGTTGATTTGAATAGTTTTTACTTTAATGATGATTGTCTATAAGAAACCAAAACTTGACTCCACTATTTTCAAATATCATGTCATTACTTTAATGTTGTTGAAATATTTTATTAATTAAATAAATAATATTATAATATATTTCACATAGTTAACGTTAACTATATAGATAATGAGAACTAAATTTTAGTTCACTTAGATGTCATGTCAGCTCTACTATAATTCAAATTATTTATTACTAACATAAGTTATACAAAATTTTGGTTTAACAACCCTGCACTAAAGTTGCTCTAATGAAAAGTTTTAGTTCTATAGTCATAAAACAAAAATAATAAAGTTTTGGGATCACGAGAATTTGTTTCATGTTTAAATGAAGTTATAGAAATTTTTTAAATAGTTTAAATGATTAAATTGAAATCTATTCATTTTTAATTTTTTTGTTTGAGTGAAATATTAAAATGATCTATTATCAAATTTTTGGAGGTTATTTTCATAAATTTTAAAATGTTTGAGTCAAATTTAAAATATGAAAAATCGTGACCAATTTATAATTTTTAAAAATTTAAAGAAACTAATTTATAAAATTTGAAAATTATTAAACAATTATTTGTAATTTTTTAAAGTTTTAATAGTGAATTTGAAATTTTCGTAAAATATGAAGATCTTTACAAAATTTACAAAATTAATAATAAATGATTTAACAATTGCATTATGTAGAGTGAATGAGAAATCTTAAATTTTTTTACTTTTTAATATCATTTATAAAATTTTAAATTTAAATTAAATAAAATAATTTAGAAATGTTTACATTATTTTAATTATTTTAAATTTTTTCAAAAAATAAATTTTCTTCGTTAAAATGTGTAATTCAAACACATTCTCAAAGTTTTGGATTCAAACTAATAATAATAAGGCTGATGGGTCCTTTTTGTTGGCCCACTTTGTCTCTTTTTCTATAAAGCAAAAAGGTTACCGACCACCTATCTCACACCTCTAAATTCAGCAATGGGTCCTCCCTTTCCATTCTAATTGTTTCTCACTCTTGTTTCTTCTTCTTTTTTCTTTTTACTATAATTCATTAAATTACATTATTATTACGTCATTCACACGTCATACATGACGTCAAGGACAAATTAGATCTAAACTAGCATCTTACAATAATTATTTCTATCACACTTTGATAACCTAAAATTTGTCAAATATGTAATTATTTTTTAATGTTACAATTTATTATTTTAAAATGAAATTTTTCTTTTAGCTAGCAAATAATTTTTTAGTTTTTTGTTTGTTTATGATATGTTATAATAATTTAAAAATAAAATTAAAGAGAGAAAAGTTTATTGGCTTCATCCTTAAGAAATCATTCGAACAGAAGATGACAATAATGTTCAAAACATGTTCAATGAAATATTGATTGATTAGGGTACTGTTTTTAAATTATAATAGTTAAAAAATAAAAGGGTACGGTTTGTTTTATTTTAATTTTGACTATGGTGCCTCCTATTAAACAATGTATATCTCGTGAGAAATGAATCTTATAATATGCTAATAAAGATGTTGAATTTTGGTGTTAAATTAAAGTGCTATTTAGGGTTGTTATGTAATACTTCACACTTGTTTATTTCATCTGTTTAAATAAATATGATAAATAAATAATATATGATAATAATTTCACTAAACTATCTTTGTATTTTAATTATCGTAAATGTAAGAAGAATAATAATAAATTGTGAATATCAATAAAATTGTACAATTTGGAGATAAAAAATAAAAAATATTGTTTTAGAGTGTCTTAATGGTTAGGCATGATTCAATACACTTCTGCTCTCAAAATAACCCAATTGTCTAAGTCCAACCACGTGGGAGAAATCATTTATCTTTCTGTCCCTCCAACAGGTTAGTTCTGACAATTACCTATTCTTCGAGAAACGGTTATCTCTCCCCGAAGATAGGGATCAATGACAAAGCGTTGGGGGCACTATAAGAATCCTCTCATTTGACAGAATTAATGTATTCAATATTTACCTTGCTACACACATATTTTATACTTGTCTTCTTTCTACCGATTTTTACTTTAGCATCAGAATGCCTTGCAGGTATACTTCCTTCTTCTCTCTTACACCCAGCATCACAGATGATTGTCTCTGCCTCGCTTCAGATTCTGATCAAAAATATCAATAAAATTGTACAATTTGAAGATTAAAAATCAAAAATATATTTAAAAATTAAAAATAACACTAATTTTAAAATAAATAAATTTTACAAACATGATATTTAATTTGAGGGAAATATTAGTATTTTTTTAAAATAAATCCTATTAACTTTGGCGTCTTTAAGATCCTCTCATCTTTTAAAAGAAGTGGATAATTTAATTACTATTTCTTAATTTTTTTTATAAATGCACGTTCTCTTAAAATTGATGACAAAAATTTATATAATTTGACTTTTATAAAACAAAAACATTAGTAATAAATTTTCTCTCTTCTTTTTGGTGAGAAATAGAGTAAATCCCTTATTAAACAAACGTTGTTTAATCACTTTTTTATTTTTATTTTTATTTTTTATTTTTTACAAAACAACCTTATCTCATATTATTATAAAATGTATCAATAATATAAATGGAAATGGATCAGCTCCTGCTCTTTATGTCCAACCTTTTTTTCTCATGCTTATCTAATGGTTGAGAGTTCATAAAAAATAACTCACTAATAAATATCTTTTTTTTTTAAAAGATAAAATGTGAATGGACGATTGTGATGAGGAAAGCAGAGACAGCAGGAGAGAGCCGCATGAGAGGATCCATATCCAATATAAATAGATAGGGATGAAATCACAACTTTTAATTGTTAAATGTAATTCATTGTTTTGATTTGATTTGATATGATTAGATTTGATTTGAATATTTTGGGCCTTTTATGTTTTGCGCTTTTGTAAACCTAAAACTATAAATAGGGTGTCTTGCTTTGTATTCAATAACAACATAGAACAGATTTCACAGTTGCAGTGTTTAGCAAGTAAAAGTTCTATAAGCAATAAGAAATTCCACAGTTGTGGGTAACACATTCTCTCCAAATATTTTCTTCTCTCATTCTTCTCTTTTGTTGTTCTTGATAATTAGTTGTTTTTACCATTACTATCTGTGGGTTTGTTCATCAATCTTGAGATCAAGATTGAAGGAAATTCTTCATAGGGTGTGAGGTGAATTTCCAACATCTGGTATCTAGAGCTCCGGTTGAGAGATTCAAGGAAGGAAGATAGTGATGGCGATGAACTATCCGAACGACAACTTTCCGGCGACCCTGTCAATTCTCAAGAAAGACAATTATGAGAATTGGTGTAAGCAGATTAAGGTAATTTTCTGTTATCAAGATCTTTGGGATCTTGTGAAGGACGGAGTAACATCGCTTGGGGAGAGCGCAACGGAGGCGGAAAAGGCTGCGCACAAAGAATTGAAGAAGAAGGATTATAAAGCACTCTTTATAATTCATCAGTGTGTTGATCTTGATGACTTTGAAAAGGTTAGTGATGTTGATTCAACAAAAGAAGCATGGGAGATTCTTGAAAAGTCGTTTGGAGGCGCAGAGAAGGTGAAAGAGGTGAGGTTACAAACTCACAAGAGAACCTATGAGTTGCTTCAGATGGAAGACAACGAAAGCATTACAGATTTCTTCACCAAAGTTACAAGGTTGGTGAATCAAATCAAAGTATGTGGAGAAGCGCTAACGACAAAAGCAATTGTCCCAAAGATTTTGAGATTGTTGGCTCTAAAATTCGATCACGTGGTAGTTGCCATAGAAGAGTCTAAAAATCTATCAGTGTTGACGAAGGAAGAGCTTCAAGGGACTCTTGAGTCTCATGAGCAGAGGATGACTGAGAGAGCTGCAGGAAAGTCGAAAGATATGGCTTTGCAGGCGCAGACAGAAAAGGAAAGAAAAGGCAAAGGTAGCTGGAATGGCAACAAAGGAGGAAACCAATCGAATCAAAAGAAACCTTGGAACTAAGGCAACCAAAGAGGTGGTGCTGCAGGTAAAGGAAGAGGTGGTGGTCGAAAGTCAGACAAAAGCCACATTCAGTGTTTCAATTGCCAGAAGTATGGTCATTATGCTAGTGATTGTCCAGAAAGGAAGAGAAATCAAGAGACTGATGCAAAGTTGGCAAAACATGAAGAAGAAACGTTGCTAATGGTCACAACAAAAGATGAAGAAAGATTCCAAGATCAGTGGTACTGTGACTCAGGATGCTCATCACACATGACTGGAATGAAAGATTGGTTTGTTAACATGAAGCCCTCGTCGAAGAACACAGTGAAGTTTGCAAATGACAACACTCTAGCAGCTGAAGGTGTTGGTGATGTTCTGATTATGAGGAAAGATGGCAAAAGGTCAACAATTTCCAATGTATTGTATATACCAGGCATGAAGAGTAATTTGCTCAATATAGGGCAGCTTGTCGAAAAGAACTACAAGGTAGTTTTCGAAGACAAGATGATGAGAGTTCTCGACGCAGGTGGTAGATTAATCTTGAAGGCTCCAATGTCTCAGAATAAGACCTTCAAGATTGGACTAAATGTGATGGAGCACAAGTGTTTAGCAACGGCAGCCAGTAGAGATGAGTGATTATGGCATTTTCGACTAGGTCATCTTAACTTTAATGACATCAGAGAACTGAAGAGAATAAATATGGTTTCAGGATTACCAGAAATCGACATTCCAAGTGAAGTCTGTGAGGAGTGTGTTCAGTCGAAACAACACAAGAATAGCTTCAACAAGGATGCAGGAAGGAAGTCGAAGGCAATACTTGAAGTCATATACTCTGATGTATGTGGTCCAATCCAGGTGGATTCGATTGGTGGCAATAGATACTTTGTCACGTTTATAGATGATTATAGTCGAAATATGTGGACTTACCTCATCAAGAAGAAAAGTGATGTGATTGAGGTATTTTCCAGATTCAAGTCCATGGTCGAAAGACAGAGTGGCCAAAAGCTGAAAATTCTGAGGACTGATGGTGGTGGAGAGTATGTGTCGAAAGAGTTCGATACACTATGTGTAAAAGAAAGGATTGTGCATGAGGTGGTGCCACCTTACACTCCACAGCAAAATGGGATTGCAGAACGCAAGAACAAAACCATCATGAATATGGTGAGAAGTATGTTGAATGGAAAGCATCTACCTAAAGAATTATGGGGAGAAGCAGTTTTGACAGCAACATATATATTGAACAGATGTCCAACGAAGAAGCTTGAAGGAATCACACCAGAAGAATGTTGGTCTGGTGTCAAGCCTAGTCTCAGTCACTTGAAGGTGTTTGGATTTATAGCACATAGACATGTGCCAGATCAGTTGAGAAGGAAGCTTGATGATAAGTCGAATCAGATGATCTTGATAGGGTATCATTCGACAAGAGGGTACAAGCTGTTCGACCCGGTGAATAAGCAGGTAGTGATCAACAGGGACGTGATCATAGATGAGCTTAAAGAATGGGATTGGACTGAGAATGCCAAGAAGGATTCAGTGAGAATCTCTTGTGAAGAGCCAGCCACTGAGGTTGAAATAGAAGTTCGACAGGAACCAGTTGCAGATGAAGCAGGTTCAAGTAGACCTCGACGAACAAGACACATGCCTGCAAGGTTGCAAGAATGTGTAATTACATCAGATGATGTAGTCGATGAAGAGGGTGAGTTGGTACATTATGCTTTCTACGCAGATGTCGAACCAGTCAATGCAGCTGAGGCATTGAAAGATTCAAAGTGGATGAAAGCAATGATTGAAGAGTTAGAGTCCATCGAAGTCAATGATACCTGGTCACTTGTTGAATTGCTGCAAGGCAAGAAGACAATTGATGTGAAGTGGGTTTACAAGGTAAAGGTAAATCCTAAAGGAGAAGTAACTCGACACAAGGCGAGACTTGTGGCGAAAGGATTTCTTCAGAAGGAAGGAATCGACTTCGATGAAGTATTTGCACCTGTTGCTAGAATCGAACCAATCAGGTTGGTTGTTGGTCTAGCAAATATGAACAAATGGCACACATGTCAGATGGACATGAAGTATGCATTCCTTAATGGCCCCTTAGACGAAGAAGTTTATGTTGCACAACCAGCTGGGTTTGTGAAACAAGGTGAAGAAAGAAAGGTGTACAGGCTTCATAAAGCCCTGTATGGACTTAAGCAAGCTCTAAGAGCTTGGAATAAGAAAATCGACAGCTTCTTAAGGGAGAAGGAATTTGTGAAGTGTACAACTGAGCATGGAGTATATGTAAGAAGAAGCAATGGCGAATTGCTTATACTATGTCTCTATGTTGATGATTTGTTGATAACAGGGAGTTGCAAGAAGGAGATCGAAGATTTCAAACATGACCTGAGTGAGGAGTTTGAAATGTCAGACTTGAGAAATCTCTCATATTTCCTTGGCATCTAATTGTACAAGACAAGTAGAGGTTTGATGATGAACCAAAGAAGATATGCAGGCAAAATACTCAAGAGATTTGTGATGCAAGATTGCAACCAAACTTCGACTTCAGCTGAGCCCAGATTGCAACTGTCGAAGGAGTCAAATGAAGATGATGTCGACCCAACCCAATACAGAAGACTTATTGGGTCACTTAGATACCTTTGTCGCACAAGGCCTGACTTAGCATACAGTGTTGGTATGGTAAGTAGATTCATGCAGAAGCCAAAGGTATCACACCTAGCAGCGGCGAAGAGGATACTGAGGTATCTGAAAGGAACTCTCGACTATGGTATTTTGTTTCCAGCAGCTGATGAAGGAAAAGAATGCAAGTTAGTGGGATACACAGACTCCAGTTGGTGTAGTGATGCTGAGGATCGAAAATTCACAGCTGGTTATGTGTTTATGTTAGGTGGTGCACCAGTTGCTTGGAATTCGAGAAAGGAACCAGTAGTGGCATTGTCATCATGTGAATCAGAATATATAGCTGCTTCTCTTTGTGCATGTCAAGCAACTTGGATGGTGAACTTGGTCGAAGAAATCACAGGAAAAAATCATGGAGCAATTACCATGAGGATAGACAGCATGTCAGCTATCAACTTGGCAAAGAATCCAATAGCTCATGGTCAAAGCAAGCACATCAAAATGAGGTTCCATTATCTTCGAGAGCAGGTAGCAGAAGGGAAGATGAAGTTGGAACACTGCAGAACTGAGAATCAGATTGCAGATATCATGACGAAGGGAGTGCAGATTGAAGCCTTCAGAAGACTAAGAGTCATGATGAATGTAGACAGTTTAGACACAATGAATTAGGTGGTGTGTTAAATGTAATTCATTGTTTTGATTTGATTTGATATGATTAGATTTGATTTGAATATTTTGGGCCTTTTATGTTTTGGGCTTTTGTAAACCTAAAACTATAAATAGGGTGTCTTGCTTTGTATTCAATAACAACATAGAACATATTTCACAGTTGCAGTGTTTAGCAAGTGAAAGTTCTATAAGCAATAAGAAATCCCACAGTTGTGGGTAACACATTCTCTCCAAATATTTTCTTCTCTCATTCTTCTCTTTTGTTGTTCTTGATAATTACTTGTTATTACCATTACTATCATATTATGGGTTTGTTCATCAATCTTGAGATCAAGATTGAAGGGAATTCTTCATAGGGTGTGAGGTGAATTTCCAACATTAATTAATGGGCAAATATACATACACTTCTTATTAGTAATATTGATAAATTTGAATGGATTTAGGTCTAAATTGTGAATGATGTCATTTTTTTAAAAAACATTTTAAACACTCTCAAATATGTCTTAGAGTTAGAACGCATGAATACTCAGGATAATTCAACCTTATATTGAATTTGCGCAAGATCGACGAAAACTTGATTTGTAGCGAAAAGAGTTTGGAAAATTTTTCAAGAGGATATTCGGTTTGTGATGATTATTTTCTGAATTCAGAATGAAGTATTTATAGGCCATGTATCTGTTGTTTCACAAGGTTATGCTCAAGTGCCACCTACAAGCCGCCACTAGCACCTCTACGCCCACGCCCTCGGACCCGATCCCGGAGACGGAGTCGGTGTCGCCGGTGGGGTGTATGGAGGAGACAAGTGACATAATGTTTGGGATCACTATATTTGTCCATGTGACACTGTTAGTGAAGGTGAGAAAATACTTAGAAGGGGGGGTTGAATAAGTATGAAAGATTAAAACTTAGAATTAAAACACAAGTATTTTTATCTTGGTTCGTTGAACTCAACTACTCCAGTCCACCCTTCCTAGAGTGATTTTCCTTTCTCAATCAAGGACTTAATCCACTATTTAATCAAACAGATTACAATAGTAACACCTAAGAACAACTGTTCTTAGTCTTCTTAAGAGCTACTGATTCCAACTGAATCCTCTTAAGGAAATCTTTTACAATCAATGTAAAACTATTACAAGAGTAAGAATGCTTCTAAAAAGCTTTAATCACAACAGTGATATATCTCTTAAGTTTAAGTACAATGAAATAAGTTCTTAGAAATAATATGAAAGTATGAGAGCTTGAAGGTTTTAATTCTTTTTCAACAAAATGTCTAACTGAAGAATTTGGTGGAGTCTTGCTTTTATAGGCAGCTGATCCAAGGTGAGCTGCACATTGAGAAGAGTGTCCAAAAGGTCTGAGCCTTTTTTGTCTTCACATCAAGTGACCTTTCCTAGAAGAAGAAAGCACAGAAAAATCCTTTTTGTCTGTGTTCTTGTGTCTAGCATAAATAAGGAAAGAGACGTTTGATTTACTCCAACGGATATAATCTTTGAATACTTCTTCTTCAGTTTTCAGCAAGTTCATCAGAGTCTGATTGGGTCAGAGTCTTCTAATGATGATCAGAGTCTTGCTGGATCAGAGTCTTCTGCAGCAGGTGTGCTTTCAGCGTGTTAAATATCAGAGCATATTTGAAACAGAACTTCAGTACTGGCAGCTTTAGTACTTTCAGAAACTTCTGTAGAATCTATGCTTTGAAAAACTCTTCATACAAAATTCTTCTTTGCTTCAGATGCTTCTGACTTGCTTTAGATGCTTCTTACTTGCTTCAGATGCTTCTGGAGCTTCTGCTTCAGATTCTTCTAGAGGCTACGCTCAGAATCTTCTGTTGGTAGCAATCAGAATCTTCTAATGAGTGCATCTGGAGCTTCAGAGTCTAGTTAATTTCTTGCATTCAATTCTGATTTGCTTCTGGAGTATTAATTTCTTTACTATCTGCAGTAAAAACTCTCAAGCAAGTTTTAGAGTATATAATTCTTAAATACAAAATTTCCTAATTGTTATCATCAAAACATAGAGATATTATTAAGAACCAATCTGTGTTCTAACAGTTAGATCCCAATTAGATTAGTTATTTGACTTCTTTTTAGTAGTATTTTTAATCATTTTCATCTAATAGTATTTGATTTAGTGGTCAAATTTGTTTACTTTCATTTTGATGAGATCCAAGTGAATGGTGTGTGTAATGTTGCTGTTAGTGTGCAGGATTGACACTAATAAGAGCACCTTGGTATCAAGACAAAGCAGCTTGGAGAATGTTGCAAATCAAGGCATTCGCCTGGCGAAGCTCAGCGAGTGCCAGCGAATATTCGCCTGACGAGTGTTGACGAGCTGGAGCGAATAATTCAGAATTAACTCCCAGACTTAAATGATAGGAAGTTCGCCTGACGAAGGTTCCAGCGAAGCTTCGCTACCTTTCGCCTGGCGAAGGTGCTGGCGAAGAAGTGGTAGCTTTCCTCATGCAGATTCCAGTAGCAAAACCACCCAAAGTTCGCCTGGCGAGTGAAGCCAGCGAATGTTCGCCTGGCGAATACACGATACCTCAGAGGGCGGTTTGCTAGCCAGATGCACTTTGAAGTGCCATGCAATTTTTGGTTCGCCTGGCGAAGGTAATGGTTTGCCTGGCGAATGTGCGAGGACAACACATCTTCTGTACTCTGTTTGTGCTTTATAGGGCCCATACTTTTCACTGTTGATTATTATCATCTTGTAACATTACAATAGAGCTCTAGAACCCTAAAAACATTAGTTCTTCTTCATTTTTGCTGATTTTGTGCAATCAAGGAGAAGTGGAATCACATCCTTCATCGATTCTTCAAAGTGGATGTTCTTCATCTTCTCCATTTTCTTCTACTCCAAGCTACCATGAAAATGAGTAGCTAAGTTCATCTTGTTGTCAAGGTTAGATGTAGGTAATCATCTAACTTTGTATGTGTATGGATGATCTTCATTTGTAAACTCTTGGATGATTAATATATGTTGAAAACCTTGTTTCATTTACAGTCTTTTGTGTTAGTTAATGATTGAGAAATATTTTCCAACTCTTGACCTAGGTTTTCATCCTTTTCTTTTCTTGAGCTAGAGATAGTCTTGGATGGTTTTGTTCACTTAAAATGTTAAGCTTTAAAGTTGTCATTTTGATAGATTGTGTGAGAGATCAACAATGGATCAAAATGGTAAACATCACAATATGAGTTAGAGATAATCATATTGAGAGGATATTGTGAATGTGTTGATCATTAAAAAGAGTTTATGAAATGTTGATTGGAATTATGCATGCAAAGTGATTATCGAAACCTAACTTTGCCAATCTTTATTCAAACCGACAAACCCTAATTTTTACCGTTGTTTATAACTCTTTATGCAAGATACCGACTTTAAAACCAAACCCCTTTGATATTATAAAACTACGAATTTAACAACTATCGTACGGCGGCAAAATCTTATATTCCCTGTGGAGACGATAATACAAACCCGACACTTTACCACTGTTCTAACAAAATGGCGTTGTTGCCGGGGAATATAAATTGATATTGCAAGCATCGCAAGAGTTGCTGAATTTTTAGTTTTGAATCTTCTACTTGTGCTTGTTAATTTGTGTGGTTTAGTGTGCAGCTTCCGCTTCTGTTTATGCGAGGACAGATTCCCGAGGACCAACTCCTTTTTGATCCCAAAATTGAAAAGGCCACGAGAAGATTGAATAGCAAAACACGACGGAGGAGGCAACTTGCTAAACAAAGACAAGAACAAGGAGGAAGTTCTTCTACTACAACACCACCACACCATTTCACACCAATTATGGCAGCACCACCACCTCCACCACCAGTTTCTACTCCATGCACGAACAGCCCAAGACATACGGCTCAGTTTGTGCGGAATCTTCAAAATGGAAGGCAAGCTGAGATGAAAACGGGAATCCTAGCTCTAGTCTATCAAAATCCTTTCACGGGATTAGACCATGAGGATCCGTTTACTCATCTTACAAAATTCTATGAGATTGCGGGCGCAACTGGAGCTACCGAGGCTGGCGAAGAGTCGTTGTTTAGGAGACTATTCCCTCATTCCTTAATTGGGAAAGAGAATGAGTGGTATCTTGACCAATCGACGACTATCATGACGGATTGGAATCTTTTAGAAGAGAAGTTTCTTGAACGGTTCTTTCCACATAACCGGTTCATGGAGGCTAAAACTGTGATTGCGGTATTTTTTCAAGGAGCTAGTAAATCACTCAATGAAGCTTGAGAGCGTTACAAATCTATGTTAAGAAAATGCAAAGGACACGGTTTCGATGAGCTCATTCAAGTTCATATTGTTCCACCCCAAAATTTGCCCAACATTTATTCACCTAGCTTATGTTTAATTTCATTCACATTAGCATTATCATTTGTATTTCATTGACATGTATGCAGGAGATCAAGAGGTATGATTACCAATCAAGAGTTATACAAGACTATGAAGCCAGCTAATAAGATTATTCAGGTGTTTAAGGGTTGATATCCTTATCAGAGAAGTTAGAAGATCCTCAGAGAGAGTGATTGAAACCAAGAGTGTGTGTCTCCTAACTTGAGAGTTGTGGGAAGTCATCAGATGATTCTAAGGCCATGGAGATGGGCTTGAGGTCTTGAGAGACCTCATGAAAAGTGTTGCGGTGAAATTTGGATGTCAAGCTATTGATTAACTTGAATCTTAATTCATTTACAACCGGTCTTTGATTTATCCGAAGGAAAGGTTAAAGAAAGGAAAAACCTAAAAGGGAGAGATCTAAGGTTCGGGGGTTGGTTAAATTTAGGGAAGGTATTAGCACCCTAAACTTCCGTAGTACTCTACGGGAACCTTTTGTTTATTTTTTTTATTTATTTCATTAATTATTTTGCTTTAGGGTATATACAAATGATTGAAAATTAAAAAAGACCTAGGGGTTAATTCTAAGTTTACTCGGCAAGACATCGCATCTTGTGCCTACATATCCTTACGGGAATGGAATCAGAGTAACTGTAGTTCCCCTCAAAAGGGAGGTTAGAGACTTCTTGACTGTGGTCAAGGTCTCAAGGGGAATAAACGTATCTTAGGGACACGCTTACGCGGAGTGTAGAAACTCCAATATCTACGTTGTAAATTGTTAAGTGAATTAGGGTTAGGTTAGGGATTCCGCGGCGGGAAACCCTAAAATGAGTGCGGCGACTCTTTGACCTAAAGCTAGGGGTAGTTTTGTAATTTTGTCCACGGCGAGACATTTGTGAAAAGTTAGGGTTTGTAAGGGTTTGAAGTTTTGAGGACTATTGGCGTGGCGGCCAAACGGCTAGACCTAATCCTTCGGAGGAATGCAATGGGACAAATTAACGATGCAAATGCGCGAATTTAAACCATACAAACAGCAGAAATTAAAGTGCGGAAAGGTAAATGCGATAATTTGTTCGCGAAGTTACAAATGAGAAACAGATACAATTATAATACAACTTGAATTGAAAAACACATTAAAATAGCTAATAGCAACGTAACAAGCTGCACATTGAATACACAACGTTAGTAGACAGAGTCAGACAGTAATCAGACGAGTTATGAAACGGAAGTGCGAAAGTTATAGATATTCTTTGTTGTTTATTTGTGATATATAAAAAAGCTTTTGATTTAAGTTAATAAAAGAGGTTTTAATATTATTAAAAAAAAACTTTTCAAAAATAGTCTTAATTTAATTATCTAACAAAAAGGTTTTATTTATAAAAAAAAAGGTTTAATGTTATTATTATATATTTTTTAAAAAACGGTTCTAGTTATTATTTTAAAAAAAGATTTTAGTTATTATTTTAAATTTATCTAAAAAAAAGTTTTTCTTAAAAATAATAGGTTTTCATATTAATTTGGAAAAGATGTTAATGTTATTTATTTTAAAAAACAGATTTTTATATTATAACAAGTTTTAATAAATTAATGATAATAATAATAATAATAATAATAGTAATAATAATAATAATAATGATAATAATAATAAATAATGATAATAATAATACTAATAATAATAATAATAATAATAAATAATGATAATAATAATACTAATAATAATAATAATAATAATAATAATAATAAAGCAATAATGAATTTTAAATGTGCCAAATAACCCAACGCAGAAATGCGCTCAGCGCAACCAGATCTAAATCGGACGAAACAAAATTTATCGCAAAGAAAAAGAAATTAAGCAAAAAAACAGTATTATTACTCACACAAAAATGCGATCATCGCAACCAGATCGAACTAACACAAATGTCACGCGTCATGCACACAAATGTGCAAACATCGTATCGATATAATTCGATCAAAAATTAATCTTATATATATATATAAACTCTAACAATTTAAAAATTATAAATATATAAACGTAACAATAATAGATGAAGAAAAAGAAATAACGGTAATAGATGAAGAAAAAGAAATAACGGTAAAAGATGAAGAAAAAGAAACAACAGTAATAGATGAAGGAAAAGAAATAACGGTAAACGATGAAGAAAAAGAAACAACAGTAATAGGTGAAGAAAAAGAAATAACGGTAAACGACACTCACTCCTCTTAGGTTTTTTTTCATTCTCCCCTTTTTCAACAAGGCAACACATGTATATATAGGGAACAAATTAGGGTTAACACCAAATTGTCAATAATGTCCCTAAAGCCCATTTTAAAGCCCAAACTAAATAATTAGTTAAGAAAAAATAAAATTTAAATAATTTAAAATAATTAAAATAAACTTAAAATAAAAACTAATAATCCTATTGATTCCTAAAATCAAAAATATTATAAAAAGAACAAAATTTTTTCTAATATTTTTTATTTTATGATTTTTTGGATATTTTTATGAATAATTTAGAAAAAAGTAAAAAAAAATAATATTTTAAAAAATGATTTAATTAAAATACGAAAATAATAATTAAATAATAATAAAAAAATATTTTTGTTATTTTTTAATGAAAGATAGAAAAATTTAGAGTAAAAATAATAAAAAACAAAAAGTGACAAAGGTGAGATTCGAACTCTCAACCTCTCACACTCACAACTCCTTACACATGTCCTCTTGCCAATTATGCCATTTTTACTTTTTAGAAAAAAAAATGCATGTCATATGATATTTACCTGCAAAAAGTCAAACGACTACACAAATTTGTTAGTAATTGATTAAATGCAATAAAAATACGACGACAAATCTTAGGGCAAAATTTGGGGTATTACAGTTGCCCCTATTTAAATAACTTCACCGGGTGATTCGAGCAACGGAGACTCGAGAAATCGTGGTGGAGGGATTTAAATACAGATAACCGAAAATTTTGCCTTTAGACGCAATGTTATGCAATGATATGGACAAAACAAAACGAACTATAATGCTAAATATAATATGAATCTGATATGATGCGTATGATGAAAATGACAAATGCACGAATACAGACGAAAACAACGTTATAGGGGACGACCCATCGAGGAATTGCACTAGGGAATAAGACATGTCATATCTGGAAGAACGTAGGATAGACACGACACAGAATTGTTGATAGGTGCCAAGTAAATTAGAAATTGTCCGCAAGGTAAGACACGGGTAAAACACGAGCTCAGGAGAAAAACGCAAATGAGGATAAAACACCCATGATGCCAAGTAAATAAATTTTGCCCACAAGGTAAGACGCGAGTAAAACACGACCTCAGGGAAAAAAAAAGTAAATGGGGGTAAAACACCATGATGTTAGGTAAACCCAGGAATATCTGGTAAACGGGGAATAAAACACCTGGGATAAAGGTACATGGGGGATAAAACACCCAAGGATAGAAGGTAAGTGGGGAGTAAAGCACCCAAGATAGACATGTAAATGGGGAGTAAAGCACTCAGGATAGAAATGTAAATGGGGAGTAAAGCGCCCAAGATAAAAATATAAATGGGGAGTAAAGCACCCAAGATAAAAATGTAAATGGGGAGTAAAGCACCCAAGATAGAAATGTAAATGGGGAGTAAAACACCCAGGATAGAAATGTAAATGGGGAGTAAAGCACCCAAGCTAGAAATGTAAATGGGGAGTAAAGCACCCAAGATAGAAATGTAAAGGAATTATACTATGACATATGATCAAATGCAAATGCAGACGTCGACGACAAGACTCGACTCTTTCTGTTAGATGACAAAACTGGAGGACTGATTCCTCAACACGGAGATCACTGTCATTCTGTTAAACTGTATCAAGTTGATAGTCACTGTAGGAATGATGAATAACTGCTTGGGGATTATGCAAGTAAACTGCCCCAGGTCAAATGAATTGATAATTGCTTCAGCTGTCTGATTCGTGGAATTGACTGTTTTGCTGTATCCTCGGAGGGCTTGCCCCAGTCTGAGTCTTGAACAATTCTCTGGATAAACCAAATCTGAGAAGATATTGCCTTGAACAAATCATGAACTGATTCTTTGACAGGATGTAAAAGGAACTTGCCCCTGATAAGATCACTTGACCAAGTTTCTCATTGTTTGAAAATTCCTTAGAGGAAAGCCAGTTTGCAAACAAAAATATTCATACAAACAGGGTAATGCAAAGTTCATGCGATTTTTGAAAAATTATTTTTGAAAGATGGAAAATACATGAGTCGTTAGTCAGAACAAGGCGGTTCAAGACACTCAAAGTTTAAAATAAAAGTGTATTGCCAAAATAAATGATTCGCAAGGATCTTTTGGAGTCAGGTTACGCAACCTTGTTGTAGTATACTTTCTAAATAACCCTGTTTCAGTTAGGTCTTTTGAGGGTTGTAACGTGGCCTGGTTCACGGTTTATGAAACAAAAGATAAAGGCTCAAAATTTATTTTGTACCCACCCAATCTACGTGATGATCTTCAGTCCTATGCTCAGTTAACTCATACTATGCATTCAGGTTCCCATAAGTTAGGGATTTCATTGATCGTAGCAATGATGACTCAGAAGTCAAAGGGACCTATGAAAAGGCAGCCACTACTCCCCTATAACATTTGATTGTTTTGACATTGAGGATTTTCAAGATAAGGATTTAAAAATCTCTTTGTATTATCCCTAAATTTTGCCTGAACTGTTTATTTTAGAGTTTACAGTCAGCGGGATGCCCCAGTTTTGCCTAAGTCTCCTTCATAGGTTTTGACTTAGCGAGCTTCTTTTGCTTTTTTTATATTATTTTTTTGTGTGAAGGAAAGTGACTGTTTGATTTTAATGATTACGGTGAACCATCATCGACCTTTTGATTAGAAAACATCTTCAACACTTGTTTGACGTGTGCGAAGGAAAATTTGTTAATGAAAGGTGTATCGTATGAACACACAACCAAGTTAACTGAGAACTACCCATCCCAAGGTTAAAATTGTGGGTTTTTTGTAACGAAAGAAACTCCAACTTCTAGGCCCGAAGGGGGTGACGAGGGATTAACTTCCTTATTTCTCCAGTGTTTGGGAATTGAAACAATGCCTTACATTGTCAACAAGGTTTAATTGAAAGCATACTGACAGCAGTTATGGGTATAACATTTTCGTCATCCTCCCTCCGATCTTAGCATATCAAAATTTTGGACAAGAAGTAAACATTTGAAAAATAAAGCATAAAGATGGAAATAAATGGACGAAAATGAATTGAATCAAAAGTCGCAATGCTTATTTCATTAATGAAAGTACAAACATAATTGAAAGCAAACAACTTAAACAAAATAAGGAAAGTGCAAACAACGAGAAACAAAAGGCCTAGTGACAAAGCTTCAATTCTGATGTGTTGGCAAGGGATCTGTCTGGACGCTCGGACGACTATCCGTAAAATCAAGTATTCCGGCTCTAATCAGTTCACGCACCCTAGCTTTCAATGCAAAACAATGCTCCAAGTCGTGGCCTAAGGCACCCTCATGAAAAGCACACTTTAGATCAGCCCTAAATCCAACTGGAGGATTAAGAGGAGGTGGTAAAGCCTTTGTAGTGATCAACCCTTGTCGAACTAAGTCAGGATACAGCTCTGTGTAAGTCATGGGAATAGGATCAAAGTGATCCTTGTTCCGATTCCGGTCTTGTCTGATAACTGGGCGTTGAGGAGTCTGAGCTGGCTGTGGAGCACTAACAGGTTGAGATCCCTGGCGAGGCTTCCTTGATTCAGTTATGACAGCATTGGCCTGTTCATCCTTCTTCTTATGGAAATTCCCGTAGGGTTTCTTTGCACCATTAGAAGATTCAACAGCTTTGGATACTTTACCATTTTTCAAACCTTCTTCTAACCTCTGACCAATAGTCACCAAATCTGCAAAACTTGAAGAGACATTCCCGATCATTTTTTCCCAATAGAAAGGGGACAAAGTATCCATGAACAATCCAGGTAATTCCTTTTCTTCTATAGGGGGTTCAACTTGAGAAGCTAACTCTCTCCAACGCTGAGCATATTCCTTGAATGACTCTTTTTCATTTTGAGACATATTTTGTAATTGACGGCGATCGGGAGTCATATCCAGGTTGTATTTGTATTGTTTCATGAAAGCGTTAGCGAGATCTTGAAAGCAACGGACACTGTTATGCTCTAAGTTCATATACCATTTGAGAGAAGCACCACTCAAACTGTCTTGAAAGCAATGGATGAGCAATTTCTGATTGTTGGTGTAGGCCGCCATCTTTCGAAAGTACATGACCAGATGAGCTCTTGGACATGAGTGACCTTTATACTTCACAAACTCAGGAGTCTTGAATTTGGCAGGCATAACGAGACCGGAGACTAGGCACATATTGTCGGCATCTATATTGAAGAAATCAGTACCCTCAACAGCTTGGAGTCTCTTATTGATGATTTGATACTGTTCACGGGTAATCTCAGGCTCAACAAAATCTTCATGGTCTTCCCCTTGAACACTGGCAACATTGTGCTCATATAGAGGATTCTCAAAGGGAGCTCGGATAGTTTGGTTAACAGTGTGGACCACAGGTCTAGTCTCGGTAAGGACGGGAGCTTGAAAAACCGGTCTGACAGTCTGACCAATTGTAGCAGACGATGCAATAGGCGGAGAGTAGTTAGGAGGTAAACCAAACTCGGGCTAAGTAGATGGTGGCACTGGAACAAGAGGTGGATCAACATCCGAAACTTCCTGAATGACGGTCCTTTGAGGTGACTCTCCTTTGGAAATCAGTACTTGGAGCATCTCGGTGAGTTTGGTCATGCCTGATTTCAACTCATCGATCTCCATTCGGATCTCTACATTATATGCCTCTTGCTCTGACATCTTACGTCTATAATTAGCCCTGGTCTGATATCTGTGTCGAGGAATCAGCTTGACGACTCAAAGGTACACTAGAAGACGAGAGAACCGAGAATGAGAAACCGGGGGACAAATGCAATGCAAAAATGTGATGCTTATGCCATGCAATGGTTTCAAGAATTTCAACGGTCGATTGCGAATATTGCTTTTTAAGAAAGTTGGAAAAAATTTTAGACTTTAAAATGTAAGGCTTTTCGAATTTGCAAAGGACTGCTGAATTCCTTGAAACTAGAAATGATATGATGCTTTATGGATGCAAAGCACAAATACACACACAAAGGTCCTAGGTTAGAGGACAGTGTATGGAGTTAAGGTCTACCCTTCCCAAAAGGTAAGTACTATAGGTTAATTGTACCTGCAGAACAAGGGTTCTAAATTGGTGCCCAAAGTCATCAGTCCATCTTTCGGATATTATCGACTTCCCGACTGACTCGAGGGTCAATAATATTCTCAAGAGAACCTCTTTTAAGTGTAGCATCGCGTAGCAACCATTGTAGGACTACTCCCACATAGTTCCCGCACTACATCCTATATAAGGCCAAGATGGTGTAAAGGTACTACGGTTCCCAGTATCACAGACTCCAATCGATAATGGTAAAAGTTTTCACGATTACACTCGATCAACCGAACCATTTTCGAAAGTGTCTCAACTGAGCGGTGATTCTCGAGTCAACTTAGTCGGGACTCACTCCCTATAAGCCTCGTCGAATATATCACCATCCTATAATAATGTCACTCAAGTCCGGGTGTAGGACTTATCTCACAACACAGTAACTCCCAAGCAGGTACCCTGAACAACGTATATACAAATGAGTAAAAATATTAATGAAACAAATATATGAAGAAAAATAAACAAGATAGGGATAACCCTCAAAAATTAGGAGTCCCCAGTGAAGTCGCCATTTTCTGTTGCGGTGAAATTTGGATGTCAAGCTATTGATTAACTTGAATCTTAATTCATTTACAACCGGTCTTTGATTTATCCGAAGGAAAGGTTAAAGAAAGGAAAAACCTAAAAGGGAGAGATCTAAGGTTCGGGGGTTGGTTAAATTTAGGGAAGGTATTAGCACCCTAAACTTCCGTAGTACTCTACGGGAACCTTTTGTTTATTTTTTTTATTTATTTCATTAATTATTTTGCTTTAGGGTATATACAAAGGATTGAAATTAAAAAAGACCTAGAGGTTAATTCTAAGTTTACTCGGCAAGACATCACATCTTGTGCCTACATATCCTTACGGGAATGGAATCAGAGTAACTGTAGTTCCCCTCAAAAGGGAGGTTAGAGACTTCTTGACTGTGGTCAAGGTCTCAAGGGGAATAAACGTATCTTAGGGACACGCTTACGCGGAGTGTAGAAACTCCAATATCTACGTTGTAAATTGTTAAGTGAATTAGGGTTAGGTTAGGGATTCCGCGGCGGGAAACCCTAAAATGAGTGCGGCGACTCTTTGACCTAAAGCTAGGGGTAGTTTTGTAATTTTGTCCACGGCGAGACATTTGTGAAAAGTTAGGGTTTGTAAGGGTTTGAAGTTTTGAGGACTATTGGCGTGGCGGCCAAACGGCTAGACCTAATCCTTCGGAGGAATGCAATGGGACAAATTAACGATGCAAATGCGCGAATTTAAACCATACAAACAGCAGAAATTAAAGTGCGGAAAGGTAAATGCGATAATTTGTTCGCGAAGTTACAAATGAGAAACAGATACAATTATAATACAACTTGAATTGAAAAACACATTAAAATAGCTAATAGCAACGTAACAAGCTGCACATTGAATACACAACGTTAGTAGACAGAGTCAGACAGTAATCAGACGAGTTATGAAACGGAAGTGCGAAAGTTATAGATATTCTTTGTTGTTTATTTGTGATATATAAAAAAGCTTTTGATTTAAGTTAAAAAAAGAGGTTTTAATATTATTAAAAAAAAACTTTTCAAAAATAGTCTTAATTTAATTATCTAACAAAAAGGTTTTATTTTAAAAAAAAAGGTTTAATGTTATTATTATATATTTTTTAAAAAACGGTTCTAGTTATTATTTTAAAAAAAGATTTTAGTTATTATTTTAAATTTATCTAAAAAAAAGTTTTTCTTAAAAATAATAGGTTTTCATATTAATTTGGAAAAGATGTTAATGTTATTTATTTTAAAAAACAGATTTTTATATTATAACAAGTTTTAATAAATTAATGATAATAATAATAATAATAGTAATAATAATAATAATAATAATAATGATAATAATAATAAATAATGATAATAATAATACTAATAATAATAATAATAATAATAATAATAAATAATGATAATAATAATACTACTACTACTAATAATAATAATAATAATAATAATAATAATAACAATAATAAAGCAATAATGAATTTTAAATGTGCCAAATAACCCAACGCAGAAATGCGCTCAGCGCAACCAGATCTAAATCGGACGAAACAAAATTTATCGCAAAGAAAAAGAAATTAAGCAAAAAAACAGTTATATTGCTCACACAAAAATGCGATCATCGCAACCAGATCGAACTAACACAAATGTCACGCGTCATGCACACAAATGTGCAAACATCGTATCGATATAATTCAATCAAAAATTAATCTTATATATATATATATATATATATATATATATATATATATATATATATATATATATATATATATATATATATATATATATATATATATATATATAAACTCTAACAATTTAAAAATTATAAATATATAAACGTAACAGTAATAGATGAAGAAAAAGAAATAACGGTAATAGATGAAGAAAAAGAAATAACGGTAAAAGATGAAGAAAAAGAAACAACAGTAATAGATGAAGGAAAAGAAATAACGGTAAACGATGAAGAAAAAGAAACAACAGTAATAGATGAAGAAAAAGAAATAACGGTAAACGACACTCACTCCTTTTAGGTTTTTTTTCATTCTCCCCTTTTTCAACAAGGCAACACATGTATATATAGGGAACAAATTAGGGTTAACACCAAATTGTCAATAATGTCCCTAAAGCCCATTTTAAAGCCCAAACTAAATAATTAGTTAAGAAAAAATAAAATTTAAATAATTTAAAATAATTAAAATAAACTTAAAATAAAAACTAATAATCCTATTGATTCCTAAAATCAAAAATATTATAAAAAGAACAAAATTTTTTCTAATATTTTTTATTTTATGATTTTTTGGATATTTTTATGAATAATTTAGAAAAAAGTGAAAAAAAATAATATTTTAAAAAATGATTTAATTAAAATACAAAAATAATAATTAAATAATAATAAAAAACTATTTTTGTTATTTTTTAATGAAAGATAGAAAAATTTAGAGTAAAAATAATAAAAAACAAAAAGTGACAAAAGTGAGATTCGAACTCTCAACCTCTCACACTCACAACTCCTTACACATGTCCTCTTGCCAATTATGCCATTTTTATTTTTTAGAAAAAAAATGCATGCCATATGATATTTACCTGCAAAAAGTCAAACGACTACACAAATTTGTTAGTAATTGATTAAATGCAATAAAAATGCGACGACAAATCTTAGGGCAAAATTTGGGGTATTACAAGAAGGTTTGAAGATCACTTTGAGGCCTAGACAGGTCATTATGCAAGATTGAGAAACTTCAGCCATGAGTGGTGCAATTAGGGTTTGACTGGGTCAACCCTAAGTCAACTGATGATTTGGAGAAGGTTGAGACTTGATCCAAGAACCAAGTGATCATGGATTGATACATTGAGATGTTATAAGGATGATTCCAAGGTTAACTCATCATGATTAGAGAGCTTGAGAAGGTTCAAGCTAGGGTTTCTAAGGCTTGACAGTGTAAAATCCCCTGGTTTGACCCCTATCTTCAAGACTATTTAACTGAAGATATGATCTTCATCTCATCTTTACCCCAACATGATTGTTGTAGAGCATGGTCTTAGCTTTAATTTTAGTACTAGAAGTCCTTGATAGGATTTGTAGAGCTCAAGTTATGGCTTTGACAAGTTACAAGTCATCTGAGGTATGTGAATTTGGAGCTTGAAAGTTACCCAACTTGCATGAAACTTTTTCCCAAGAAGTATGATTCCTATGAACTTTTGGTTAACATGAATGTTGTTCCTTATCCTCTTACGTTTCTAGAGAGTACTAGATGTCCTTGATAGGATGTGTGGAACTCAAGTTATGGCTTTGACAAGTTAATGGTATTTTGGGAAGTTGTGATTATGGGTCATTTATGATTATAGGTCATTTTCACCAACTTAGACACCTCAAATGAAACTTTGTTCAACTAGAAAATTTCTCAAAATAGGGTTTTAACCTTGACCATGCATCAAGGAGGCATTGAAATATCTCAAGGAAGAATATGGTTCAAGGAATTTTGAAAAAGAAAGAATTAAAGGCATTTAATGACCAAAAATTGAAATAATTCATTTTGTGCCCAAACAAGGAAAAATAATAGGTCATTTTGAATGGAAAATTTGTTTTAGAAACTTTGGCAATGTTGGAATTTTGGTTTGAGGTCAAATTCATGCACTTCCATTTCATTTCTTCATGATGAAGCAACATAATCAAACTCACACCATTGGCTTGCAAACAAGGAAATTAACATACCAAACTAATTCAATATCTCATGAGATGATGATTGCAAGAACTTTCATGCCAAAAGAGTGCCAGAATCGTGAGTTCCATGAATGACATTTTGAAGAGAAATTGAAATTACAAAATCTCATTTGGGTGGTTACAGAACTTTCTAGATGATTCTAATGAGTTCTACATAAGCATTAGAGTGTGTTCAGCCATTTTTTTGGAGAAGATTGAGCCCTAAAGCAGAGAGTGAGGTTGAATTTTCACAGCTACAAGTTGGAATCGTTTTCTGAGTTCAAGGCAAAATCAAGGAAAAGTGAAGGTTGCATTAGCTTCAGAAGGTGATTTAGAGTGAATCTGCATCATCTTGAAGGTTGAATCGAGCAAGAAGTGCATCTGTTACAAGCTCAAACACAGGTTTTAACTTCTAGAAATTTCTCTCTAATTATGTGTTTTCAATGAACTAGAAGCATGTGGTTAGGTTCCCCTATTGACATAGATGGATTTAGGATGATCAATTGCAACTGTAGAGACAATTTAGGTGGAAGTTCATTTTCGGTTGAGATTGTTATTTCAAGATTCAAGCGTTTTGAGGATGAATTAATGGCATGGTTGAATTGCTTGTGAAATTTTGAGAAAGATTCGTTCAGACATCGTGGCAAATGGTTAAGTGTAGATGAAGTTAGGGTTGTACAGGGGTGGCCGGAAAAGCCACCGGCGACGTCTGGTTCGCGCGCAGGTTTCAGGTTTGAAATGAGGAAGATGAAATCCTCACCCTCCATTCATGTGGAAGACTTGACTCAGTCTATGGATCCAAGCGCTCATGATGAGCCACGTACTCCTTCCAACACAACGTTGTGTTTTGATAAGTGCCTGGTTTGCTTCAGTGTGTAGACCAAGAGGGAACGGGTTCGAAACTTGGTGTGTATGCATTTCTTTTTTCAGTTTGATAATTGAAGATGAGTTGAGGTGTGTGGGCTTTGGACTGAGTGCTACTCACGCCCCCCTCTGGGCCCAATCCAGGATTTAAACTTGACATCTTTGCTATTTGCCACGCCAGTTTTATTATTTTCTTCTTATTTTCTTATTTTCCATCATTTTGCATAGTTTAGAAAATAACTCATAAAAAATAGGAAAATAATCCAAATTGATCCAAGTTTTTTTCCCCTGACTCATGAATGAGTCTAGAATTTTATTGAATTGAAAGATTAGGAATTCATGCATTTGTGATTTTAATTGCATTTTTTACATTTTAATTGATATTAAAATCATTATGGTTGATACCTTGTTTTGCTGAATTTTGTTTGATCATTTAGTGATGATTCTTGGTCTGATTTTTTGTGTGTATCTAGAATAGATATGCATGTTCCCCTAGTAAATTTATCACATTTTTGTGATGAAATTAGGTAGTGTTTTTAAGTTGAAACTTTAGGTGCTCTAGTTTTAGGGTTTAACCTTAGTACCTCATGATTTAGGATTTATTTCTATGACTTTGTGGATGATTCAACCTCTGGATTTTGTATGGTAGATTCATGATTGACTTAGGTTCCCATAGTTATTTTTGTAGGAATTTACAATTGGTTTTAGTATTTTAGTTAGGATTAACTTTAGTACTAGGTTTTAGGTGATCCTAACTTGCTAATTCAACTAGAATGACTTCTTTAGTTCCCTTAGATTAGGGTTTTGCTTTGCTTGCTCTTGGATGATGTTGAAGACTTGTGTGGGCTGCTGTGGAATGCTTGAAGAAGCTTGGATGTGACGATTTCCCTTCTTTTGGTGTAGTTTTGTTTAGGTGTTAAGATTAGGGTTTGTAAGTAGAGCTTCTAGATAGATTCTCTTCTTTCATGAAACATGGAAGGTGTTGATCACTTCCATTCCTCCCTATGATGTAAGGTCCCCTTGTGAAGGCCTCATCCCTCCTTTGGTAGGATGTGTGGCTCTTCACAAGTTGGTAGAACCTTTGAGGGTTCCTTTCCTTGATGGTGGAGTGCTTACAGGTGACCTTTGGTCTTCACTTTGCTTTCCATTATCCAAACCTTGCTCTTGTTAGATGAATCTTTCTCCCTTGCTAGAGGATGGAGTTCCTTGTTACAAGATTGAAGATGCTAGAGGTTGCACTTCCCTGTGTCTGAAGACTTGCATTGAAGCTGAAGCTTGGAGATCAGAAGAACAAGTTGATACTTGTGAAGAGGATCCAATGGAGATTGAAGAAAGAGCTGAAGCTTGAAGAAGATAAAGAACAAGTTGATACTTATGTTTGGTGCATTGAGATCCTGAAGGAGCAAGTTGATACTTGCTATTGGGATTGAAGCCTGAAGGTGGAGTCTACTTTGGAGCTGAAGCTTGAAGAAGAGAAGGAACAAGTTGATACTTGTGTGTGATATATTGAGAGCTTGAAGAAACAAGTTGATATTTGCTATTGAAGAGAATAGCCTTGAAGAACAGTTGAAGACTGAGGACTGAGCTGATGTCAGAGGACTGCTTTGCTGTGAAGCTGTGGAAGCTGTTGATCTGCTTTCTTTCCTGTCTGTTTGCTCTCTGTGCAACTGTATTGATGTGACTTGTTTGATTTTCTTGATGCATTAGAATAAGTTCATATCTAGACTGATTTAAGCTAGGAGCATGATTGCACTAGAGGTTGAGTGGCTCCCTCTGCTTGTATTTTTACTGTATGGCTTTGCTTGCGGGTATTCGGTAGAGCCCAACTCCCTTGCCTATGTGGTTTTTGATTTGCTTGATGGCATTTTATCTTTATTTCATTTCTTCTGTATGATTACAATTATTCATATCTTGGCTTGAGGTCGAGACGAGCTTGTGGAGGCTGATGCCCCACACACATTTCCTCCCTCACTTGCATTGCATGCATTTTACAGTCGTTTACTATTTACTGTTTGAGCTGATGCTTTATCTGTTTCTGTTTATCATTGACATGATCCCTTAGGACTCTCATTTCCTTTGATAAGGAAGTGATGATTAGAACCTTAGGTTGAAACCTATGCATGATAACTTCTAGGAGATCCCTGTTTCAAACTTCAACCATAGGATGAATCCTTGGCATGACAACTGTTAGGACCTGATAGTCTCCCCTTAGTTGAACTTGTTCGTTCTCTCTTCTCATCTCAAAACAAATTAAAATACAGTAATAAAGGTTAACTGACGTCGTACGCTACGAGCCTTAAGCCATCTGAGAAAGGATTGTTGGAGAGTTTCTTTTCAACAGTCTGGATGTTTAGTATGGCACCCTTTGGGTGACATGCGACGCATTCCCTCTCAGGACATAGTCTCTAGTGCGATATTAGTTGCAAACAACCATAAAAAACAGTTCTTCCGTAAAAGACAGAAAACAAACTTCAAACCTTTTTGCCCCGTGGGCCCCTAATTCAAAGTAAGCTTTTCTGAAGAAAAGAGTGTCGTTAACTCCCAGTTCTACCACAAACGGTAATGCCTAAGTCTCCAAGGGTCGAGCTGCATACGCCATACTATTGGAACTGTTTGTTAACCCTACTCGAAAAACAGATGAATCTGAAACCTCGTAATTCGTATTATCCCAAACTACGTAAGCTCTGATCTCTCATATCTGTTGAGAGTACGTAGGCACAATACTGATGTATTGGCGATCCATTTTCCCCGTAACCCATAGTTAGCCGAACTACGTTGACTCTAATTTCTCATTCTCTGATGAGAATACGTAGGCATAAAGTGCGACGCTTTGTCGAGTCATTTTATTTTCTTTTCAGACCAGCCTTGATAGGTAGATAGAATAACCATCCTGTCAGTTAAACACAAAAAGCATGGATCCCATCGAGTACGATGGACGTGAGGGGTGTTAATACCTTCCCCTTGCGTAACCGACTCCCGAACCCAGACAACGGTTGCGATGACCTTGTCTTATACCGTTTCGTCAGGTTTCTCCGATCGTTTCCTTTCCCATTCTGAGGGATAAATAACGAAAGGTGGAGACTCTTCTGTTTTGCCGACACCTTATTTTCGCGGAAGCGACAGCTGGCGACTCTGTTGGGGACTTCATAGTTTCCTGGGATCCAACGTCCCTTATGCGAGTCAGTTTGGGGATCCAACGTCTCCTGCGAGAGTCAATCCTAGCGCTTGTATGATTACTTGTTGGGTTGTGTTTATTTATCGCATTTTATTTCCCGCACTTTATTTTCGGTATGATATGATTATCTGTGCTGTTGTGGGAGGGGCATTCTGATGAGTGAGAAGCCAGACCCAGGCTTGAGTGTACCTAGCACTAGTTGTGGAAATTAGTGGGCGCGTGCTTGCTTTGCAGGCACTAGTGTCTCATGAAATCCACGCTCAGACGAGGTTCTCCCGGTTGACTTCTTTTCCAGCCCTTTGGGTTTGAGGGGTTGTTGGTTTGGAGGATTGTCGACTCTGGGGACCGATCATTTGAGATTCAGCTAAGTGAGGCCACTTCAGGAGATGATGATGCCACACCTTCTGGGTATTGTATTGTCTATCTTGAATGTTTGTGACACTGATAACCGGATAGGATGCCGAACTTGTGTCAGTTTAGGTCCATACCTGTGAGCAGGGTCGGGTTTGTTGCAGGAAACCTTAACCTTCAGACTACCTGGTTTTCTTGATAGTGAATCAGTTTTGTTGGTATCAGAGGTTCTCATCATCAGAGATGTGTTTGTTCTTGACAGAGCAGATTTGTGGTCCTGTATCAAAGGTCCTTATCTTCAGATGTGTGTTTGTTCTTCACAGAGCATATTTAGGGTCCTGTATCAGAGGTTCTCATTATCAGAGATGTGTATTTGTTCTTGACAGAGCAGAGTTATAGTCTGACATCAGGGCTTCTTATCATCAGATGTGTGGTTGTTCTTGATAAAGCAAATTTATGGTCCGATATCAGGGTTTACTTCTCACAAGAGATAGGGTTTTTCTTGACAAAGTAGTATTGTGGTTTTGTTGATACAAAACCTCCGACTCTTCAACAGCACAGTCGTCTTGATCTCCTGCTGCATGATTGCATTTTGCATTGTTTTGCATACTCATTTGCATATCATTAACGTGTGTCTGTGTTGCAGGTACCGTTTCCCCCGGTTCAGGTTTTCTTGCCTTCTATTGTGCTATTATGGGTTCTCTGAGGAAGACCGTGGCCTACAAGATCCCCACTCCTAATGTTGTTCAGCTGACTAGTTTGATTGCGTTGGCAGATGAGTCTGTGAGAGGTGAATTTAGAAAGTCCTATGGGAAACTGCTCAGCTTGGTTCGTAAACCTTCTGTGTTTGAGTTGAACGGGTTGTATGCCTTGATGCAGTTCTATGACCCTCCTTTAAGATGCTATACTTTCTCGGACTTCATTCTCGCGCCCACGTTGGAAGAGTATGTTGTGTTGTTAGGTGTGCCTATCAAGAGTCAGATGCCCTTTGTTCATATGGATGTTGAGCCTAATCTGGCTAGTCTAGCTCTTTCGCTTCATCTGGACGCCTCTGAGTTGGTCTTGTCTAGTTGGAACGGGGTTCCCGGCTTCTCGTTGCAGTTCTTAGTGGGAAAGGCCCAGCAGTGTGCCAAAGGTGGTTGTTGGATCGTGTTCAACGCCATCCTTGCTCTTTGCATATATGGCATCATTATGTTCCCCAATATGCCCGACTTTGTAGACCTGGACGCCTTTCACATCTTTGCATCAGGAAATCCAGTCCCTACCTTGATTGGAGATGTCTACCATTCCGTCCATTACAAAAACGAGAACAGAAGGGGTAAGAATGTCTCGTGCTGTGTGCCCCTATTCTATAGATGGCTTGATAGTCACCTACCCAAGGAGGGTCCCATTGCTTCATTTGCAGCCACAACTGAGTGGTCTAAGCGTTTGATGAGTCTATCTGCAGAGGGCGTTGCCTGGTTTGATAGAGATAGGTTGGGTACTGAGATTATCTTCAGCTGCAGCGGATTTCTGAATGTGCCTTTGATAGGCAGGAAGGGTTGTATCAACTACAATCCATCTCTGCTGGTCCGACAGTTTGCTTATTCTTTGAGAGCTCCGCCTAAGGAGGAAGAGGTGCAGGAATCTCTGTACCTCACTGGTCTTCTAGAGGGGGACATGTTATCTCAGCTTCAGCGCGCTTGGAATGGTATCAGTAGACGAGGGAAGCCGTTGCTGGGAAAAAGTAATAGCCAAGCCTACGCTCCGTATGTGACCTGGATCAGAGCCAGAGCAGAGATCATAGGGATGCCGTTTCCTCCTGCCAAGCCAAAAAGCCCTTCAATGATTGAAGAGCCTACCACCGTGCCTATTCAGTAGCATAATCAGGTGTTAGCTGAGAGAGATGAGCTGAAGCAGGCAAATGAAGAACTGGAGAAAGAATTGGCTCAGCTCAGAAGCGAGAGATGCGAAGCCGTCCATTCCTTCAAGAGGCAAACAGAGCTGGTGAACCAGTTAGGTACGGATTTGACTAAGCAGATGACTGAGCGTGAGTGTTTGGGTTGGGACTTCAAAGTTGTCAATGACGTACTGGCCACTAAGAAGCAGCACTTGGACGAAGCGTACCGGAGGATATCCAAGTTTAATCAGCACTGGAAGGCCACCCTAGCCAATGGCAAGGAACGAGAGGATAAGCTAAAGTAGCAGATCTCCAAATTGAAAGCCCAGGTGAAGGCTAGTGAGAAGAGGTTTGATGAAGAAACCGCTCGCAGACACACCGCTGAAGGCCTGCTCAACAAGGCTCTTGCTAACCTGAAGGAGCACAAACAGACGTTTGAATCCAAGAAGCGGAACCTAGAAGATTGTTTCGGCGAAAGAGCATGGGAAGACTCAGTTGAAGGTCTTCAATACACTATTATGCAGAGGGAGTTACTCGTCGAAGGGATGCTCACTCGGCCTGATCATCCAGAAATGAGGGATTTGTTAGAAGAGTTTCGCGCCCGTGGCCGTGCTTGACTATATTTGTAATCCTTTTGTTTTGATCATTGTTGTATGCTGACCATCACCAGGCTTGTTGGTCGAGGTCATGCTATTGATTATGCTTGTACTCAGTGACGTTGTGTACCGCCTTGATGGGCTTTCTTTATATATATGAGATGTTATTTCCATGACTGGACCCAGACTTCTTGTTATCAGCACTGGCACTCAAGCACTAGGATCGGGGGAGAAATCTCCCTAACACACAGACACACGTTTGCATTTGCATGACGGGCACGTTGTCGTTTTTCTAACCCTTTGTGTATGCAGGTTGTTCCAGGATTGATCGAAGGCCGATCCACCGCTATCCGACCAGAGCGAATCAAGCTAGAGCAATGGAACAAGTGCAGACTAACATCCAGGAACTCCGAGAGAGGATGGACCGCTTCATGGAGATCATGCAAGTGGTTGCCAACGGCCAAGACCAGCTCAGAACATTGGTCCAGCCTCTGATCTCAAGGGTTGACAGTAATGGTGTACATCACGGTGGGAGTGTTCCGACTCCTCCACCTGTTGAAATTCCTCAGAATGGCATCCCCGTGACCGGGGGAAATGGAAGTGGTAACGGAAATGTGATCACTAACATCGGGCTTAATGGTAATACGACTGGCGTCGGTAATGGAAATTTTGAAGCTAATGGCAATGCTGGACTGGGCAATGGCAACACAGGTGCTGGAAATCTGTATGGGCCTAATGCTACTGGATTTGTTGCTGGTAATGGCACCCAGCCATGGTTGGAAGATCTCCAAGAAGATTTTTTCTCACAGAGGAGTGCTGAAGGAGAACTGACTGCTGAAGCACGTCTGAGGTTTAAGGCACTCGAAGACAAAATGAGAAGTTTTGAGAACCTGAACACGATGGGTGTCGACATGTCTAAACTGGGATTGATTGCTGATTTCAAGGTGCCTCCTAAATTCAAGGTACCCGACTTTGAGAAGTACAAGGGCACCACTTGCCCTCGTGTCCACTTAAGGTCATACTACCGAAAGATATCCGCTCACTCTAAAGACAAGAAGCTGCTGATGCACTTCTTTCAGGATAGTTTGTCCAGTCCATCCTTAGAATGGTACATGAGTTTGGAACCCACTAGTGTGCGCACGTGGAAGGAACTTGCTGAGGCCTTCGTGCACCATTATCAGTATAACAGTGACTTGGCTCTGAATTGGGTTTAGCTGCAGAACTTGTCGCAGAGGAACAACGAAGGGTTCAAAGAGTACGCCCAGCGATGGCGTGAACTGGCAGATAGGGTTCAGTCGCCAATGGTTGAACGAGAGCTTGTTGAGATGTTTGTAGCCACTCTCCCGGGGGTCTATTACGAGAAACTAGTCAGTGGTATGTCGGGAAGTTTCTCTGATCTTATCATTACTGGCGAGCACGTTGAAAATGGGATTAAATTGGGGAAAATCCAAGGTGGTAATCTATCCTCAGCTGGAGGAGGAAAGAAACTGTATGGTAACAAAAGGCGAGAAGGAGAGACGAGCGCCGTGTCTAACGCTCGAAGAAAAGGTAAGGGCCAGCGCCAGCAGGTGGCTAGCATAACCATCCCTGCTGTCCAACAACCCCAGCCACAACAGCAGCCGCTAAATCAGCAGGGGTACAGAAAGTATCAGAGCAGGGCACCGCTATCAAGTCGTCACCTTGAGACACCACCCATGTCTTATGCACAACTGTTACAAACTCTGCTTCAGTTACAGCTAGTCCAGAAGAGAACCTTGGCTCCCTTGACAGGGGCACCTCCGCCAGGTTATGATGCGAATGCAACATGTGAGTTTCACTCAGGGGCACCAGGCCACACGATAGAAAACTGCAAAGCCTTCAAGCACAAGGTGCAAGATATGGTGGATGCTAAGATCATCAATTTCTCAAATAATGCGCCGAATGTCACAAAGAACCCTATGCCGAATCATAGGGGCGGGGGGTGAATGCCATTATTGAAGATGAGAACTTAGACTTGCTGACTGATGTCAAGGATCTGAAGACACCGCTTAGCTTCGTTAAAGCCAAGCTGATGAAGAAAGGCTTCTTTCCGGGCTATGGAGAATTGTGCATGGGTTGTGCGATTCGTCCTGATGGATGTGAACAGTTGATAGTGGGGATTCAGAGTCTGATGACCGAAGGGATCTTGCAGTTTAGCCGAAGGGCCGAATGTCGATCTGGAGAGGCAGTGCTGAAGCAGGATGATGAGGTTGCCACCATCACCATCCCTCGCCAAACGATCACCATTTCTGCACCCAGACCGCCCACAATCACCATCACCAAGGCTGGGCCGATACCTTTTGAGAGCACCAATGCCGTCCCGTGGCACTACGGGGCAGACGTCTACTGTAACGGACAGAAGTTGGAGTTGGAACCATCTGGGCAGTCTGTGGATAACCTAGTGGGAACTGGCGGAATCACACGCAGCGGAAGAGTATTTGCTCCACCTGAGATTGTGGTGGACAAAGCAGATAAAGCAGAGAAAACCGATAAGGGAAAGAGTAAAGTCATTAAGGAAACCCCTCGTGGGGTAGAGAAGGACTTACTTGTAAAGGACGCTGAAGAGTTCATGAGGTTGATCAAGAAGAGTGACTACAAGATCATTGATCATCTTCATCAAACGCCCTCGAAAATTTCCATCCTGAATTTGTTGCTGTGTTCGGAGTCACACCGCAACGCGTTGTTAAAGGTTTTGAATGCCACGTATGTACCGCAGGAAATATTGGTCAACCAGTTGGAAGGGGTCGTAGCCCACGTGAATGCTGGAAACGAGTTAGGGTTCACTGACCTGGAGCTGACGCCGAAGGGAAGAAACCACAACAGCGCCCTGCACATCTCGATAGAGTGTAGGGGAACGATTATGTCTCACGTATTGGTGGACACAGGGTCGTCGCTCAACGTTCTTCCGAAGAAATCATTGATGAAGTTAGATACTCGAGGGTTGATTTGCACACCCAGTGACCTGGTTGTGAAGGCTTTCGATGGAACCAAGCGTCATGTCTTTGGAAACGTAACTATGCCAATCCAAGTTGGGCCGGAAACTTTCGACACTGTCTTCTACATCATGGACATCATGCCTGCCTACAGCTGTCTCTTAGGCCGGCCATGGATCCATTCTGCTGGCGCCGTGACCTCCACGTTACACCAGAAACTCAAGTATGCTGTCGAAGGCAGCATCGTAACTGTTTGTGGCGAGGAAGACATAATGGTGAGCCATTTGTCGTCCTTCAAGTATGTTGAGATGGATGGAGAAATCCACGAAACCCTATGTCAGGTGTTCGAAGCTGTTAAGGTCAAGGAAGTAGCTCCAGTAATGACTGGAAAACCAGAGATGACTCTCTCTTTCTTCAAGGAAGCCCGTGCCGTTGTTAAAGCCGGTTTTACCCCAGGCTGGGGGCAAGTGCTAGAGTTACCTAACAAGCGGGACAAGTTTGGGTTGGGATACTCTCCTGCGGCTGAAGCCTCCTCTTCTCACAGTGCGTCGCAAGGTAAAGGGTCAATCCAGTTTACCAGTGGCGGGGTGATATTTGAAAGTGTCAACGCAGTGTCTGAAGACGACGAAGATAGAGATTGCGACTTGGACTCTTGGATCCAGCCAAGCAAACCAGGCCAGAGCCTCACCAACTGGTCCATCAGGGATATCATCCAAGTGACAAGCAAAGAGATCCACATAGCAGATGACATCGACTCTGGACCTTCTACGACTCACTTCGACTTTGATTGCCCGATCTATCAAGCCGAAGAAGAGATTGGTGAAGACGAAGACCTTCCCGAAGAGTTGGCACGTTTGTTGAAACAAGAAGAGAAAGTTATTCTGCCTCACGAGGAAGAGATTGAGATTGTGAATTTGGGTTCTGAGGAACTTGTCAGGAATGTCAGGATAGGGGCCGCATTGCAGAGTGATGTCAAACAGAGATTGGTCGAGATGCTTCGAGAGTATAGTGACATCTTTGCTTGGTCACACGAAGATATGCCCGGACTTGATACTGACATCGTGGTCCATCACTTGCCGCTGCGAGAAGATTGTCCTCCCGTTAAGCAGAAGCTTAGGAGGACACGACCAAATATGACCGTTAAGATCAAAGAATAAGTGCAAAAGCAGCTTGATGCTGGCTTCTTAGCAGTCACTACCTACCCTCCGTGGGTCGCCAACATAGTGCCTGTACCGAAGAAGGACGGTAAGGTGCGAATGTGCGTCGATTATCGGGAATTGAATAGGGAAAGCCCTAAAGATGATTTCCCGCTCCCTCATATTGATGTGTTGGTCGACAATACAGCTCAGTTCTCCGTATTTTCGTTCATGGATGGCTTCTCCGGCTACAATCAGATCAAGATGGCGCCGGAGGACATGGAGAAAACTACGTTTATTACTCCTTGGGGAACGTTTTGCTACAAGGTAATGCCTTTCGGTCTGAAGAACGCAGGGGCCACTTACCAACGAGCAATGGTTACTTTGTTTCATGATATGATTCATCATGAGATTGAAGTCTATGTTGATGACATGATTGCGAAGTCCCAAACGGAGGAGGGACATCTGGTCAATTTGCTGAAGCTTTTTGAGAGGCTTAGGAAATTCAGGTTGAGGCTGAATTCTAACAAGTGTACTTTCGGAGTACGGTTTGGAAAACTACTGGGGTTTATCGTGAGTGAAAGAGGCATCGAGGTTGATCCTGCGAAAATAAAAGCAATACAAGAGATGCCAGCGCCAAGAATCGAAAAAGAAGTTCGTGGTTTCCTGGGCAGAATAAACTACATTGTAAGGTTTATTTCTCAGCTCACGGCCACGTGTGAATCGATGTTCAAACTACTGAAAAAAGATCAGGCGATTATTTGGAACGAGGATTGCCAGAAGGCATTCGATAAGATAAAATAGTATCTGCAGGAACCTCCCATCTTGATACCCCCAGTGCCGGAAGACCCTTAATCATGTACTTGACAGTTCTTGAGAATAGTATGGGGTGTGTTCTCGGTCAACACGACGAGACGGGCAGAAAGGAGCATGCCATTTATTATTTGAGTAAAAAGTTCACAGACTGTGAATCTCGTTACTCGATACTGGAGAAGACGTGTTGTGCACTAGTCTGGGCTGCCAAACGTTTACGACAGTACATGCTCAATCACACAACCATGCTAATTTCGAAGATGGATCTGATCAAGTACGTCTTCGAGAAGCAAGCGCTTTCGGGCAGGATTGCCAGATGGCAAATGGTGATGACGGAATATGACATTCAGTACGTTTCCCATAAGGCCATCAAGGGTAGCGTGTTGTCTGAATACCTTGCCGAACAACCGATCGAGGATTATCAGCCGATAAAACTTGAATTCCCTGATGAGGATATCATGTTTCTCAAGGTGAAAGATTGCGATGAACCGTTGCCCGACGAGGGTCCAGACAGGAAATCCCAGTGGAAATTGATATTTGACGGGGTGGTTAATTCTTACGGAAGTGGCATTGGGGAAATCATCACGACTCCCCACGGATCCCACATCCCGTTCACTGCGAGACTGACATTTCCGGTCACCAATAACGAAGCGGAGTACGAAGCATGCATCATGGGTCTAGAAGAAGCGATTGATTTGAGAATTAAGAACCTAGATGTGTATGGTGATTCGGCACTTGTGATTAACCAGATTAAAGGGGAGTGGGAGACTCGTCAATTGAATTTGGTGCCGTACATGAATTATGCCAGAAGGCTACTTCCGTTCTTCGATCGGGTGGAACTCTATCATGTGCCCAGAACTGAAAATCAGATGGCTGATGCCTTAGCCACGTTGGCTTCGATGTATAAAGTCAATTTCTGGAATGAAGCTCCAAGAATTGTCCTTTCTCGTCTTGACAAACCTGCATTCGTCTTTGCGATCAAGGAAGCCTCCGATGGCAAGCCATGGTTCCACGATATCCAGACCTTCCTTATGACTAAGGAGTATCCCGTGGGAGCGTCAACCCAGGATAAGAAGACTCTGAGGAGGCTGTCTGGAAATTTCTATCTCAACCCTGATGGAGTTTTGTATAAAAGAAACCACGATCTCGTGCTACTCAGATGTGTAGATGAGAAAGAAGGGAGTCTGCTCATGGAAGAAGTCCATGAAGGCACATTTGGTACGCACGCCGGCGGGCATGCTATGACGAGAAAGATCCTGAGAGCAGGATATTACTGGCTGACGATGGAATCGGATTGCATTAAATTCGCGAAGAGATGTCATAAATGCCAGATTTATGCTGATAAGATTCATGTGCCGCCGTGCCCGTTGAATGTCATGTCCTCCCCATGGCCGTTATCCATGTGGGGCATCGACATGATAGGCAAGATCAAGCCCACTGCATCTAACGGTCATCGCTTCATTCTAGTAGCTATCGACTACTTCACCAAGTGGGTAGAGGCATCCTCATATGCTAATGTGACCAAGCAGGTGGTGGCTAGATTCATAAAGAGGGACATCATCTGTCGATACGGAGTTCTTGAGCGGATCATTACTGATAATGGTTCGAATCTGAATAATAAGATGATGAAGGAGTTGTGCCAGAGTTTCAAGATTGAACACCACAACTCATCTCCTTACCGGCCGAAGATGAATGGCACCGTTGAAGCGGATAATAAGAACATTAAGAAGATTGTACAGAAGATGGTTGTGACCTATAAAGATTGGCACGAGATGCTGCCATTTGCACTGCACGGTTATCGTACAATGGTACGTACGTCAACCGGGGCAACTCCTTTCGCACTAGTGTACGGTATGCATGCTGTCCTACCGCTAGAAGTTGAGATTCCTTCTTTGCGAGTTTTGGTTGATGTGAAACTCGATGAGGCAGAATGGATTAAGAACCGACTAAACCAACTCAGCCCGATGGACGAGAAGAGGTTAGCATCGATTGCATATGGTCGTCTTTACCAAAGCCGAATGAAGAAAGCTTATGATAAGAAGGTGCGTCCTAGAAGCTTTCAGACGGGTGATCTCGTCCTGAAGAAGATTCTTCCTCCACACTCCGATCACCGGGGCAAGTAGACTCCCAATTACGAAGGTCTGTACGTCGTCAGCAAGGTCTTCTCGGGAGGAGCCTTGTTATTATCCACGATGGATGGTGAAGATTTTGCATCCCCGGTGAACACGGACGCAGTTAAAAAATACTTTGCTTAAAGAATGACCCGCTGGAAAGAAAAAGAATATCCAGGCAAAAATGGGGCATCCCAGCGAACCATAAAAAAGGAAAAAAGGTTCGGGCAAAAATTAGGGATATAAAAGAAAAGAATGTACACCTGCAAATTCGAAAACCCGGAAGGGCGACTTTGGCAAAAAAGGGTATCCCGGTGAATCGAAAACCCGGAAGGGCGATTCAGGCAAAAGTTAGGGATTTGAAAAAGTGAATGACTGCATCCCGTGTGTGGACTGTATTTGTTTAGTGGTTTGGAAGACCTGAGGGCCGTTTATCTGAATCAATCTCTTCTGAAGCTGAAGCGTCAGAGAGGTATCGAAGTCGAGTGGGTCATAGAGGGATCAACTTATGTTTTTTATGTTTGCGCAGCTTCCTCATTCCAGGAGCTTGCATCTGTTGTAAAACATTTTGGCCCACTCAGGGGTTCATCATCAATAAAATATATACTATTCAGCAATTCTGTTTGTTTGTTTAGCATCTATCTGTTTTGTTTGCGAAAAAGAACGCCGATGTTTTTGATAAAATGCGCATACATAAACTTACTGGCCTAGGCCACTGATTGTTGAAACAATGAATTACTTGAACATTGTCACAAGATGATAACCTTGATAGGTCCCTTTGAGAAGGGTATCTTGTCTGTTTGTTTGTGTCGTTGCAGGTATAGCATATTCCAGGCAGTATGCCGTATGTTTTCCCAAGCAGAATGATTCCTTCTTCTCCAGCAAGTTCAGCAGTATCCCCCTCGCGGAGTCTGAACAGGAGACCGCAAGCATTGATATGTCTCCCCAAGCAGAGATAGATTCTCTCCCCAATCAGATGTATCCTGAAGGATCGTCGTCTCCCCAGCTGAGTCATATACTGAAGTGTGCAGCACTCGATAGTACAGACTGAAGTCTCAAGGAGAATTGAGATTCCCCACAGAGTCGTACTCTCCCCTGTAAGCAGGATGCTTCCTTTTTCCCCAGCCGAGTTTGCAGATCCCCAAGAGAGCCGAGTCCTTGGAAGCCGTTCAGGCCATGATTGGTTTTCCCCAGTAGAGGGTTGAATATCTGATGCTGTATTTCCCCACCGGAGTCGTTATCTCCAGGAAAGTTTTGCCGCGAAGGCCGTGCAGTTTATTTCTGCGATTGACATCGTTTTCCTCGATAGTTTGTGGTTTGAATACCCGGTTGAGCGGGTTCAGGTTCTCGTAGAACTTTGTTCCCCTACAGCAGTCGACTGAAGTTCGTTTCCCCAGGCGGTATCCAACTGAGATTGATGTGACTTCTTCTCCTCGGTAGGATGATTCCTCCTCCCTACCAGAGTGGTTCTTTCTCCTTGATAGGAGGCTTCTCCCTTCAGCATTTATTTTTCTGATGGGGTCATGGCATTTTGCATGATTGCATAGCATTTACCCAAAACGCGTAGCATTTCCACCGTGTGGAGCATTGCGCCATTGTCAAGGCATATGCATATGAAACATGAGCTAGGTCGTTACCGTTCTTATTTTGCAGGTGTTCCTCGGCAGAGTGTCTGCTCAGGATGATTCCTGAAATCTCAGAAGAGTTGTTTGGTTCAAGATGATTCTCGAATTCTCCCGCAGAATGGTTTGCTCAAGACGATTCTTGAATTCCCCAGCAAAGTTATTGATTTAAGATGATTCTTAAAATCCCCAGTGAAGTCGCCAGAGTTGGTTGCTCAAGTTGATGCTTAGAGTCCCCCGGCAGAGATTGGCTCAGGATGATTCCTGAAGTCCCCGGCAGAGTATTTGCTCAGGATGATTCCTGAAATCTCCAGCAGAGTTATTGGTTCAAGATGATTCCTGAAGTCCCCGGTGGAGTTGTTTGTCCAAGATGAGTCTTGAAGTCCTCAGCAGAGTTGATTCACCCAGAATGATTTCTGGATCCCCGAAGCAGAGTTACTTGATAGTTCTCCAGAATCCCCGGCGGAGATGTGTCATCCCCAGCAGGTTGTTGAGCAGAGAAGTTGAAGTTTCCCTTGGAGACTTGATGATTGAAGTCCGGTAGTAGTGCCAAATCTCCTGACTTACTGACGAAGTCCAGCTGCAATGACGAAGCAGTTCTCTCAGCTGATGCGGAGTGCCTGACGGCTAAAGGTTGTATATCCTTAGCGGTTCCTGAAGGATTAAGGATTCCCTTGATGACTTGAGGACAAAGATCTACAGCAAAATCAGATGATCATCCTGACGAAGATTTAAGATTGGACCCTTCACGAATTACCGTGTGACCAATTCCCCAGCGAGTTGCCGTGCAACTGTCATGCTCAGTTTTGAAGATGTTCCTACCAATCAGAGTATCGTTTACCTGTGTGGTTGGCAAATCGCCAATTACCGTGTAACCGGTGATCCCTTGATGATTCGAGGACGCAACGATATTAGATAAATCAGAGAATCATCCTGATGGAGACTCAGATCAGTTTTTCTCCAACTAGTTGTCGTGCAACTATTGTTTCAGTTTCCGAAGATTTGTTCCATCAGAGTACCGTGTACTTGTGTAGTTGGCAAATTTCTGGGTTTGTTGGTATTCAACCGCCTTTTACCTTGATTGTTTGAGAGCTGTTCGCATCTCACCCAGTCAGGTCCAAGCCGTTTTAATAGGGGCAGCTGTTGCACCCCAACATTTATTCACCTAGCTTATGTTTCATTTCATTCACATTAGCATTATCATTTGCATTTCATTGACATGTATGCAGGAGATCAAGAGGTATGATTACCAATCAAGAGCTATACAAGACTATGAAGCCAGCTAAGAAGATTATTCAGGTGTTTAAGGTTTGATATCCTTATCAGAGAAGTTAGAAGATCCTCAGAGAGAATGATTGAAACCAAGAGTGTGTGTCTCCTAACTTGAGAGTTGTGGGAAGTCATCAGATGATTCTAAGGCTATGGAGATGGGCTTGAGGTCTTGAGAGAGCTCATGAGAAGGTTTAAAGATCACTTTGAGGCCTAGACAGGTCATTATGCAAGATTGAGAAACTTCAGCCATGAGTGGTGCAATTAGGGTTTGAGTGGGTCAACCCTAAGTCAACTGATGATTTGGAGAAGGTTGAGACTTGATCCAAGAACCAAGTGATCATGGATTGATACATTGAAATGTTATAAGGATGATTCCAAGGTTAACTCATCATGATTGGAGAGCTTGAGAAGTTTCAAGCTAGGGTTTCTAAGGCTTGACAGTGTAAAATCCCCTGGTTTGACCCCTATCTTCAAGACTATTTAACTCAAGATATGATCTTCATCTCATCTTGACCCCAACATGATTGTTGTAGAGCATGGTCTTAGCTTTAATTTGAGTACTAGAAGTCCTTGATAGGATTTGTAGAGCTCAAGTTATGGCTTTGACAAGTTACAAGTCATCTGAGGTATGTGAATTTGAAGCTTAAAAGTTACCCAACTTGCATGAAATGTTTTCCCAAGAAGGATGATTCCTATGAACCTTTGGTCAACATGAATGTTGTTCCTTATCCTCTTAGATTTCTAGATAGTACTAGAAGTCCTTGACAGGATGTGTGGAACTCAAGTTATGGCTTTGACAAGTCAAAGGTATTTTGGGAAGTTGTGATTATGGGTCATTTATGATTATAGGTCATTTTCACCAACATAGACACCTCAAATGAAATTTTGTTCAACTATAAAGTTGCTCAAAATAGGGTTTTAACCTTGACCAAGCATCAAGGAGGCATTGAAATGGCTCAAGGAAGAATGTGGTTCAAGGAATTTTGAAAAAGAAAGAATTAAAGGCATTTAATGACCAAAAATTGAAATAATTCATTTTGTGCCCAAACAAGGTAAAATAATAGGTCATTTTGAATGGAAAAGTTGTTTTAGAAATTTTGGCAATGTTGTAATTTTGGTTTGAGGTCAAATTCATGCACTTCCATTTCATTTCTTCATGATGAAGCAACATAATCAAACTCACACCATTGGCTTGCAAACAAGGAAATTAACATACCAAACTAATTCAATATCTCATGAGATGATGATTGCAAGCATTTTCATGCCAAAAGAGAGCCAGAATCGTGAGTTCCATGAATGACATTTTGAAGAGAAATTGAAATTACAAAATCTCATTTGGGTGGTTACAGAACTTTCTAGATGATTCCAATGAGTTCTACATAAGCATTAGAGTGTGTTCAGCCATTTTTTTTTGGAGAAGATTGAGCCCTGAAGCAGAGAGTGAGGTTGAAGTTTCACAGCTGCAAGTTGGAATCGGTTTCTGATTTCAAGGCAAAATCAAGGAAAAGTGAAGGTTGCATTAGCTTCAGAAGGTGATTTAGAGTGAATCTGCATCATCTTGAAGGTTAAATCGAGCAAGAAGTGCATCTGTTACAAGCTCAAACACAGGTTTTAACTTCTTGAAATTTCTCGCTAATTATGTGTTTTCAGTGAACTAAAAGCATGTGGTTAGGTTCCCCTATTGACATAGATGGATTTAGGATGATCAATTGCAACTGTAGAGACAATTTAGGTGGAAGTTCATTTTCGGTTGAGATTGTTATTTCAAGATTTAGGCGTTTTGAGGATGAATTAATGGCATGGTTGAATTGCTTATGAAATTTTGAGAAAGATTCGTTCAGACATCGTGGCAAATGGTTAAGTGTAGATGAAGTTAGGGTTGTACAGGGGTGGCCGGAAAAGCCACCGGCGACGTCTGGTTCGCGCGCAGGTTTTAGGTTTGAAATGAGGAAGATGAAATCCTCACCCTCCATTCATGTGGAAGACTTGACTCAGTCTATGGATCCAAGCGCTCATGATGAGCCACGTACTCCTTCCCACACAACGCTGCGTTTTGATAAGTGCCTGGTTTGCTTCAGTGTGTAGACCAAGAGGGAACGGGTTCGAAACTTGGTGTGTATGCATTTCTTTTTTCAGTTTGATAATTGAAGATGAGTTGAGGCGTGTGGGCTTTGGACTGAGTGCTACTCACGCCCCCCTCTGGGCCCAATCCAGGATTTAAACTTGACATCTTTGCTATTTGCCACGCCAGTTTTATTATTTTCTTCTTATTTTCTTATTTTCCATCATTTTGCATAGTTTAGAAAATAACTCATAAAAAATAGGAAAATAATCCAAATTGATCCAAGTTTTTTCCCCTGACTCATGAATGAGTCTAGAATTTTATTGAATTTAAAGATTAGGAATTCATGCATTTGTGATTTTAATTGCATTTTTTACATTTTAATTGATATTAAAATCATTATGGTTGATACCTTGTTTTGCTGAATTTTGTTTGATCATTTAGTGATGATTCTTGGTCTGATTTTTTATGTGTAGCTAGCATAGATATGCATGTTCCCCTAGTAATTTTCTCACATTTTTGTGATGAAATTAGGTAGTGTTTTTAAGTTGAAACTTTAGGTGCTCTAGTTTTAGGGTTTAACCTTAGTACCTCATTGTCGCTTCCGCGAAAATAAGGTGCCGGCAAAACAGAAGAGTCGCCACCTTTTGTTATTTATCCCTCGGAACAGGAAAGGAAACGATCAGAAAAACCTGACGAAAAGGTATAAGACAAGGTCATCACAACCGTTGTCTGGGTTCGAGAGTCGGTTACGCAAGGGGAATGAGAAAAGAAAATGACTCAGCAAAGCGTCGCGCTTTATGCCTACGTATTCTCATCAGAGAATGAGAAATCAGAGTCAACGTAGTTCGACCTACTACGGGTTATGGGGAAGGTGGCTCGCCAATACATCAATATTGTGCCTACGTACTCTCAATAAGTATGAGAGATCAGAGCTTACGTAGTTCAGGATAATACGGATTACGGGGATTCAGATTCATCTGTTTTATCGAGTAGGGTTAAACAACAGTTCCAGCAGTTAGGGACAAAGCCTGTTTGTGTTGGCGCTGAAGTTTAACGACACTCTTTTCTTCAGAAAAGCTTCCTTTGAATTATGGGCCCACGGGACAAAAAGGTTTGAAGTTTGTTTTCTGTCTTTTACGGAAGAAGTGTTTTTTATTGTGTTTGCAATTTCAATCGCACTAAAGACTATGACCTGAGAGTGAATGCGTCGCATGTCACCCAAAGGGTGCCATACTAAACATCCAGACTGTTGGAAAGAAACTCTCCACCAATCCTTCCTCAAATAGCTTAAGGCTCGTAACGTACGAAAGAAATCATTCATGATTACTGTATCTTAATTTGTTCTGAGATGAGAAGAGAACAGGCTCAACTAAGGGGAGACTATCAAGCCCTAATGTTATCATGCCGAGGATTCATCCTATAGTTAAAGTTTGAAACAGGGAACTCCTAGAAGTTATCATGCATAGGTTTCAACCTAAAGTTCTATCATCATTTCCTTATCAAAGGAAATGAGAGTCCTAAGGGATCATGTCAATGATACACAGAAACAGATAAAGCATCAGCTTAAACGGTAAACAGATAAACAGTAAACGACTGTAAAATGCATGCAATGCAAGTGAGGGAGGAAATGTGTGTGGGGTATCAGCCTCCACAAGCTCATCTCAACCTCAAGCCAGGATGAATAACTGCAATCATACAGAGGAAGTAAAGTGCTATCAAGCAAGATATAAATGACTGTAATCATACAGAAGAAAATGGAATGCTAACAAGCAAAATAAACCACATGGGCAAGGGAGAAGGGCTCTACCGAATACCCGTAAGCAAAGCCATACAGTAACAATACAAGCAGAGGGAGCAACTCAACCTCTAGTGCAATCATGCTCCTAATTAAAGTTAGTCTAATCATGGACTTATTCTAATGCATCAAGCAAGTTAAACAAGGCACATCAGCAATACAGAAAAGAAAACAGACAAGAAAGAAACAGATCAACAGCTTCCTACTTTCAATTCAAGCTTCAGCTCTTCTAACATCAATCCAGTCTTCAGACTTCAACCACCCTTCAAGGATATCAGCTTCACTGGCAAGTATCAACTTGCTTCTCCAGGTTTCAACCCATCAACATAAGTTTCAACTTATCCTCCTTCTTCAAGCTTCAGCTCCTTATTCAATTCCACCTTCAGGCTTCACTCTTAACTACAAGTATCAACTTGATTCCTTCAGGCTCTCAAAGCATCAATGTAAGTATCAACTCATCCTCTATTCCTCAAGCCTGAGCTCTACACTCAATCTCAATTGAATCCTCTTCATGAGTATCAGCTTAGTTCTCAAGCTTCAACTCTCCTTGCTTTGCCAGTCTCAACTTGGTCTTCTCCTCTTACAAGCTTCAGCTTCTCAGAGTAGTCTTCAATCACATGAGAGTGTCAACTTCATCCTTCAATTCTTTAAGCCTCAGCTCTTCATTCAATCTCCATTGGGTCTTCAAGTATCAACCTGTTCTTCTTGCTCTTCAAGCTTCAGCTGCAATGGCAATGCTCAAGGAATCATCCTCTTCCACACTCTTCAATGAAGTTATCCTCTTCAAACTCAAGTCCAACATCTTTCAAGATACTCAAACCAGAAGACAATTGATTTAACAAGATGAGGGGAAATGATAAACAACTTACTGACAACCAAAGGAAGCCTGTAAGGGTTCATCATTATGAGAGACTGGTTCCCTCAAAGTTCTACTTCCCAGATAAAGCCACTCATCCCTCCAAAGGAGGGATGTGAATATCTTGGAAGGACTTTTGGTCATTGGGAGGAATGGAAGCACAATATGCTTTCCATATTTGAGAAAGAAATCATTCTAACTATAAGGCTCTCCCTATGTTTCCTAACTCCTAAACCTTCATCAGACACCTTCAGGCACAAGCAACTCCTAGCTCCAAGCAACTTCAAGCAACTTCAAGCATCCTTACCTTGTCTTCAACTTATCTTCAATCTCAACCAAAGGCAAGCCAAGCAAAAACCCTAATCTAAGGGGACCAAGGAAGTTAAACTAGTTGAATTAGTAAGTTAGGATCACCTAAAACCTAGTACTAAAGTTAGTCCTAACTAAAATAATAAAACCAATTATAAAATCCTACAAAAATATCTATGGGAACCTAGGTCAATCATGACTCTACCATATTAATTTCAGAGATCAAATCATCAAATTAGACCTAGAACTAAAATCTACATTACAAGGTGTCAAACCTAAACCCTAAAAGGAAGCACCTAAATATCAATCTAGAAAGCACATCTATTTTCATCACAAAAATGTGAGAAAAATTCTATGGGAGCATACATTTCTAACCTAATCACACACAAAACATTAGGCTCAAAATCATCACCAAGTGATCACACTAAATTCCACGAAATTGGGCATCAAACATAATCATTTTAATATCAATTAAAATGTAAAATTCCCATTAAATCAGAAAATACATGAAATGAAAATATTTTTTCTCTAAAAAATACTAGACTCAATCATGAGTAAAATTCAAAAAGAATGGGTTTAATTGGATTAATTTTAAATTTATTATGAATTTTTCAAGAACCATGAATAAAATGAAAATTAAAAGAAAATCAAATTAAAATAATAACACGCGCGGTGCGGATAGCAACAAAACACAGTTCAAATTATGGGTTGGGCCATCAGGGGGTGTGAATATCACTTAATTCATTAAGCCCAAAACACTGAATAAATGAAACGTTGTGTTTCGTTTCTTCAGATCCTTCACAAATCAAGTTTAAAATGTGGCCGTTGGATGAGCTCCCAGTCAAAGGTCCAACCATGATCCAATGGTGTTCTGATAATCTCCTACCTTTTGAATGTCTGAGCTTCGCGCCCAGCTCCGGCCACCGCCGGTGGTGCTCCGGTCGTCTTCCCCAACCCTAGTTCTCTCTACAGGCCTCCATTGCAAATGGTCAAAACATGAATCTTGTCCCAAATCTTGTCACGAGTTCAACCATACCCTTAGCTTCCTCTGAAACCTCAAGATTCACCATATCTAATCCTCAACCGAAAATGGTAATTCCCCTATTTTGTCTCTAATTCTCCACTTAACTATCTGAAATCCATCCTACACCATTCTACAATGAATCTAACACCTTAATTCAACCTAATTCTACCTAGATCATGCTATAGGAAGAAAGTTACCAACCTGAAAATCTTGGATGAACAGATGCACGAAACCTCCACTTTAAGCTCTCAAACCTTCCAAAATCATTCAGTGTATCACGTTCTTGCTTCTGTATGCAATAATCTTGATGGAAAATGCCTGGAACTCCAAATTCGATGATGACTTGCAGGTGCTGAAAATCAGTTGCTCATCCACGATTCAGCCATGGATTTGCTTGGGATTTGCTACGGAAACACTCACACACATCCAAGAAAGTTGTTAGGATAAAAAGAAATGATCAAAGTGGTGTAGAATGCAGAAATCGATTCCAACTTGCAACGAACAAAGTGCAATTGCAAAACCTCTTCTCTCAATCAATTCTCACCAACCCTTCTCTCAAACCCCTTCTAATCAATATATAGAACATGTTGGACCTCTCTAGATCCTTCTGGAATTATCCAAGGAGAAGTTGAGTTTCTCATGTCATCCAAAATCTCATCTCATGCCATACTCACCCCAATTCTGTTTCCCTTGGTGCAGCAGCTTGTTCTCATCCCAAAATCTCCCCAAGTGAGATATTAGAGGTGTTTAGCTTGCAAAAAGCCTTGCTCATGCCTTGATTTTGAGTTTTGCAAATGTTGCTTAATATGCAAGTAACCACTTTCCAAAGCAAGTCCATAAATTGAATCTCAAATCAAAAATGTGGCTAAACCAATGTTCTTAAAATGTTTTCTAGAGTCAAAATGATATATTACATGCCATGGTTTGGATGTGTAGGTTGAAAATATCAATTTCCAACTTGGGTTTATTTAACTTATGCCCTTATTTTAGGTCATTTTTGCAACTTTGAGCTACAAGCCTTTCCATCATCTCATGACCTTCTTACTAGCCTTAAAACATCATTTTGAACAAGTTTTATGTTGAAGATTTTTCCATTTGAAGCTTGGAAATAGGAGTTATGGCCTTATGGTTGAAATGACCTGTAATCTCCAAATGACCAAAATGCCCTTGACTTGTCAAAGTCATAACTTGAGTTCTACAAATCCTATCAAGGACTTCTAGTACTCTCTAGAAAGCTAAGAAGATAAGGAACAACATTCATTTTTACCAAAAGTTCATAGGAATCATCCTTCTTGGGCAAAAGTTTGATGCAAGTTGGGTAACTTTCAAGGCCCCAGATTCACATACCTCAGATGACCTGTAACTTGTCAAAGCCATAACTTGAGCTCTACAAATCCTATTAAGGACTTATAGTACTCAAATTAAAGCTAAGAGCAAGCTCTACAACATTCATGTTGGGGGCAAGATGTGATAAGAATCACATCTTGAGCTAAATTTCCTTGAAGATAGGGGTCAAACTAGGGGATTTTACACTGTCAAGCCTTAGAAACCCTAGCTTGAAACTTCTCAAACTCTTCAATCATGATGAGTTGACCTGGGAATCATCCTTATAACATTTCAATGCATCAATCCATGATCGCATGGCTCTTGAATTAGGTCTCAACCTTCTCCAAATCATCAGTTGACCTAGGGTTGACCCAGTCAAACCCTAATTATACCACTCATGGCTAGGTCTTCTTAATCTTGCACAATGACCTATCTAGGCTTTATGAGGGCTTTCAAGACATCTCATAAGCTCTCTCAAGGCTTCAAGTCTACATTCATGGCTTCAGAATCATCTGAGGTCTTTCCACAACTCTCAAGTTAGGAGACACACACTCTTGGTTTCAACCACTCTCTCTGAGGATCTTCTAACTTCTCTGACAAGGATATTAACCCTTAATCATCTGAACAACCTTCTTGGCTAGCTTCATAGTCTTGTATAGCTCTTGATTGGTACTCATACCTCTTGATCTCCTGCATACCTGTCAATGAAATGCAAATGATAATGCTGATGTGAATGAAATGAAACATAAGCTAGGTAAAGAAATGTTGGTCAAATTTTGGGGTGCAACAGCTGCCCCTATTCAAATGGCTTGAACATGACTGGGTGAGAGGCGAACGACTCTCAACCAATCAAGGTGCGAGACGGTTGAATACCGACAAACCCGAAAATTTGCCAACTGCACAAGTACACGGTACTCTGATGGGAACAAATCTTCGAAAACTGAAATACTAGCTGCACTGCAACTAGCTGGGGAATTGCTCACACGGTAACCGGTGATACATGGTCGACCATGCCGTCAGGCATCAAGATTCCTCGGGAATCATCAGGTCAACAATCAAGTTAAATCATGTCGTCGGGCATTCAAAGCAAACTTTCGGGCATCAGCCGAACTTCATCAGTAAGTCGGGAATAGAATTCTCGGTCAATCATGAACCAGTTGGGAATATCCAACTTCTACCATCAGGCACTCCGCCTCAGTTGAGAGAACTGCTTCGTTAATACGGTTGGACTTCAATCATCGAGTCTTCGAGGGGAAGTTTCAACTTCACTATTCAGAAACCTGCTGGGGATGACGCATCTCCGCTGGGGATTCTGGAGAACTATCAAGTAACTCTGCTTCAGGGTCCCAGGAATCATTCTGGGTGAGTTAACTCTGCTGAGGACTTCAAGAATCATCTTGGACAAATAACTCCGCTGGGGACTTCAAGAATCATCTTGAGCAATAACTCTGCTGGAGATTTCAGGAATCATCCTGGACAAACACTCTGCCGGGGACTCTAAGCATCAACTTGAGCAACCAACTCTGGCGACTGCACTGGGGATTTTAAGAATCATCTTAAGCAAACGACCTTGCTGGGAAATTCAAGAATCATCTTGAGCAAGCGACTCTGTGGAGGAACACCTGTAAAACAAGGACGGTAACGACCTAGCTCATGTTTAGTATGCATATGTTTGACTATGATGCAATGCTCCACGCGGTGGAAATGCTACGCATTTATGATAGATGCTATGCAATCATGCAAAATGCTGCGACCCCGTCAGCAAAATAAATGCTGAAGGAAGAATCCTCCTGTCAAGGAGAAAGAACCATTCTGGTGGAGAAAGGAATCATCCTGCCACAGAGAAAAGATCACACCAATCTCAAACGGACTCCGCATGGGGAAGCAAACTTCAGTTGACTGCTGCAGGGGAACGAAGCTCTATGAGAACCCCAACCTGCTGAGGAAAGTGATATCAATCACAGAGATAAACTACACGGCCTTCACGGCTAACCTTCCTGGAGGTAACGACTCCGGCGGGGAAATACGGTATCAGCTATTCAACATTCTACTGGGGAAAACCACTCATGGCCCGAACGACTTCCAAGGACTCGACTCTCTTGGGGATCTGCAAACTCGGCTGGAGAAGAAGGAATCATCCCACTTATAGGGGAGAGTACGACTCTGTAGGGAATCTCAATTCTGCTGGGGACTTCAGTCTTGAACCATCAATTGCTGCACACTTCAGTATATGACTCAGCTGGGGAGACGTCATTCCTTCAGGATGCATCTGATTGGGGAGAGAATCTTCTCTGTCTGGGGAAACACATGTCAATGCTTACGATCTCACGTTCAGACTCTGCGGGGAGGGACTGCTGAACTTTGCTGGAGAAGGAGGAATCATCCTGCTTAGGGAGCGCATACGGCGTACTGTCTGGTACATGCTACACCTGCACCAACACAAACAAACATACAAGATACCCTTCTCAAAGGGACCTATCAAGGTTATCATCTTGTGACAATGTTTGAGTAATTCATTGTTTCAACAATCAGTGGCCTAGGCCAGTAAGTTTATGTATGCGCATTTTGTTAAAAACATCGGCGTTCTTTTTCGCAAACAAAACAGATAAATGCTAAACAGACAAACAGAATTGCTGAATAGTATACATTTTATTGATAACGAACCCCTGAATGGGTAAAAATGTTTTACAACAGATGGAAGCTCCTGGAATGAGGAAGCCGCGCAAAAATAAAACATAAATATACAACAGTATATACAAATGTCGGCAACGAGGTGTAGACGAACACCATGAGTTGATCCCTCTATGACCCACTCGACTTCGATACTTCTCCGACGCTTCAGCTTCAGAAAAGATTGATTCAGATAAACGGCCCTCAGGTCTTCCAAACCACTAGACAAATAAAGTCCACACACGGAACGCAGTCATTTGCTTTTTCAAATCCCTAACTTTTGCCTGAATCGCCCTTCCGGGTTTTCGATTCACCGGGATACCCTTTTTTGCCAAAGTCGCCCTTCCGGGTTTTCAACTTCGCGGGTGTACATTCTTTTCAATTTATATCTGTCGCGGTGAAATTTGGATACCAAACTATTGATTAGTTTGAATCGTTAATTCAATTTGCAACCGAACTTTGATTTGTCCAAAGGAAGGGATAAAGATCGAAATTCCCACAATGCAATGCAAATGCAAGGTTAGATTGTTTAGGTTCGGGGGTTGGTTAAACTTAGGGAAGGTACTAGCATCCTAAGTTTCTGTAGTACTCTACAGGAACTTCTTGTTTTATGTTTGTTTACTGCTATGTGTTTATCTGCTTAAGGGATTAGAGACCTAAGGGTTTATATTCTAAGTATACTCGATAAGATGTCGCATCTTATGCCTACATATCCTTACGGGAGTGGAATCAGAGTATGTTGTAGTTCACCCTAAAGGGTTAGAGGAGCTCTTTGACTGTGGTCAAAGTTCCTACGGGTTTAGGGTAGTTGATTTGATTGGGTTTAGGAGAAGAGACGAGTCTTCATGTTAAGGGAGATGTAACCACCACAAATGTAAAGGGGTTGTAGGAAATGGTCTTTGCATCGTCTTAAGAAAAGGTCTTAAATACTCGGATGGTCGCCAAGTATGCCTTTATCGCTCTTAAGGCAAAGTTCCTACGTGTTTGATGGTATTGTTGTGGAGGTGGAGATTATATCTCACTTAATATGATTAACATCTACTCTCTAAAATGTGTTTGAAAAGTTGTATTGTTGATTGTTTTGTTTCTATATTGTAAAGAGAAAGACAAGGTCCTTCCTATGGGGTAGGTTCTAAACTTAAACGATCAACTTGAAGAATCAAGGATCGAAGGGAATATGATGCAAATGTAATGCAACTACACACAACGTTGAATTGTGTGTAGGTTTTTCCTTTGGACGGATGCGATGCGATAAATAGATGCGGTAATGTGAATAACGGTGAAATAAATTGCGGAGATAAATTGCAGAAAATAAATCCATACACATACGCATGAAAGTGCTTGAAGTGTGTGAGAGTGAAAGGTGTCGTGAAGTGTACGATTGGGTTGTATGTTTACGCGGTTGATTGATTTTAACTGTTTGACCTGTTTCAGTTTGAATAGAAAGTTGATTTGATTTTGGATGAAAAGTTGCATCTGATCTTTTAAATAAAAGTTATATTAATTATTATCTTTATTTTATTTATAAAAGTTGTATAAATTACTTGAATTGTAAGAAAATGTACTCTTTTAATGAATTTGATTTTATAAAAAGGGTTAAATTAATTATGTTAATTTTTAAATAAAAGGTTTTATTATTAAATATTTAGCCATTAAATTGAATTATGTTATTTTAGAAAAAAAAAAGTATAATAGGATAGTTGTTAAATAAATTGGTGTATATATAAAAATATTTAATAAATAAAAGGTTGTAGTAATTATTATTTTAATTTAAAAAAAAAAACTGATTATAATAGGTATTTAGTTAATTATTAAAAAAACTAAGATAAGATTTAATTAAATTAAAAAACTGGGTTAATTAACGAAAAAAGAAAAAGTGACTAAACACATTATAGCAGATTAATTAGGATTTAAGAGACAATTAGAGGTTTAATTAGGTTAATTAAGTGATGGTTAGTAGGTGTGTGGTGGTGTTAGTGATTAATTATTAAATAACAATCATAATAAACAAAACAGAGAGGGAAAAACGGTGGAACCCTAGGCTCCTTCATCCCCAAATCGAATCCTTCCGTTCGTCTCTAATTCCTCACCAAACTTATCGAAGCCCTGCAAAAAAACAAATATCAATTCTGAATTGGAACTTAAAATGAGGAACACGTTACCCCTTTGTGGAAACTGATGAAGTGTTCGAGGTGAACAATGATCTACGATTCACGCCGGAGCCGTTGATTCCTTGGTTGAAGGTGACGGCAATAGCGACTTCCGGTATCGATGTGAACGGATTTGAGGGCGATCGAAGATAAGTTTCTCAGATTTCTGTATAACCTTTAGTTTAGGATTTTCAATTTGAGGTTTCTGAATTTGTGGAATTTCTGGCTGTATGTGTATGTGCTTGGTGCGAATCTCTGTGTGTTGTCTCCCTTTTGTCGTATCATATCCTTCTCTTTCATATAGGCGGTAGTATGATTCTTTGATTTGAATTTGGTTAATCACAATTGAATGCTGAATGGGGATTTTCCTATTTGGTTATGATCTGATTTGAAAAGTTTCCTCTTTTATCCCAATTTCGCTTAATGCTCGTTAATGAATCCCCAATCCCTGATATGTGTATCAAATCTGTAATAATTTTGGATTGGATATTCTCTGAATCTTTTGTGGGATATTCCTGATTGTTTTTGCTAATTTGATTTGGCGTTCTAGCAGGTGTGGATAACAACAATTTATTTGGGCTGGATGCGCGTGTGAACCCCCATGGAGAGCTGGTGACGAAGGGTGGCGATCTTTAATTCCATAGCAGCTTACAAGAGAAAGAGCCTCCAAGTCCAACATCGGTTACTCCTCTTTATCAAAAGCAAAGGAGTTGAAGACAAAAGGCCAGCAATTTCCTGATCACCAACACCGGCACAATCCTTGATAGATATAGACTTCAGATTGGAGCAGACTTTCCAATGGCTTGTAGACCTTCATTGTGAATGTTAGGACAAGACTCTAACTCAGTAGGATTTGGACAGTTTCTTGCAACTGCAATCAAGGCTTTGTCAGAAATTGAAAGGCATTTGCAAAGGTCTAGCTGGACTAGAAGAGCCACGAGGCTTTGGGTGAGGCGTTGTCGTGGATTTTGCGTTTGTAGTGCATTTGATTCCTCTGTAATTACTTCTTGTTGTGTTTTTCGCAAGGCTTCTGCTGTAGTGCATGGTTGTATTGCATTTCTCAAGTAACTGATAAGCAGCGTATTAACTCGTTGGTGTTTTTCTTCTTCTGTTTTGCAGGTTGCTCAGAAACATAGGAAGTTCGTGTGGTCGGTTGTTTCTATAGTGTCGTACTAAAACCTTCACAATGCTTGTGTTATGTTTCAATTCCATCAGTAAGTTTCCTTTTCTACTTTTTCCAGCTGAACTTCTTGTTTTAGAAGGGAAACAACAACTTCCTTATCCATCAAAATTTGTGCTGCTAACTCAGTTCCTACCAATATGCCAGAAGGAGTTCCGCTTGAGACTCAGCATCTTCTACCTTCTGTAGCTGTAGATCTGATAAGTTTTTTAGCACAAGTATTCAACTTGACGGTGATCTCTCCAACCTCCACTTCTTTCCTAGTACTCATAATTCTATTGCTTTCGTAGTCGCGTTGAGGTCCTATTCTTCTTTCGCAGGCATTGATATTGAGTTGGTTTTGAAGGCTTGGCGAGATAGGGTGAGATAATGTTGCTGCTGCTTTCGCAATGGTAGTTAGATCGATTGTTGTATGTATAAATAATGATGCTCGCATGAAACTGAACATAACCTCTTATAATTTCTTAATCAGTTCTTTTGATGGTTTCAAGTGTTTGATGATGGAGCCTAGAAAACTGCTGTGAGATATCCTTCAGGCTGTTGCACGTCAGAGTATCCCGCCGACAGTGAATTAACATCTCTACCAACGATAGAATTCTCTCGTGGCCTTTTGGATGTTTCGTGAACTTATGAGGTGATGAATCGTGCCCATTATAATGTTTAATTTCAGCTTGGGAGGAACGAAGCAGGTCTCACGATTTTCCATGTGGCTGCAGGGGTACTGCTCGCCGTGTTTTGCTTTGAGGAGTTTGAGTGTCGGTCCTTGAGGATTTTAAGTAGTATGACTGTTATGACTTATTGGTTTTGAATTGTAAACTGACTTGTGGCCTGGTATCTTTGCTCTAATTTGTGTTGACAGGTTAATTGCATCACTACTGTGGAGTTTGCTAAAAACCGTGGTTAGTTGCTTTTGGTGGACATTAGCATGCGTTTTCGCCTCTAGTAGCAATGCTGAAAATCCTGCTAGGGACGGTCTTGGAATGTAGGAAGCATATCCTAATATAGGATTAAATTTGACTGATGAAAAACGCCCTGCTAATAACTCTGTTTAAACATATGCTACGGCGAGTTTGCTGGGCACTTTCGGCAAGGATAATAACTCCAAAGGTAGAGCAGACTTTCTGCAACCTTCTCAATAGGACTGACTCTCTGTTCAAATGCCAAGCAACAGATGGGTACGGTTCAATAAAAACTTTGATGTTGTCTGTTGGTAAGAATTGCTGGTGTTTTCTGTAGGGATCAGATGTAACATGTAAATAGGTAGTTGTATAGCAATATGATGCTTTGTTCCTGGGACAACAAATATGGCCATCTGCAGATAGTCACCCTCGTGCTCATAAACTGTCAAAACATTACCAGATGACTCAAATAATTGGATATACATTGCTGCCAGTTTTTCTGTTATTGCTTATATGGAAATGTTCTTTGTTGCAGGTTTCCAAATATCCACGAGTCCGTCACAGCACTCCATGCGTGTTAACGGTGACAAATAACGTTGATAGGGAAATATCCTCTGGGTAGGTCTCGGTCTGGTTTTGCTGTGGCAATGCCTTCTTACTCTTGCTATGAGATGCTATGCCTACGTTCCAATAACCTGCTGCTAATTCTCACTTCCATCACAGGTCATGGTCAGGGTGATTTAAGTCCGGAGAATAGGACAATTGATTTAAGCTCTCTGCGGATTGCGGCTTTCGATTCAAAGCAAACCTTAATGGTACTGTGGTGTTATGAAGATCCATGGCAACCATAGCTGCCGGACAAAGCCTGCTCACGTTATACGACCTCGGTAATAATACGCAGCTCGTACACGACTCCCTTCTTTATATTCTTCGGCTGAACTGTCATGATTGGTGATTTTGTCTTCTTTGTGCTCAGGTTGTCAAGGACAAAATGAAGCTACAACTCTCACTACATGGGCCTTCGGCAGACGCTATGAGTCGCGGTAGCTACGGCGAAGTTGATGGGATGAGGAACAACATAGGCTGGTTGTGTCTAACTCGGGGTGCTATCACGTTTCAACTAGGAAGCTGAGCTTGTCCTGCTTGTATTATAAAGACTTGTATAGTTGTAAATAGTTAAAACTTTGAGTTGTAATTCACAGCAGCGAGTATCCCTTGCTTGTATCCAATATGTATAGAAGGAAGTTATCGAAATAAGAAGGCATACGTTTTCAACTCGTAAGCCTTTAGGACTTGAATTCTCTTGATGACTTTGATTTTAGTTTTTGACAATTTTAGATGAAACTTGTGAGGGACTTGTTACTTTTGAGCTTGTAATGAATCTCTCCCTTTAAGATTGGTCCTAAAGTGAGACCTTCAACCCGTGATTTTGAATTCGTGACTTGTATACTCGGATGGCGGATGTACCATGATCATGCTAACAAACCGACAATTTGAAAATCTTAATTTAACGCTTTGATGAAACTATGAAACTCTCAAAGATGGCCAAAATTAATCAAAAATGATGAGCCCAAAACCAAATATAACTTTGCAGCCAAGCCTTAATTGCCGTGGTTTGAACCAAAAAAACTCAGGTCATGACCTTAATGTGAGATAGGTCATAAGATTCATCCCTTCCATCTTCAAAATCAATGCTCTCTGAATATCCCTGATATGCTTGTTTGTAAGAAAAGGTATATCTACATTTGAAATCTGTATACCTGCACACACTTGTTAGCCATAATACGCATACAAAAGTAAAAAGAGAACACGTAGAAAGAAACGAAGGATGTGGAATCTTAAGGTCAAAAAATTAGGGTGCAACAGATGCCCCTATTTAAGTTACTTCTATCCGGAGGTATGAAGATTGAAATCTTCGTCTCGACGAGATAGGAGGGACTTAAATACAAACATAGCGCAAATTTTTGGCCCTAAGATACCACCGAATGCGTATGATATGCGATGATATGAAAATGCTAGACGGACGGTACTGTGAGGAGACGAGGTCACAAGGGATGAACTGGACACGACATGCTAGACAGAAAAGCAACAGACCCAACAAGGCGGGACCCTCCGAGGACAGGGATTAATCATCAACGGGACATCTCCAGAAGTGTAACGGTAACTCATACATCAAGGATGCAGTGATTTTGACGATTTGTGATCGAAAGCTACTTTTACTACCAAGGTGGTGGTCAATAGTAACTCAAAATGGATCTTTTTGATTGGGCGCAATGTATTCTTCGCCATTTTTTTTATTATTTTATTTTGTGTATTATTTTATTACTTTGTAATCCAACTGAAAATAGTAAAATGTAGGATGAACCTCCCCATCGCTTTATGTTGTGGAAACCATGAACGGGTCTCAATTCTGTAGATGTAATTGTAGTTGTAATTGTAGTTTGTAGATTGTAAATGTCGTTGTAAATGTAGAACTTTCCCTTGCGTCATGGTATGGGAACCATGAGCTGGTCTCAGTCTCTGAAGTAGAACTTCCCCTTGCGTCATGGTATGGGAACCATGGGCTGGTCTCGGTTCCTGATGTCGAACTTCCCCTTGCATCATGGTATGGGAGCCATGACCTGGTCTCGGTTTCTGATATCGAACTTCCCCTTGCATCATGGTATGGGAACCATGAGCTGGTCTCGGTTCCTGATGTCGAACTCCCCCTTGCATCATGGCATGGGAGCCATGAGCTGGTCTCGGTTTCTGATATCAAATTTCCCCTTGCATCATGGCATGGGAGCCATGAGCTGGTCTAGGTTCCTTCCCGAAATGATGAGAACTCGTGAGAGCACCTTCATAGGGGGTTGTGATTTTGTAGATTGTAGATGTCGTTGTAGACTGTAAATGTAGTTCGCTGTAGAACCCTGTGAGTGTTGTTCGTTGTAGAACCATGTAGATGATAAATGTTGTTGATGTAGTCTGTAATGTACTCTGTTGTAAATGTGATTGTAAATGTAGATGTAATCTGTTGTTGAAGAACTGTAAATTGTAATTTGTTGATGTAATCTTGTAAATGTAGAGTTTGTAGAATATGCACCGGGGATCTTCAAAGGAGTTGTAAATCGGTTGACCTGTGGAGTGTCCTCTTGTAAGGAGATATGTCGTTGATAGAACTCATAATGAACTCTCTGGGGAAGGTCATTTTTGAGGAGTATCTTTGTTGTAATTGTAAGATATGTGAAATTGTTGTAGCAGAAGACCTCAAATGGGGAAGTATCTGTAATGTCCTCTGTTTTGACTTGATAATCCGGAAATAGTCCACTGGGGGAGGACAGATTGTCTTGAGGAAATTGTTGTTTGTCATTTCGAGAATAAATCTGCCCAAAACTAGTTGCTCAAATAAAGAGATCTTCTGTCTTTCAGCTGTAAGTTGTTGAGTGGATCTTGTAATGTTGTTGAAGAAACGTTGTGTCTTCAAATAGTGATTCTCATAATGTTAAAGTGCAAAATAAATGCACTCTTGACTTGTGTTCAAAGCTGGAAATGTTCATAGTGTGAGTGTCAAAGACCGAAGTTCAATTCGGGAAATAACCGAAGAGAAACTGTCAAGCAAGACTCAACCATAGAGGCATAAACTCCAATGGGAATGTACTGAAACAACTGTCTTCCACGAGGATCGAACTTCGTGGGGAAATAGAAATATTGAGTTTTTTCTGCTTAGGGCTGACAACTCTATTTGGAAGGAATAAGACACGCCCAAACACCCAAGGGTAAACGCGATCAAAAAGGTAGAGTAAAACACACACAAAGATGCACAAGTGCAAATGTTATGCTATCTACTTATATGATATGCGTATGCTTATGCTGACAAAACAGACGAAAGCAATGACCGAATACAGGATAAACGTCTCGAAACAAACATCCGACCAATCTTCAAAGATAGAAGTACCACTGAGGGTAGATGGAGGTACCCAAACCGAAGTTTCATAGGGGATAAAATAAATATCCTGGGTCGTCGTAGTTGTTGAACATGTTGGGGTTGAGCTTCTTGAGGATGAAATATACATCTTTTGCTCCAATCTTCAAATGCCCCAAGTCACATAGTTTAAGAGAAAAGTCTCGAGAGGATTTTATAGAAAACATGATGTCTAAATGCCCCATTGTTTTCAAACTCTCGGAGAGATTCGCCGAATCTCGACGTAACTGCCCCTGATTGGCGGTAAGTGAGTCCTTGAATTTTTTCTAGTTGAACCCAAGACTTGCGCGGATGAAATTTTCTTGGGAAGAATGACTTGCCCCAAGTCAGCAAAGTCTTCAACTATCATCATCAATGTCTGTATGTGGTCTTTCTAAGATGTCAAGCGTATTTAGCACGTTTGAAATATCCATTTTGAAATGGTTAATGCAACACGCGTTTGTCTTGAAGTTTTGAAAAGGGGTATCGCAATAACTTGTGATCGAAACCACTAGTTAGGATACAGATTGAACATTATTTATAAAGCCAATTTAATTTGAGCATAGCTCAAGGAGTCAGGAAACAATATCTCATCGAGTATGCTTTCAAACTAACCTTACTTCAATTAGGACTTTGAGGGTCGTATATGGGTTTAATTTATGACTGATAAAATGGAGGAATAAAGGGTTAGTATATTTGTGCCCACCCAATTTTTGAAGATGTTCATTATTTTTGATATTACCCTGCCCCAGGTTAAGAAAATGAGGTTGGAAAGGGTTTGGGAGAAAAAGAATGGATCCTCAATCAAGGTTTTAAAAGGAAAAGGGCTGACTATTTTGGTGTTTAGGAGGTTTAAAATAATGCCTTACATCATCAGTGGGGTTTTTATTCGAAGCTTACAACAAGAGATCATATGTTTTACTTCATCATCCTCCTTTCAATTCTCTGTCAGAGCAAGAGAACGGGTAAAAGTCGGCATTATAAATAATTTTGAAAAACTATTTGAGTGAAAACGAATGGATTTCTTCAAGACAAACAGTTATTGCATTACTTATTCAAAACAGAAAGTTCTTACATGCCAAATATGCTTTCAATCAAAGAAATAAACATGAACAAAAATGAAATAAACTTCTTCGGAGAGTCCTTTCTAGGATCTTTATTGTGCTCTCGTGTAGACTGGAGAGACATGCAGAAATGTCTGGTGCGCAGCTTTCAGGCGCGACGTCGATGACTTTGAATCATGCCTGGGGAGGACGAACCTTGTCGAGATAGGGGGCTATCTCGTACATAAGGGACGGAACCCTCAAAGAATAAGACTCTATCTTTGACCAAATTTTGGACGTCTGCTTTCATACTGTAACAACTCTCAATGTCGTGCCCTGGAGCACCTCGATGATACAGGCAAAATCTGTTGGCTTTGTACCAGTATGGAAACTTCTTAGGTACCTTAGGTGGAGCTCTTGTCTGGATATGACCTCTCTGAATTAGAGCTGGAAACAAATCAGCATACTTCACAGGGATGGGATCAAACTGATGAGTTGCTTCTCTTGGAGTATCCAGAGGCATCCTTTGATACCTTTTCCGAAATCGTCGATGCTGTGGTTGATCTGGAGAGGCCAATCTCTGCCTAGGAGGTGGTTGTTGTTCACGCTGAGCGAACATCGCATATTGGTGCTGAGGATGGGGTACCGGAGCTATGAATTCTCTGGAAGGTCCACAGTCATCTTTATTGTCTGGGGCTATACCCAAGTTATGATGGTATTGCTTCACAAAAGCAAATGTTAAGTCTTCCCAAGACTGAATGTGATTCCTTTGTAGCTTCATATACCATGTTAATGGTGCTCCACACAAACTTTCTTGGAAGCAGTGAATCATTAGTTGGTCGTTCCCGAGATAGGCGGTCATCTTCTGGCAAAACATCATCAAATGATACCTTGGACAAATTGTACCTTTGTACACTTCGAAGGCGGGCCTTTGGAATCCCGGAGGGACAACTAGGTTTGGAACTAGGTGCAGGTCATGAGCACGAAAATCAGGCGCACGGTTCCTCTTCATCATTTTCCATCGTTCCTCGAAGTCACGAAATTCATTCTCGAATGCTATAAGCTCCGGATCGTCCATTTCTTTTTCAGCATGAATATTCTGAAAGTCAGCAAGCGGGTTGTCTTGCACAGGCTGAAGTTGCACAGGAACAAAGTTGTCGGAGGGACGGCGAAATGTCGGATTAGACCTTACTCTGAAGCTAGTCATGCGATCCATGTCTTTGTTCTCCTTACTATCCTTTAATGATACTTTTGGCTTGGTCAGATGGTCGAGACGGCGACTGACCGCAAAAGATGGAAAACCGAAATGAGCCACAACAAAGGAGAGACACGTGCACAAATGTAAAATGCCATGCTAAATGCAGAATGCATAATGTAGATGAGACTTCAAGAAACTCAATGTGTTTTTCAGTATTGTAATGTAGGATAATTAAAAAACTTTTTTATTCTTGAAAAACAATGTAAAGCAAAGTACTCTTTTAAGAGTTTATTACAACGAAAGCAAGAGAAAACTTAGAACTCTATCCCACGGTCTTCTCCCTTGTACGGAGCTCCTCGGTCAGCTGATCAATACGCTCCTGCAGCGCCGCTTTCTCGATGATGAGTCGTTCCACACACTCCTTCCAAGCCATGGTAGTTGAGGGGAGATCATCACTGGTAACAGCACTTGAAGAGGTATGAGGAGAAAATAAATCTCCTTGTGCCTTTCTCTTTCTGGCAATTTCTATTTCCGGAGTCTTTTGAAGTCTTTCCTTCTCTACCTTGAGGGTGAAGAACTTATTCTTCCAAGCAGTCCTCAATTTCCGGGCTTCATCTAAAGCAATTTTCACTTGTTCTAATTCATCCTCCTCGAACCAGTCGGGGTCATGAGGAGACAACACTATAGGTTCATGAAAAGGAAAAGGCATCTTGAGATCGAGAGCCCTTTCTCGCACCCAATGTAGATAATCCTCAGAAACAGCACAGCTGGGATATGCCGAAGCAGCTGTTCCTTCCATATCAATATATTTCCATGCATAAATGATGACAGTCTTTAGGTTTAGATCCTCTTCTCCTTTGAAATAGATCTCTTCCAACGAGACTGGGTCGGGCACTTGGATCATAGGGTGTCCAAACTGTCTACGGGCCAAGGCGGGATTGTAAGTTATACATCCTTCTCTTCCAATAAGCGGTACGTTGGGGAATCCTCCGATGCTAGGAATCATAGGCATGCCTCCATAGGCGGGATCATACCAAACAATGTCCGAATGGGTGAGGGTCATAAGTATCTCGGACCATCGAGGTGTTGCTACTTCGTCCCAAAGGGACGGATGCCAAGTCAAACGAGCGATGAACCATGAGTACAGCAAGGCGGTACAACATACAATGTGTCCTCCTCCTTCGGCATTCTTCGAATGAATCGAAAAGTATGTATCAGCGAGCAAAGTGGGTAATGGATTCTTGAGTATGAACAACTTGATTGCATCCATATCAACAAAACTGTCAATTTTAGGGAACCAGAAAGTCCCATAAACCAACAAAGCAAAATTGGCCTCCAGGGTAGGAACCTCCTTTCTTTCAGCATGGTAACGGACTTTTTCGATCAAAAAGTCAGCGGGGAACCCAAGGACTCCTTCCTTGGTGATCAGGTGTGCTTGAACATCTTCAAGACTAAGATGAGTGGCATTTGCAATTTCTTGGTGACTAGGCGTGTCTTCCCTTCCGGTGAATAGAGGTCGAACAGTCACAGGCATCCTCAAGAGTTCTGAGTACTCTTCCAAGGTCGGCATCAATTGGTAGTCCGGAAAAGTGAAACAGTGATACATCGGGTCATAAAATTGAACCAATGTTTCCAATAATCCTTCTTTCATCCTTAGCTCGAGGAAACGGAAAACTCCTCCATATTCTGCTGCGAAGGCAAAGCGATCCTCGACGAGCTCGGCTAGTTCTCTCAAGCTTTCGACGTTGGGACTCTGAAAAGTGTACTTCAGGGTTTCTCTTCTGAAATCCATGATTACAACACCTACAGAACGAAATTGAGTTTCCTGAAGTGAATAAGGGAGAAGAATGCAATGCAAGATGATTAGGACTTTATGGGATTCCTCTTATTTATAGGCATTGCGGTAAAATGAAACGTTTTATTAAATTTGAAACGGACTACATAAATATTCTTTTAAAGAGTCCCAAATAAAAGCTAAATAAAAGCTAATAAAGACACTAAAGAAGCTTTGAATGTTGCTGCTTGAGCTGCTCTTCTAGTTGCGTCTTCTCACGGATAAGGTTGTCCACAATTAGTTTCCAAATGGTGCATTGTGGGTCGGAGAAAAATAAATCCTCCATGACTTTCCTCTTCTTGCAGGGGAGTAGCTCTTCATCCTTCAATTGTAGCTGTTTCTGAAGTTCATCCCTCTCCTTTTGAAGTTCAACCTTCTGCTTCTGACACTCATCATTTTCTGCCACTGCTACATGGTACTTGTTCTTCCAAGATTCCAGCTCATGTTGAGACTTCCTTAAGGACACCCCTAACTTCTCGGCTTCAGACATAAAGACATAAGTGGGCTCTCTCCTTGGAGCTATGGGATCTTGACGGGAATAGGGCATCTTTAGCTTGGTTGCCCTTTTTCTGACCCACTGGAGGTAGGGTTCTAAAGACACACAATTAAGCTTCCCTAGACTTCTCTTCCCCTTTTTGTGTACATTACGCCATGCATTTAGAATCTTTCCTCGGAGTTCCATATCATCTTTGAAGAACATACCCTCTACTTGAACACTCTTGGGAGGTTCCTTCAACGGGTACCCCAACTGTCGACGAGCTAAAATAGGATTGTAGCTGATTCCTCCATCAAAGCTGAGCAATGGCACATTAGCAAAATCACCACAACTATCAATGATTAATACTCCATCATACACTCGGTTGTACCAATCAATGTCGGAATGGGTCAAAGCCATAACTCTTGGAGACCAATGCTCTTTGCCAATGTTTGTAAAAGAGCTAGACTTCGGCAAGTGCGAAATAAACCACTTGTAAAGTAAAGGTACACAGCAAGTAATCATCCCTCCACCACGAAGGTTCCGGAGATGTATAGAGTGATATGCATTTCCCAACAGAGTTGGCACTGGGTTGTTCTTCATAAAGATCTTGAATGCTTTGAGATCGATGAAACCTTCAAAACTTGGGAATAGAAACAACCCATAAACAAGCAAAGCAAAAATTGCCTCAAATGGAGCCTTATTAGAATAATCAGCGTAGAATGAAGCCTTCTCGACTAGGAAACCTGTCTTTAAACCAAGAATTCCATCCTTAGTAACTAGGTTGGCTTTGACGTCAGATACCTTCAAACGGAGGGCTTTAGCAATATCTTTCTCATCAGGGTCCTTTTCCAAGAAGGGAAAAGGAGATTCCTCAAGGACAGGTAGACCAACCAAAAAAGAATACTCTTCCAATGTAGGTAGCAACTGGAAATCTGGAAAGGTGAAACAATGGTAGAGAGGATCATAGAACTGTAGCAGAGTGGCAAGAAGTCCTTCATTCACTAAGCAACCCAACAAAGATATCAGCTTCCCATATTTGTTCTTGAATTCTTCTTGATCTTTGATGAAACCCCACAACTTCTTTAGGTCATCCAATTTGGGACTCTTAAAAGTATATTTCATAGTATGTCTTTTATTTGAAGCCATAGTGACCTACAATGTTCATAAACGAAGGTAAATCCCATGAAGTCCAATGCAGAATGATGCTATATGAATGCAGCAAACACAAGTATTCACATAAGGACATAAAGATAAACAAACAAAAGGGGCACCCTAGGTTTGCAACGAGCATGGAGTAAAGGTGTACCCTTCCCCAAAGGTTTAAGGACTAAAGGTTGTTTGTACCTGCAGAACAAGGTTCTAATGGGACTCAGAATCATCAGCCCATCTATCGGATATTATCAATTTTCCCAATTACTCGAGGATTAATAATATTCTCAAGAGAACTTCTTTTGAGTGTAGCTTCGCGTAGCACTATTTCGGAAGTACTCCCTCATAGTCTCGCACTACGTCCTAATAAAGGCCAAAGTTGGGTTAAGGTAACTACGGTCCTCAATATCATAGGCTCCAAAGTCGAAAATAATGAGTGTCTTTACGATTGCTCGTTCAACAGTACTATTTCGAAAGGACCTCAACTGAGCGGGATTCTCGATTCAACTTAGTAGGGATTCAACTCCATATAAGCCTCCTCGACTATATCACCATCCTATCTTAATTTCTCTCAAGTTCGGGTGTAGAACCTTATCTCACCACTCAAGAACAGTAATCCCAAAAGGAATACAAGAGAAAGCATGTAAACAGTTAATCAAGTAGGCAGATATATAAAGCAGTAAACAAAATAAAATAAGATAGGGAAACCCACTAGAGAGGATTCCCCAGTGAAGTTGCCATTTCTGTCGCGGTGAAATTTGGATACCAAACTATTTATTAGTTTGAATCGTTAATTCAATTTGCAACCGAACTTTGATTTGTCCAAAGGAAGGGATAAAGATCGAAATTCCCACAATGCAATGCAAATGCAAGGTTAGATTGTTTAGGTTCGGGGGTTGGTTAAACTTAGGGAAGGTACTAGCATCCTAAGTTTCTGTAGTACTCTACAGGAACCTCTTGTTTTATGTTTGTTTACTGCTATGTGTTTATCTGCTTAAGGTATTAGAGACCTAAGGGTTTATATTCTAAGTATACTCGATAAGATGTCGCATCTTATGCCTACATATCCTTACGGGAGTGGAATCAGAGTATGTTGTAGTTCACCCTAAAGGGTTAGAGGAGCTCTTTGACTGTGGTCAAAGTTCCTACGGGTTTAGGGTAGTTGATTTGATTGGGTTTAGGAGAAGAGACGAGTCTTCATGTTAAGGGAGATGTAACAACCACAAATGTAAAGGGGTTGTAGGAAATGGTCTTTGCATCGTCTTAAGAAAAGGTCTTAAATACTCGGATGGTCGCCAAGTATACCTTTATCGCTCTTAAGGCAAAGTTCCTACGTGTTTGATGGTATTGTTGTGGAGGTGGAGATTATATCTCACTTAAGATGATTAACATCTACTCTCTAAAATGTGTTTGAAAAGTTGTATTGTTGATTGTTTTGTTTCTATGTTGTAAAGAGAAAGACAAGGTCCTTCCTATGGGGTAGGTTCTAAACTTAAACGATCAACTTGAAGAATCAAGGATCGAAGGGAATATGATGCAAATGTAATGCAACTACACACAACGTTGAATTATGTGTAGGTTTTTCCTTTGGACAGATGCGATGCGATAAATAGATGCGGTAATGTGAATAACGGTGAAATAAATTGCAAAGATAAATTGCAGAAAATAAATCCATACACATACGCATGAAAGCGCTTGAAGTGTGTGAGAGTGAAAGGTGTCGTGAAGTGCACGATTGGGTTGTATGTTTACGCGGTTGATTGATTTTAACTGTTTGACCTGTTTCAGTTTGAATAGAAAGTTGATTTGATTTTGGATGAAAAGTTGCATTTGATCTTTTAAATAAAAGTTATATTAATTATTATCTTTATTTTATTTATAAAAGTTGTATAAATTACTTGAATTGTAAGAAAATGTACTCTTTTAATGAAACTGATTTTATAAAAAGGGTTAAATTAATTATGTTAATTTTTAAATAAAAGGTTTTATTATTAAATATTTAGCCATTAAATTGAATTATGTTATTTTAGAAAAAAAAAGTATAATAGGATAGTTGTTAAATAAATTGGTGTATATATAAAAATATTTAATAAATAAAAGGTTGTAGTAATTATTATTTTAATTTAAAAAAAAACTGATTATAATAGGTATTTAGTTAATTATTAAAAAAACTAAGATACAATTTAATTAAATTAAAAAACTGGGTTAATTAACGAAAAAAGAAAAAGTGACTAAACACATTATAGCAGATTAATTAGGATTTAAGAGACAATTAGAGGTTTAATTAGGTTAATTAAGTGATGGTTAGTGGGTGTGTGGTGGTGTTAGTGATTAATTATTAAATAAAAATCATAATAAGCAAAACAGAGAGGGAAAAACGGTGGAACCCTAGGCTCCTTCATCCCCAAATCGGATCCTTCCGTTCGTCTCTAATTCCTCACCAAACTTATCGAAGCCCTGCAAAAAAACAAATATTAATTCTGAATTGGAACTTAAAATGAGGAACACGTTACCCCTTTGTGGAAACTGATGAAGTGTTCGAGGTGAACGATGATCTACGATTCACGCCGGAGCCGTTGATTCCTTGGTTGAAGGTGACGGCAATAGCGACTTCCGGTATCGATGTGAACAGATTTGAGGGCGATCGAAGATAAGTTTCTCAGATTTCTGTATAACCTTCAGTTTAGGATTTTCGATTTGGGGTTTCTGAATTTGTGGATTTCTGGCTGTATGTGTATGTGCTTGGTGCGAATCTCTGTGTGTTGTCTCCCTTTTGTCGTATCATATCCTTCTCTTTTATATAGGCGGTAGTCTGATTCTTTGATTTGAATTTGGTTAATCACAATTGAATGCTGAATGGGGATTTTCCTATTTGGTTATGATCTAATTTGAAAAGTTTCCTCTTTTATCCCAATTTCGCTTAATGCTCGTTAATGAATCCCCAATCCCTGATATGTGTATCAAATCTGTAATAATTTTGGATTGGATATTCTCTGAATCTTTTGTGGGATATTCCTGATTGTTTTTGCTAATTTGAGTTGGCGTTCTAGCAGGTGTGGATAACAACAATTTATTTGGGCTGGATGCGCGTGTGAACCCCCATGGAGAGCTGGTGACGAAGGGTGGCGATCTTTAATTCCATAGCAGCTTACAAGAGAAAGAGCCTCCAAGTCCAACATCGGTTACTCCTCTTTATCAAAAGCAAAGGAGTTGAAGACAAAAGGCCAGCAATTTCCTGATCACCAACACCGGTACAATCCTTGATAGATATAGACTTCAGATTGGAGCAGACTTTCCAATGGCTTGTAGACCTTCATTGTGAATGTTAGGACAAGACTCTAACTCAGTAGGATTTGGACAGTTTCTTGCAACTGCAATCAAGGCTTTGTCAGAAATTGAAAGGCATCTGCAAAGGTCTAGCTGGACTAGAAGAGCCACGAGGCTTTGGGTGAGGCGTTGTCGTGGATTTTGCGTTTGTAGTGCATTTGATTCCTCTGTAATTACTTCTTGTTGTGTTTTTCGCAAGGCTTCTGCTGTAGTGCATGGTTGTATTGCATTTCTCAAGTAACTGATAAGCGGCGTATTAACTCATTGGTGTTTTTCTTCTTCTGTTTTGCAGGTTGCTCAGAAACATAGGAAGTTCGTGTGGCCGGTTGTTTCTATAGTGTCGTACTAAAACCTTCACAATGCTTGTGTTATGTTTCAATTCCATCAGTAAGTTTCCTTTTCTACTTTTTCCTGCTAAACTTCTTGTTTTAGAAGGGAAACAACAACTTCCTTATCCATCAAAATTTGTGCTGCTAACTCAGTTCCTACCAATCTGCCAGAAGGAGTTCCGCTTGAGACTCAGCATCTTCTACCTTCTGTAGCTATAGATCTGATAAGTTTTTTAGCATAAGTATTCAACTTGACGGTGATCTCTCCAACCTCCACTTCTTTCATAGTACTCATAATTCTATTGCTTTCGTAGTCGCGTTGAGGTCCTATTCTTCTTTCGCAGGCATTGAGATTGAGTTGGTTTTGAAGGCTTGGCGAGATAGGGTGAGATAATGTTGCTGCTGCTTTCGCAATGGTAGTTAGATCGATTGTTGTATGTATAAATAATGATGCTCGCATGAAACTGAACAGAACCTCTTATAATTTCTTAATCAGTTCTTTTGATGGTTTCAAGTGTTTGATGATGGAGCCTAGAAAACTGTTGTGAGATATGCTTCAGGCTGTTGCACGTCAGAGTATCCCGCCGATAGTGAATTAACATCTCTACCAACGATAGAATTCTCTCGTGGACTTTTGGATGTTTCGTGAACTTATGAGGTGATGACTCGTGCCCATTATAATGTTTAATTTCAGCTTGGGAGGAACGAACCAGGTCTCACGATTTTCCATGTGGCTGCAGGGGTACTGCTCGCCGTGTTTTGCTTTGAGGAGTTTGAGTGTCGGTCCTTGAGGATTTTAAGTAGTATGACTGTTATGACTTATTGGTTTTGAATTGTAAACTGACTTGTGGCCTGGTATCTTTGCTCTAATTTGTGTTGACAGGTTAATTGCATCACTACTGTGGAGTTTGCTAAAAACCGTGGTTAATTGCTTTTGGTGGACATTAGCATGCGTTTTCGCCTCTAGTAGCAATGCTGAAAATCCTGCTAGGGGCGGTCTTGAAATGTAGGAAGCATATCCTAATATAGGATTAAATTTGACTGATGAAAAACGCTCTGCTAATAACTCTGTTTAAACCTATGCAACGACGAGTTTGCTGGGCACTTTCGGCAGGGATAATAACTCCAAAGGTAGAGCAGACTTTCTGCAACCTTCTCAATAGGACTGACTCTCTGTTCAAATGCCAAGCAACAGATGGGTACGGTTCAATAAAAACTTTGATGTTGTCTGTTGGTAAGAATTGCTGGTGTTTTCTGTAGGGATCAGATGTAACATGTAAATAGGTAGTTGTATAGCAATATGATGCTTCGTTCCTGGGACAACAAATATGGCCATCTGCAGATTGTCACCCTCGTGCTCATAAAATGTCAAAACATTACCAGATGACTCAAATAATTGGATATACATTGCTGCCAGTTTTTCTGTTATTGCTTATATGGAAATGTTCTTTGTTGCAGGTTTCCAAATATCCACGAGTCCGTCACAGCACTCCATGCGTGTTAACGGTGACAAATAACGTTGATAGGGAAATATCCTATGGGTAGGTCTCGGTCTGGTTTTGCTGTGGCAATGCCTTCTTACTCTTGCTATGAGATGCTATGCCTACGTTCCAATAACCTGCTGCTAATTCTCACTTCCATCGCAGGTCATGGTCAGGGTGATTTAAGTCCGGAGAATAGGACAATTGGTTTAAGCTCTCTGCGGATCGCGGCTTTCGATTCAAAGAAAACCTTAATGGTACTGTGGTGTTATGAAGATCCATGGCAACCATAGCTGCCGGACAAAGCCTGCTCACGTTATACGACCTCGGTAATAATACGCAGCTCGTACACGACTCCCTTCTTTATATTCTTCGGCTGAACTGTCATGATTGGTGATTTTGTCTTCTTTGTGCTCAGGTTGTCAAGGAAAAAATGAAGCTACAACTCTCACTAAATGGGCCTTCGGCAGACGCTATGAGTCGCGGTAGCTACGGCGAAGTTGATGGGATGAGGAACAACATAGGCTGGTTGTGTCTAACTCGGGGTGCTATCACGTTTCAACTAGGAAGCTGAGCTTGTCCTGCTTGTATTATAAAGACTTGTATAGTTGTAAATAGTTAAAACTTTGAGTTGTAATTCACAGCAGCGAGTATCCCTTGCTTGTATCCAATATGTATAGAAGGAAGTTATCGAAATAAGAAGGCATACGTTTTCAACTCGTAAGCCTTTAGGACTTGAATTCTCTTGATGACTATGATTTTAGTTTTTGACAATTTTAGATGAAACTTGTGAAGGACTTGTTACTTTTGAGCTTGTAATGAATCTCTCCCTTTAAGATTGGTCCTAAAGTGAGAACTTCAACCCGTGATTTTGAATTCGTGACTTGTATACTCGGATGTCGGATGTACCATGATCATGCTAACAAACCGACAATTTGAAAATCTTAATTTAACGCTTTGATGAAACTATGAAACTCTCAAAGATGGCCAAACTTAATCAAAAATGATGAGCCCAAAACCAAATATAACTTTGCAGCCAAGCCTTAATTGTCGTGGTTTGAACCAAAAAAACTCAGGTCATGACCTTAATGTGAGATAGGTCATAAGATTCATCCCTTCCATCTTCAAAATCAATGCTCTCTGAATATCCCTGATATGCTTGTTTGTAAGAAAAGGTATATCTACATTTGAAATTTGTATACCTGCACACACTTGTTAGCCATAATACGCATACAAAAGTAAAAAGAGAACACGTAGAAAGAAACGAAGGATGTGGAATTTTAAGGTAAAAAAATTAGGGTGCAACAATATCCCTAAATTTTTCCCGAACCTTTTTCCTTTTTTATGGTTCGCCGGGATGCCCCATTTTTGCCTGGATACTCTTTTTCTTTCCAGCGGGTCATTTTTAAGCAAAGTATTTTTTAACTGCGTCCGCGTTCACCGGGGATGCAAAATCTTCACCATCCATCGTGGATAACAACAAAGCTCCTCCCGAGAAGACCTTGCTGATGACGTACGGACCTTCGTAATTGGGAGTCCACTTGCCCCGGTGATCGGAGTGTGGAGGAAGAATCTTCTTCAGGACGAGATCACCCGTCTGAAAGCTTCTAGGACACACCTTCTTATCATAAGCTTTCTTCATTCGGCTTTGATACAGACGGCCATACGCAATCGATGCTAACCTCTTCTCGTCCATCAGGGTGAGTTGGTTCAGTCGGTTCTTAATTCTTCTGCCTCATCGAGTTTCGCGTCAACCAAGACTCGCAAAGAAGGGATCTCCACTTCTGACGGTAGGACAACCTCCATACCATACACTAAGGAGAAAGGAGTTGCCCCGGTTGACGTACGTACCGTCATACGATAACCGTGCAATGCAAATGGCAGCATCTTGTGCCAATCTTTGTAGGTCACAACCATCTTCTGAACAATCTTCTTGATGTTCTTATTGGCCGCTTCAACGGCACCATTCATCTTCGGCCGGTAAGAAGATGAGTTGTGGTGTTCAATCTTGAAACTCTGGCACAGCTCCTTCATCATCTTGTTATTCAAATTCGAACCATTATCCGTAATGATCTGCTCGGGAATTCCGTAACGACAGATGATATCCCTCTTTATGAATTTAGCCACCACCTGGTTGGTCACATTAGCGTATGAGGTTGCCTCCACCCACTTGGTGAAGTAATCGATGGCTACTAGAATGAAGCGATGACCGTTAGATGCAGTGGGCTCGATCTTGCCTATCATGTCGATGCCCCACATGGAGGACGGCCACGGGGAGGACATGACATTTAACGAGCACGGCGGCACATGAATCTTATCAGCATAAATCTGACATTTATGACATCTCTTCGCGAATTTAAAGCAATCTGATTCCATCGTCAGCCAGTAATATCCTGCTCTCAGGATCTTTCTTGTCATAGCATGCCCGCCGGCGTGCGTACCAAATGTGCCTTCATGGACTTCTTCCATGAGCATACTCGCCTCTTTCTCATCTACACATCTGAGTAGCACGAGATCGTGGTTTCTTTTGTATAAAACTCCATCAGGATTGAGGTAAAAATTCCCAGACAGCCTCCTCAGAGTCTTCTTATCCTGGGTTGACGCACCCGCAGGATACTCCTTAGTCATAAGGAAGGTCTGGATATCATGGAACCATGGCTTGCTGTCGGCGGCTTCCTCGATCGCAAAGACAAATGCAGGTCTATCAAGACGAGAAAGGACAATTCTTGGAGCTTCATTACAAAAATTGACTTTATACATCGAAGCCAACATGGCTAAGGCATCAGCCATTTGATTCTCGGCCCTAGGCACATGATGGAGTTCCACTCGGTCAAAGAACGGAAGCAGCCTTCTGGCATAGTTCATGTACGGCACCAAATTCGATTGACGAGTCTCCCACTCCCCTTTAATCTGGTTGATCACAAGCGCTGAGTCACCATATACATCTAGGTTCTTGATTCTCAAATCAATTGCTTCTTCTAGACCCATGATGCATGCTTCGTACTCCGCTTCGTTATTGGTGACCGGAAACGTCAGTCTCACAGTGAACGGGATGTAGGATCCGTGGGGAGTCGTGATGATCACCCCGATACCACTTCCATAAGAATTAACCGCCCCGTCGAATATCAATTTCCACTGGGATTTCCTATCTGGCCCCTCGTCGGGCAACGGTTCATCGCAATCCTTCGCTTTGAGAAACATGATATCCTCATCAGGGAATTCAAATTTCATCGGCCGATAGTCTTCGATCGGCTGTTCGGCAAGGTAATCAGACAATACGCTTCCCTTGATGGCCTTCTGGGAAACATACTGAATGTCATATTCCGTCAACACCATTTGCCATCTGGCAATCCTGCCCGAAAGCGCTTGCTTCTCGAAGACGTACTTGATCGGATCCATCTTCGAAATTAGCATGGTTGTGTGATTGAGCATGTACTGTCGTAAATGTTTGGCGGCCCAGGCTAGTGCACAACACGTCTTCTCCAGCATCGAGTAACGAGATTCACAGTCTGTGAACTTCTTACTCAAGTAGTAAATGGCATGCTCCTTTCTGCCCGTCTCGTCGTGCTGACCGAGAACACACCCCATACTATTCTCAAGAACTGTCAAGTACATGATTAAGGGCCGTCCGGCCACTGGGGGTATCAAGATCGGAGGTTCCTGCAGATACTGCTTTATCTTATCGAATGCCTTCTGGCAATCCTCGTTCTAGATAATCGCCTGATTTTTCTTTAGCAGTTTGAACATCGGTTCACATGTGGCCGTGAGCTGAGAGATAAACCTTGCAATGTAGTTTATTCTGCCCAGGAAACCACGAACTTCTTTTTCTGTTTTTGGCACTGGCATTTCTTGTATCGCTTTTATCTTTGTAGGATCAACCTCGATGCCTCTTTCACTCACGATAAACCCCAGTAACTTTCCGGACCGTACTCTGAAAGTACACTTGTTAGGATTCAGCCTCAACCTGAACTTCCTAAGCCTTTCAAAAAGCTTCAGCAAATTGACCAGATGTCCCTCCTCCGTTTGGGACTTCGCAATCATGTCATCAACATAGACTTCAATCTCATGATGAATCATGTCATGAAACAAAGTAACCATTGCTCGTTGGTAAGTGGCCCCTGCGTTCTTCAGACCGAAAGGCATTACCTTATAGCAAAATGTTCCCCAAGGCGTAATAAACGTAGTTTTCTCCATATCCTCCGGCGCCATCTTGATCTGATTGTAACCGGAGAAGCCATCTATGAACGAAAACACGGAGAACTGGGCTGTATTGTCGACCAACACATCAATATGAGGCAGCGAGAAGTCATCTTTAGGGCTCGCCCTATTCAAGTCTCGATAATCGACGCACATTCGTACCTTACCGTCCTTCTTCGGTACATGCACTATGTTGGCGACCCACGGAGGGTAAGTGGTGATCGCTAAGAAGCCAGCATCAAGCTGCTTTTGCACTTCTTCTTTGATCTTAACGGCCATATCTGGTCGCGTCCTCCTAAGCTTCTGCTTAACGGGAGGACAATCTTCTCGCAGCGGCAAGTGGTGGACCACGATGTCAGTATCATGTCCGGGCATATCTTCGTATGACCAAGCAAAGACGTCACTATACTCTCTCAGCATCTCGACTAATCTCTGCTTGACATCACTCTGCAGTGCAGCCCCTATCCTGACGTTCCTGACGAGTTCTTCAAAACCCAGATTCACAATCTCGATCTCTTCTTCATGAGGCAGAATAACCTTCTCTTCTTGTTTCAACAAGCGGGCCAACTCTTCAGGAAGGTCTTCGTCTTCATCAATCTCTTATTCGGCTTGATAGATCGGGCAATCAAAGTCGAAGTGAGTCGTAGAAGGTCCAGAGTCGATGTCATCTGTTATGTGGATCCTGCAATAACAAGGGTTAAGCTTAAAACAACGATATGCAGGTTAGCACAAACCCCACTGCCATTTTATTGTTTTTCAAAACAAATATAAAACATGAATAACAGAGATCACAATATTTGAATACGAAGAAAAACGCCTTTTGATTTATTGATAAAATGCATGTACATAATCAAACGAGGCCCTGACAATAAAACCACTATGCCCCGGGTAGGACATAGGGTTGTACAATGATTGGAAAAAAGTAAATCATTACTCTTCGCTTGTCATCTGGATGATATCCTTGACAGACCAATTGTTGAGGCTCTCGCCTGGCTTGCTTGGCTGGATCCAAGAGTCGAGGTCACAGTCGCTATCTCTGCTGTCTTCAGACACTGTGTTGACGCTTTCAAAAATCACCCCGCCACTGGTAAACTGGATTGACCTTTTACCTCGAGACGCACTTCTAGAAGAGGAGGCTTCAGCTCCAAGAGAGTATCCCAACCCAAACTTGTCTTGCTTTTTAGGTATCTCCAAAATTCGCCCCCAGCCTGGGGTAGATCCGGCTTGGACAACAGCCCGGGCTTCCTTGAATGAAGAGAGAGTCATCTCTGGCTTCTCAGTGACTACAGGAGCTACGTCCTTCACTTTAACAGCTTCGAACGCTTGGCATAGGGTTTCGTGGATTTCCCCATCCATCTCAACATACTTGAAGGACGACAAATGGCTCACCATTATGTCTTCCTCGCCACAAACAGTCACGATGCTACCTCCGACAGCGTACTTGAGTTTCTGGTGCAACGTGGAGGTCACGGCTCCAGCAGCATGGATCCATGGCCGGCCCAAGAGACAGCTGTAGGCAGGCATGATGTCCATAATGTAAAAGATTGCGTCGAACGTTTCCGGCCCGACTTGGATTGGCAGGGTCACCTCCCCGAAAACATGGCGTTTGGTTCCATCGAACGCTTTCACAACCAGATCACTGGGTGTGCAAATCACTCTGCGAGTATCTAACTTCATTAATGCCTTCTTCGGAAGAACATTGAGTGACGACCCCGTGTCCACCAACACGTGAGACATAATCGTTCCCCTACACTCTATCGAGATGTGCAGGGCGCTATTTGGTTCCTCCCTTTCGGCGTCAGCTCTAGGTCAGTGAACCCTAACCCATTTCCAGCATTCATGTGGGCTACGACCTCTTCCAGCTGGTTGACCGATATTTCCTACGGTACATATGCGGCGTTCAACACCTTCAGTAGTGCGTTGCGGTGTGCTTCAGAACACAGCAACAAATTCAGGATGGAAATCTTTGAGGGTGTTTGATGGAGGTGATCCACAATCTTGTAGTCGCTCTTTTTAATCAACCGCATAAACTCCTTGGCGTCTTTAACAAGTAAGTCTTTTTCTACCCCACGAGGGGTCTCTTCGACGACTTTACTCTTCCCTTTATCAGTTGCATCAGCTCTGTCCGATTTGTCTGCCACGACCTCAGGTGGTGCAAACACTCTTCCGCTGCGAGTAATACCACTGATTCCCGCAAGGTTTTCCACAGACGACCCAAACGGTTCTAGCTCCAACTTCTGTCCGTTGCAGTAGACTTCAGCCCCATAATACCATGGGACAACATTAGTGCTTTCGAAGGGTATCGGCCCAGCTTTGGTGATGGTAATCGTGGGCGGCCTGGGTGCAGAAATAGTTATCGTCTGGCGAGGGATGGTGATGGTGGCGACCTTATCATCTTGCTTCAGCATTACCTCTCCCGATCCTCTTTTGGCCCTCCGGCTGAACTGTAAAATCCCTTCAATCATCAGACTTTGAATTCCTTCTATCAGCTGTTCACATCCATCAGGACTAGTCGCACAGCCCATACACAGCTCTCCGCAACCTGGAAAGAAACCTCTTTTCATCAACTTAGCTTTAACGAAGCTAAGCGGCGTCTTCAGATCTCTGACGTCAGTCAACAAATCCAAACTCTCGTCCTCAATAATGGCGTTTACTCCCCCTCCCCTATGATTCGGCATAGGGTTCTTCGTGACGTTTGGCACATTATCGGAGAAGTTGATGATCTTGACATCCACCATGTCCTTCACCTTATGCTTGAAGGCTTTGCAGTTTTCTATTGTGTGGCCTGGTGCCCCTGAGTGAAACTCACAAGTTGCATTCGCGTCATAACCTGGCGGAGGTGCCCCTGTCAAGGGAGCCAAGGTTCTCTTTTGGATCAACTGTAGCTGAAGCAAAGTCTGCAATAGTTGCGCGTACGACATGGGCGGTGTCTCGAGGTGACGGCTCGACAGAGGTGCCTGATTCTGATACTTTCTGTACCCTTGTTGATTCGGTTGCTGCTGCTACTGCGGCTGTTGAACTGCCGGGATAGTTATGCTGGCCACCTGCTGGTGAGGGCCTTTACCCTTCCTTCGAGCGTTGGACACAACGCTCGTTTCTCCTTCCCGTCTTTTGCCACCATAAGGTTTCTTTCCGCCTCCTCCAGCTGAGGATGACTCACCTTGAATTTTCCCGAGCTTGATCCCATTTTCGATGTGCTCACCCGTGATAATGAGATCTGAGAAGGTTCCAAACATACCGCTGACCAATTTCTCATAGTAAGCCCCTGGGAGGGTGGCTACGAACATCTGCACAAGCTCACGTTCAACCATCGGCGGCTGAACCCTGGCTGCCAATTCACGCCACCGCTGGGCGTATTCCTTGAACCCTTCATTGTTCCTTTGCGACAGATTCTGCAGTTGGACTCGATTCGGGTCCAAGTCGCTATTGTATTGGTAGTGGTGCACAAATGCTTCAGCAAGGTCTTTCCACGTGCGCACATTGGTAGGCTCCAGACTCATGTATCATTCGAGGGATGGTCCAGACAGACTGTCCTGAAAGAAGTGCATCAGCAACTTCTCGTCCTCAGAATGAGCGAACATTTTTCTGGTAGTATGATCTCAGATGGACGCGAGGGCAAGTGGTGCCCTTGTACTTTTCAAAGTCAGGTACCTTGAACTTGGGAGGCACCTTGAAATCAGCGATCAGTCCCAACTTGGACATATCAACGCCCAGGGTGTTCTGGTTCTCGATATTTCTCATCTTATCTTCGAGTGCCTTGAACCTTAGACGTGCTTCAGCAATCAGCTCACCTTCGGCACCTCTCTGAGAGAACACATCGTCCTGACGATATTCTAACCACGGTTGAGGCCCAAACAGATTCCCAACACCTGCATTGCCGTTGCCCAGCCCAACATTGACATTAGCTTCCAGACTCCCATTACCGACGCCCGTCGTATTGCCGTTGAGTCCCATGTTAGCTATCACATTGCCATTGGCGCTGCCATTTCCCCCGGTTACGGGGACGCCATTCTGAGGAGTTTCAACTGGTGGAGGAGTAGGCACGGTCCCGCCATGGAGTACGCCATTACTATCGACCCTTGAAATCAGAGGCTGGACCAAGGTTCTGAGCTGATCCTGGCCATTGGCGACCGCTTGCATGAGGTCCATGAAGCGATCCATTCTTTCACGGAGTTCCTGAACATTAGTTTGCACTTGCTCCATGATTCTGGTTTGATTTGCTCTAGTCGGATAGCGGTGGATAGGTCTCTGATCAATCCTGGAACAACCTGAAACAACCTGAAAACACAAAAGGGTTAGGAAAAACGACAAAGTGCTCGTTATGCGAATGCTTCATGCAAATGCAAACGTGTGTCTGTGCGTTAGGGAGATCTCCCCTGATCCTAGTGCCTGAGTGCCAGTGCTGATAATAAGAAGTCCGAGTCCAGTCATGGAAATAACATCTCATATATAGAAAGCCCATCAAGGCAGTACACGACATCAGTGAGTATAAGAAGAATCAATAGCATGACCCCAACCAACAAGCCTGGTGATGGCCAGCCTACAACAATGATCAAAACAAAAGGAATACAAATAGTCAAGCACGACCACGGGCGCGAAACTCTTCTAACAACCCCTTCGTTTCTGGATGATCAGACCGAGTGAGCAACCCTTCGACGAGCAACTCCCTCTGCATAATGGTATATTGAAGACCTTCGACCGAATCTTCCCATGCTCCTTCGCCGAAACAATCTTCTAACTTCCGCTTCTTGGATTCAAACGTTAGTTTGTGCTCCTTCAGGTTAGCAAGGGCCCTGTTGAGCTGGCCTTCAGCAGCATATCTGCGAGCGGTTTCTTCATCAAACCTCTTCTCACTAGCCTTCACCTGGGCTCTCAGCTTGGAGATCTGTTGCATCAGCTTATCCTCCCGCTCTTTCCTGTTGGCTAGGGAGGCCTTCCAGTGCTGGTTGAACTTGGATATCCTCCGATACGCATCGTCCAAGTGCTGCTTCTTAGTAGCCAGTACGTCATTAACAACTTTGAAGTCTCAAACCCATGCGCTTGCACTCAGCTATCTGCCTAGTCAAGTCTGTCCCCAACTAGTTCAGCAGCTCTGTCTGCCTCTTGAAGGAATGAACGGCTTCGTTTCTCTTACTTCGGAGCTGCGCCAATTCTTTCTCCAATTCTTCATTTGCCCTCTTCAATTCATCCCGCTCAGCTAACACCTGATTATGCTGCTGAATGGGCACGGTGGTAGGCTCCTCAATCACTGGAGGGCTTTCTGGCTTGGCAGGAAGAAACGGCATCCCTATAGCATCTGCTTTGGCTCTGATCCAAATCACGTATGGAGGGTAGGCTTGATTATTGCTTCACCCCAGCAAGGGTTTTCCCCTCTTACTGATGCCATTCTAGGCGCGCTGAAGCTTAGATAACAGATCCCCCTCTAGAAGACCAGTGAGGTACAGAGATTCCTGCACCTCTTCATCCTTCGACGGAGCTCTCAAAGCATAAGAAAACTGTCGGACCGGCAAAGATGGATTATAGTTTATACGACCCTTCCTGCCTATCAAAGGCACGTTCGGAAACCCGCTGCAGCTGAAGATAATCTCGGTACCCAACCTATCTCTGTCAAACCAGTCAATATCCTCCGCTGATAGACTCATCAAACGCTCGGACCACTCAGATGTGGCTGCAAACGAAACAAAGGAGCCCCTCTTGGGTAGATGACTATCAAGCCATTTATAAAGCAGGGGCACACAACACGAGACATTCTTGCCCCTTCTGTTCTCGTTTTTGTAATGGATAGAATGGTAGACATCTCCTATCAAGGTAGGGACTGGATTTCCTGAAGCAAAGATGCGGAAGGCGTCGAAGTCCACAAAGTCGGGCATATTGGGGAACAGAATGATGCCATATATGCACAGAGTGAGGATGGCGTTGAACACGACCCAACATCCATCTTTGGCGCACTGTTGAGCTTTTCCCACTAAGAACTGCAAGGAGAAACCGGGAACCTTGTTCCAACTAGACAATACCAACTCGGAGGCATCCAGATGAAGTGACGGAGCTAGACCAACCAGATTAGGCTCAGCATCCATATGAACAAAAGGCATCTGCCTCTTGATAGGCACACCTAACAAATCAGCGTATTCCTCTAGTGTGGGTGCGAGAACAAAATCCTGGAAAGTAAAGCATCTCAACGGAGGATCGTAGAACTGCAGCAGAGCGTGCAACCCATTCAACTCGAACGCAGAAGGTTTACGAACCAAACTGAGCAATTTGCCGTAAGACTTTCTGAATTCATCTCTCACAGATTCATCTGCTAAAGCAATCAAACCAGTCAGCTGAATCACATCAGGGGCAGGGAGCTTGTAAGCCACGGTCTTCCTCAAAGAACCCATAACAATACAATAGGAGGCAAGAAATCCTGGATCGGGGAAAATGGTACCTGCAACACAGACACACGTTAATGAAATGCAAATGGGTATGCAAAGAAATGTAAAATGCAATCATGCAGCAGGAGATCAAGGCAACTGTGCTATGGAGATTCTGTATCAACAAAACCATGACGTTGCTCTATCAAGAACAACCACTTTCTCTGATGAGACGAAAACCCTGGTATCGGCCCACAAATCTGCTCTGTCAAGAACACACACATATATAGGACCATAAATCTGCTCTGTCAAGAACAAACATCTGATAATAAGGACCTCTGATACAGGACCAAAAAATATGCTCTGTCAAGAACACACATCTGATGACCGAAACTCTACTCTGTCAAGAGCAACCATACATCTGCTGATGAGATCCTCAGACCCCAACCATAAATCTGCTCTGTCAAGAACAAATACATATCTGATGACAAGATCCTCTGATCCCAATCAAAAACCTGCTCTGTCAAGAACAATCATATATCTGCAGATGAGATCCTCAGATCCCAACAAAACTGATCCACTATCAAGAAAACCAGGTGGTCTGAAGGTCAAAGTTTCCTGCAATGAACCCAACCCTGCTCACAGGTATGGACCTAAACTGACTCAAGTTCGGCATCCTATGCGTTCATCAGCGTCACAGACATTCAAGAGGGGTGATACGATACCCAGAAGGTGTGGCATCACCAGCTCATAAAGCGGCCTCACTCGGCTGAATCCCAAATGATCGGTCCCTAGAGTCGAAAATCCTCCAAACCAACAACCCCCTCAACCCAAAGGGTTGAAAAAGAAGTCAACCGGGAGAACCTCGTCTGAGCGTGGATTTCATGAGACACTAGTGCCTTCCAAGCAAGCACGCGCCCACTAATTTCCACAACTAATGCTATGTTCACTCAAGCCTGGGTCTGGCTTCTCACTCATCAGAATGCCCCTCCCACAACAGCACAGATAATCATATCATACTGAAAATAAAATGCGGGAAATAAAATGTGATAAATAAACACAACCTAACAAGTAATCATACAAGCGCTAGGATTGACTTTCGCAGGGGACGTCGGATCCCCAAACTGACTCGCATACGGGACGTTGGATCCTAGGAAACTATCAAGTCCCCAACAGAGTCGCCAGCTGTCGCTTCCGCGAAAATAAGGTGCCGGAAAAACAGAAGAGTCACCACCTTTCGTTATTTATCCCTCGGAACAGGAAAGGAAACGATCAGAAAAACTTGACGAAAAGGTATAAGACAAGGTCATCGCAACCGTTGTCTGGGTTCAGGAGTCAGTTACGCAAGGGGAAGGTATTAGTACCCCTCACGTCCGTCGTACTCGACGGGATCCACGCTTGTTGTGTTTACTGTATGAGTTGGTTTATCTATCTACCTATCAAGGCTGGCTTAAATAGAAAAGAAAATGACTCGGCAAAGCGTCGCGCTTTATGCCTACGTATTCTCATCAGAGAATGAGAAATCAGAGTCAACGTAGTTCGACCTACTACGGGTTATGGGGAAGGTGGCTCGCCAATACATCAGTATTGTGCCTACGTACTCTCAACAAGTATGAGAGATCAGAGCTTACGTAGTTCGGGATAATACGGATTACGGGGATTCAGATTCATCTGTTTTATCGAGTAGGGTTAAACAGCAGTTCCAGCAGTTAGGGACAAAGCCTGTTTGCGTTGACGCTGAAGTTTAACGACACTCTTTTCTTCAGAAAAGCTTCCTTTGAATTATGGGCCCACGGGGCAAAAAGGTTTGAAGTTTGTTTTCTGTCTTTTACGGAAGAAGTGTTTTTTTATTGTGTTTGCAATTTCAATCGCACTAAAGACTATGACCTGAGAGTGAATGCGTCGCATGTCACCCAAAGGGTGCCATACTAAACATCCAGACTGTTGGAAAGAAACTCTCCACCAATCCTTCCTCAGATAGCTTAAGGCTCGTAACATACGAAAGAAATCATTCATGATTACTGTATCTTAATTTGTTCTGAGATGAGAAGAGAACAGGCTCAACTAAGGGGAGACTATCAAGCCCTAATGTTATCATGCCAAGGATTCATCCTATAGTTGAAGTTTGAAACAGGGAACTCCTAGAAGTTATCATGCATAGGTTTCAACCTAAAGTTCTATCATCATTTCCTTATCAAAGGAAATGAGAGTCCTAAGGGATCATGTCAATGATACACAGAAACAGATAAAGCATCAGCTTAAACGGTAAACAGATAAACAGTAAACGACTGTAAAATGCATGCAATGCAAGTGAGGGAGGAAATGTGTGTGGGGTATCAGCCTCCACAAGCTCATCTCAACCTCAAGCCAGGATGAATAACTGCAATCATACAGAGGAAATAAAGTGCTATCAAGCAAGATATAAATGACTGTAATCATACAGAAGAAAATGGAATGCTAACAAGCAAAATAAACCACATGGGCAAGGGAGCAGGGCTCTACCGAATACCCGCAAGCAAAGCCATACAGTAACAATACAAGCAGAGGGAGCAACTCAACCTCTAGTGCAATCATGCTCCTAATTAAAGTTAGTCTAATCATGGACTTATTCTAATGCATCAAGCAAGTCAAACAAGGCACATCAGCAATACAGAAAAGAAAACAGACAAGAAAGAAACATATCAACAGCTTTCTACTTTCAATTCAAGCTTCAGCTCTTCTAACATCAATCCAGTCTTCAGACTTCAACCACCCTTCAAGGATATCAGCTTCACTGGCAAGTATCAACTTGCTTCTCCAGGTTTCAACCCATCAACATAAGTTTCAACTTATCCTCCTTCTTCAAGCTTCAGCTCCTTATTCAATTCCACCTTCAGGCTTCACTCTTAACTACAAGTATCAACTTAATTCCTTCAGGCTCTCAAGGCATCAATGTAAGTATCAACTCATCCTCTATTCCTCAAGCCTGAGCTCTACACTCAATCTCAATTGAATCCTCTTCATGAGTATCAGCTTAGTTCTCAAGCTTCAGCTCTCCTTGCTTTGCCAGTCTCAACTTGGTCTTCTCCTCTTACAAGCTTCAGCTTCTCAGAGTAGTCTTCAATCACATGAGAGTGTCAACTTCATCCTTCAATTCTTTAAGCCTCAGCTCTTCATTCAATCTCCATTGGGTCTTCAAGTATCAACCTGTTCTTCTTGCTCTTCAAGCTTCAGCTGCAATGGCAATGCTCAAGGAATCATCCTCTTCCACACTCTTCAATGAAGTTCTCCTCTTCAAACTCAAGTCCAACATCTTTCAAGATACTCAAACCAGAAGACAATTGATTTAACAAGATGAGGGGAAATGATAAACAACTTACTGACAACCAAAGGAAGCCTGTAAGGGTTCATCATTATGAGAGACTGGTTCCCTCAAAGTTCTACTTCCCAGATAAAGCCACTCATCCCTCCAAAGGAGGGATGTGAATATCTTGGAAGGACTTTTGGTCATTGGGAGGAATGGAAGCACAATATGCTTTCCATATTTGAGAAAGAAATCATTCTAACTATAAGGCTCTCCCTATGTTTCCTAACTCCTAAACCTTCATCAGACACCTTCAGGCACAAGCAACTCCTAGCTCCAAGCAACTTCAAGCAACTTCAAGCATCCTTACCTTGTCTTCAACTTGTCTTCAATCTCAACCAAAGGCAAACCAAGCAAAAACCCTAATCTAAGGGGACCAAGGAAGTTAAACTAGTTGAATTAGTAAGTTAGGATCACCTAAAACCTAGTACTAAAGTTAGTCCTAACTAAAATACTAAAACCAATTATAAAATCCTACAAAAATATCTATGGGAACCTAGGTCAATCATGACTCTACCATATTAATTTTAGAGATCAAATCATCAAATTAGAACTAGAACTAAAATCTACATTACAAGGTGTCAAACCTAAACCCTAAAAGGAAGCACCTAAATATCAATCTAGAAAGCACACCTATTTTCATCACAAAAATGTGAGAAAAATTCTATGGGAGCATACATGTCTAACCTAATCACACAAAAAATTAGGCTCAAAATCATCACCAAGTGATCACACTAAATTCCACGAAATTGGGCATCAAACATAATCATTTTAATATCAATTAAAATGTAAAATTCCCATTAAATCAGAAAATACATGAAATGAAAATATTTTTTCTCTAAAAAATACTAGACTCAATCATGAGTAAAATGCAAAAAGAATGGGTTTAATTGGATTAATTTTCAATTTATTATGAATTTTTCAAGAACCATGAATAAAATGAAAATTAAAAGAAAATCAAATTAAAATAATAACACGCGCGGTGCGGATAGCAACAAAACACAGTTCAAATTATGGGTTGGGCCATCAGGGGGGTGTGAATATCACTTAATTCATTAATCCCAAAACACTGAATAAATGAAACGCTGCGTTTCATTTCTTCAGATCCTTCACAAATCAAGTTTAAAACGTGGCCGTTGGATGAGCTCCCAGTCAAAGGTCCAACCATGATCCAATGTTGTTCTGATCATCTCCTACCTTTTGAATGTCTGAGCTTCGCGCCCAGCTCCAGCCACCGCCGGTGGTGCTCCGGTCGTCTTCCCCAACCCTAGTTCTCTCTACAGGCCTCCATTGCAAATGGTCAAAACATGAATCTTGTCCCAAATCTTGTCACGAGTTCAACCATACCCTTAGCTTCCTCTGAAACCTCAAGATTCACCATATCTAATCCTCAACCAAAAATGGTAATTCCCCTACTTTGTCTCTAATTCTCCACTTAACTATCTGAAATCCATCCTACACCATTCTACAATGAATCTAACACCTTAATTCAACCTAATTCTACCTAGATCATGCTATAGGAAGAAAGTTACCAACCTGAAAATCTTGGATGAACAGATGCACGAAACCTCCACTTCAAGCTCTCAAACCTTCCAAAATCATTCAGTGTATCACGTTCTTGCGTCTGTATGCAATAATCTTGATGGAAAATGCCTGGAACTCCAAATTCGATGATGACTTGCAGGTGCTGAAAATCAGTTGCTCATCCACGATTCAACCATGGATTTGCTTGGGATTTTCTATGGAAACACTCACACACATCGAAGAAAGTTGTTAGGATCAAAAGAAATGATCAAAGTAGTGTAGAATGCAGAAATCGATTCCAACTTGCAATGAACAAAGTGCAATTGCAAAACCTCTTCTCTCAATCAATTCTCAGCAACCCTTCTCTCAAACCCCTTCTAATCAATATATAGAACATGTTGGACGTCTCTAGATCCTTCTGGAATCATCTAAGGAGAAGTTGAGTTTCTCATGTCATCCAAAATCTCATCTCATGCCATACTCACCCCAATTCTGTTTCCCTTGGTGCATCAGCTTTTTCTCATCCCAAAATCTCCCCAAGTGAGATATTAGAGGTGTTTAGCTTGCAAAAAGCCTTGCTCATGCCTTGATTTTGAGTTTTGCAAATGTTGCTTAATATGCAAGTAACCACTTTCCAAAGCAAGTCCATAAATTGAATCTCAACTCAAAAATGTGGCTAAACCAATGTTCTTAAAATGTTTTCTAGAGTCAAAATGATATATTACATGCCATGGTTTGGATGTGTAGGTTGAAAATATCAATTTCCAACTTGGGTTTATTTAACTTATGCCCTTATTTTAGGTCATTTTTGCAACTTTGAGCTACAAGCCTTTCCATCATCTCATGACCTCATTAATAGCCTTAAAACATCATTTTGAACAAGTTTGATGTTGAAGATTTTTCCATTTGAAGCTTGGAAATAGGAGTTATGGCCTTATGGTTGAAATGACCTGTAATCTCCAAATGACCAAAATGCCCTTGACTTGTCAAAGCCATAACTTGAGTTTTACAAATCCTATCAAGGACTTCTAGTACTCTCTAGAAAGCTAAGAAGATAAGGAACAACATTCATGTTGACCAAAAGTTCATAGGAATCATCCTTCTTGGGCAAAAGTTTGATGCAATTTGGGTAACTTTCAAGGCCCCAGATTCACATACCTCAGATGACCTGTAACTTGTCAAAGCCATAACTTGAGCTCTACAAATCCTATTAAGGACTTATAGTACTCAAATTAAAGCTAAGAGCAATCTCTACAACATTAATGTTGGGGGAAAGATGAGATAACAATCACATCTTGAGCTAAATTTCCTTGAAGATAGGGGTCAAACTAGGGGATTTTACACTGTCAAGCCTTAAAAATCCTAGCTTGAAACTTCTCAAACTCTTCAATCATGATGATTTGACCTGGGAATCATCCTTATAACATTTCAATGCATCAATCCATGATCACATGGCTCTTGAATTAGGTCTCAACCTTCTCCAAATCATCAGTTGACCTAGGGTTGACCCAGTCAAACCCTAATTATACCACTCATGGCTAGGTCTTCTTAATCTTGCACAATGACCTATCTAGGCTTTATTATGGCTTTCAAGACATCTCATAAGCTATCTCAAGGCTTAAAGTCTACATTCATGGCTTCAGAATCATATGAGGTCTTTCCACAACTCTCAAGTTAGGAGGCACACACTCTTGGTTTCAACCACTCTCTCTGAGGATCTTGTAACTTCTCTGACAAGAATATCAACCCTTAATCATCTGAACAACCTTCTTGGATAGCTTCATAGTCTTGTATAGCTCTTGATTGGTACTCATACCTCTTGATCTCCTGCATACCTGTCAATGAAATGCAAATGATAATGCTTATGTGAATGAAATGAAACATAAGCTAGGTAAAGAAATGTTGGTCAAATTTTGGGGTACAATACTCATGATTTAGGATTTATTTCTATGAATTTGTGGATGATTCAACCTCTGGATTTTGTATGGTAGATTCATGATTGACTTAGGTTCCCATAGTTATTTTTGTAGGAATTTACAATTGGTTTTAGTATTTTAGTTAGGATTAACTTTAGTACTAGGTTTTAGGTGATCCTAACTTGCTAATTCAACTAGAATGACTTCTTTAGTTCCCTTAGATTAGGGTTTTGCTTTGCTTGCTCTTGGATGATGTTGAAGACTTGTGTGGGCTGCTGTGGAATGCTTGAAGAAGCTTGGATGTGAAGATTTCCCTTCTTTTGGTGTAGTTTTGTTTAGGTGTTAAGATTAGGGTTTGTAAGTAGAGCTTCTAGATAGATTCTCTTCTTTCATGAAACATGGAAGGTGTTGATCACTTCCATTCCTCCCTATGATGTAAGGTCCCCTTATGAAGGCCTCATCCCTCCTTTGGTAGGATGTGTGGCTCTTCACAAGTTGGTAGAACCTTTGAGGGTTCCTTTCCTTGATGGTGGAGTGCTTAGAGGTGACCTTTGGTCTTCACTTTGATTTCCATTATCCAAACCTTGATCTTGTTAGATGAATCTTTCTCCCTTGCTATAGGATGGAGTTCCTTGTTAGAAGATTGAAGATGCTAGAGGTTGCACTTCCCTGTGTCTGAAGACTGCCATTGAAGCTGAAGCTTGGAGATCAGAAGAACAAGTTGATACTTGTGAAGAGGATCCAATGGAGATTGAAGAAAGAGTTGAAGCTTGAAGAAGATGAAGAACAAGTTGATACTTATGTTTGGTGCATTGAGAGCCTGAAGGAGCAAGTTGATACTTGCTATTGGGATTGAAGCCTGAAGGTGGAGTCTACTTTGGAGCTGAAGCTTGAAGAAGAGAAGGAACAAGTTGATACTTGTGTGTGATATATTGAAAGCTTGAAGAAGCAAGTTGATATTTGCTATTGAAGAGAATAGCCTTGAAGAACAGTTGAAGACTGAGGACTGAGCTGATGTCAGAGGACTGCTTTGCTGTGAAGCTGTGGAAGCTGTTGATCTGCTTTTTTTCTTGTCTGTTTGCTCTCTGTGCAACTGTATTGATGTGACTTGTTTGATTTGCTTGATGCATTAGAATAAGTTCATATCTAGACTGATTTAAGCTAGGAGCATGATTGCACTAGAGGTTGAGTGGCTCCCTCTGCTTGTATTTTTACTGTATGGCTTTGCTTGCGGGTATTCGGTAGAGCCCAACTCCCTTGCCTATGTGGTTTGTGATTTGCTTGATGACATTTTATCTTTATTTCATTTCTTCTGTATGATTACAGTTATTCATATCTTGGCTTGAGGTCGAGACGAGCTTGTGGAGGCTGATGCCCCACACACATTTCCTCCCTCACTTGCATTGCATGCATTTTACAGTCGTTTACTGTTTACTGTTTGTGCTAATGCTTTATCTGTTTCTGTTTATCATTGACATGATCCCTTAGGACTCTCATTTCCTTTGATAAGGAAGTGATGATTAGAACCTTAGGTTGAAACCTATGCATGATAACTTCTAGGAGATCCCTGTTTCAAACTTCAACCATAGGATGAATCCTTGGCATGACAACTGTTAGGACCTGATAGTCTCCCCTTAGTTGAACTTGTTCGTTCTCTCTTCTCATCTCAAAACAAATTAAAATACAGTAATAAAGGTTAACTGACATCGTACGCTACGAGCCTTAAGCCATCTGAGAAAGGATTGTTTGGAGAGTTTCTTTTCAACAGTCTGGATGTTTAGTATGGCACCCTTTGGGTGACATGCGACGCATTCCCTCTCAGGACATAGTCTCTAGTGCGATATTAGTTGCAAACAACCATAAAAAACAGTTCTTTTGTAAAAGACAGAAAACAAACTTCAAACCTTTTTGCCCCGTGGGCCCCTAATTCAAAGGAAGCTTTTCTGAAGAAAAGAGTGTCGTTAACTCCCAGTTCTACCGCAAACGGTAACGCCTAAGTCTCCAAGGGTCGAGCTGCGTACGCCATACTGCTGGAACTGTTTGTTAACCCTACTCGAAAAACAGATGAATCTGAAACCTCGTAATCCGTATTATCCCGAACTACGTAAGCTCTGATCTCTCATATCTATTGAGAGTACATAGGCACAATACTGATGTATTGGCGAGCCACCTTCCCCGTAACCCGTAGTTAGCCGAACTACGTTGACTCTGATTTCTCATTCTCTGATGAGAATATGTAGGCATAAAGTGCGACGCTTTGCCGAGTCATTTTATTTTCTTTTCAGACCAGCCTTGATAGGTAGATATAATAACCATCCCGTTAGTTAAACACAACAAGCGTGGATCCCATCGAGTACGATGGACGTGAAGGGTGCTAATACCTTCCTCTTGCGTAACCGACTCCCGAACCCAGACAACGGTTGCGATGACCTTATCTTATACCGTTTCGTCAGGTTTCTCCGATCGTTTCCTTTCCCATTCTGAGGGATAAATAACGAAAGGTGGCGACTCTTCTGTTTTGCCGACACCTGATTTTCGCGGAAGCGACACATATTTTCCGCAATGGACTCCTTTCGGTTCACAAGACATTATTGGATGCTACGGCGAGAGGTTCTTTAATGTCAAAAAGTGCCGATGATGCTACCGCAATAATTGATAAGATGGCACTTAATGATCACCAAGGGAACCATAACTGAGGGGTAGCTCAAAGAAAGCCGGGTGTGCTTGAGTTAGGAACGAATGATGCAATTCTTGCCCAAAACAAGCTTATCTCACAACAAGTGGAACTTTTAACTCAACAAATCAAAGAGTTAAAGGAACCGTCAAAAGCTAAACAAATAGCTTGTTGCGAGCTTTGTAAGGGCGAACATGACACTGGATTTTGTCCGCCTCCCGGATTTGAAGAAGTTAACTACATGGCTAATCAACGAGATTACCAATAAAGGCAACCACAACAACAACCATACCAACATCCTCATCAACAACAACAACAACAACAACAAAACTATCAGGGAAACCAAGGGTACCAACCTAGAGGTAACTACCACAATAACCAAGGTTATGGGGGTGGTAACTCTAGCCGTCAAAATCCGTATATACCTCAACAACCGCCGGTTGCAACTTTTAAGCTAGAAGATACATTGACGCAATTCATGCAAATGTCTATGGCAAATTAAAAAAGCAATGACGCGGCGATAAAAAATCTTGAGACTCAGGTTGGTCAACTCTCTAAGCAATTAGCGGAACAACAAGTCGGACCATCTTTCTCGGCAAACACGCAAACAAATCCGAAGGAACATTATAAGGCGATTAAGACGAGAAGTGGGAAAGAGTTGGTTGACGAGAGTGAAAAAAGAGAGGTAGAGAAAAAATTGATGAAAAACTTGATGGTGAAGTTGGTGAATGGAGTGAGGAGGAAGTAGAAAATAATGAAAAAAATGGTGAAGTTGAAAAAGAAAAAGTGGTAGAAGTTGAAAACAAAACAAATGGTGTAGTTGAAAATAATGAAAGTGAAAAAGTGAAGGTGGATGAAGTGAAGAAGAAAAGAGAAAGAAACCCTAGAGCATCTAGAGGGAAGGAGGTAGTGAGCACTACTCCGGTTCAAAATTTACCTTATCCTCATGCTCCATCTAGGAGAGAAAATGAACGGTATTACGCCCGGTTCATGGACATTTTTAAACAATTGCAAATCAATATTCCGTTCGCCGAAGCTTTGGAACAAATGCCGAAGTATGCCAAATTCATGAAGGACATACTTACAAAGAAGCGGAGGTATACGGATCCGGAAACAATAGTGCTTGATGCAAGTTGTAGCGCTATCATCCAACGTACTCTACCAAGAAAGGAAGTTGATCTGGGGAGAGTTACATTGCCGGTTACCATTGGTGAGATTTATGTTGGAAAGGGATTAATCGATTTGGGGTCAAGCATCAATCTTATCCCTTTGTCTATTGTGAAAAAGCTTGGTAACATTGAGATTAAAGCCATCCAAATGACGTTACAATTAGCCGATAAGTCTACTACTCATCCTCATGGAGTAGCTCAAGATGTGTTGGTAAAAATGGACAAGTTTTTCTTCCCGGTGGATTTTATTGTTATTGACATGGAGGAGGACGATGATACGCCTCTAATTCTTGGAAGACCTTTCATGAAAACCGCTCGGATGATGATTGATGTAGACGACGGTTTAATGAAGGTGAGAGTATAAAACGAAGAGGTCACTTTTGACCTTTTTGAAGCAATGAAGCACTCAAATGACAAGCGTGATAGTTTCCGGATTGATGTAATTGAAGAGGCCACCTTTGAAGTTGCAAAACATGTTCATGACATAACCCCCATGGAGCTAGCCCTTAATGACTCCTTCGAAGTTTTCACTTTAGAGGAAGAAGAAGCTCTTGATGAATGTTTAAGAGAACTCGATATTCTTACGGAGTTGCAACCATGGGAAGTAGAGGAAGAAGTCTTGAAAAAGAATGTCACGGATGAAAAGCCAATAATTGAATTGAAGGAGTTACCAAACAATTTGAAGTATGCATTTCTAGATGAAACCGAAGAGAAGCCGATTATCATTAGCAACCTCTTGTCAAAGAATGAAGAATCCCTTTTAATTGATGTGTTAAAAAATAACAAAGAAGCGACGGGGTGGACTCTTTCCGATCTTAAGGAAATTAGTCCTTCTTATTGTATGCACAAAATTTTAATGGAGGAGGATTTCAAGCCAGTGGCTCAACCGCAACGCCGCTTGAATCCTACAATGAAAGAGGTTATTAGGAAAGAAGTTGTAAAGCTTTTGGATGCGGGGATGATCTACCCTATCTCGGATAGCCCTTGGGTGAGTCCGGTGCATGTGGTTCCTAAGAAGGGGGCATTGCCGTTATTCGCAACGAGAAAGATGAGTTGATCCCTACAAAGGTAGCAACGGGGTGGAGGATGTGCATAGACTATACGCGGTTAAACACCGCAACTCGGAAAGACCACTTCCCACTTCCGTTTATGGACCAAATTTTAGAGAGACTCTCGGGACAAGAATTTTATTGTTTTCTTGATGGCTATTCCGGGTACAACCAAATTGCGGTTGACCCAGCCGATCACGAGAAGACGGCTTTCACGTGTCCATTTGGAATCTTTGCTTACCGCAAAATGCCCTTTGGGTTGTGTAATGCGCCAACAACTTTCCAAAGATGCATGCAAGCCATTTTTGCCGATCTTATAGAGAAGACGATGGAGGTTTATATGGATGACTTTTCGGTGTTTGGGGGATCCTTCAGTTTATGTTTGGAAAATTTGAAAAATGTGCTTGAAAGGTGTGTGAAGACCAATTTGGTGCTAAATTGGGAGAAATGCCACTTTATGGTTACTGAGGGGATTGTTCTCGGCCATAAGGTCTCGTCAAAAGGACTCGAAGTGGATCGTGCTAAGGTAGATGTGATAGAGAAGTTGCCTCCTCCGGCTAACTTGAAGGGAATCAGAAGCTTTTTGGGGCATGCCAGCTTCTACCGACGATTCATCAAAGACTTCTCAAAGGTGGGTAGACCTTTGAGTAATTTGCTTGCCAAAGACCAGGTATTTCTCCTAACTGATGAATGTTTAAAAGCTTTTGAGATTTTGAAAGAGAAATTGGTCACCGCTCTAATCATAGTTGCTCCAAATTGGAACTTAAATTTTGAATTAATGTGTGATGCTAGCGACTATGCTATTGGAGCGGTGCTAGGCCAACGGAAAGACAAAAATTTTCATACCATACACTATGCTAGCAAAGTGCTTAATGAGGCCCAAGTAAATTATACCACTACAGAAAAAGAATTGCTAGCAATAATGTATGCTCTTGAGAAATTTCGGTCATATCTCATTGGCTCAAAAGTTATTGTTTACACCGACCATGCGGCGATAAAATATCTGCTAACCAAGCCGGATTCTAAGCAAAGGCTTATCCGGTAGATCCTTTTGTTGCAAGAATTTGATGTAGAAATTAAAGACAAAAAAGGATCCGAAAATGTGGTAGCAGATCATTTGTCTCGTCTTGTCAATGATGAGGTGACTACCTTAGAAAAGGACATCCGAGAAGAGTTTCCCGATGAAAAACTTTTTAAAGTGAAAGTGAGACCGTGGTTTGCGGATTTTGCAAACCACAAGGCGAGTGGTTTTGTACCACTCGACTTAACTCCTAATCAAAAGAGGAAATTCCTCTCGGATGCCAAGTACTATGTGTGGGATGACCCTTATTTGTTTAAGCTGGGAGGTGATAATTTGTTGAGAAGGTGTGTTACGGGTGATGAGGCCCAAAGCATTCTATGGAACTGTCACAACTCGCCTTATGGCGGTCATTTTAACGGGGCTAGAACAGCGAATAAAGTCCTTCAATCGGGATTTTATTGGCCTTCTATTTTTAAAGACGCAAATGCCCATGCTCAAAATTGTGACAGTTGTCAAAGGATTGGTGGGATAGGAAAGAGAGACGAAATGCCTCTTCAAAATATTCAAGAGGTAGAATTGTTTGATTGTTGGGGCATTGACTTTGTCGGACCATTCCCACCGTCTTTCGGAAACGAATACTTATTGGTAGCAGTTGACTATGTGTCGAAGTGGGTTGAGGCGATTGCCTCACCAAGAGCGGATTCTAAAACGGTAATAAGCTTTTTAAAAAGAAATATTTTTTCCCGTTTTGGAACCCCTCGAGTGTTGATAAGTGACGGAGGGTCACACTTTTGCAATGCACAGTTAAAAAAAGTCTTACAACATTACGGTGTAACGCATAAGGTGACAACTCTGTATCACCCGCAGGCAAATGATCAAAAGAATTTTGGAAAAAACCGTGTCTAACTCTAGGAAGGATTGGTCACAAAAATTGGATGAAGCTCTGTGGGCGTATCGCACGGCCTATAAAGCTCCAATTGGGCTAACTCCATTCCAATTGGTTTTTGGTAAAACTTGCCATTTACCGGTTGAAATGGAGCACAAGGCCTTATGGGCTTTAAAATTTTTAAATTTTGACCAAGAGTTGGCCGGTGATAAGAGGAAGGTGCAACTTCTTGAGTTGGAAGAGATGCGCAATGTCGCATACTACTCAAGTTGGTTGTACAAGGAGAAAGTGAAGGAGTACCACGACAAAAAGCTCCGCAAGAAAGAATTTGCATCCGGGAAGCTTGTGCTGTTGTTTAATTCCAGGTTGAGGCTCTTCCCTGGAAAATTAAAATCTAAGTGGTCCGGACCGTTCCGAGTCAAAGAAGTGAAAACTTTCGGAGCAGTGGTAATTGAGGATTTGGAAAAGAAAGACAGTTGGACTGTAAATGGTCAGCGCTTAAAGATTTATCTCGGTGGTCATGTGGACCGAGAAAGCTGTGCGTTTCTTCTTGATGTTCCAGTGTGAGCATCATGGACCGTCGAGCTTATCCGACGTTAAACAAGCGCTTGTTGAGAGGCACCTCAACATTGTAAGTATTTACACGTTTTTATGTCATTTTGTGCATTTTTAAGAAAGCATTGGAAGTGGACTCGTGATGTGAGCAATGCTGCAGATTCTAAAAACCTGTCATGTTCGCTAGCATTCGCCTGGCGAATGGAGGCGAGTGTTCTCCAGGCGAGCCTCAGCGAGCATTCACTGACTTTCGCCTGGAGAATATGCGAAATCAAATAAAAAAAATAAAGGCATTTGAAATGGGCCATTTGGGCCCATAAACCATTTCTTTTTTTCTCATCAGAAACCCTAACAGCCTCCCTCTGCCTTTTGTCTTTGTTTCACACTCACAATTCCCTTCCAATTTTCTCTCTTAATTTCTTGCTGCGAATTTCTCCAGTTCAATCCTCAAGGTATGTCTCTTGTTTATTTTTCTTCTAGTATGCATTGTTATTATTGATGTCTTCTACTTCTATGATTTCACTTCTGTGCAATTTGGTTTGTGGATCCAAGTATGATTAGGTTCAGAACTTTTGCAATGGTGATTAGGTTAAGAACACCCCTCTTGTTTTTCAGTGTAAATTAATGATTGCATGTCAAAATTGGATCTAGTAATGAGAATGGGGGGAAGAACACCATTGGGTAGCACCTAACACAGTTGCAGAAGTTCTGTTTTTATGCATTTTCGCACCTTCGCTGGCATTCGCCAGGAGAAAGGTAGCGAGCATTCGCCAGGATTCGCCCGACGAACCTAGGCGAATGTTGCAGAATTGCTTTTCTTTTCTTGCTTTGCTGTGCTGTAGTTCCGTCTAACCTGTTTGGTGCTGTTCTTGTGTTTGTTTGTGTTTGTGTTCGCAGAATGGGACCAAGAATGATTAACCCTCACAAGAGGAAGGCTACTACCTCTCGGACAGTACCAATCCGTTTTGACCAGGACCGCTTCCGAGGCGCTATTCACCATGCTCGCTATGAAGCCATTGAGAGGCGGAACATTAAGCCCGAGAAAAGGTTCAATCTGAGTGACACAGGAGACTACCGCACTATTGATGCTCTCTTTGTGGCAAAAAGGTGGGACCGTCTGATGACTCTACTTGACGGCTACAACGCTGAAATAGTGTGGGAATTTTATGCGAACGCCCTCCCCGACGACGGCGAAGTGTTCAGTTGGACCTCAATGGTCAGAGGAGTTATGGTACGGTTTGATAGGAGGTCCATTAATCATGTTTTGGGTAATCCTCTCTCTTTGACAGGTAGCCAAATTGACGACTACCACCGGGATCTGAATAAGCATCGTGATCAGGATGCTATGACCAGAGATTTATGTTTGGAAGGCCACGATGCAGTGCGGAATTCTTCTGGGGTAGTGATTCGGTACCTCCGCGCTGACATGAAACCCCTGGTACAACTAATCCTGTTATTTGTGCTGACAAATGTTGTACCCAGGTCCCACCACAGCTCTGTACCCTTGCCGATTGCACATCTGATCCACTCCATACTGCTGAATATCCAGATAGACATTGCCCGCATCATTGCAGATGAGATGCGTGCTGTTGTACTTAGTGGACGTGGCGGGATAACGGCTTCCAAAAATGCCCCGCTGACCTTTCCTTGCCTTATTATGTCTCTCTGTGCTCATGCTGGGGTTGATATTCCTCAGAGACGACAGGTCACTATCCCGGCTGCGATAGACGACAGGTATGTGGAGAAATTTTGTAGAGCTAAGCCTGCAGTTGGTGGGACTTCTGGTGCAGGTACTGCTGCCGGCGGGCGTGGCCGTGGTTCTTCTGGTTCTGGTCAAGCTCCTCCTGTTTTTGACCCCTTTCAGCAGCAAATTTGTGAATATAACTGGGATTGGATGGCTGCTCAGCAGCGAGCTACTTGTGATCTCCATGACTCGATGCAGCTGTTGCAGCTGCAAATTCGTGATCCTACTGGGAGCCACCCGATGATGACAAGGGAGCAATTCCTTGAGCATGCTGCATGGCCTGTGGACAGGCCCAGTTTCGGTAGGGGGGATGAAGATGCTGCTGATGATGAGGATGATGACGATGTTGATGATGATGATGACGGTGAAGATGATGATGACTTGTCTGAGGAGGAGTGATTTCTTGTTTGTTCTGTTGTTCGCTTTGTGCTACGAAGTGAAGTTTTTCTTTTATCTTGTAGTTTATTTGGTTATTTTTTGATGTACTTTGGATTGGTTTGAAGTTTTTGTACTTGTACCTTTCATGGTACTTTTGACATTTTTGGTGCTAGGCACCATTTTATAATTCAGTATTTTTATTTATTTGTTTGAGTTTTTAATTATTTATTTTTGGTTTAAAGTTTTTTATATTTATTTTAGTAAGTTTTATGTGAAGTTTTATTCAAGGGTGGTTGTAAATATGTTAACACCCTATTGTCGATGTTTAGTTTTTGTTGTAGTTGTGCAAGTGTTCTTTCAAGTGGGATGGCGATGATATTATCGTTATCACAAAATTGTTTGACAAGGTACTTAGTTACCTTGTTCTAGAATTTAAAATGTTGTAGAACTTGTTATGCTAGGAACAATTTTTGTACCTTTGTTTCTTCTGTAACTCTTTTGATTGATATGTCATTTAGGTCCCATACCACAAATGTAAGAATCCTCCTGTTATGTGTACATATGCTTTGGATGGATGATGAATTTTGTGTATGCGTGTAATTCATGTTTTGTCTTTTGTTTCTTATAATTTTGTGGAAGTTCTAGAGAAGATCAAGGCACTTGTTTCTTTTGAGCACAACCATTTCCAAATACAAATATACCCGTGAGCAGAGAGTATTCGTAACCCATTTTTGAGCCTAAACAGTTGAATCCTTGCCTAAAATAAAGCGAGAGTTCAAAAATCTTGTTTTTGAAACCTTGGAAATTTTGATTAATGGTTCTTTTGCCGTAAAAAGTAAGAGCATTCACTTAGGGGACGAGAAGAGACAAGTTGGGGAGAACGAATTTGTAAAGTGGTAATTTGTCACAACTCTTGAAAAGCTAAGTAAGCATTGAAAAGAAAATATGAAAAAGAGAAACACTCGTTTTTGTGAATACGGTGTAGAAAAAAAATGAAAACAAATGCTTGCTTGGTAGAAAAATATTGAAAAGCAAAGTGAGTTGTGAAACATGAATTGTGAAGGGTTCAAATGAGGAACTTGTGAAACAAAGTTGAAGATGTGTAAATAGTTGTATAGTGAATGTCTCTTGTGCATCAGAAATTTCGTTTCAATGGCTTTAGATATATCCTTTGTTTGTTAACCCGACCAAGCTACAACCTTTAAGTCCTATGTGATCTTGAGCTTCCATAATTTTGTTGTGAACATTTAGATATTGTATGAATTATATAGTATTGCATTATTCGTCATTTGAGTGAATCTTTGTCCCACGCTTGCATGCATGTTTTTGCTTCAATCCTTTTTCGAAGTGGAGTGTTAAAATGACATGTCATGAGATTTAGTTGTTGCTTGAAGCATTGTGTAAATTGTTCTTAGAATTTAGTTCTTGAACATTATCTATTGTGGAATTGTGTAATTGTTTGCCTTGTTGCACATGTCGTGTATTTGAGCCGAATATTTTCACTTGGATCGAATTGGTCTTGAGCAAATCCTCCTTTTTTTTTGAGAGGCTTACTTTGCTTGAGGACATGCAAATAAGTAGTTGGGGAGAGTTGTTAGATCCCAATTAGATTAGTTATTTGACTTCTTTTTAGTAGTATTTTTAATCATTTTCATCTAATAGTATTTGATTTAGTGGTCAAATTTGTTTACATTCATTTTGATGAGATCCAAGTGAATGGTGTGTGTAATGTTGCTGTTAGTGTGCAGGATTGACACTAATAAGAGCACCTTGGGATCAAGACAAAGCAGCTTGCAGAATGTTGCAAATCATTAAATTAAATACATTAGACATCCAATTGCACTTGCATATTCCAATTGGGCTATAATTCTTCCATTATTCTTTTGAGGTTTGACACTAGGATCAAATGGAGTGTTTTCTTCCTTAAAGTGCAGGTGTTTGAACTTATCCAACATTTTCTTAATATAATGTGTTTGACTAAGTTCATAACCCCCACTATTTTTTTAATTTGATTCTTAAAATAGTGTCAACTAGTCAAATATCTTTCATCTTGAATGTGAAAATCAGAAATTTCTTTGTTTCTAAAATTCCATTCATCTCATTACTAATGATCAACATATCATCAACATATAGACACAAAAATATTACAATGTTTCCATGCACCTTTGTGTACAAACATTTTTCACAAGAATTTGGAGTAAATCCATTTGAAAGTGTGATAGAGTCAAACTTTTGATACCATTGTTTTGGTGCCTATTTTAAGCCATATAAGGATTTAACAAGTTTTCACACTTTTTGTTCATTTCTAGGAAGCATGTAACCTTCTGGTTGTTCCATATATATTTCCTCATCGAGATATTCATTTAAGAATTTTGTTTTAACATTCATTTGATGAACTATAAGTTCATTCAAAGAGGCTAAGGCGAATAATACTCTAATTGTTGTTGTTCTTGCCACTGGTGCATATGTGTCAAAGTAATCAACACCCTCTTTTTTTCTAAATCTGTTTGCTACTAATCTTTCCTTACATGTGTTTAATTTACCTTCACTATGATACTTCTTTTTAAACACCCATTTACATCCAATGGGCCTTGAACCCTTTGAAAGGTTGAGAAGTTCCCAAGTGTGGTTTGAAATAATCAATTCTATTTCGTCTTGGATAACATCTTTGAAAAAGAAGAGTCTTGTGAAGCTACTGCTTCTTTATAGGTTTTTGAATCATCTTCTAATTGGAGAATAATAGGGATCTTATGAATATCATTCTTAAAATTTCCTTCAACTAGATAAAAGGAAATGAGTTGAGAATCGATTTCATTTTGACCTAGACCTTTAGCATTTCAGGCTATTTTTCTTACCCTAGGATTAGATTGTGTTTCAACAATCTGCGAGATACTTTTATGTTGTACTTCAATAATTTGTGGAGAGTCATCATCACAAGATTGTTCATTTATGGAATCTCAGATTCCTTATCCTTTGTGATAAAGTTTTAAAAAAACTCCACATCTCGGGATTCAACAATTATGTTAGACTCCAGATTTAAAAGTCTATATGCTTTGCTGTTGGATGCATATCCTATGAAAGCGTATTTGATCCCTCGAGGAACCAATTTCTTTCTTTTAGGATCCATATTCTTGTAATATGCTACACACTCCAACACTCTAAAATAACTAATATTTGACGATCTACCTTTCCATATCTCATATGGAGAAATATCAGTTAACTTTAAAGGAATCCTATTCATTAAATGAGATGCAGATAGTAATGTTTCACCCCACAAATTAAATGGAAATACAAAATGCATTAACATAGCATTTATCATTTCTTGATATGTTCGATTTTTTCTCTTGATTAGACCATTTTTTGTGGTGTACAAGACACGGGACATTCATGTATAATGCCATATTCTTCACAATATGCATCAAATTTTGTAGAAAAGTATCTACCACCCCTATTACATTTAAGGACTTTGATACTTCTACTTAATTTATTTTCTACTTTCGCTTTATAGATTTTCTTGGTCATCTTTGATTTGACACATATTTCACATTTTTCGAAATTATGAGTATTACATGAGATCAATCCGGATTTAATTAGTCTTTTCATAGTACTAATACCAATTTGTGTTAATCTAGAATTCCATAAAAAAATAGATTCAAGCATATAAGCAGTTTTAGAAACTTCATTAATAATATTATCGGTAGTACAAAGTTTGATCATTCCCTCAATGGAATATCCTTTTTCCTACAAAAGCATTGTTATGGGTCAATATTAATTTGCCCGATTCATATACAGACTTAATACTCAGTTTTCCCAACAAATCACCACTAACAAGATTCCTATTCATGCTGGAGACATGAAACACATTTACAAGAGTGTCATTCTTTCCAGAAGTGAAATTGGGTTCGACGGATCCGGTTCCAACAACTTTAGATCATAATTCATTTCCCATTTGTACTTCCTGTCCATCAATTGCCTCAAAATAGGTTTTAAAAGCAGCCTTGTCATAAGAAACATGCACTGTAGCACATGTGTCATACCACCAACCTTGCACTTTGCCTTTGATTGCATTATTTTTTTCACTGTAGCGATTATGTCGTCATTTGCATGAACTGCATCAATCTCACTTTTTGACTTGTTGTGCTTGTAATCTCGAGCATAGTATCCGGGATTTTCATATACAAAACAACCGCTTTTCGGACCTTTCAGACCGCCAAAATGTTTGAACTTGTTATGTTCCTTTTTAGGTCCAAGATGACTTTTCATGCAATCGTGTTTCTTTTTTTCTTTGGAGGTTACAACATTGACTTTAGAAAGACCAGTAGGTTCAGATTTCTCCATTTCCTTCTATTCCTTCTCGATTTGAAGGTTTTTCTATATTTTCTCTATAGGGAAGTCCTCAGAACTATGCAACAATTTCTTCTATAGCCTTTCCATGAAGGTGGTAACTTTGCAATGATTGCACCAACTTGAAAGGTCTCAAGAATGTCTATTTTCATAACTTTTATTTTATTCACGAGAACCTGTAACTCGTGCACTTGGGGAAGAATGGGCTTGGATTATATAAATTTGAAATCAAAGTATTTGGAAATTAAAAACTTCTTCATACCTTCCTCTCCGGCCTTGAATTTAAAATCGAGTGGTTTCCAGATTTTTGTTGCATACTGAGTATCTGTATATAGGCCGTAGAGATGATCAAATAGCGTATTCATGATATGTTCGCGACATAGCAATTCCTCCTATTTATGTTTATTTCTAACCTTTTTGAGTTTATTGGAATCATCCACCCGGTTGGTTTAGGAATTGGTGGTAATTCAGGATCTAAGACATACTGAACCTTCATAGCATTTAGTAGGAATGTCATCTTATCTTGTCATCGGGTGTAGTTAGTTCCATCAAAGCAATCTAGCTTGACAAGGTCTTGGTTCATAACTTTGATGCTTGAAACTGTGGCTCGGAAGCCATTATTTGAATACTTTAAAGACTGTTAGAAATATCGGTAAAGATGAATGGATCCAGGTTTGAATATTGAATGGCGTCATTTTTCTCAAAAGCATTTCAAACACTCTCAAATATGTATTAGAGTTCGAACGCATGAATACCTAGGATAATTCAATCTAATATCAAATTTGTATAAGACTGGCGAAAACTTGATTTGTAGCAAAGAGAGTTTGAAATTTGTTTAAGATGATATTCAGTTTCTATTGATGATTTTCTGAATTCGGAATGAAGTATTTATAGACCATGTATGTGTCGTTTCACAAGGTTGTGACACTTGATAAAACAACACCTTTTAACTGAAAGTGCTCAAGTGTCGCCTACAAGCCTCCACTAGCGCCTCTACGCCTACGCCCACGCCCACGGACCCGGTCTCAGAGCCAAATCCAGTGTATCAAGTGGTGGCACTGACGCGGGGTGTATGGAGGAGACAAGTGACATAATGCTTGAGACCACTACATTTTTTCATGCGACGCTTTATCGTTTTTGTCCTTTTGTTAAGTTAATGTTCTTAACTATTTATAAATGCTTTGAATGTGAGTAAATCTTTCTACGTGAGACTATTTCCCTTGCATTTATTAGCATTTACTCCATTCCGCTTTTCTTATTATTTTGGAACACACACACAAACATTGAATGGTCATGAATTTATAACATTTCTAACATAAAATTATATATATATATATATATATATATATATATATATATATATATATATATATATATATATATATATATATATATATATATATATATATATATATATATATATATATATATATATATATATATATATATATGGATTTAGTTCTAGATGGGAATCAATGAAGCGTTATTAAAGGTGTTAATAGTGAATTGGTGCTCTCTTGTTCTAAAGAGGGAATTCAAAAGCGAGATGGGTTTGTGTTGTCTATAATGGTACCACTTGCATGTAGAGTCGTAGTGTTGAGTATATTGCATCTGTTTTTTCATATGTAAATGAATGATTATGTTGATATTGGTGGCTGAGAATACTTATGTTGTTAAGCTAAATGAAATATGTTGAAATGATGTGAATGAGATATGTGATTGTTGGTGTTTACGTAGGATACCCTTGCACACTTTTGCTTCATTATATATTTTGAGTGTATTCTCACCCTTTTGTTGTTGTGTGGTTGTGTGCTCCGTCTTGTGGTACAGACAAGCAGGTAAATGAGTAGCTACTAGAAGCTGAAGGATGACATTGATGCTATTCTTCTTGTCCTATTTTATGCTATATTTAGACTTGTAACACTGGGCGGGAAAATGTTATATTTTATTACTTATTATTATTTTTGATATTGTTGGTGCAAGCATTAGACTTGTGACTCATTGTGTTATGGTTGTTGATGTTGAAGGCATTCAGCCATAATCAAGTTTTATGTTTAAAGGAATGTGTTGTGAGACTTAATTTTGTGTGGAGTTACTTTATTTGAATTATTTTCCGCTGCGATGAACCTATGTAAAGACGACTGTTTGATGTCAAATGTTTAAGCTATTCCATATTTTACCTATCTTCTGTTACATAGTAAGTTTATGTTGTGTTTGCGTGACACCTTCCGTCTATGTTTTTTTTAAATTCGTGATATTTTTGCGTTGGGGTTGTTAGGATGTTACATAGTGGAATCTGAGGCTGATCGGTCTATCCAGCCAAGTTTTTGACATGTTAATTGTTCCCTAGTATGCGGTATGTGTGTGTATAATGTTGATGTGTTGTTTCTTCTAATGTTTGTTTGCTGGTGTGCAGTGTAATTGATGGAAGAAATGATCGCGCAATTGCTGATGCTTTGGAGTCGAGTTCCGTGGATTGGGGAAATTTCATAGAAATAATTCGCCGACTTTCAAGGGAAGATATGATCCAGAGGGTGCACATGCATGGTTTAGAGATATTGAGAAATGTTTTTGAGTGATGGCTTGCATTGATGTTCAAAATGTGCAGTTCCATATTAACATGTTGTCATAAGAGGCCGAAGATTGGTGGATATGTCTATCCTACTTATTTAGCCACTTTTTTTTATGAAATCCACTTAATGTTGGATCTCTCACAACAGCAAGCTTTTATCCTTTTCTAAGTTGATCATTCAAAGAGTCAGGTTTATAACATAAAATCACATAACAAAATAAGACACTTAACATCATATTATTTTAACATAAAGACAAAATTATATTAACTTGACATTGCTCAACAAACAAGTGTTTAGTTCATGGTGAGTTGAGTACAAACTACTAAACTGAATCTAATAGGAAACATGCTTAAATAAAATATGTAAAAGAAATGACAACCTAAAAGTAACTTAGAGATCTCTTGTGTTGGATCATGTTAGAAAGTATTTTTCAGTAGTGTTTTATCGTATCCACATGGATTGATGAGAATATGAGATGCTTGCCGTTCAACGGTTTAATGATTTAAGAAGGGTTTTTTTTAACTGGTTTCTATGTTTGTAACAAGAGTTTGCAAGAAATAAAATAGAATGCAATTTGGTCTAAGTTTGATAAAAAGCATGCCAAGATTAGGGTTCGCTAATCCGTCCTAACCGTATCCAACCGATCAAATATGTGAACGTAGTTTTAACCAACATAACCGCGTATCCTCGCAAAAACGTTCATTTCTAAAGCAGTTTCGTGAATGTTATTGTTTCGACTGTTTAATGATCTATCTAACTAACACTCGAAACAATAATCATTAAGATCAATACAAAGCGAATATCAACTTTCAAACCTATGTCTAGAATTTGTATAGTTGATAGATGAAGAAATTAGGTCAAGACTTGGAAAGTTCATGTCTAAAGCAATCCAAACCATAGATATACAAAAGATAGCAAATAACTTCATCTATATTGATCAAAGCATTATTCACATACAAAGGATCAAGAAGAATACATGAAATCTGAACTAACTACCTCTAATCTTGACACAAGAGAGGGTTTAGCCACCCATTTCCATGATAGCTTGAGCGACAAGTTTCGGAAGAAGGTTGATCAAAATCCGAATTGAATAATCGAGATTGGATGGGTGTCCACCTTCTTTTTCTAAAATATTGTTAAGAGGTGATGAGAAATGGAGAGACAAGGTTTTTAGGTCTGAAAATCTTCTCAAAAGAAAGTACAAAGAAAAAGATATTTTTTCCAAAAAGTGGCACATACTACTTATAGAAGGCCTGCTGAGCTGTCATGTTTGTAGTGCGAACAAAGTGTTCGCCTAGCGAACATTCAAATTGGCACCTGAAGTGCCTTTGTACAGTGAAGACTCCCCTGATAGATTTCCACATGTTCGTTGTGTGAATAATCCTTCGCAGTATGAAGGCTTCGCTGCAAACTTCACACAACGAATTCTTATCCAAATACCTACTGCCTCAAGTCTGGGAGTGTTCGCTATACCTTCGCTGCCTCTTCACCCCAGTGAGTTGTTCGCTGCCTCCTTCACACAACGAACTTAGGACCCTTTACTTTCTGAATGAACAGTACATTGGGATTCCTGGCCTTCGCTGGCAAGTTCGCTTTGCGAACTTTGTGAAGTTTTCTGGCAAGCGTCGCTAGCAAGTTCGTTGTGCGAACTTGTTGTTGTTTGCATGCTGATGTCGCACCCTAATTTTTGACCATAAGATTCCATCTCTTTGTGCGTCTTTCGTGCATGTCATCTTTTATTTTTGCGTGCATATTTTATCATAACTAACCAGTTTGTGCAGGTGCAGTAATGTAAAGGTATAGGTTCTTACAGCCAAGCATCTCAGAGACGTGACTAATACCTTCGAGTTTGAAGTTCACCATTCAAGAATTCGAGCTTAAGTTAAGAAGATGTTGTGTATGAATAAGTCTAGCAAATTCAATTCGAAGATTCAAAGAGTACCAATCATTTTTGTTGCGGTGAAATTTGGATGTCAAGCTATTGATTAACTTGAATCTTAATTCATTTACAATCGGTCTTTGATTTATCCAAAGGAAAGGTTAAAGAAAGGAAAAACCTAAAAGGGAGAGATCTAAGGTTCGGGGGTTGGTTAAATTTAGGGAAGGTATTAGCACCCTAAACTTCCGTAGTACTCTACGGGAACCTTTTGTTTATTTTTTTTATTTATTTCATTAATTATTTTGCTTTAGGGTATATACAAAGGATTGAAAATTAAAAAAGACCTAGGGGTTAATTCTAAGTTTACTCGGCAAGACATCGCATCTTGTGCCTACATATCCTTATGGGAGTGGAATCAGAGTAATTGTAGTTCCCCTCAAAAGGGAGGTTAGAAACGTCTTGACTGTGGTCAAGGTCTCAAGGGGAATAAACGCATCTTAAGGACACGCTTACATGGAGTCTTAAACTCCGATCTCTATGTTATAAATTGTTAAGTGCATTAGGGTTAGGTTAGGGATTCCGCGGCGGGAAACCCTAAAATGAGTGCGGCGACTCTTCGACCTAAAGCTAGGGGTAGTTTTGTAATTTTGTCCACGGCGAGACATTTGTGAAAAGTTAGGGTTTGTAAGGGTTTGAAGTCTTGAGGACTATTGGCGTGGAGGCCAAACGGCTAGACCTAATCCTTCAGAGGAATGCAATGGGACAAATTAACGATGCAAATGCGCGAATTTAAACCATACAAACAGCAGAAATTAAAGTGCGGAAAGGTAAACGCGATAATTTGTTCGCGAAGTTACAAATGAGAAACAGATACAATTATAATACAACTTGAATTGAAAAACACATTAAAATAGCTAATAGCAACGTAACAAGCTGCACATTGAATACACAAGGTTAGTAGACAGAGTCACATAGTAATCAGGCGAGTTATGAAACGGAAGTGCGAAAGTTATAGATATTCTTTGTTGTTTATTTGTGATATATAAAAAAGCTTTTGATTTAAGTTAAAAAAAGAGGTTTTAATATTATTAAAAAAAACTTTTCAAAAATAGTCTTAATTTAATTATCTAACAAAAAGGTTTTATTTAAAAAAAAAACGTTTAATGTTATTATTATATATTTTTAAAAAAACGGTTCTAGTTATTATTTTAAAAAAAGATTTTAGTTATTATTTTAAATTTATCTAAAAAAAAGTTTTTCTTAAAAATAATAGGTTTTCATATTAATTTGGAAAAGATGTTAATGTTATTTATTTTAAAAAACAGATTTTTATATTATAACAAGTTTTAATAAATTAATGATAACAATAATAATAATAATAGTAATAATAATAATAATATTGATAATAATAATAAATAAATAATGATAATAATAATAAATAATGATAATAATAATAATAATACTAATAATAATAATAATAAAGCAATAATGAATTTTAAATGTGCCCAAATAACCCAACAATGTTGTTAACGCAGAAATGCGCTCAGCGCAACCAGATCTAAATCGGACGAAACAAAATTTATCGCAAAGAAAAAGAAATTAAGCAAAAAAAATAGTATTATTGCTCACACAAAAATGTGATCATCGCAACCAGATCGAACTAACACAAATGTCACGCGTCAGGCACACAAATGTGCAAACATCGTATCGATATAATTCGATCAAAAATTAATCTTATATATGTATAAACTCTAACAATTTAAAAATTATAAATATATAAACGTAACAGCAATAGATAAAGAAAAAGAAATAACGGTAATAGATGAAGAAAAAGAAACAACAATAATAGATGAAGGAAAAGAAATAACGGTAAACGATGAAGAAAAAGAAACAACAGTAATAGATGAAGAAAAAGAAATAATGGTAAACGACACTCACTCCTCTTAGGTTTTTTTTCTCCCCTTTTTCAACAAGGCAACACATGTATATATAGGGAACAAATTAGGGTTAACACCAAATTGTCAATAATGTCCCTAAAGCCCATTTTAAAGCCCAAACTAAATAATTAGTTAAGAAAAAATAAAATTTAAATAATTTAAAATAATTAAAATAAACTTAAAATAAAAACTAATAATCCTATTGATTCCTAAAATCAAAAATATTATAAAGAGAACAAAATTTTTTCTAATATTTTTTATCTTATGATTTTTTGGATATTTTTATGAATAATTTAGAAAAAAGTGAAGAAAAAAAATATTTTAAAAAATGATTTAATTAAAATACGAAAATAATAATTAAATAATAATAAAAAACTATTTTTGTTATTTTGTAATGAGAGATAGAAACATTTAGAGTAAAAATAATAAAAAACAAAAAGTGACTAAGGTGAGATTCAAACTCTCAACCTCTCACACTCACAACTCCTTACACATGTCCTCTTGCCAATTGTGCCATTTTTACTTTTTAGAAAAAAAATACATGCCATATGATATTTACCTGCAAAAAGTCAAACGACTACACAAATTTGTTAGTAATTGATTAAATGCAATGAAATGCGACGACAAACCTTAGGGAAAAATTTGGGGTATTACAGTTGCCCCTATTTAAATAACTTCACCGGGTGATTTGAGCAACGAAGACTCGAGAAATCATGGTGGAGGGATTTAAATACAGATAACCGAAAATTTTGCCTTTAGACGCAGTGCTATGCAATGATATGGACAAAACAAAACGAACTATAATGCTAAATATGATATGAATCTGATATGATGCGTATGATGAAAATGACAAATGCACAGATACAGACGAAACAACGTCACAGGGGACGACCCATCGAGGAATTGCACTAGGGAAGAAGACATGTCATATCTAGAAGAACGTCGGATAGACACGACAAAGAATTGTTGATAGGTGCCAAGTAAATTAGAAATTGTCCGCAAGGTAAAACACCCAAGATAAAAATGTAAATAAATTTTGCCCACAAGGTAAGACGCGAGTAAAACACGACCTCAGGGGAAAAACGCAAATGGGGATAAAACACCCATGATGCCAAGTAAATAAATTTTGCCCACAAGGTAAGACGCGAGTAAAACACGACCTCAGGGAAAAAAAAAGTAAATGGGGGTAAAACACCATGATGTTAGGTAAACCCAGGAATATCTGGTAAACGGGGAATAAAACACCCGGGATAAAGGTACATGGGGGATAAAACACCCAAGGATAGAAGGTAAGTGGGGAGTAAAGCACCCAAGATAGACATGTAAATGGGGAGTAAAGCACCCAGGATAGAAATGTAAATGGGGAGTAAAGCACCCAAGATAGACATGTAAATGGGGAGTAAAGCACCCAAGATAGAAAGGTACATGGGGGATAAAACACCCAAGGATAGAAGGTAAGTGGGGAGTAAAGCACCCAAGATAAAAATGTAAATGGGGAGTAAAGCACCCAAGATAAAAATGTAAATGGGGAGTAAAGCACCCAAGATAGAAATGTAAATGGGGAGTAAAACACCCAAGATAAAAATGTAAATGGGGAGTAAAGCACCCAAGATAAAAATGTAAATGGGGAGTAAAACACCCAAGATAGAAATGTAAATGGGGAGTAAAGCACCCAAGATAGAAATGTAAATGGGGAATAAAGCACCCAAGATGTGCACATGTATAGGAATTATGCTATGACATATGATCAAATGCAAATGCAGACGTCGACGACAAGGCTCGACTCTTTCGGTGAGATGACAAAACTGGAGGACTGATTCCTCAACACGGAGATCACTGTCATTCTGTTAAACTGTATCAAGTTGATAGTCACTGTAGGAATGATGAATAACTGCTTAGGGATTATGCAAGTAAACTGCCCCAGGTCAAATGAAACTGATAATTGCTTCAGCTGTCTAATTCATGGAATCGACTGTTTTGCTGTATCCTCGGAGGGCTTGCCCTAGTTTGGGTCTTGAACAATTCTCTGGATAAACCAAATCTGAGAAGATATTGCCTTGAACAAATCTTGAACTAATTCTTTGACAGGATGTAAAAGGAACTTGCCCCTGATAAGATCACTTGACCAAGTTTCTCATTGTTTGAAAATTCCTTAGAGGAAATCCAGTTTGCAAACAAAAATATTCATACAAACATGGTAATGCAAAGTTCATGCGATTTTTGAAAAATTATTTTTGAAAGATGGAAAATACATGAGTCGTTAGTCAGAACAAGGCGGTTCAAGACACTCAAAGTTTAAAATAAAAGTGTATTGCCAAAATAAATGATTCGCAAGGATCTTTTGGAGTCAGGTTACGCAACCTTGTTGTAGTATACTTTCTAAATAACCTTGCTTCAATTAGGTCTTTTGAGGGTTGTAATGTGGCCTGGTTCACGGTTTATGAAACAAAAGATAAAGGCTCAAAATTTATTTGTACCCACCCAATCTACGTGATGATCTTCAGTCCTATGCTCAGTTAACTCATACTATGCATTCAGGTTCCCATAAGTTAGGGATTTCATTGATCGTAGCAGTGATGATTCAGAAGTCAAAGGGACCTATGAAAAGGCAACCACTACCTCCTTATGATATTTGATTGTTTTGACATTAAGGATTTTCAAGATAAGGATTTAAAAATCTCTTTGTATTATCCCTAAATTTTGCCTAAACTGTTTATTTTAGAGTTTACAGTCAGCGGGACGCCCCAGTTTTGCCTAAGTCTCCTTCATAGGTTTTGACTTAGCGGGCTTCTTTTGCTTTTTTTATATTATTTTTTGTGTGAAGGAAAGTGACTGTTTGATTTTAATGATTACGGTGAACCATCATCGACCTTTTGATTAGAAAACATCTTCGACACTTGTTTGACGTGTGCGAAGGAAAATTTGTTAATGAAAGGTGTATCGTATGAACACACAACCAAGTTAACTGAGAACTACCCATCCTAAGGTTAAAATTGTGGGTTTTTTGTAACGAAAGAAACTCCAACTTCTAGGCCCGAAGGGGGTGACGAGGGATTAACTTCCTTATTTCTCCAGTGTTTGGGAATTGAAACAATGCCTTACATCGTCAACAAGGTTTGATTGAAAGCATACTGACAGCAATTATGGGTATAACGTTTTCGTCATCCTCCCTCCGATCTTAGCATATCAAAATTTTGGACAAGAAGTAAACATTTGAAAAATAAAGCATAAAGATGCAAATAAATGGACGGAAATGAATTGAATCAAAAGTTGCAATGCTTATTTCATTAATGAAAGTACAAACATAATTGAAAGCAAACAACTTAAACAAAATAAGGAAAATGCAAACAACGAGAAAAAAAAAGGCCCAATGACAAAGCTTCGATTCTGATGTGTTGGCAAGGGATCTGTCTGGACGCTCGGACGACTATCCGTAAAATCAAGTATTCCGGCTCTAATCAGTTCACGCACCCTAGCTTTCAATGCAAAACAATGCTCCAAGTCGTGGCCTAAGGCACCCTCATGAAAAGCACACTTTAGATCAGCCCTAAATCCAATTGGAGGAGTAAGAGGAGGTGGTAAAGCCTTTGTAGTGATCAGCCCTTGTCGAACTAAGTCAGGATATAGCTCTGTGTAAGTCATGAGAATGGGATCAAAGTGACTCCTGTTTCGTTTCTGGTCTGATATCTGTGTCGAGGAATCAGCTTGACGACTCAAAGGTACACTAGAAGACGATAGGACCAAGAAGGAGAAATTGGGGGATAAATGCAATGCAAAAATGTGATGCTAATGCCATGCAATGGTCTCAAGAATTTCAACGGTCGATTGCAAACATTCCCTTTTAGGAAAGCGAGAAAATCTGTTAGACTTTAAAATGTAGGACTTCTTGAATTTGCAAAGGACTTTTGAATTCCTTGAAACTAGAAATGATATGATGCTTTATGGATGCAAAGCACAAACGCACATAAGCAAACAAAGGTCCTAATTTTAGAGGAACAATGAATGGAGTCAAGGTCTACCCTTCCCAAAGTGGTGTGTACTATAGGTTAATTGTACCTGCAGAACAAGGGTTCTAAAAAGTGCCTAAAGTCATCAGTCCATCTTTTGGATATTATCAACTTCTCGACTGACTCAAGGGTCGATAATATTCTCAAGAGAACCTCGTTCGAGTGTAGTATCACGTAGCAACCATTGTAGGACTACTCCCACATAGTTCCCGCACTACGTCCTAGATAAGGCCAAGATGGTGTAAAGGTACTACGGTTCCCAGTATCACAGACTCCAATCGATAACGGTAAAAGTTTTCACGACTACACTCGATCAACCGAACCATTTTCGAAAGTGTCTCAACTGAGCGGTGATTCTCGATTTAGCTTAGTCGGGACTCACTCCCTATAAGCCTCGTCGAATATATCAGCCATCTTATCATAAGGTCGCTCAAGTCCGGGTGTAGGACTTATCTCACAACACAGTAACTCCAAGTAATGTACCCCAATATATACATACAAGTGAGCAAAATATATAATAAAACAAATATATAAAGAAAAATAAACAAAATAGGGATAACCCTCAATAGTTAGGAGTCCCCAGCGAAGTCGCCATTTTCTGTTGCGGTGAAATTTGGATGTCAAGCTATTGATTAACTTGAATCTTAATTCATTTACAACCGGTCTTTGATTTATCCAAAGGAAAGGTTAAAGAAAGGAAAAACCTAAAAGGGAGAGATCTAAGGTTCGGGGGTTGGTTAAATTTAGGGAAGGTATTAGCACCCTAAACTTTTGTAGTACTCTACGGGAACCTTTTGTTTATTTTTTTTTATTTATTTCATTAATTATTTTGCTTTAGGGTATATACAAAGGATTGAAAATTAAAAAAGACCTAGGGGTTAATTCTAAGTTTACTCGGCAAGACATCGCATCTTGTGCCTACATATCCTTATGGGAGTGGAATCAGAGTAACTGTAGTTCCCCTCAAAAGGGAGGTTAGAAACGTCTTGACTGTGGTCAAGGTCTCAAGGGGAATAAACGCATCTTAAGTACACGCTTACATGGAGTCTTAAACTTCGATCTCTATGTTATAAATTGTTAAGTGCATTAGGGTTAGGTTAGGGATTCCGCGGCGGGAAACCCTAAAATGAGTGCGGCGATTCTTCGACCTAAAGCTAGGGATAGTTTTGTAATTTTGTCCACGGCGAGACATTTGTGAAAAGTTAGGGTTTGTAAGGGTTTGAAGTCTTGAGGACTATTGGCGTGACGGCCAAACGGCTAGACCCAATCCTTCGGAGGAATGCAATGGGACAAATTAACGATGCAAATGCGCGAATTTAAACCATACAAACAGCAGAAATTAAAGTGCGGAAAGGTAAACGCGATAATTTGTTCGCGAAGTTACAAATGAGAAACAGATACAATTATAATACAACTTGAATTGAAAAACACATTAAAATAGCTAATAGCAACGTAACAAGCTGCACATTGAATACACAAGGTTAGTAGACAGAGTCACATAGTAATCAGGCGAGTTATGAAACGGAAGTGCGAAAGTTATAGATATTCTTTGTTGTTTATTTGTGATATATAAAAAAGCTTTTGATTTAAGTTAAAAAAGAGGTTTTAATATTATTAAAAAAAACTTTTCAAAAATAGTCTTAATTTAATTATCTAACAAAAAGGTTTTATTTTTAAAAAAAAGGTTTAATGTTATTATTATATATTTTTAAAAAAAACGGTTCTAGTTATTATTTTAAAAAAAGATTTTAGTTATTATTTTAAATTTATCTAAAAAAAAGTTTTTCTTAAAAATAATAGGTTTTCATATTAATTTGGAAAAGATGTTAATGTTATTTATTTTAAAAAACAGATTTTTATATTATAACAAGTTTTAATAAATTAATGATAACAATAATAATAATAATAGTAATAATAATAATAATAATAATAATAATAATAATAAATAAATAATGATAATAATAATAAATAATGATAATAATAATAAATAATGATAATAATAATAATAATAATAATAATAATAATAATAATAATAATAATAATAATAATAATAATAATAATAATAATAAAGCAATAATGAATTTTAAGTGTGCCCAAATAACCCAACAATGTTGCTAACGCAGAAATGCGCTCAGCGCAACCAGATCTAAATCGGACGAAACAAAATTTATTGCAAAGAAAAAGAAATTAAGCAAAAAAAACAGTATTATTGCTCACACAAAAATGCGATCATCGCAACCAGATCGAACTAACACAAATGTCACGCGTCAGGCACACAAATGTGCAAACATCGTATCGATATAATTCGATAAAAAATTAATCTTATATATGTATAAACTCTAACAATTTAAAAATTATAAATATATAAACGTAACAGTAATAGATAAAGAAAAAGAAATAACGGTAATAGATGAAGAAAAAGAAACAACAGTAATAGATGAAGGAAAAGAAATAACGGTAAACGATGAAGAAAAAGAAACAACAGTAATAGATGAAGAAAAAGAAATAATGGTAAACGACACTCACTCCTCTTAGGTTTTTTTTCTCCCCTTTTTCAACAAGGCAAAACATGTATATATAGGGAACAAATTAGGGTTAACACCAAATTGTCAATAATGTCCCTAAAGCCCATTTTAAAGCCCAAACTAAATAATTAGTTAAGAAAAAATAAAATTTAAATAATTTAAAATAATTAAAATAAACTTAAAATAAAAACTAATAATCCTATTGATTCCTAAAATCAAAAATATTATAAAGAGAACAAAATTTTTTCTAATATTTTTTATCTTATGATTTTTTGGATATTTTTATGAATAATTTAGAAAAAAGTGAAAAAAAATAATATTTTAAAAAATGATTTAATTAAAATACGAAAATAATAATTAAATAATAATAAAAAACTATTTTTGTTATTTTTTAATGAGAGATAGAAACATTTAGAGTAAAAATAATAAAAAACAAAAAGTGACTAAGGTGAGATTCGAACTCTCAACCTCTCACACTCACAACTCCTTACACTTGTCCTCTTGCCAATTATGCCATTTTTACTTTTTAGAAAAAAAATACATGCCATATGATATTTACCTGCAAAAAGTCAAACGACTACACAAATTTGTTAGTAATTGATTAAATGCAATGAAATGCGACGACAAACCTTAGGGCAAAATTTGGGGTATTACAATTTTCAAGACTCAATTTACAAGGGATCACGTTATAACTACAAAACTGTTGGACATTCGCATCGAAGTGTGTTGGCGGTTTATTCAAGTGTTATCAAGACATTGCAAAATAAGGACGTTAATATATCAATTACTTGTTCGAAAGTTGGCTTGCACAGTTTTGTTAAAGGGTTTAAGAAGGAAAGACTCAAAGCCTTCGAACTTCAAAGACTCAAGAGTTTTGTGACTAGGCTCCCAAATCCATGAGTTTTGTGCTGTTTCAAATATTCAAGAGTTCATCAATTTTTGAAAAGAGAAGTTTCAACATCTATTAAGTTTGGGATGTCCATGACAAAGTGTAAGCTGGATCAATTTTGTTCAACGCCATTTGAAACTCGAAGATGGTTTATTTGTCAAGAGAATTAAGTTTCTCCTTTGTTTCAAGCAAAACTCGAGGTGTGACTCGCGTGGAAACTAAAGGAGTTAATAACATTAGTTACTACGGATGTGCATTTGGATTTACGTTTGCCAATAGGAACACTACTTCGCTACCTTTCCGCCTTCGGTCCAATTTCTTAGCACTTAAACCCTGTATAAAAAGAGAAGGGGATTCATGCAATTGCCCATTTTGATTATTTAGGATATACTTCCGTATGGTAACTGACCATTTGAGCTCCACGATAATTCAAAAACATTCACATCAAGCCAATATAATATGGATTACAAAGGCATTATCTACTTTACAATGTTAGGCAACTCAGTATACAACAAGGCCATTACTGAAAAATCCAAACATCAAGCAGATACCACTGTCATCTAACGTAACAGGTTTTATTCAACTTAGAATTACAATTGAAAGTAAGGAAACACAAGGTAGAAATTTTTTCTTCAAACTCAAGTACAAGTCAATTCATGACAAGGTTATTACAACACTGTGACCAACAGAATTCAGTTAAATCGGCCCAAACCGCATAATTTTAAATCCTAGAGTAGCCAATATGCTGGGAGATTCTATTGAAGCTACATGTATCGCACAGACTGTATATAGCCAGAAGAAGAGGCACCGCTTGACGGAGCCTGTTTCACAAATTTGAAACGGTGTTGCCGTCAACAAAGCTCCTCCAGTGAACTTTAAAGAAATTGCTTGCTAACAGACTTGATTACCGCTGCCATGACTCTAGTTTGTTGCGAAGGATCACTAACGCACACTTGCTCGCATCAGAACCGTGCTTTAAGCTATTTTCAGCCACAATACCAGGCCATGTGAAGTGCAAGCCAAGAACAACATGACCTGAAACTTGCACAAATTAAAGTCTAGCATTAATTCTTAATACAAAATTAGGATGGAGATCATATTGAAATGGAAGAATATGCATCAGACATTGACCATATTTTGATGGATTAGAGTTCTTCCTGAAGTGAACCCTGAGTGTGAATCCTGCAACAAACAAATTAAGATCAAACAACTTCGTAAACGGCAGCAAGATTCCATCAAAAAGACAGCAGCCCACAGAAGACCGAAAAAAGGCGAGCACAAGAACCATACCATCACCTTCGTACGGTTGAAACTTTCTCCCAAAGCCGTCACATGAGGAATATCGATGCATCAATTGACCACCGTCCTTATAGCGGCAGCTGCACCCAAGCGCAAAGAAGGCAATGTCACCATCTATCATTTGAATTAGAGGAAGTATATTACGATAAGGTCATAAACAAGATGCTGTTCTTTAATTTCACCTAAACACCAGTTCAAACAAGGAATTTAAGAAAAAGAGGAAAGACCTCCATTACCATTGTCGGATAGCATTAACATGCCTCGTCCGATATTTACGGTTCCCATGAATTTTCTACAACACATGCCAAGCTGCTCCTTATACTAGACGTAGCCACGTTCTTTTCATGTATTGCTGCAGTTGCCACCTCAACAACTGGAAGTGCACTCAACAGGCATGCTAATCTCAGAGCGCCCCTTGCTTCTTATGCCAACCAATCAACCGTAAAATCTTCAATTAGTAGATCAACTTTAGTTGTTCTTAGTCCTGCAAATGAAACACATGTGCAGCAACACTTATCAGCATCATCATTGCACCATTCTGAGAAGGGTGCTTCAGTTAGTGGGACAACTCTGACATGACAGTCAGTGACTGACAGAAATTTAGTCCATGGCATGATACAATGAAAATATGATCAATGATATCGGCCAATGTCCGGGGTTTTATAAACCAAAGAGAAAAATCACAAACAAATACCTCATATAGTGTGAGCCTCAACAGATTGTTTGAACTAACCAGAATGCAGCTTATTGAGTGTTTATATAACCCAGTCGAATCAACAGCGTGTACATTTACAATTATATCAACAAGTTCGCTTTTCATGATTGGAACTTCATCCCACGACACCCTCAGAATCCCTGCGAGAATAACCAAAGTCATCAGCTTACAAAGAGCCTACAGACCTTCCTTTATTTGATTAATGCTATCTTTGAAAACCATAAAATTCTTACCGAGAAACGCATACTCAGCAACAAAAGGAGTTAGTTCCAGAGAAATTCTCCAATTCGTGATGTATCTAGCGTGAGAGATTACTCCAGAAGAGCTTGAAAGCAAATGCTATAATTGGAATTGAAGAGCCTACAAATCAGTATCAGCAGCAACATCAAACCAGGCATTCAAAGAAAGTTAATCAGAATGAACGACGTGTTTGAGCATGTTCATCTGAAAAGGAAACAAATCAGAGGCCAGAAATTAACGTACCGGTTAGTAAAAAGCAATTCAATGGATTGATCCAAAAACAGAAGTATTTCATGTTTGTTTTCTCCTGTACAAACCAAAAAAGAAGTTCATTTAATCAATTCAAAAATAATAATCAGGCAAGATCAAAGATTCCAAATGTGTCTGTTGGAAAAGGAAACATATTCAATAAATCAACTCAAAATGGAAGTAATTTGAAATATCATCAGAGAAGATTAGAACCGAAATCAGAGCATTCAATCCATCAATGTCTGTGATTTCCTTCTGAGCCTATAAAAGGGATATTGGGAGTCAACAGTAATCCACGAACAAAATTCACAGGGGAAACAGATAGAAATCCCAAATCCAAAAGCCTAAAATACAAAGGGTGGAGAACTCATCTTGTGTTTTTTCCTGTCCGCGATCCCATCGCGCCGTCAAAGCCTCCAAAACCCTCACCGTCGTCTCCGACACACCGCTCGCCGTCGAGAATCACCCTCAACCGGCCACGCAAACGCGAATCTGAACCGCGTAAACAAAACTCAGACTTTGCAACACCGCCACACACATCAACGTCTCCAGAAAACCACCGCGAGTCTCGAAACCCATAGATCATCATTGTCGTGCCATCTCGTACTTCCGTCGCCCACAGTTCGCGGTAACCTTTCTGTTTGCGTCGAAATTATTGAAGCGTTTGATTTGTTGGTTTGTATTTCAGGTTTGATGTGAAGGAGATACAATGGAAGGAAGACGATGCGACGAGACGGAAGCAAGCGAGATCGAAGGAGAAGAATGGGAAATAGGAAGGAAGAAGATGAAACGCTCAGACGACGATGGGGGGGATCGATTTGGGGAATTTAGGGTTTTTTTCTCAATTTCTGATGTTGTACTCATGTGTAAACACACACACACTAACTCACATGCACCATCACATACACCACCGCCCACTCGCCAGTTGATCGAATCACACGGTCTATATCGCACGTCCACGATAGACCTCACAACCTGCCTTACGCTGAACCAATCACCCACTAATTAAAACCTTAATCACTCTTTAATTAATCATCATTAAACCTTTTTAATCTAATTAATTAAAATAATCATTTTCATCTTAACTAATAATTAACTCTTTTCAGCCACCTTTTTTGTGAAAAAGAAGAACAAATTAATAACTTTTATTTAAGTTAATACCCCTTTCTAAATTAATCATTAATCCTTTTCATTTAATTTCATGTACTTTACTATCAACTTAATAAATATCTCGATAAGTAAGTATAATAAGGTTGTTCATATTCTTAACTTTAAAAACCTTTTTTATAATATAGATAATTAATCTTTTATAAAATAAATAAAAAACCTATTTAACTATCCAATAAAACTTTTATAATACAACTTCAGTTATTTATTAGGATTTTTCTATAAAAAAATATGATAGTAACTAAGTGTATTTTATTTAAAAATATAAAGACTTATTTCACAACTTTAAAAACAATTTACAATTATTAACGATAATTAAAACTACCCACATATTTAACAAAACCTTTTCTTACCCACCTTTTATTTAAAAATCATTTCTACCCAAATCTAATTTATTTATAATCCCCTCTATAGATTATTGCTAACTATAATAATTAAGATAATAATCTCCCCTAAAAACAATCTCGCTAATAATAAGTTAATTCAACATTACTCGTAAAATCAATCTGCTTAAGAGGAATCAACATCCAATCGAGCACGCCTACGTCTCCGCATCGATTCCACTCGCAATTCACATCACTTTCACTCACTTAGCGCTTTCATGTGTGTTTATGTGTTTACTTATCTACTTTTATTTCTTTCCGCAATTTACAATTATCGTATTTATCTTTCTCGCATTGCATTCCGTCCAAAGGAAAAACCTACACATGATTCAACACTTGTGTGTAGTGGATATCATATTGCATCATTTTCCCCATTGATCCTTGATCCCATTCAAGTCGATCACTTAAGATAGATCCTACCCCATAGGAAGGACCTTTTCTTTTACAACATAGGAAAACAAAAACAACACTACAAATTATTCAAACACCTTAGCGAATAAGATGTTAATCATCTTAAGTGGGATAAAACTCCTACCCCATAACAATTCAGTCAATTCGTAGGGACTTTGCCTTAAGAGAGATAGAGGCGTACTTGTCGATTAATTTCCGAGTGCTTGAGCCCTTCTCTTAAGACGATGCAAAGACTATTTTCCTACAAAGTTGTGGCGGTTAAAATCAAGTAATCTCCCTTAAAATGACAACTCATCTTTTCTCCTAAAATCAATCAATCAACTACCCTAAAATCCGTAGGAACTTTGACCACAGTCAAAGAAATCCTCAAACCTTTTAGGGGAACTAAAGATACTCTGATTCCACTCCCGTAAGGATATGTAGGCATAAGATGCGATATCTTATCGAGTATACTTAGAAATAAACCCCTAGTTCTTTCAACCCTTAAGCAGATAATCCTTAGCAATAAACTAACATAAAACAAGAGGTTCCTGTATAGTACTACAGAAACTTAGGATGCTAGCACCTTCCCTAAGTTTAACCGACCCCCGAACCTATAACTCTTTAGCTTGCATTTGCATTTCATTGTGGGAATTTTGATCTTTATCCCTTCCTTTGGACAAATCAAAGTTCGGTTGCAAATGAATAAGATTCAAACTAATCAGTAGTTTGGTATCCAAATTTCACCGCGACAGTTGACTTGGTTTTTTTGTCATCCTTCTTGTGTCTTACACTTTAATTTTTCATGCCTAATTCCTGCACAATAACACACAAATCAAAGGAACCAAGATATTTTCACATAATGGTGCAAATCAACCAAAGCAAGTGTGATTCTAACACTTTCTTTACAAAAAGGAGTGAAAGATGCCTACATTTGATAGTTCAAATAAGCAAAGTTGGGTATCTAACAACTCTCCCCAACTAGATCTTTGCTTGCTCTCAAGCAAAGTATGCCTCTTGATGAAACAAGAGTATTTTCTCAAGAATAAGATTTCTCCAAGAATGGATTAAATGGCTCAAACACAAGGAATTTCGCTAGACACAGGTTACACAAGATGAGAATCAATTAATGCACAAGAACTAAAGTCTTAAAGCAACTCAAAACATGCATCAATCAACAACTATGTCTTCTTGAATGAATCACCCTATCTCTCCTCTTCGAATAAGGAATGAAGAAATTGCGCGTTTGCAACTGCAGGGACAATTTCACTCACCTAACAAACAATGCCAATATCAATCTAATTCATACAATATCTAACAATCATAAACGAAAATATGGAAGCAAGAAGATCACTAAGGTCTTTTACGGTTGTAGCTTGGTCGGGTTTACAAACAAGGGACATTTCTAAGGCCATTGAAACGAAATTGCCGATGCAAAAGAGACATTCACTGTACAAGTTATTTACATATCCCAACTTTATTCCACTTGTTTCTCAATTGAAAACCTTCCCAACTCTTTTCACAACTTATTCTTTCACTATTTTTCTTTTCTTTTCCAAGCAAGCATTCTTTTTCTCTTCTTTTTCTTTACATTCATATTCACATAACAATTTTTTTCAATGCTTGCTTGAATTTTTCAAAAGTTGCAGCTACCTACCATACTTCTTCTTCATTCTCCCCAACTTAACTTTTAATCAACCCTCAAGTGAACGCTCTTGCCTTTTTATGGAAAAGAAAGCAATTAACACAAAATTCAAAGGTTCAAGAAAATTTTTAGAATCTCACAAAAATTCAGATTGAGATTCACACTGTTTAGGCTTAAGGGGGTTAACGAATTCTCTCTGCTCACAGGTAAGTTGCATTTGGAACTGGTTGTGCTCAATAATAACAAGTGCTTTGATCATATATAATTGCTTCTATAAATTCACAATAATGCAAGATAAAGCATGAATCAAACGAATTAACAAAGTCTATTAGAAATCCAACATTTAGTACACAATGGAGGTTTCCTAACAATTTTGTGGTTTTTTTTTACCTAAGTGAACCATTCATTCAACAAGTTGCTAAAAGAACAAAATTCATTTACAACAAGATTTAAGATCTTAAGCATTCTAAAATTCTAACCAAAGGTAACCATGTACCTTGACCTTATTCGCTTGCTTAGTATTATCATTGCCATCCAAACTCGAATGCATCTTCACTGGATACTTCTTTTCAGAGAGCAATCAATCTAGATGTTTAGTTAAACTTAACAGCAAGAAGATATTAATTACCACTTGAAAAGAAAAAACAAAAAAATTTAAACATAAAACTTGACATTAATTAAACTTAATAAAAAAAAGTGCATAGGTGTAAAAACACCTCAAAATAGTATAATATCCAAACTGAAACAAAGTATGATAAAACTAACCAAAGCAATGATTTAAGCACAAAAATACTTCACTTTGAAGACCAAAGGAAGTTTCTCAATATCATGCTCACAAAATCAAATAACACAAAATCAGTCCTCATCGGACTTAGTATCCTCCACACTCTCTGAAACGACTCCCCATTAGCATCCTCATCATCATCATCATCCTCTGCTACCTCAACGTTGCCACCATCAGGGCCAAAAGCACCCGCCCCCTCTCCAAAAGTAGGCCTGACCTCAGGCTAGCTCGCATGCTCCAAGAACTTCTCCCGAGTCATCATGCTACGCTCCACGGAGGGATCTCGGCACTACAACTGGAGTACCTGCATAGAGTCATGTATATCTATCATGGCACGCTGAGTAGCCGCCATCCAATCCCAGTTATAATTTCAGACAACCTGCTGAAACAGATTAAAATTCTGCGTGAATGTAGCACCAGGGCCCTCAGTAGCCCCAGCATCCACAGCAGCTGAACTCCTTTTGAAACCTTTAGGCCAATAGTATTTGTCCATATATCTGTCATCAATAACAGCCGTAATCGTCACCTGTTGACACGAAGGTAGTTTCATCCTCGCCTGGACACATAACGCCATGATGAGACAAGGAAAAGCGAGGGGACAATTAACTCTCGCCCCTGCTTTCAATCCACTATCCACCATGGATCACATCTCATCAGCAATAATCCGAGCCACATCAATCTGGACATTAGTAAGAATAGAGTGGACCATATGTGCCACTGGGATCGACACAGTAGACGTATGTGATTTTGGCTTAATGTTTGTCAAAATCAACAACAACACTAACTGAGGCAAAGGCTTCATGTCTTCCCTATAGTACCACCTTGGAACCCCAGATGGGTTCAATTATAAAGTTTTACCTTCCAACAAAAGAGCATCAGAAATCAAATTTGTATCTCTATGAAGTCTCAGATCTCGATGGTAATCATCAATCTCATCTTCACCCAAGCTAAGCGGTCTTCCAGTACCCGATTGATGGTATCTCTGTCAAAGCTGAACGGTCTGCCTAACATCCTTGTGGTCCAGGTGAATGGCTCATCGTCGTTTGGAAGAGCATTGACATAGAGCTCCCGCTCTACCTCCGTGTTGTAGCTGTCTGTCAGCGCCACCAACACGTCCCCTTTTTTGCTGTTTATGAGTCCTGCGAAAGTTCTGTATGATCCTTTTGGATGAATTAGGAACCTTTTCTATGGCATAATCTTTCGCTTTTCCAAAGCCACGTATCGAGCGACTTGCTTTGGGTCCATGAGGTGCTACCGACCTTTCGCTTCTTGGATGCTATTGACCTGAATGCCATCTGTACAAAAAACACAGGAGAAGAAAAACAATAACCACATAACATATCAGTTCAGCAAACAGAACAAGAAAACAAAATACTTTCATGTTTGTTGCACAGTTCGCTGTGCGAAGACTTGGTGAATACTCGCCCCAGGTTCGCACTATGAAGGAGCTAGCGAAGGCTGCAGGTTATTGAATTTCACCCCTGTTTTCAACCCTTATGCAAGACAATCACATTTTAATGAAAATAAGTCAGAGATATCAGTCTTAGTAATGCTAGGGACAACTCTAAACACACATGCAACCACAATTTCATCAATTCTGTCCTACCCTAACTCAACCCACATGGTAAGTTCTATTATAAACTACACAACCTAATCAACAGAAGAAATGAAAAAGAAAAACATACCTGGTTGAGGAAGCTTGACTGAAATTGCTAGACAAAATTTAGGGTTAGCAATGGAGAAGTTCAAAGTGATGTGAGAGTGAAGAGTAACAATGTGCAAGTGAAGAGCAAAGTGATACACAAAATCCGTAGAACCAACAAAATAGTTTGGGCCCAAATGGGTGGCCCACTAAAAATTTAAAAATGCTGATGTGGTAAACCTGATTCACTCTGTTCGCACTACGAACTTCCTAGCGAACATGTTCGCTAAGCTCTTCGCAAGACGAAGATGCTAGCGAACATGACAGGTTTTGGTTTTTCACTTTTTCAATTCAGATCATTTTTCAGCACAAATTCTACCACATCATGCACAACAATTACACCACAAAAAACAGTAATTACTTATAATGTTGGGGTGCTTCCCAACAAGCGCTTTATTTAACGTCGTTAGAGCTCGAAGGTCCGATGCAATCACAGATTGCAAAAGGGCACAAAGGTGGTGTCTCGTTCGAAATCACCACCCAAGTAAATCTTCAATCTTTGTCCGTTAACTGCCCAATTCTCTTTGGTTTTTATGTCTTCAATAGTAATTGCCCCGTAACTCAAAATGTTGCAAATCTGAAACGAACCCGACCACTTAGACTTTAACTTCCCAAGAAACAATCTCAACCTAGAATTGAAAAGTAACACCATTTATCCTACCTCAAACTTCTTGGTCACAACCTTCTTATCATGATACCCCTTCACTCGGTCTTTATAAATTTTGTTTGATTCATAAGCTTGGAGGCGTATTTCCTCCAACTCATGAAGTGGGCTTTTTCTTTTGTCGCCACTCAAGTTTTGATCAAATTTTAGAAACTTCAATTCCCAAAAGGCTTTGTGCTCCAATTCAACCAGGAGGTGACCGTTTTTTCCGTAGACCATTTTAAACGGGGTGAGACCAATCAGAGCCTTGAAAGCTGTCCGATAGGCCCACAAAGCATCGTCAAGCTTGCTTGACCAATCCTTCCTCGAGGTAGACACAGTTTTTTTTCCAAAATATTTTTAATTTCTCGGTTTGATACCTCTGACTGTCCGTTAGCTTGTGGATGGTACGGTGTTGTAACTTTGTGCCGCACACCATACTGTTCCAACACTTTTTCCAACTGAGTGTTACAAAAGTGGTATCCTCCGTCACTTATTAACACTCTCGGAGTACCAAAGCGAGAAAATATATTTCTTTTCAAAAATTTTATCACGGTTTTGCCATCTGCCTTAGCACTAGCTATGGCTTCAACTCATTTTGAGACATAGTCAACCGCAACAAGAATGTACTCATTTCCAAACGACGGTGGGAATGGACCAACAAAACCAATGCCCCAAAAATCGAAAACCTCGACTTCTATCATGCTTTACAGTGGCATTTCATTTTGTTCTGATATTCCACCAATCCTCTGACATTTGTCACAACTTTTTATGTGTGCCTACACATCTTTGAACAAGGATGACCAATAAAATCTCGATTGGAGGACTTTTGCGGTCGCTCTTGTGTTGTTAAAATGACCTCCATACTAAGAGTTATGACAATGCCAAAGGATGTCTTTGGCTTCCTCTTGAGATACACATCTTCTTAAAATGTTGCCGACACCAAGTTTGAACAGATGAGGCTTATCCCACACAAAGTACTTGGCGTCAGACAAATTTTTTTTCCCTGGTGACTAGTTAGACCTTCCGGCATTAATCTGATGGCTTTGTGGTTAGCCATGTCGAAAAACCAAGGTCTAACCTTCACCATATACAACTTTTCATCAGGGAACTCTTCCCTCACCTCCTGCTCATGTTTTATGACTTCAACATTCACAAGGCGGGACAAGTGATCCGCTAGCAAATTCTCGACTCCTTTTTTATCATAAATTTCAAGATCAAATCCTTGTAATAAAAGAATCCAACGAATTAACTGTTTCTTGGAATCCGATTTGGTTAGCAGATACTTGATCGCCGCATGATCGGTGTACAACATAACTTTGGACCCGATCAAGTAAGACCTAAATTTTTCTAATGCATACACTATTGCAAGCAATTCTTTTTCAGTTGTTGCATAATTTATTTGAGCATCGTTAAGAACTTTGCTCGCATAGTGTATCGCATGGAAAATTTTGGTTTTTCTTTGGCCTAACACTGCGTCAACCGCATAATTACTCGCATCACACATGAGTTCAAAATCATTTTTCCAGTTTTGTGCGATGATTATGGGTGCAATGATTAGGCTTTGTTTTAAAGAATCAAAAGCAGTCATACAAGAATCATCAAAAAGAAAAGAATTATATTTATTGAGCAGGTTGCTCAATGGTTTTGCTATCTTTGCAAAGTCTTTGATGAATCTTGGGTAAAATCCTACATGACCCAGAAAACTCCGGATTCCCTTCATATTCATAGGTGGCGGAAGTTTTTCAATAACTTCCACTTTAGCCATATCAACTTCGAGTCCATTTGAAGAAACCTTGTGCCCAACCACAATGCCTTCCGTAACCATGAAGTTGCATTTCTCCCAATTAAGCACCAAATTAGTATCCACACACCTCTTCAAGACAACATCAAGATTTTTCAGATAAAGATCAAATGACGGTTCAAAAACCAAGAAATCACCCATAAACACTTCGATAGTCTTTTCAATCAAGTCTGAGAATATAACTTGCACACACCTTTAAAAAGTCGCTGGTGCATTACACAAACCAAACGACATCCTCCTATAAGCAAAGATTCCGAAAGTCTCTCGAGTATTTGATCCATGAAAGGAAGATGGAAGTGATATTTTCTTGTAGCTTGATTGAGCCTACGGTAATCGATACACATCCTCCATCCCGTTACGGTTTTTGTTGGAATCAACTCATTCTTCTCATTGCGAACAACCGTCATTCCACCTTTCTTTGGCACCACTTGAGCTGGACTAACCCACAAACAGTCGGAAATAAGATAAATCATGCCGACATCCAACATTTTGACAACTTCTTTCCTCACCACTTCTTTCATAGTAGGATTCAATCTTGTTTTTGGTTGAGCTACCAATTTGAAATCTTCCTCCATGAATATTCGGTGCATACAATAGGAAGGACTTATACCTTTCAAGTCGAAAAAAGTCCAAGCCATCGCCTCTTGATTTTTCTTCAAAACACCAACTAATTTCCTTTCTTTCCCCATGGTTAGATCTGAACTTATGATCACTGGCTTGTTTTTCTCTTCATCAAGGAAAACATATTTAAGATGAGATGGTAACAACTTCAACTAAAGTTTGACTTGCTCATTGTTTTCTTTTTTCAAAATTTCCACCCTTTCTCTCAAAGGGGGGATTTCCTTTAATTCTTCAAGCTCCCGCAAACACTTTTCAATCTCGCTTTCTTCTTTGTCATTGACTTTTGAAAGAGCATTGGTAAGAACTTGTTTTAATGGTGTGGGAACTTGCAACAACTCCTTAACTTCTTCGGTCGCCACTTCCGTTGCATCGATTCTAAAACAATATATTTTGTCCTTTGAAAGCTTCATGGCTTCAAAAATATTGAAACAAATCTCCTCATCTAGAACTCTAACCTTCATTAGACCATCATCCATATCAATTGCCATGCGCACGGTCTTTATAAAAGGTCGCCCAAGAATCAAGGGAGAGTGTTCATCTTCTTCGATATCAATTATTACAAAGTCAATTGGGAACAACAGTTTGTCAACCTTTACCAACAGGTCTTAGGCTACACCATGAGGGAGAGTGGTAGATTTTTCGGAAAGTTGCAATGTCATTTGAGTGGACTTCAACTCCATGTATCCCAACCGCTTCACAATGGACAAGGGTATCAAATTGATACTAGAGCCTAAATCGATCAACCTTTTGCCAACATAAGTGTTTCCAATTGTGATGCGCAAAGTGACTCGTCCCGGATCACTTTCTTTTCTCGGGAGAGTACGTTGAATGAGTGCACTACAACTAGCATCCACCATGATAGTTTCTTGATTCGATACCTCTTCTTCTTTGTAAGGATGTTCTTCATGAATTTCGCATATTTGGGCATTTGTTCCAATGCTTCAGAAAATGGAATATTGATTTGCAATTGCTGAATATGTCCATGAACCGAGCATAGTGTCTCGCATTATCTTTCCTTGTTGGAGCATGTGGATATGGCAAATTTTGAATTAGGATAATGCTCACTTGCTCTTTTCCTTTCCTATAATTTTTCACTCTTTCTTCTCTCTTATTTTTCTCTTCTTCCTCACTCTTTTTCACTCTCTCTCCTTTTCAACTAAATCTCCCTCAACATTTTTTCTACTTCATTCTCAACATTTTCAATTTCTTTTTCAACTACAACCTCTTCTGCCACTACCTCCTCACCTATACCTATGTCAATATCCCTACCACTTCTTGTGAGAATCGCCTTGCAATGCTCCTTAGGATTTGGAAGAGTGGTAGCCGTGAAAGGCCCTTTTTGTTGATCGGCCAATTGTTTTGATAATTGGACCACTTGTGTCTCCAAATTCTTTATAGCCGCATCGGTGTTCTTTTGATTTGACATTGACATTTGCATAAATTGAGTAAGAGTTTCTTCCATATTTGAAGGTGGACTTTGAGTTTGTGGTGGTTGAGTGTAATTTTGATATTGTTGATGATTTGAAGGTCCTGCTTCTTGCGGCATCCAAGGTTGTCGGTACCCTTGATTTGGTCTTTGATAACCTTTATTTGCTTATTGATAAGGTGGTCTTTGTTAGTATCCCTGATTTTGATTTCTGGCATAATTGACTTCTTCCAATACCCGGTAGGATGGTCGCCTTTACACAATTCACAACTTGCAACTTGAGCTTTGATAGGAACTTCTTGCATCTCTTAGGTCTGTTGTGGAAGCTTCGACATTTGTTGCGTTAACAGCTCCACTTGTTGTGAAAGAAGTTTGTTCTGAGCAAGAATAGCATCATTAATACCTAACTCTAGCAGGCCTGGTTTTTGTTGAGCTACTCCATTGTTATGATTTCCTTGGTGATCATTAAGTGCCATCTTGTTGATGATTGCTATTGCATCTTTGGCGCTTTTAGACATCAAAGAACCCCTGCCGTAGCATCCAACAAGGTATTGTGAACCGAGAGGAGACCATTGCAGAAAATATGAACTTGCGTAAGTTCATCAAAACTGTGTCCTTTGCATTTCCTCAACATTGACTTGAATTTCTCCCAAGCTTCATTGAGGAATTTATTTCCTCCTTGTGAAAATACATCTATCACAGTTTTTGCTTCCATGAAACAATTATGTGTAAAGAACCGTTCAAGAAACTTCTCTTCTAATAAATCCCAATCTGTCATAACTGTCATAGACTGATCAAGATACCATTCCTTCGCTTTCCCAATCAAAGAATGAGGAAATAGCCTCTTGAATAGTGATTCTTCATCAGCTTCTGTTGCTCCCGTTGCACCCACAATCTCATAGAATTTGGTAAGATGTGTAAACGGATCCTCATGATTTAACCCCGTGAAAGGATTTTGATAAATGAGTGCAAGGAATCCCATTTTCATCTCAGCTTGCCTTCCATTTTGGAGATTACGCGCAAACTGAGCGGTGTGTCTTGGACTGTTTGTACATGGAACAGAAACTGGAGGTGGAGGTGGTGCTGCCATAGTTGGTGAATTAGGTGGAGTGGATGAAGAAGATTCTCCGTGCTCTTGTCTTTCAATAGCTTGTTGTCTTCTTCGCCTTGTGCGACTGTTGGTACGACGAGCAGTTCTCTCAATCTCAGGGTCGAAAAGAAGGTCTTCAGATCAAACCTGTCATCGCATAAACGAATTCTACACACGAGCCAAATAGATAAAAAAGCACAAAAAATTACAGAGATAAGAGATTCACAATACATAAATATTAAAATCACTAAACCATTGAAATGCTTGCAATATTCTACTAACAATCTCTGGCAACGGCGCCAATTTGTTAGAAAGTATTTTTCGGTAGTGTTTTATCGTATCCACAAGGATTGATGAGAATATGAGATGCTTACTGTCATACCCCAAATTTTACCCTTAGATTATTAGGGTCATTTCGCATTTCATTCTGCATTGCGTTTTAACTAACTGCTAATCGGTTTGTTCAGTCTGTTACTGTTGCAGAGAAATAACGCTGGGTGCGCTTTAATTTATGAAGGGCAGAAGGGTCGCTATCATAAACCATATGGATTTTAGGGCGCTGAAATGTTATTGAATATGGGTTGAATCGGTGCGAGAATCGGCTGCAAGGAATTTATTCTGGCCAAAGCATAATTTCATGCTTTCTGCTACCTACCAGTCGATTTTTAAAGAAAACAATGGAATTTCGCTGCGCGTTGAATTTATAATGAATATCTGTTGTTTTGATCATGACTGTTAGTTGAGCTGATTCAGGTTACCAAGTCAAATCATTCGAGAGGCGGTTTGAATTTTCAATACAGAAGACAGCTCGATTTTCCGTTTAACTGAATTTCTCTACTTATCTGTTCGAGGCCATATTCATTGACTTTATTATTGGGATGATTAATTGTCGAATTCAGAGTTTGAAACGCCGAAGCATAATCAGATAGTTTTCATTGGATGGATTTAATCAGTTGAATTTATGGAGATTGGACGAATTTAATCGGACGAATTCATTCAGACGAATTTATTTGAAGGAGCTTAACCGATTAAATTTAATTAAATGAATTTAGTTGTTTGGGTTTATTCGGAGGAATTTAGTTGGATAAATTTAATTAAATGAATTTATTCGTGTAAGTTTAATTGGAGGAATTGTTTGGAGATTTTAATCGGAGAAATGTGATTGAAGAAATAATTTAAATTTATTCATTTAAATTCTATATTATTACAGTATTACATTTATTACAATATTACAAAAAAAATTTTACAATTGCAAAAAGTGCTAAAAAGCCTAATTTTTCTAAGGTTGTCTTCGTGTCCGATTCTTCAACCTTCGATTTTTCTGAACCTGCAAAAAAAAATCGACAACAAAGAGAAAATAATGGTTAAAGTTAGAAGCGATTAAATTTGGTTTTTCGCTCCCGATACCCTCAGTTAATTATCATCATCGGGTATGTCAGGAGGGTAACAGAATATTCCGCCGCCAGCTCCCGACTCCATTTTCGACCCCGACACGGATCCCGCAACTTTTGTTCTAATTGTTCCAAGAGAGAGAAAAGTGATTTTTTGGAAAAGTGATTCTGAAAAAAGTGCTTTTGGGAAAAGCACTTATTTCCAGAAAAATGTTTTTTTTCCAAACAAGGCACAAACAAGTTTCCCAAAAATTATGAATGCCAAACAAATCAAACAACAAATCTGGAAAATAGCAACCAGATTCGCAATAGGCAACAACAACAATGGAGCCATGAATTTCGCAGCAACAGTAACATTTTCATCACCAAAATCATAACAGCAACAACTTTCCTCAAAGCCAGTTCAACCAAGCAACAATTTCTGCTCCAAAAACGTAAAAAAAACGCGACAAAATCGTAACAAAAAAGCGAAGCAATCCAGGCCCATAAACTCATAACAACATCATATAACATGAGGTTCATCATCAGAAAAAGGGGGATCCGCGGATGTGAAAACGAAACCCTAAAAAACCCATCATCAAGATCAAATCCAACGGCGACCGTGAACAGTAAGCATCAAGATCAAATCCCCAGAAGGACGAAAATTCCTCAAACCAGACGGCGACCGTCCTCATCATCCTCGTCTGTCAAGAAACCCACAGCCGTAACACCACCAACGAAAAATCATCAAGCAGTAAGCCATTACTAACCATTTCACACTTCTTATTGTTGTTTTTTGCAGAAGAAGAAAAAAATAAGAATATCAGGAGAAGAAGAAGATATGAACATGCAAAAGCGTGAGAGTAGAGAGAGGAAGAAGAAGTGAAAAAGTTCAGAAACAACACCCACAAAGATGTCCGCCACACATCCAAAAGGGGTTTCTAAACCCTAAAAAGTCTCAGCAGCAATACCGTCCCCCTCCCGCTTTATTTCATATCTTTTTTTTTGCTTTTCTTTTTATTTATTTTTATAATATTTATTAAATTGTCATAACCATGTTTTTTAACTTTATAATTTAGTTCAATTTGGCTAATTAAAACTTTTAAAATTAAAACCCAATTTAATTCCTTTTCTTCTTTTTCTTTTTATGATTATTATTAGTTTTTTTTTTCAATTTAACATAGCTAGATAATTAAACCATTAACCTTAATAAAAATTGATCATTAAAACATTTTTTAAAAATTGTAATTAAAACATTAAAGTTAAAATATTTTTTAAGACCATTTTTTAATTAATTGAAACATTTTTCTAATTAAAAATTTTGTTAAATCAATTCTAATTTTTAAATTAAATCAACTGTTTTTAAAATTAAAACCAATTCTTTTAAAATCAAAACCATTTTTTAAGTAATCAAAACATTTCTTAAAATTAACTAAAAATTAATTTTTATTTATTTCTTAAAAACAAAAAAACTTAAAATTGCCCGTTTATTGCCCCATTAATTTTGCCTAACGCTTATGACGTTCCTAACATTGCGAGGCAATCATCGCTTTTATTTCGTTATTATCCTTTTATTTTCTTTGGGTTGTAATTTATGCGAGTATATCGTCGATGTGCATTTCCTTTACTATTTTCGTACATTTCCCGTATTTTCATTATTTTATTTACCGTAATTCCCTTCCGAAGGAATAGGTCTAGCCGTTCGACCGTCGCGTCAATAGTCCTCACCTTTGACTTTTTCAAACCCTAATTGCATAGGCGTCCTGCCGTGGACAGTTTTACCCTTTACCCTAGCCTTAGGATAAGGAGCCGTCGTACTCCATATTAGGTTTCCCGCCGTGGAATACCTATTTTCCTCTTTTCAATTCAATTACAACGTAGAAATAGGAGTCGCCGCACTCCACGTAAGCGCTTCCATATGAACGTTTATTCCCATTGAAACCTTGACCACCGTCAAGAAGTTTTTCTTCCTCCCTTTCGAGGGGAACTACGATTACTCTGATTCCATCCCCTACCTCGAATACGTAGGCACAAGATGCGAGTCTTGACGAGTAAACTTAGGACTAACCCTTAGGTCTTCTCTCACCTTCTAACCCTTAGTATATACCCTCAAGCAAATAATTAAAGCAAAATAGTAGTATTAAACAAGAGGTTCCTATAGAGTACTACAGAAGTTTAGGGTGCTAATACCTTCCCTAGGCTTAACCAACCCCTTACCTAGATCTCTCCCCGCATTGTTTACAATGCAAAAAGTAGGTTTTTCCTTTCTTTGACCTTTCCTTCGGATAAATCAAAGACCGGTTGTGAATTAAAGATTTGCGATTCAAATTAATTAATAATTTAATATCCTATTCTCACTGCAACACTTGCCATTCAACGATTTAATGATTTAAAAAGGGGGTTTTTTAAATGGTTACTATGTTTATAACAAGAGTTTGCAAGAAATAAAACAGAATACAATTTGGTCTAAGTTTGATAAAAAGCATGCCAAGATTAGGGTTTGCTAATCCGTCCTAACCGTATCCAACCGATCAAATATGTGAACATAGTTTTAACCGACATAACCACGTATCCTCGCAAAAACGTTCATTTCTAAAGTTGTTTCGTGAATGTTATTGTTTCCACTGTTAAATGATCTCTCTAAATAACATTTGAAACAATAATCATTAAGATCAATACAAAGCGAATATCAACTTTCAAACCTATGTCTAGAATTTGTATAGTTGATAGATGAAGAAATTAGGTCAAGACTTGGAAAGTTCATGTCTAAAGCAATCCAAACCACAAATATACAAAAGATAGAAAATAACTTCATCTATATTGATTAAAGCATTGTTTACATACAAAGGATCAAGAATAATACATGAAATCTAAACTAACTACCTCTAACCTTGACAAAAGAGGGGTTTAGCCACCCATTTCCATGATAGCTTGAACAACTAGTTTCGGAAGAAGGTTGATCAACATCTGAGTCGAATAATCGAGATTAGATGGGAATCCTCCTTCTTTTTGTGAAATATTTCTAAGAGATGATGAAAAATGGAGAGACAAGGTTTTTAGGTCTGAAAATCTTCTCAAAAGAAAGTACAAAGAAAAAGATATTTTTCCCAAAAAGTGGCACATACTACTTATAGAAGGCCTGCTGAGCTGTCATGTTCGTAGTGCGAACAAAGTGTTCGCCTAGCGAACATTCAAATTGGCACCTAAAGTTCCTTTGTACAGTGAAGACTCCTATGATAGATTTCCACATGTTCGCTATGCGAACAATCCTTCGCAGTGCGAAGGCTTCGCTGCAAACTTTGCACAACAGGTTCTTATCCAAATACCTACTGCCTCAAGTCTGGGAGTGTTCTCTATACCTTCACTGCCTCTTCGCTCCAGCAAGTTGTTCGCTGCCTCTTTTGCACAACGAAATTAGGACCCTTTTATTTCTGGATGAACAGTACATTGGGATTCTTGGCCTTTTCTGGAAAGCTTCACTAGCAAGTTCGCTGTGTGAACTTGTTGTTGTTTGCATGCTGACTTGGTTTCTTTGTCATCCTTCTTGTGTTTTACTCTTCAATTTTTCATGCCTAATTCCTACATAATAACACACAAATAAAAGGAATCAAGATATTTTCACATAATAGCGCAAATCAACCAAAGCAAGAGTGATTTTAACACATTCTTTACAAAAACGAGTGAAAGATGCCCACATTTGATAGTTCAAATAAGCAAAGTTGGGCATCTAATAGATTAACAGCATGTGAAGACTCCAATCGTGCCGGCTCTCAACACTGAGTACAAGATTAGATGAGAAGAAGAACTCTCTATTTTCTCACCAACCTTCACAGTGAAAATAAACTAACACTAAAACTATAATCTCTATGAATGCGTGTGTGTGGAACTCCTATTCCAAAACCTAAGGTAAAGTTTTATAGACTTAAGTGCGGATGTGAGAGGTGGTAGGCCTTGGATCACAGGCCTTTGATGTAAAAAGGTTCAACCCATATTCAAATCAGCATATTCTTTTTCTGTCCTCAATTCTTCATGAACAACCATACTAGTATAGTCTGTGGTGAGGGACAAGGCGTCCGTTGCAGACTGCTGCAACAGGTAGTGGCGTAGAGGTGTAGGCGGCACAATGTTTGTGTGCAGGGCGCACTTTTGCAGTGGTGGTCCCCACTGTACTATTTCTTTGCCTCTTTGTGCAATTTATCTTATCCATTTGATTTTCCAATTCTTCCAAGCACAATTCTGCCACACAAGCCCTAGAAATGATCACGCTCCATGCTCTTGGCCATTTCCTACTTGTGATCTTTAGGAGAAGTTTCATTCTCCTTTTAGCTATATCTCTCAGATACTGCCTAGTCCCTACACGCCTTAACTTACCTTAAAACGGCATTGCAATTCAATAACACACAAATGCAAACTAAAAAGGAGCACCTATTATGCTCAAAGCAAAGCAAACTAAAAATAGTAAAAACTAAATAAAAACTCTTAATTCATCATAAAAACATAAATAAAAAGGAACAATAATGGCACACTAAAAGTGGATTATCACTCCCTCAAACTTGAACTACCGCCCGTCCTCAGGTGATAAGACAAGGAATGAAAAAGAAGAAAATACTAATTACAACCAAGTTAGATTAAAACATATGTATGATGAGACACTTCAACTTTTTAAGATAGATGGACCATTTCAAATATTGGCATAACTTAGCCTTGCTACTGATCTGAAGCGAATGCACGCTTGAGTTTACAAGACTCCTGTAGTCACGCCAGTACTCTTCAAAAGAACAAGCTAGCCTAATAGTGATTCTAATTGATTCAACCTGAGTTCCAAGGGTTATCTTTTTGTTTGAAGAGGGTTTTTTTTACTAACTCTTCTTTTGACTTCTTTAATTAACAACAAGGAGCACACTTTCCCCTTTTTTTCTTTAACAATGCTTCACCTTTTCACTAGTCGCCAGCTGTCGCTACGCAAAAAATGACACAGAGTCGCCACCGGATTTTATTTATCCCAAGGAGGGAAAGGGAAATAGCGATAAAACCTTTGGGAGAAGAGCATGGTCATCGCAACCAAGTCTTAGGGTTCGGGAATCGGTTATGCGAGGGGAAGGTATTAGCACCCCCTCGCATCCATCGTACTCGATGGGAACCTCCTAGGTTATTTAGCGTGAATGGGTGTTTTAATTAAGAGTTTGCTTGCTTAAAGAAAAGAGGGGTTGGTTTATTTATTTTAATGCTCGCCAAGGATTGTGGCCCTTGTGCCTACGTATCCTCACTTAAAAGAAGTGAAGAACCAGAGCTCCGTAGTTCGGAGGCTTGTGAAATTGTTGTTTGTTGGTTGATTTTATACCTTGAAAAAGGTTTTTTTGATTGAAGCCCTAAGGCAAAAAATAGTTTGATGAGTTGATGTTATTTTTAGGTTTTTTCTTAGGGAAGAATCTATTCTTGACTAGGATTATACAAAATACTTTGGATAGAGATGAATGTCTCGAATAAACAAGTCGAGCGTCTTGTATTCAAAACATTCGGAACGAGTGTAGGAGGATTTCATTCTCATTCCTTCTCTACCACTTTAAAGCTCATGGTGCATAATTCTAATCGTATATTTTATTGTGTTTTCGATTTTTATGAGAAAAGAGAACCACTTGACGTTGGATCAAGGTTTATTGTTTGTAAAGATACATTTGAAGCGATACGGACAAGGTCGATGGCGGTGCACAAGGCAACCGACTTACAAGGTTAAAAATGGCTCGACAAAATCGAGAGTTTGTTTTTAAAAATGGTTTTTGGGAATCAAAAGTCACCAAGGACAATAACAATATTCACACTAAAATCATACAAACATATGGGGTTAGTCGGCTAAAAAAAATCGAGACATGCAAAAAAAACGGCATGGGTGGCCGTGTTGTGTGACACGGCCCGTGTCATAGGGTACCTGCAATGTGAGTTTTTAGGGCGTGACAGAGGTGTGACACGGGTGGCCGTGTTGTGTGATACGGCCTGTGTCATAAGGTATGGGAGAAAAATGATTTTTAGGGCAAACAGAGGTGTGACACGGGTGGCCGTGTTGTGTGACACGACCCGTCTCATAAGGTCTGGGAGAAAAATGATTTTTTTAGGCTAAACAGAGGTGCAACACGGGTGGCCGTGTTGTGTGACATGGCCCGTGTTGTGAGGCCTGGGGTTTTTGGACGTTGAAACCTTAAACAGAGGTGCAACACGGGTGGCCGTGTTGTGTGACACGGCCCGTGTTGTGAGGTCTGGGGTTTTTGGATGTTGAAAAAGCCAACAAAAGTGTGACACGGGCACCCGTGTCGTGTGACACGGCCCGTGTCAGGCTACCAGGTGAAAAAACCTAATTTTTCTATGTTCTTCTTTCGTTTTTTATGGTTTCTTGAAAATGGTTTCTTGGTCCCTATTGGGACCTTACATGATATATATAATACAACAATACACAAGAAAGTAAATGAAATGAATATAAGAGCAAAATAGTAAAGAGAGAAAGTTTTAAAGGAATGGATACCCAAGAGCTTTATATTCTTCTTGCAAGTCCTCCTTGGTTTTGGTTGAATGTGCTTCACCACTCTCCACTCTATGTTGTGAAGGTTTTGTTTCTTAATGATCCTCTTGGTTCTATCTCACTCTCCTTTTTTTCTGGTTTGCAAAGCTTTCTATTTTTTTAGTTTTTTAGGGTTTTCTTTGCTCTCTTTATTTTCTGGTTTTGCAAATGTGTGTAGAATGGATGTTGAATGAATCAAGAGTGATTTCCTTTTGTTTATAGCCCCCCTCCTCTTATCTCAGCTCCTCTAGGGTTTTCTCTTCTCCCCACATATCAGATTTTTTCATGGAGTGGTGTCTCTTACCACCTTTTCTCATGCCACTCTCTTTCTTTCCATTTCCATGCAAGAGCCATGCTGCATTTTTGCTGTTGCACTTTGCCTATGTTATTTTTTCTGCAGCACTTTGTGCCTTGCACCCATTTTGTTGGCTTGTGCTTAGACAACTCCTCTTGACAACATTTTCAAAATTTGATGTTTAGATTTACTATCATATGATATTCTCTTGATTTTGTGACATGTAGATTTTGTGACATGAGGTAATTTGTCACCTCTTGCATGGGACTGTTTTGCCATGATTAAACATGCATAATCTTGGTCTTAAAACATTCCAATCTTGATTTAATTCTTGCATATTTCTTGGATGTTTGTAAGCATAATGTGGACTTGGTGTGGCATTGCCATAACATGAATTTGATTAGAGACTTGAATGAAGATTAGAAACAAATTAATTTCTAAATATTACTTAGAGTTGGAAATCTTGCAACAAATGACATTCTTGTAATGTCATAAAATTTCTCTTGGTAATATTCTTGCCTCTAATTCATGAATTTATGATGAATTTCCTTAGAGCCATTAAACTTGAAATGGATGAAGTCTTGAATTATGAACTTGTGATCTTGACTCATTAATCTTGAACTTTGAATTATGCACTTGTGATCTTGACTCATGCTTTGTAAATTTGAACTCCACTTGATTAAGAATTTGAAACAAAATTGGATGAAGCAATCTTGAATTGACCTTGAATTTCATGTTCATTAGGAATATATCTTGAATATCCTAATATTTTGTCAAGTAACTTCTTCTTAAAGAAATCCACATGAGTAGACTTTCCAATTTAGATCAAACCTTAGATAATGAACCTTTTCTTCCATGTAGTCCAAGATAGACGAGTTATCTCATTTGAAATGGGAAATGACAAATCGACCCAATCCGTACCCACATGCTCGATATGCAATAAAATGATGTATGATATGGCGAATGTAGGGTATAAAGGCTAAAGGAGAAAATGAGAGTGTGACAGGTCTCATTTGTAATGAGTCCAACCTATTATTGTGATGAAGACACTGGTTATTCCATCAGTTTCGAGCACAAGAACTTTATAGCGATGAAAAATTTGAGATTAAGCTATTAGTTAACTTAACTCCCAAAGCAAGAGTCACCACCACTATTTATTATTTCCAAAGGAATGAGAAAAAAACGAATAAAACCCACAAAACTAATATAACACAGAAATAAGGGTACGGGGGTTGGTTATACATGGGAAAGTGTTAGCACCTAAAACATCTATAGTACTCTATAGGAACTCTTAAAAATTTGTGTTTGGCTTAAAAGGGTTGCTTGCAAAAGATTGGGGAGATGAGAAGAGAAATATATTTTTTTAAAGATTTTTGATTGACAAGACTTCATGAGCCTCGTGCCTACGTACCCATAAAGTACAATGGAGGATCAAAAACTCGTAGTTCATGGTAAAAATAACAAAAAGTATTTGTTTTGATTGATTTTAAATGAATAGACATTCCGTTGTATTCGAGTGGAAACTCAACTTACTACCCACAATTAATGAGGAAGGAGCATTTGCATCATCTTGAGATGGAAGAATTTTGCTTAGATTGAAATCAACAAGTCTATCACTCAACATCTAAGTGGAAAATATCATCACTTCACTACATTATTATGGAAGTATAGGAGTTGCATTACTACAAGAACACTAATAATGACTACCCTTAATTAAAGGTTTAAAAGGAAAAGGTGCACAAACACACAAAATATTTGAGTGAGTTTCGTGTTTTTTAAGTCTTTTGAAATTGTCTTGATATGCTTAAGATGTCTTAGCATTTTTTTAAGAAAAATGATTCAAAAATCAATTGACAAAGTCAAGGTTTATTGAGAAAGTGGTTCAAGTTTGAAAACTAGAAGATTTTGAAAAAGGGAGAAGATTTTGAAAATTTAAGAAGGGGAGGAGATGAAGAGACTATCCTAATACAAGAAAATAAATAGTAATAAATAAAAGGTCTCATTGTAAGGTAGCCCAAGAGGAAGCCTTTGTGTGTGCATTGTGAACTAACCAGGACGAGCAAGCACTTGACAAGAGTCAAAACCAATATTCCATTTGTTTGGAGTAGGCCATAAGCAACAAGTAAGCACAGGGTAAGACAATCATCAGTTGGAATAAGAACTCAAGCTATAAGGTCAAAACTATGTATCAGATCCAAGTCTTCAAAGATCAACCAAAAGGTCTCAAGTATCAGATGAATCCAATAGAATAGGGAAAAGTAACCAAAATCCATAAGTCCAAAAGTCCAACTCCAAGTCAAGCAAAGGATAGTGACCATTAGTCCAAAGATTAGAGAACCAAGTTTTTTAGGGGTTTTTCCTTTATTAATGTCTTTAAAATAAAAAGAAAATGTCCAAGTGGACAAAGGAAAAATAAGCATAAACATAAACAATATGAAATGTAATGCTAAAAAATAAAGGCATAAAAGTAAAGAGCAAAACATTAAATGAAAATAAATTAAATGGAATAAAATAAAGATGAAAAAATTAAATGAAAAGAAAATTAAATGACATAAAGTAAAGTTAGCACAATAATAATGTTAGTATTGATTTTAGAGTTAATGAATCGATTCGAGACAAATTTAACGCTATGTTAAGCAATCGTAGAACAATTTATTAGGAAGATCATAATATGGGAGGCCGGTCAATAAAAGTTTATATACCATACTGTTGCACCCTAAAATTTGCCCTCGCTTTTTCTAAGCTCGACTGGTTTTTGCTTCGCGCTCATTTGCATCATCATAAGTTCATAATTCATAATCATACTTTGCATTGGTCTTCTAAGACATGGGATCGAGAGTTTATCATGTATCAGGCTTATATTCTTCAAGAGTCATCAGCCATCCAGGGCTTAAGGTTTCATCAGTCCCTAGGTTCAATTTGGTTGGCAAGCTTATGGCCATCTGGTTCAGAATCAGGTTTTGTTTCTCATGGATAGGAGGTCAGGTTTATCAGGAGCGGTGACATTGTTCCGATTCAAGTGTGGTTGTTCAGTCATGATCAATATCAGAGGGAAGTTTGACCTAATCATGGTCAAAGCATTAAGAATTTTCTTCAGTTGTGAGTTATCTGTGGCATTGGTTGTTTTCACAGTGGTGTGTACCTAAATTCAAGTTGTCATACATGGAGGTTATCAGGTTTATCATAATCCATCTATTCAAACGATGCTGCTCTGTGGATTTATTTTCCAAGAGACTTATCTAGACATATTCGAGATGATTCAGGGTTCTTTTAATTGGAGATTCAGAGGTCGACTCACTCAGATGGTTGTTGTTTCTTTTGCGAGCTGTTCAGTGGTAGTTGTGTGCATTTTAATCGGATGTTGGTGAAAAGCTTGAAATAGATTTTGGATTCATTTGGTTATTCAGTGTTAAAACAGAGTTCATAATCCATTATAGTCCATTTTTTCTACCATAAACCCTTCTTCCATTTCCATTTCCTTTTACACCATATTTTTTAATCTTTCTCACTTTTAACCGTATCCATTATCAATTTTCGATATCCATATTTTTATTTATTTCCTCATATCCATACTTTTAGTTATCTTTATCCATTTGTTCAAACCAATATCCATTTCAAATTATTTCAATAATCATTAATCTATAAACTTTTTAAGTTCAAATCCATAAATCAATTTTTTTTCTAACTCCATTTTTTCCTCAACCCATATTCAAATATCCATTAAACAATTTTATTTTTAAATCCACTTAATTAAACTCATTCCACAAACCATTCGAAATCCAATTAAATCCATATCCATTTCTTCTTATTTACCTATTTCCAAACCATAATCCAAATTTCAAAAACAAAAAAAGAGACACACATTGGGTTAAATATCTCTACAAGATGTGGCATAGGCCCATTATTGTTTTTTGGTTACAATCTTTTTCCAACAAAAAGTCAAAAAAGAAATGAACAAAATAAATCCCTTTTTTCCATTAGCCTGCTACAATCCAACCAAAAGCAATTAATCCTTTGACACACCATAATGTCCAAGCAACAAAACGTACACTGCACACAGCACTACAACCAACCCACCCTTACAAGCATCCACACCATACCACAAAACAACAATTCTGCTACAACAATCCTGCGCATCTTGCCATATGCACATCATCCTGCACCCTGCTACAAACCTCATGCCTGCTATCAATGCTAAAGACCTGAACTGACCAACATCAAGGTGAAAGAGACATATACAAACAACAAGCCAAAACCTTCCGGTTGTGAGGCTACAATATTAATGACAAATCCTGCAATGAAAATAACTTGACTGATGAGGAAATTCGTTTGAATCCATTTAAATAAAGGACAATAGAAAGAGAAAAGGAGGGGGGAACAGGTGGATTTTTAGAGCAAAAAACTCTTTAGCAGAAAAATAAAAGGGGGGGGGGGGCTGTTTTCAAATCTCCTACCTTTTTCTATGGATGCAACATCAAGCCTAAATCTTCATCTCACCCTCACCATAAGCAACCGAAAAATCTTTTTTAAAACACAAACACTTCCCGAACTCGGTCGTGTACCTCGCCTACATCACCATCCATCGATCACATAAACAGAACCACACAAACTTCACAAAACCATAACCTTTACCTGCTTCAAACAACTCAACAACTCATCTCTTTCATTCTTCAATTTTAATCCTTCCTTCATCCTCCACAAAACTGTCACGGTTCTATGATTCACCACCAAAACCCTGCCACATTCAAACAAAAAACAATAAGAAGAACAAGAGGAACATAGTAAGAAATTGAACAGGGGAAGTTTCGAAACAAACCCACAAAGTGATCAACCGCGAATCACCATGCAACGTCGTCCTCACCATCGGTCTCTCATCAACCCTTGAAAACAAAACCGTAGTGAAATACACATGAACAACGATGACAAACTGAAGATCCATTTGGTCACAAACGGAAACAAGGAGGAGAATAAAAGAGATGACGCGAGGAAGAGCAGAGAAATCCGTGAGAGGGCAAAGTGATTTTCGTGAGAGTTAATTTTGAGAGGTTGAGAGTTGTGTTCTTGAGAGAATAGAGAGTTTGGATTCAGATTAGAGGGAAGAAAGTGGGCTCGTTGGGAAAAGGAAGAGAGAAAATTTTATGGGGAAGAGAGGGGATCCATTGGAAGAAGAGAGGAGATCCGTTGGAAGAAGAGAAAGGTATTGGGAAGAGGAAAAAATTCGTGGGAAGAGAGAGATAGCAGGGGATCTCTTCACCCCTTTCTTTATTTTTATTTTTATTTTGGTTGATTTAATTTTATTATTAGGATTTGATTTTAGTAATTAGGTTTTAAGTAGAGATTCTTAGGTTTATTTATATTTTAATTGTAATTAGAGCTAGAATTAGTTTTCTGTTAATTAACCCTCGGTTTTAATTATTTAAATTGGATTAGTTTTAGTTAAGTTTTATTTAGTTAGTATATTAGGATTTAATTTTAGTTTTAATTAACTATTAGATTTATTTTTGTTTAGAATTATTATTTAGTTTTAATGTTATTTAGATTATACTAATTTAGTAATATATTTAATTTAGATTTTAGATATTAACTTTTAATTTTAGTTTTAACTTAGATCTTAATTATTTATTTAGAGATATTTGTTAGGATTTTAGAATTTCTTTAGTTTATTAAATTAGAAATGTTTTAGAATTAGTAATATTAACTTAGAATTTTATATTTAGATTAGTTTAGATTTGGACCATTTCAATTTAGGTTTATCTTTAGAATTTAATTTGGGACTAGAGTTTAGATTTAGTTTTTTTTAAACTAGATTAGTGATAGTTTTAGAATTTATTTTAGAATTAGAATTGGGTTTTAGTTCTCTTAGAATCTAATTTGGATTAATTATCTAGAAATTAACTTTTGAATTAACATAGGATTAGGCTTTTGATTAACTCTTTTGACTCTTATTTTTGGTTTTTGATTAATCATCGAGCGCATTTGTGAATATTTTTCTGACACTTGTACATATTTTAATTTCAAAACTTGACGTTGTCTGTGATTGTGTAGCTTCGTGTTTACTTGCTGTTTACCTCCTGTATTCGCATGATCCCTTAGGATTCCTAGAACAACTTAATATTCGATTAAGTCAGGGGTAGGAGAGACATTAGGCTTTTAATCCAAGCATGACAATATTAGGTTAGTTTCCCTCCTAATCCGGACTTTAGGGCCACATTGCATGACAACAATTAGGGTTCTGTTTCCCCTAGGTCTCTGTGTGTGTGTGTCTCTTCTCACCTCAAAATTTCTTCAAGGCACTTAATAAAGAATGACAAGCGTTGTGCGCTACGAGCCTTAAGAACATGGGGAATGATGAGTGGGGGGTTTCTCCTTGCTTGTCTAGAGTGTTTAGCGTATGCCCTTTGGGCGATATGCGATGCATTCGCCCCCGTGTCATAGTCTTTAGTGCGACGTGAGTCTCCAACTAACTCAATCCACTTCATTAAAACTCATAAACAAATTTCAAACCTTTTCATCCTTCGGTATTGTTTCAAACCTCATTTTCAGAAAAGAGTACGTTACTTTTTTGTTCTACCGCAAACAGGCATCTTCCCTAACTGCTAGAATGGAGATTTAATGTTACTCATAAAAAACATTTAACCAACTTATGGTGTAGTTTACCCGAACTACGTTTGCTCTGATTTCTCATGCCAGATGAGAATACGTAGGCACAAGACAACGATGTCTTGGTGAGCACACTTCCATCCTTTCATCCGTAGTTGCCCGAACTACGTTTGCTCTGATTTCTCATGCCAGATGAGAATACGTAGGCACAAGACGACAATGTCTTGGCGAGCACACTTCCATCCTTTCATTCATAGTTGCCCGAACTATGTTTGCTCTGACTTTTTATGCCAAATGTGAATACGTAGGCACAAGACGACGATGTCTTGGCGAGCACACTTCCATCCTTTCATCCGTAGTTTCCCGAACTACGTTTTCCATGATTTGTCATACTAGATGATAATACGTAGGCACAAGACGAAGATGTCTTAGCGAGCAACCTTCCCCCCATCACCCGTAGTTTCCCAAACTACGTTGACTCTGACTTTCCCATTGCACGAGGGAATACGTAGTCATAGGCCGGCGATGTCCTATCGAGTCTGTTCTTTCTCTTCACCCCTATTTAGCAGTAGCTTTTAGATAACTTTCATCCATAGATTTAGACAATAAGTGTGGATCCCATTGAGTACAACAGATGTGAGGGGTGCTCATACCTTCCCCTTGCATAACCGACTCCTGAACCCAAGATTTGGTTACGATGACCTGTTCTTTCCCTTTCTCTTAGGTTTTCTTCGATCGTTTCCTTTCTCTCTCTTTGGGATAAATAACGTTCGGTGGTGACTCTTCTGTTTGTTTCCGTCGACCCCTTTTTCGCAGTTGCGACACATACATGTTAGAGATATGGTATAAGCCATACTCCTAAAATACGTAACACAGGTAAAAACCAAGGAGGGATCAAGCACTAAGGCAAGGAGATTGGTCCATTACATCAATCATTCTTCATGACGACTTAAGATAAAACTATGCATCAATCCAAGTATCTCAAATGATCCATGATCAATTAGAAGGTAGATTAGAAATGATAAGATTTCATCAAGCATCAATCCAAACTTCATGAATAAGATGAACACTAAATCATCCAATTGATCAAGAGAAAAGAAAAAAAGAAAAAAAAGAAGCAGAAGTAGATGAAAAAGAGAAAACCAAATTGAATCATGACTTGAGATTCATCTATCATCAAGGTACTAAATCTATCATCAATTCAAAGTACTAAAAATGATCCAAATGATCATTTAATAATAAGTTTGAATTTATGAAGATTGAGGAAGATTTTGATCAAGCCCTAATCCAAATCAACAGAAGTCAAACAAAAAATAAAATGCAATAATAAAAAAATAAAATGCATTAAAATGATTTTTAATGAAAAAAAGAAGAGAAAATGCCAGTGAAGCATCTAAATATCAAACAAAGGCTCAATAAAATCAAGATAGGTCAGAAACAAGTCAATGATCATAAAATATTTTTTGGAGATTTTTAAAATGCATAAAAGTATTTTTAAACTAATTAAAATGCATGAAAATTAGAAAATAAATGAAAAAGATCAAATCATGAAATAAAAATTTGAAAAAAATAACCCTAGGTAGAAAATATTTTTAGAAAATTATAGAAAACATTTTGAGCGAAAAAGGTTAAAGGAGCTATTTTTTATGATCTTTTAAAATAAATGAGAATTTTAAAACAATTAAAATGAAATAAAAATGAAACAAAATAACACAACCATTGGATCAGATCAAGGGACATCACACACACACACACACACACACACACACACACACACACACACACACACACACACACACACACACACACACACACACACACACGCGCGCGCGCGTGCACACACACACACACACATACACACAGACGTGCCCATCAAATCAATTTTAAATACATCCAAACGATTTGATTAAAAGGAACACAATAGACCTTAAGTGAAATAACACGTTGAATCATTTTTAAAATAAAACAAACTCAGGCCACCGCTGCGCATCTGTTCGAATATTAGTTAAAGAGAGGTTTTTGTTATCATCTCCACAGGGATTGTCCGATATCTTGATGCTTTCCTTTCAACAATTTACATTTCTAAGAAAAAGGGTTTAAATTTTGGTTCATAAGTTGTCACGATTCTAGTAGAAAAACTTATAAATTCTAAAGAGTTTTATTAACAAAGTATATCAAAAGTAGTTTTCATCTACCCTAACTTATACTTATTCTTTCAATATTACATGTGAAGTCGGATCCGATTAATATCGTTGCGTATTCTCTCAACACTATCTATCTCTAAAGCGGCGTCATGAGAGATATTGTATTCATCACTACACGATCTCTCCATATAACAACCATTATAGTAATCTTTAATTTCAACACAAAGCAACTGTCAACCATAAACCTATCTCCCCAATCTATAAATCGATAGATGAATATTTTAGGTCAAGTTTCACAAAATCTATGTCTAGAATTTTACAAAACAAGAATGGTTTATTAAGAACAAAAGTATTCATCATATATTAATCATCACTTATTCACATACAAGGCCAATCAAAAGAAATACATAAAGCTAATGGTAGACTACCTCTACCTTTGATACAAAGGAAATTAGCTATCTATAATTATGGTAGCTTGATTTACAAGTAATAGAAGAAGATGAATGAGCATCCACATCGAAGAATCGAACTCGGATGCGAATCCAGCTTCTATTTTCAAAACATCACCTTTTGGTGAAGAAATGTTGAGAAATGAAGTTTCTATGTGAAAAATGGGTTATCATCCCCAAAAATTATGAAAAGTACTTATATAGTACTGTCGCTACTGCGAAAATCGGCGCCGGCAATACAGAAGAGTCGCCACCGTGCGTTATTTATCCCAAAGGAGGGAAAGGAAACGCTCGAAGTAAACCTAACGCAAAGACGGGAAAAGGTATGGTCATCGCAACCAAAACCTGGATTCGGGAGTCGGTTACGCAAGGGGAAGGCATTAGCACCCCTCACGTCCATCGTACTCGATGGGATCCATGCTTGCTTGGTTTGGACGGATTACACTTCTATCTAAACTAAAGGATGAGGTCTGAAAAGAAAAGAAAACATGACTCGGCAAAGCATCGCACTTTATGCCTACGTATTCTCGTCTGGAACGAGAAATCAGAGTCAACGTAGTTCGCCTAACTACGGGTGAAGGATGGGGAAGGTTGCTCGCTAGGATATCGCATCCTATGCCTACGTACTTCCACACTGCATGGAAGATCAGAGCAAACGTAGTTCGGGCTACGCACGACACAAGCTGGTCAAGTGTCTTTTATGAAAAATCTCACCTTAACCAAGGGTTTTCTTATTGCAAAAAGGTTGATGTTTGTTCAAATCTTTTGACGGAAGAAATGAATTCACTTTGTTATAACCTTTATTAGTGTTTTTCTGTTGTCTTGAAGAAAGAAGAGATGACACTCTACAAATCCTAGGGTTGGAAAGGGATAAAAATCTACCCTAATGTTATCATGCATGGGTTAACTCCTAATGTCTATCATGCTCCTCTCTTGCGCAGAGAGAAACAGAGATCCTAAGGGAATAGACGGAAACAGAAACAATAGCATATATACAATAAAGCAGTAAAATGCATGGATGCAACAATACAAGCGAGGCAAGGGAGTCCCACTCAACCTCGAACCTAGAAAACAATAGGCAAAAATGAACAGAATTCACTTTCAACCCAACAGGTTAAACAGCAAACAATACAGTCCGGGAAATTCACACAATACATCAAAATTAATAAACAGCAAAAGCTAAACAGCAAAAGCAATCTTCATCAGCATCTGACTTCATCTCCAGGTCAACATCAGCTATCCACAAGCTTCAAGCAGGCATCAGACTTTGATCTTCACAGCTTCAATGGCTTTTCTTCAAGTCCCAATCCCCAAGCTGAGGAATCAATCACAAGAATGAACTGGGTGTTAAGCAATCAGTTGACCACCAAGGGTGGCAAACATACTGCTATCAACACATAGGATATTTTCTCTCAAGAGTTCTATCCCTTAGACATTAGCATCAAGCCTTCCAAAGGAAGGGGGTGAGTGTCTTAGAGAGACTCTGCATCACAGAGAAGGATGGAGGCAATCAAGACCTTCCATGTTTGAGAATCAAGTTGTCTACTCTAGGGCTCTGCCTAACTCCTAAATCCTACAAACTTCAACAGCTTCCAGCAAGAGATACTCCTCATCAACTCTGGAAGTTGGTCTTCATTCTCTGATCTTCAAATGGGCTTCATCACCTCAGTCTTCAGCTCAAACCCCAAGTCCCAAACAAACCCAATACCCCACACACAGACAAAAAGTAACCCTAAAGAGGGCACACCACACAGTCAATCAAATATAAGCAATATACTAATAGCAGTAGGGGAATCCTAACAATTTCTAAGGGATCTATCTTATACCCATAACCCCTATAGTCCCATACCCCAAAAATCAAATCAACATTCCTAAAAGAATTAATCTATCTCACCTATGTACACTTAAAACCCTAATCTTAATCACTCTAATCTCACCTAATCAAATCACCTAAAAATTAATCCTAAAAATATGAATTAAATCCTATATACAAGTTAAAGTCCTAAACTAATCACCCTAAAAAGAATGAGTCCTAAATCTAAAGGGAACTATTAGAACTAAAATCAACAAAATTAAGTACCAAACTAAATCCATTAAAAAGCTATTTACAAGAAAAATGCATAAAAAATATTAAAACAAAATAAAATGCCATTTTTATTATTGGATATTTTTCTTAACAAAATTATTGATCTGCCACAAAAAGAACCAATTAAAAACAAGCTCTTTTCAATTTTATATGGATTTTCTAAGATCAAAGAAAATATAAAAGAAAATAAAAATCAAAAATGAAATAAAAGGGGAGGGGGTGCCATAAGCAAAGGCGCCTAGTTCATTCTCCATATGGGCCATGGAGTGGGGGCGTGAATATCAAAAGCGTAGGCCCAGTAGGCATCAGAAATTCAATTAAAAATAAAAGAGAAAAAGAATACGACCGCGGTGCATTTAGCAACAAAATCAAGTGCATTTCCATTGGGCTTATCAAAAGGGGGTGGGGATAGCGTTCTGACCCAAAGCCCAGATGCTCACATTAAGTGAAACGCATCGTTTCACTCCAATCTTTCCCTCCGTTTCTCAACTTTAAATCTGGACCGCACGATGAGATGAAAATGTCAAATATTCAGGGCGATCTGACGGTGCATGGTCATCATCCCCAATCATACCTACGGTTTTCAGAATTCGTATCTCCCATGCATGAACTTCCATCATCCCATACTCTCTCAATTCTTCATGGAATTAAAAACTTCCAAAACCAAAGTTGCCCTAAAAACTGCCAGGAACAAGACTACACTCATAGCTTCACCTAAAACCTCCTACATCTCATCAACAGAAAGTATGAATGCACGGGTTCAACCAAATTACACTGAGATTGATCATGACAATTCCAAATTCTAATGGCACCAATGCACTCTCCATGTTTCACTGATCTCCACACGCTATTACACGATCCTTAAAAGCTACTACATAACCTAATCCTAATCATCAAAGTTTTAACATCCTGCCATTAAACCTCATAGAATCCTCTCTAACTTTCAGAAATCGATCACCTATGGTCTCTAATCATGTTTATCCTAACCATTTCATCTAATGCTGCATAAATAAAGAGATTCGAGAGCTTTTGCAAACCTGAAAATTGGTGATGGCAAGTGCAGTTACACTTCAATCCAATGCTTGAAACTTGACACAAATGATCTTTAATGGATGATAACCTTTCTGTTTGCAAGATCTTGGATGGACAGTGCTTAGATTGTGAGTTTGGATCCAACTTGCTTCTCTTGCAATTTTGAAGCCACACCTTCAAACATTCATCAATGGCCACTCCAATCTGTATGTATGTGTTCAATATGATCCAGAGAATTGATTTGTGGAGAAGAATTCAATGGAGATGAAGAAGAAAATGGAGTTTGAGATTGATTTGCAAAAATGGAAGAAATGGTATCTAACTCTCTCTTCACTCTTTTTTCACCAACCCCTTGCACCAACGAGTTCAATCCAATATATAGAGGATGATGGACAGATCTAGAAGCTTCTAGATTGATCTTAGAAGATTCTAGAATGAGGTGGAAAGTTCATGAAAATCTCACTTAATGACACTTTGAAAATATCACTCATCCCATGCATACACCTCTAAACTTGTGTTAAAATCTCCTTTCATGAGATATTGAGAGTGTATGTGTGAAAAAACAAGCCTTTCCTTTCATTATGTTGAGTTTTGCAAGGGTGCCTTAATATGCAAGTAACAACATTACAAAGCAAGTACAATTTTTAAGCCCTAACTCAAAAAAGTGGCTGAACCAATGTCTTTAAAATTATGTTTGGAATCAATTTGGTATATTGGATGACCCATTTTGGATTTGTAGATCTCTCAAACCAATTTTTCATTTCAACTTTTTCAACTTATATGCCTTTTTTAGGTCATTTTTCACCAACTTTGGTCAAGTCTTGTTCTATGCATTTCCACACTTCCATGACCTCTTTTATAGACTTAAAATGACATTTTGAGCAACTTTGATGTTGTGAGGTTTTTCATTTGAAGCTTCCTTGTATGAGTTTTAGGCATAGGCTAAGAATGACCTGTAATCCTCAGATGACCAAAATACCCTTTGCTTGCCAAGACCATAAGTAGAGTTCCACAAATCATATGAAGGCATACCATACCTTCCTAGAAATCTAAGACAATAAGGAACAACTCTCATGTTGTCCAGAAATCCATTTGAAATCTCCTTGAAGGTCAAACGTTGCTTGGAAGACAGACAACTTTCACAGACAAATTTCAGTGCCCTCAGATGACCTGTAACTTGCAAGAGCTATAACTTGAGTTCTATAAATCATCTTGATGACTTCCACCACTCAAATTAAAGCTATGAAGATACTCTACAAGTTTCATGTGGACCAAGAATTAATATGAAGCTTTCATCTTGAGTTACATTGCTTTGAAGTTTGACCTAAATCAGGGGATTTTACACTAAAACCCTAATTTAGTAACTCCAGTTCTCTTTGACTCCTCTTGATTTTTCTTTAGCACAACATCATATCCATATCCATGTAGAAAATAATGAATCCCACATTCTTCAAATGATTCTTGATGCCCTTCAAAACAAGTCTTTGACCTAGGATTGACCTAGTGTTGACCCAGATAAAACCCTAGTTGACTGACTTCAACTGAGGCTCTTGCAATCATTCCCATGACTTGGTTCTTCTTCAAAATGATCATCTAGGCTCTTCATAACATCCATACACACCTCATGCTCTTGGATCATAACTCACACTTCCTCTGATGATCCCCAAACAACCTCAAGATAGGAGAGAACTCATTGATCAACCTGTTAACTCTTCAAAGCTCAAATTCTTTCCTGATGACCTGAGTAATCTTGAATATGAATGAAACCCTTGAATATTCCTCTTGAGATAAGAATAGCACTTGATCCCCTGATTAAGATAGCTTGCTTATGCTATGCAATGCAGACGAATACACTATGTACATGATGACAATGCAAATGACTATGCAATTGAAACATAAACCTAGGTTAGAAAAGGTTGGGCAAATTTTGGGGTGCAACAGCTGCCCCTATTCAAGCGGCTTGGACCTGACTGGATGAAGAGCGCGCAACCTTCAGACATTCGAGGTACGAGACGGTTGAATATGAAAGAACCCGGAAATTTGCCAAGCGCAAAAATAAATTGCGAACGACTACTGCTTGGGGAAAACCCTTTAGGGAAATGACTTCGGTTGTCACAGCAACCACTAGCCATCCATCTATCAATCTGTTTTGTAAACTAATCTGATATTGTCCGCAGACCACTCCATTCCGAAGAAACGAGCGTACACCAAACAACGAGAAATTGTTGACATCACTTATCAACCTCTGTTGATCTCACTTATCAACCTCTGTTGATCTCACTTATCAACCTTTGTTGATCTCACTTATCAACCTATGTTGATCTCACTTATCAACCAAGCACACGCTAACCAGCGGGGGAACATTGACTTCACTTGTCATGTTGACTTCACTGATCAACCTTTCGCCTCCTGAAGAAACGAGCAAACGCTTAACCAAGCGGGACAATGTTCGAAGACATGAACGACCGACTCTGCGGGGAAACGAGAAACTTAACTAAGCAAATCTGCGGTCAATTCTGACGACGGCCGTCAAACACCTGTTGGGGAAATTGGGAACTTAACCAAGCACCCTTGTCGAAAAACCTTGTTGAAAAATAAGAGGAATTTAACCAAACAACTCCTGTGGCGAGTATCCTGCTGGGGACTATGAGGGACTTAACCAAGCAACCCATTGAAGTAACACCCTACTGGAGAACATAACCCAGTTGAGGGAATTGCGGGTAACAACCCACAAATCTGTATTACCACCTTCTAACGCTGACTCCACATCATCCTGAGAAAGACTCAGCTGGGGGAATACAAGTGACTTAACCAAACGACTTGTCAAAGAATATCCTGCCGGGGACTACGAGGAACTTAACCAAGTATCTCGCGGAAGACCACCCTGCTGGGGATTACGTCTCTACTGGGGTAACTGTGGGTAACCACCCAAAATTTGCATTATGCCATTTCCACAGCACTCTGAGAAAGGACTCGGCTGGGGAGAAAGAGAAATGCTTGACCAAGCAACTCTGCTAGGGGAATATGCCATGACGAACACGATCACTGCATGTCTGGCACAACAACCCTCTGTAACAAAATGAACATGATCACTGCGCGTTTGAACTAACCCATGTAATAGGACGAATACGATTACTGCGTATGCCGACCAACAAAACCAACTGATACAATAGTCACGATCACTGCGCGCTTCGCATCACAAGTTCCCATGGTACTATCAACACGATCACTACGTGCCATACGAATACGGTCACTGCATATCTTGAACACGATCACTGCGTGTTTGAACACGATCACTGCGTGTTTGAACACGATCACTGCGTGTTCTGATGCTGTAAACAAAATCACATAATGGGACAAACACGATCACTGCATGTTGCGTTACAACCAAAATCACGTCGACCATAAAGCCAACCGGATGAGATAAACACGATCACTGCGTGCCAGACGGAATAAACCCACATAGAATAGGAGAACACGTTCACTGCGTACTTCCACCACCAATATGATGAACACGATCACTGCGTGTGCTGCAATGAGACGAATACGATCACTGCGCATCTCGACCAACAAAACCCCAGAATGATGTCAATACGATCACTGCGTGTGCTACGAAACCGACCCATGTAATAGGACGAATACGATTACTGCGTATGCCGACCAACAAAACCAGCTGATACAATAGTCACGATCACTGCGCGCTTCGCATCACAAGTTCTCATGGTACTATCAACACGATCACTACGTGCCATACGAATACGGTCACTGCATATCTTGAACACGATCACTGCGTGTTTGAACACGATCACTGCGCGTTTTGAGCCACGATCCTCTTGACTGGAGAAAACACGCTCACTGCGTGCTGTGTGTCTCGACTAACCCACATAATTGGACGAATACGATCACTGCAAATTCTAACCATACATATGGTGAACGCGATCACTGCGCGTTTCATGTCACGGCCCTCTTGACTGGAGGAAACACGATCACTGCGTGCTGTGTCACTACTTCAGACATGGGACAAATACGATCATTGCGCACTTCGGCCACTAACAACCAGATGAACACGTTCACTGCGTGCCTCCCCCCATAACCAAACCGTATAACGGACGAATATGATCACTGCGTATACCGACCAACCAACTGGATGAACACGATCACTGCGCGTCAATCTACAACCACTGTATAACAGACGAATACGATCACTGCGCATATCGACCAACAAACATCACATGATACGGTAAACACGATTACTGCGTGTCCTGCCCGAATAATAGAGTGAACACGATCACTGCGCGTCCTGCTCAATAAACCCTGAGACGATACCAACACGATCACTGCGTGCCTTACAACACAATCTTCTCAGATCGGGACGAATACGATTACTGCGCCATTCGACCACAGATACACATACCAAGATCAACACGATCACTGCGTGTCCTACAACATGATCCCTATAGATGGTACAAACACGATCACTGCGTACTTGGGCCACAAATCAACATCTCAAAATCCACACGATCACTGCGTGCCTTGCTATATGAACCCCGTAGATGGTACAAATACGATCACTGCGCACTTTGACCACAAATTAACATCTTCCTGAAACCATGATTTCTCTTATCGGCAGGGAACGACGTATCTGAAACTGAAGAGGTAACCACCGGGCTTATGTTTCAAAATGCTACGTACTCGTGTAGAATGCAAATGCTCATGATGCATGCTTATGCAAAGAATTACTTCAGCAAAATAAATGCTGAAGACAAACTGGATCCGCTGGGGATGACCGGAATACCACCGATACGCTTCCAACAAAATAAATGTTGGAAAGACGAACTAACTCCGCCGGGGATAACCATCCTGCTAGGAAAGTAGCTCACAAACTCAAAACTTCAAAATCTGTTGAGGACGATCCTCCTGACGAGGAAGAACGACTTGCTGGGGAAAGAAAGGACAATCGTGCTCGGGAAAACTCCTTTCAGCAACTCCAACCACCCGATCACTCTCTGTGGGGAACCCCCTCCTGCTATCACCGAGCTGGGAAAATCATCCCGCTATCACTGAGCTGGGGGAAATCATCCTGCTATCACTGAGCTGGGGATAATTATCCTGCTATCACTGAGCTGGGGATTGAATTACACATTCTGATTTACTGCACAAGAACTCTCTGGGAAGTTAATCATATCCATCTCGACCTTCGCTGGGGAGGACCCTATCTGCTTGATAAGCCAATTCTGATCTACTGAAGATACATTGATCTTTTCCTTTGACGCAATCTCAACTCTCCTGGGGAGATAACATTCAGTTTTTCCTGGGGCGACTTCACTGGGGAAGACACAACATTCAACCTCTAGAAAGGGTACCAGCCTGCCATGGACTCTGGCGGGGAACTTTGCGAGCTTTTGAATACCTGCAAAAGTCAACAAGCAAGCACAAGGCAATCTATACAAGAAGAAACATCTTAGTAATCACCCACGACAACCATTCAGGTAATTTTCGGTTTTAACAATCATCGGCCAAGGCCCGCCTGGTTACACGCATGTAAGTTTATTAAAAACATCGGCGCTTTTTACAAACAAAACTGTAAAAAATTAAAACCAAAGTCACATGCTACATTGAATAAAACACTTTATTGATAACGACCTGAGAATAGGCAAGATTTGTACATCAGAGGCAACTCCTGAAAAGAGGTAGTCACGCATGAACAAAATGCAGAAGTATACAAATATACAGAATAAAATTTGTACACATGTCGGCAACGTGTTACAGACGAACACCATGAACCGATCCTCCTATGACTCGTCGGACCTTGACGCTTTCCCGATCTCTGTCTTCGGAAGAAATTTCTTTGGATAATTGACCCCCAGATGCTCCCAAACCGCTTAACAATCAAACTTGGACCGCAGTCATTTGCTTCTTAAATCCCTAACTTTTGCGTGAATCGCCCTTTGCGGGTTTTCGATTCACCGGGATACCCTTTTTTGCCGAAGTTGCCCAGTGTAGGTTTTCGACTTCGCGGGTGTACATTTTTTCCGTTATATCCCTAACTTTTGCGCGAACCTTTTTATTCTGTTTTTGGTTCGCCAGGATGCCCCATTTTTGCCTGGACTCTCTTTTACTGTCCAGCGGGTCAATTTCAAGCAAAGTATTTTTTAACTGCGTCCGAGTTCACAGGGGACGAAAAGTCTTCACCGTCCATGGTGGATAACAATAACGCTCCTCCGGAGAAGACCTTTCTCACGACATATGGACCTTCGTAATTGGGAGTCCATTTGCCCCTGTGATCCGATTGCGGTGGGAGAATCTTCTTCAGCAGAAGATCACCCGTCTGAAAGTTTCGAGGTCGAATCTTCTTGTCGAACGCTTTCTTCATCCGGCTCTGATACAGCCTACCATGTGCAATGGATGCCAGTCTCTTCTCATCTATCAAGCTCAGCTGATTCAATCTACTTCTCACCCATTCTGCCTCGTCCAGCTTAACATCAAGCAAAACCCTCAAAGATGGTATCTCAACCTCCAATGGCAGGACAGCCTCCATGCCATATACTAGTGAGAACGGTGTTGCCCCGGTTGATGTACGCACTGTAGTACGATAACCGTGCAAAGCGAATGGCAATATCTCATGCCAATCCTTATACGTTACCACCATCTTCTGAACAATTTTCTTTATGTTCTTGTTGGTCGCTTCAACAGCACCATTCATCTTGGGTCTGTAGGGAGATGAATTATGATGCTCGATCTTGAAATCCCGACAAAGATCCCTCATCATCTTGTTGTTTAAATTCGAACCATTATCAGTAATGATTCGCTCAGGAATACCGTATCTGCAAATTATACCCTTCTTGATAAATCTGGCCACCACCTGCTTCGTCACATTGGCGTAAGATGCTGCTTCCACCCACTTGGTGAAGTAATCGATCGCAACCAGAATGAAGCGATGCCCATTAGAAGCAGTAGGCTCAATCTTGCCGATCATATCAATTCCCCACATGGAGAATGGCCACGGAGAAGCCATAACGTTCAGTGGACTGGGTGGCACATGGATCTTATCAGCATAGATCTGGCACTTGTGACACCGCTTGGCGAACTTGAAACAGTCAGTTTCCATCGTTAACCAGTAATACCCTGCTCGCAACAACTTTCGGGTCATAGCATGCCCACCAGCATGTGTACCAAAAGTTCCTTCATGGACCTCCTCCATGCGCAAGTTGGGTTCCTTCTCGTCTACACACCGGAGGAGTACCAAATCGTGGTTCCTTCTATACAAAATGCCGTCGAGATTCAGATAGAAGTTGCCTGCTAATCTCCTTAGAGTCTTCTGATCGCGACTGGATGCCCCAGCCGGATATTCCTTATTCTTCAGGAAATTCTGTATGTCGAAATACCAAGGTTTACCGTCAGATGCTTCATCAATTGCAAACACAAAGGCCGGCCTATCAAGGCGAGAGATGACAATGCTGGGAGCCTCATTCCAGCGGTTGACCTTATACATCGAGGATAATGTTGCAAGGGCGTCCGCCATTTGATTCTCCGCCCGAGGTACATGATGGAACTCCACCCTATCAAAGAAAAGTAGCAACCTTCTCGCATAATTCATGTACGGTACCAGATTAGGTTGGCGCGTCTCCCACTCTCCCTTAATCTGATTCACAACCAATGCTGAATCCCCATATACATCCAGATTCTTAATCCTCATATCGATAGCCTCCTCTAACCCCATAATGCAAGCTTCATACTCGACTTCATTATTCGTCACTGAAAAAGTCAATCTGGCTGTGAACGGGATGTGCGACCCGTGGGGAGTTGTAATGATTGCCCCGATCCCACTACCGTACGAATTGACAGCCCCATCGAAAATCAGTTGCCACTGGGAACTCCGCTCAGGACCCTCACCAGGCAACGGCTCATCACAATCTTTAGCTTTCAAGTACATTATGTCCTCATCAGGAAACTCAAACTTCATAGGCTGATAATCCTCAATCGGCTGTTCGGCAAGATATTCGGACAGAACACTTCCCTTAATAGCCTTCTGGGAAACATACTGGATATCGTATTCTGTCAATACCATCTGGCATCTAGCAATCCTTCTAGAGAGCGCTTGTTTCTCAAACACATATTTGATCGGATCCATCTTCGATATCAGCATGGTTGTATGATTCAGCATGTACTGTCTTAGACGTTTGGCAGCCCACGCCAATGCACAACACGTCTTTTCGAGTATAGAGTATCGAGATTCACAGTCCGTGAACTTTTTACTCAAGTAGTAAATTCCATGCTCTTTCCGCCCTGTCTCGTCATGTTGACCGAGAACACAAACCATACTATTCTCAAGAACCGTCAGATACATAATCAGTGGTCGTCCCGCTACTGGGGGTATCAACACCGGAGGTTCCTGCAAGTATTCTTTTATCTTTTCAAATGCCCTTTGGCAATTGTCGTTCCAGACCACCGCTTGATCTTTCTTTAACAACTTGAATAATGGTTCACACGTGGTCGTTAGGTGATAGATGAACCTAGCGATGTAGTTCAACCTCCCTAAGAATCCACGAACTTCTTTTTCTGTTCTCGGTGCTGGCATCTCTTGTATTGCTTTTATTTTTGCAGGATCGACCTCGATTCCTTTCTTGCTCACAATGAACCCCAGTAGCTTCCCGGATCTCACTCCGAAGGTACATTTATTAGGATTCAGCCTCAGCCTGAACTTCCTCAGCCTCTTGAACAACTTCAACAGATTAACCAGATGTTCTTCCTCTGTTTGAGACTTGGCGATCATGTCATCGACATACACCTCAATCTCTCTGTGCATCATGTCGTGAAAAAGCGTTGTCATGGCCCGCTGGTACGTTGCCCCAGCATTTTTCAAACCAAAGGGCATCACCTTGTAGCAGAAGGTTCCCCACGGGGTGATAAAGGTCGTCTTTTCCATATCCTCCGGAGCCATTTTGATCTGGTTGTACCCTGAAAAGCCATCCATGAAGGAAAACACTGAAAACTGAGCCGTGTTGTCAACTAACGCGTCAATATGCGGCAGCGCGAAATCATCTTTCGGGCTCGCCTTGTTTAGATCCCTATAATCAACGCACATTTGAACCTTGCCATCTTTCTTTGGCACAGGCACGATATTAGCGACCCATGTGGGATAAGTGGTAACAGCCAGGAACCCAGCATCCCATTGCTTCTGCACTTCTTCCTTTATCTTCACGGCCATGTCAGGACGAGTCCTTCTGAGTTTCTGCTTCACAGGCGGGCAATCTTCCTTCAACGGCAGACGACGAACAACCATATCAGTGTCCAAACCTGGCATGTCCTCGTAGGACCAAGCAAATATATCACTGTATTCACGCAGCATCTCAATAAGCTCTTGCTTGACGTCTACTTGCAACGTAGCCCCTATACGGATATTCCTGACGCATTCTTCAGACCCCAAGTTGACAATATCAAACTCTTCCTGGTGAGGCAGAATGACTCTTTCCTCTTGCTTCAATAACCGACTAAGCTCTTCTGGTAAGTCACTATCCTCCACAATCTCCTCCTCAGCCTGGAAGATCGGATGCTCGAAGTCTAAACGAGTCATAGGAAGTTTTTGGTCGGTGTCATCTGAAAATTCACGAATACTGCGAGGGAAACGGTTAAGTGCTTCAAAAATGATGTACAAGCAAAATGCATAACCACGCTGCCATTTTATTGAAAGATAAAAACAGAAAGAAAAGGATCACAACATTTGAATGTAAAAAACGCCGTCATTTATTAATCATGCAAACATGCAGGTAAACAGTTAGGCCCTAAGACAAGATCATCGATGCCCCGGGAAAGGCATGTGATCATACAATAATTGAAAAAACAATGCATTACTGTTTGGTGACTTGGATGACGTCCTGGATGGACCAGTTGCATAGGCTTTGCCCCGGCGTGCTGGGTCGAATCCATGCGTCCATGTCGCAATCGCTATCCGCTTCCTCCGTATCAGACACGACATTAATCCTTTCAAAGCTAACCCCTCTGGGCGTGAACACGACAGGTCCCTTGTACTTAGGCGCACCCTGCGAGGGAGATGGGCGGTACCCCAAGCCATACTTGTCTTGCTTCACCGGAATGTCCAGAATCTGCCCCCACTTCTGAGTCTCTCCTGCTTGTACCAACGCCTTGGCTTCTTTATATGAGGAGACGGCCACCTCTGGCTCTTCACTCTTCACCGGAGCTTCTTCTTTCACCTTCACCCCTTCGAACGCCTGACACAACGTTTCATGAATCTCTCCATCTACCTCCACGTACTTGAAAGAAGACAAATGACTGACTAAGATATCCTCTTCGCCACACACCGTCACAATACTCTCCTCAACCATATATTTCAGCTTCTGATGGAGCGTAGAAGTCACTGCCCCAGCGGCATGAATCCAAGGCCTTCCGATCAAACAGCTATACGCAGGCTGGATGTCCATGATGTAAAACACTGTATCGAACACCTCCGGACCTACCTGAATGGGTAATGTTATTGACCCGAATACCGATCTCCTTGTTCCGTCAAAGGCCCTCACTACCAAATCACTAGGGGTGCACAACAACCCACGTGTATCTAATTTCAACAGAGCTTTCTTTGGTAACACATTCAACGAGGACCCAGTGTCTACCAGCACGTGGGATAGAACAGTGCCCCGGCATTCGATAGAGATCTGCAAAGCATTATTGTGATCACGCCCTCTAGGCGTTAAGTCAAAATCCGTGAATCCCAGTCCATGCCCAGCGTTAACATGTGCCATAACTCCCTCCAGTTGATTAACTGAAATCTCTTGCGGCACAAAGGATGTCTCCAGTACCTTCAACAAGGCATTTCTATGCGCCTCAGAGCACAACAGCAGCGATAATATGGAGATCTTCGAAGGGGTCTGCTGCAGGTGATCTACAATCTTGTAATCACTTTTGCGAATTAACCTCATGAATTCTTCCACATCTTTGTTTATCGGCTCTTTCTCTTTACTCCCCGAAGATTCCCCCTCAACAACTTTGTTCTTACCTTTGGCAAGCCTTTCTGCTTCAACCTCAGGTGAAGTGAAAATTCTCCCGCTACGGGTTATACCTCCCGCTCCTACTACGTTATCCACGGATCCTGCTGGCGGATCATTCAGGTCAATCTTTTCCCCATTGCAATACACCTCAGCACCATAACTCCACGAGACTGCTTTTGTGCTTTCAAAAGGGACTGGCTTAGCCTTGGTAATAGTAATGGTCGGCCTTTTTGATGATGCCGAAATTGTCACCGATTTGAACGGAATGGTGATCGTAGCAATCTCCTTACGCTCTTTCTCAGATTCTGTCTCAACAGACTTCTCTCGCCCCGCAGCCCTGTCGAACTGCAAAGTTCCTTCATCAATCAAACCTTGAACTCCCCTCTTCAGCTTCTCACAACCCTCGGGTTGAACCAAACAGTCAACACACTCTTCACCGCAACCGGGATAGACACCTCCTTTCAATAAACGCTGCTTTACGTAACTCAAAGGGGTTTTCAGCTCGCTCACCTTTGAAACCAAGTTCAACTCATCATCTACCATGATTGCATTGGCCCCAGCCCCACCATGCTTGGGCATTGGCTGTTGCGTGATATTGGGACCTTCCTTCCCGAAGTTAATAGCCGTACTATCAAGCAAATCCTGTACTTTATGCTTGAAAGCTAGGCAATTTTCAATATTGTGCCCTGGTGCACCCGAATGGAAGTCACAGTGCTCATTAACATCATATCCGACTGGTGGCTGGCCAGTTGGTGGTGCCAAGGTCCTCTTCTCGACTAGCTGCAATTTCAACAAAGTTTGAAGGAGTTCTGCATATGATACCGGCGGTACCTCGAATACTCTCCTCGGTCGTGGGTTCTGAAATTTGCGCTGATTATTATTAGGCTGCTGCTGAGCCTGCTGCGGTGGTTGTTGTCTCTGCTGCTGAGAAGGCCCTGGAATGGTTACACTTGCAACGTGCGACTGCTGACGCCAGTTCTGACCTTTATTCCTTCGTCGAGCATTGAATACAGCATTGGTGTCACCCTGCCTTTTACCACCAAACGTCTTCTTATTACCTCCTGCGGAACTGGACTCACCCGCTTGAATTTTACCAATCTTCACCCCGTTTTCAATGCGCTCCCCCATCAAAATCAACTCAGAGAAAGTACTCATCGAAAAATTGAGCAACCGATCATAGTACATTCCAAAAAAAGTTCCTATGAACATATCCATCATTTCGCGCTCCACCATCGGAGGGTGTACCCTAGCAGCCAAATCTCGCCATCTCTGGGCATATTCTTTAAAGCTCTCGCTAGACTTCTGAGACATGCTCTGCAACTGGACTCGGTTAGGAGCGAGATCACTATTATATTGATAATGTCGAACAAAAGCCTCTGCCAGCTCTTTCCAACTCCTGATCTGAGTAGGCTCCAAGCTCATGTACCATTCCAGCGATGGCCCTGACAGGCTATCCTGGAAGAAGTGCATTAGCATCTTTTCATCCTCAGAATACGCAGACATACGCCTGTAAAATGCGCGCACATGCACCCTAGGGCATGTATCCCCTTTGTACTTATCAAATGACGGTGCTTTGAATTTCAGCGGGACCCTCAACCCCGGGACTAACCCCATATTTGACATATCCAGCCCAAGAGCATTCTGGCTGGCCAACCCGTTCACTTTCTCTTCTAGCAATCTCATCTGATGGTTGTCATCCCTGGCTCTTTCATATCCTTCGTTCTGACCAGAGAACACATCCTCCTGGCGATCCTCCCAGCGAGGTACTGCATCGTATCCACCATAATCTGCATCGCGGCCCGGACCCGTTTGGACGTACCTGGGGTCATACCTCAGATTACGCATCTCTTGAGTGTTGTATGCGCCAGCTCCATATCCAAGATTACCATAGCCACCAAACCCAGCCTTGGCGCCAGCCACGCTGCCATACCCCATATTCACACCATTGAAGCCCTGGTTACCATTAATACCATTCATTCCGATATTCTCAACACCCCCATTGAAACCCCGGTTGACATTGCCCACAAATACCCCAACAGTATCTGCATTGACGTTCATATTACTGGTGTTCCCACCTCCACATACAGGACCAGTTTCTCCAGCATTCAAACCAGTCGTGGGAATAGCATCAGCACTTTGACGATTCTCAACTCGGGGAGAAGCAGCAATGTTTTCACCATGCGGTGTCCCGTTGTTTTCAGCCCGTGCGACTATCGGTTGAACCAAATTCTGCAGCTGCTCTTGTCCTTTGGCGATAGTCTCCATGGTTTGCATGAGCAGGGCCATCCTGTCACGCATCTCTTGCATTTCACTCTGCACGTTGTCCATGATCTTCTTCTGGTTAATCCTTGTAGAGTAACGGTGGACCCGCTTTTCTGCAATCCTGAAAATACCTGGTTTAAAGATGCAGGAGATAAGATACACAAATCACAAACCTGTAATGCAAATATGAGTATGTATGCAAAATGCAATGTGTGCCTGTGCATTGGGGATTATCATTCCCTGATTCTAGTGTGAGTGTGCCAGTGCAGTGACAGTGCTAGCAATATAGTGATCGGAGCCGAATCAAAGAAAACCTCGTATATTGCAGAGAAATCCAAGAATACAATATCACTGAGTACAAAGAAGGCATGACCTCAACCAACAATCCTGGTGATGGTCAGCAAAAATGCAAATAAAGCATACAAGCTAATACACGAAGTGATCAAGTACTCCCATAAGCCCGGTACTCTTCTATTAACTTCTTGGTCTTTGGATGACCTGGTCGGGTAAGCAGTCCCTCAACAAGCTGGTTTCTTTGCTTGAGAACACGTCGTACGTCACCGGCGGTTTCCTCCCATGCCCCTTCTCCGAAGCGATCCTCTAGCTTCCGCTTCTGAGACACAGCTTCGTTCCTGCCTTCGATGGCCTTGTTCAAAGCATTCTGGAGACTATACCTGGCCATTACCTCTTCTTCATGCTTCTTGATGCTAGCCTTCAACTGCGCTTCGAGGTCGGAAATTTGCTGCTTCAATTTATCCTCCCTCTTTTTGTTGTTGGTTAGTGTAGCATTCCATGTCTTGTTACAAGAAGAGATCTCTCGATGAGCGGCGTCGAGTGCTTTCTTTTTGGACTCCAACATGTCATGGGAGCTTCTGAACTCTTGACCCAGACGTTCGCGCTTCTTTTTCTCCTCAGTCAACTCGGCACCTAGCCTGTTTACTAGTTCGATCTGCTGTTGGAATGAACGTACAACCTTATTCTTCTCACTCCTCATCTGAGCTAGCTCCTTCTCTAACTCTTCATTAATCTTCATCAAGGCTTCCCTTTCTTTCACAACTTGCTCGTAGACCTCCATAGTGACAGTGGTTGGCTCTTCCACCGGAATATGAACGGGGACTGGCGCAGCTGGAAATGGCATCAATATCTGTCTGGCTCTCTCCTGGATCCAAACTTTGTAGGGTGCATATGCCTGACAATCATTCTTCCCTAACAGTGGTTTCCCCTTTCGGTTAATACGCGTCCAGGCATGCCGAAGCTTGGCTAGCAACTCTCCATTCAAATCACCTGTGAAGTACAGAGATTCCTGTACTTCTTCCTCCTGAGGTGGGTTCTTCAACGCATATCCAAACTGGCGGATGAACAGAGATGGGTTGTAATTAATACACCCTTTTCTCCCTATCAACGGAACATTAGGATACCCAGCACAACTGAAAATAAGCTCGGACCCCAGCAAGTCTCGGTCAAACCACTCAATGTCTTCAGAAGACAGCCTCATCATACGCTCTGGCCAGTCAGCTGTGATTGCACTATCCACAAAGGGTCCCTTCAGGGGATGATGGCTCTTGAACCACATGTACAGTAAAGGCACGCAACACGAGACATTCTTGCCTCTCCTGTTCTCATTTCTGTAGTGCATCGAATGGTAAAAGTCCCCGATCAGTGTAGGTACTGGGTTACCAGCAGCAAATAGATGAAATGCATCCATGTCCACGAAGTTTGGGAAATTGGGAAACAACACTATCCCATAAATGCATAGAGCCAAAATAGCGTTAAAGACCACCCAACACCCATTCTTGGCGTACTCTTGAGCCTTACCAACCAGAAACTGGAGAGAGAAACCTGGAACCCCTCGCCAAGAAGTCATCAACAACTCAGAAGCATTCATATGCAAGGCCTTAGCTAAATCCTCTAACTTGGGCTCAACGGCAGAGTGGATAAAAGGAACTGCATTCTGTACTGGCAGCTCAGTAAACTCTACATACTCCTCCATGGTAGGCCCCAAGATAAAGTCAGCAAACGTGAAACATCTCAAAGCCGGGTCATAGAATTGCATCAGCGTGTACAGCCCATTCAACTCATCATCAGTGGATTTGCGAACCAGACTCAACAGCCGTCCATAACTCTGCCTGAAACTTCTACGGACATCCTCATCAGCAAGAGAAATCAGGCCCATGAGGGGAGCAATATCAGGGATAGGTAGCTTATAGGCGACTGTCATCCTCCAACCAGCCATGATCAATACTCAGAAGTCCAAACACTAGAACCGGGGAATATGCAAATGCACCTGCAGCACAGACACACGTTAATGGGATGCAATGATAATGATTATGCAAACAGTGCAATGCAAGCAACATGCAATAGGGATCAAGTGCTATGGCTGAGGAGCCTGAACCATATCAAAAGTCTCAAGTAGACCCTCTAGAATTCCTCAAACCCCGGTCTCAGATAGACCCAATACAAAGCTCCAACACTGGTCTCTGATAGACCCATAACATGACCCCCACTGGTCTCTGACAGACCTCAAACCATAACTCCAATTGGTCTCTGATAGACCTCATCACTGTCCATAAATACCCAGGATCTCTGATCAAGAAATAACCGGTATCTGAAGGTCTAGTTACTTGCATAACCCCAAACCCTTTCACAGGTGGATGTCCTAGTAACTGACAAAGGTATGACATCCTATGCGGTCGTCGGCATCACATACTTTCAGGAGTGATGATACGATTCCCATAAGGAGTGGCATCATCAAATCCTGAAGAGGCCTCACTTAGCCAACTTCCAAATGATCGGTCCCCAGAGTCGGCAATCCAACTAACCAGCAACCCGAGCCACCCAAAGGGCAGGACAGGAGGCCAACCAGAAGAACCTCGTCTGAGTGTAGATTTCGCGGGACACTAGGACATGCAAAGCACGTGCGCGCCCACTAATCTCTACTCTAAATCTAGGTGCACTCAAGCCCAGGTCCGGCTTGTCTCTCAATCATGGAACACCCATCAAACCCCACAATACAGCAATAATAAAAATAATAAAATGCTGAAATGTAAATACAAAAATATAAATCCATACAAAATACTCGACGGGCAAACAAGCGCTAGGATTGACTCGCGTAGGGAACCGTTGGCATCCCCAGCAGAGTCGCCAGCTGTCGCTACTGCGAAAATCGGCGCCGGCAATACAGAAGTGTTGCCACCGTGCGTTATTTATCCCAAAGGAGGGAAAGGAAACGCACGAAGTAAACCTAACGCAAAGACGGGAAAAGGTATGGTCATCGCAACCAAAACCTAGATTCGGGAGTCGGTTACGCAAGGGGAAGGTATTAGCACCCCTCACGTCCATCGTACTCGATGGGATCCACGCTTGCTTGGTTTGGACGGATTACACTTCTATCTAAACTAAAGGATGAGGTCTGAAAAGAAAAGAAAACATGACTTGGCAAAGCATCGCACTTTATGCCTACGTATTCTCGTCTGGAACGAGAAATCAGAGTCAACGTAGTTCACCTAACTACGGGTGAAGGATGGGGAAGGTTGCTCGCTAGGATATCGCATCCTATGCCTACGTACTTCCACACTGCATAGAAGATCAGAGCAAACGTAGTTCGGGCTACGCACGACACAAGCTGGTCAAGTGTCTTTTATGAAAAATCTCACCTTAACCAAGGGTTTTCTTATTGCAAAAAGGTTGATGTTTGTTCAAATCTTTTGACGGAAGAAATGAATTCACTTTGTTATAACCTTTATTAGTGTTTTTCTGTTGTCTTGAAGAAAGAAGAGATGACACTCTACAAATCCTAGGGTTGGAAAGGGATAAAAATCTACCCTAATGTTATCATGCATGGGTTAACTCCTAATGTCTATCATGCTCCTCTCTTGCGCAGAGAGAAACAGAGATCCTAAGGGAATAGACGGAAACAAAAACAATAGCATATATACAATAAAGCAGTAAAATGCATGGATGCAACAATACAAGCGAGGCAAGGGAGTCCCACTCAACCTCGAACCTAGAAAACAATAGGCAAAAATGAACAGAATTCACTTTCAACCCAACAGGTTAAACAACAAACAATACAGTCCGGGAAATTCACACAATACATCAAAATTAATAAACAGCAAAAGCAATCTTCATCAGCATCTGACTTCATCTCCAGGTCAACATCAGCTATCCACAAGCTTCAAGCAGGCATCAGACTTTGATCTTCACAGCTTCAATGGCTTTTCTTCAAGTCCCAATCCCCAAGCTGAGGAATCAATCACAAGAATGAACTCGGTGTTAAGCAATCAGTTGACCACCAAGGGTGGCAAACATACTGCTATCAACACATAGGATATTTTCTCTCAAGAGTTCTATCCCTTAGACATTAGCACCAAGCCTTCCAAAGGAAGGGGGTGAGTGTCTTAGAGAGACTCTGCATCACAGAGAAGGATGGAGGCAATCAAGACCTTCCATGTTTGAGAATCAAGTTGTCTACTCTAGGGCTCTGCCTAACTCCTAAATCCTACAAACTTCAACAGCTGCCAGCAAGAGATACTCCTCATCAACTCTGGAAGTTGGTCTTCATTCTCTGATCTTCAAATGGGCTTCATCACCTCAGTCTTCAGCTCAAACCCCAAGTCCCAAACAAACCCAATACCCCACACACAGACAAAAAGTAACCCTAAAGAGGGCACACCACACAGTCAATCAAATATAAGCAATATACTATAGCAGTAGGGGAATCCTAACAATTTCTAAGGGATCTATCTTATACCCATAACCCCTATAGTCCCATACCCCAAAAATCAAATCAACATTCCTAAAAGAATTAATCTATCTCACCTATGTACACTTAAAACCCTAATCTTAATCACTCTAATCTCACCTAATCAAATCACCTAAAAATTAATCCTAAAAATATGAATTAAATCCTATATACAAGTTAAAGTCCTAAACTAATCACCCTAAAAAGAATGAGTCCTAAATCTAAAGGGAACTATTAGAACTAAAATCAACAAAATTAAGTACCAAACTAAATCCATTAAAAAGCTATTTACAAGAAAAATGCATAAAAAATATTAAAACAAAATAAAATGCCATTTTTATTATTGGATATTTTTCTTAACAAAATTATTGATCTGCCACAAAAAGAACCAATTAAAAACAAGCTCTTTTCAATTTTATATGGATTTTCTAAGATCAAAGAAAATATAAAAGAAAATAAAAATCAAAAATGAAATAAAAGGGGAGGGGGTGCCATAAGCAAAGGCGCCTAGTTCATTCTCCATATGGGCCATGGAGTGGGGGGCGTGAATATCAAAAGCGTAGGCCCAGTAGGCATCAGAAATTCAATTAAAAATAAAAGAGAAAAAGAATACGACCGCGGTGCATTTAGCAACAAAATCAAGTGCATTTCCATTGGGCTTATCAAAAGGGGGTGGGGATAGCGTTCTGACCCAAAGCCCAGATGCTCACATTAAGTGAAACGCATCGTTTCACTCCAATCTTTCCCTCCGTTTCTCAACTTTAAATCTGGACCGCACGATGAGATGAAAATGTCAAATATTCAGGGCGATCTGACGGTGCATGGTCATCGTCCCCAATCATACCTAGGGTTTTCAGAATTCGTATCTCCCATGCATGAACTTCCATCATCCCATACTCTCTCAATTCTTCATGGAATTAAAAACTTCCAAAACCAAAGTTGCCCTAAAAACTGCCAGGAACAAGACTACACTCATAGCTTCACCTAAAACCTCCTACATCTCATCAACAGAAAGTATGAATGCACGGGTTCAACCAAATTACACTGAGATTGATCATGACAATTCCAAATTCTAATGGCACCAATGCACTCTCCATGTTTCACTGATCTCCACAAGCTATTACACGATCCTTAAAAGCTACTACATAACCTAATCCTGATCATCAAAGTTTTAACATCCTGCCATTAAACCTCATAGAATCCTCTCTAACTTTCAGAAATCGATCACCTATGGTCTCTAATCATGTTTATCCTAACCATTTCATCTAATGTTGCATAAATAAAGAGATTCGAGAGCTTTTGCAAACCTGAAAATTGGTGATGGCAAGTGCAGTTACACTTCAATCCAATGCTTGAAACTTGCCACAAATGATCTTTAATGGATGATAACCTTTCTGTTTGCAAGATCTTGGATGGACAGTGCTTAGATTGTGAGTTTGGATCCAACTTGCTTCTCTTGCAATTTTGAAGCCACACCTTCAAACATTCATCAATGGTCACTCCAATCTGTATGTATGTGTTCAATATGATCCAGAGAATTGATTTGTGGAGAAGAATTCAATGGAGATGAAGAAGAAAATGGAGTTTGAGATTGATTTGCAAAAATGGAAGAAATGGTATCTAACTCTCTCTTCACTCTTTTTTCACCAACCCCTTGCACCAATGAGTTCAATCCAATATATAGAGGATGATGGACAGATCTAGAAGCTTCTAGATTGATCTTAGAAGATTCTAGAATGAGGTGGAAAGTTCATGAAAATCTCACTTAATGACACTTTGAAAATATCACTCATCCCATGCATACACCTCTAAACTTGTGTTAAAATCTCCTTTCATGAGATATTGAGAGTGTATGTGTGAAAAAACAAGCCTTTCCTTTCATTATGTTGAGTTTTGCAAGGGTGCCTTAATATGCAAGTAACAACATTACAAAGCAAGTCCAATTTTTAAGCCCTAACTCAAAAAAGTGGCTGAACCAATGTCTTTAAAATGATGTTTGGAATCAATTTGGTATATTGGATGACCCATTTTGGATTTGTAGATCTCTCAAACCAATTTTTCATTTCAACTTATATGCCTTTTTTAGGTCATTTTTCACCAACTTTGGTCAAGTCTTGTTCTATGCATTTCCACACTTCCATGACCTCTTTTATAGACTTAAAATGACATTTTGAGCAACTTTGATGTTGTGAGGTTTTTCATTTGAAGCTTCCTTGTATAAGTTTTAGGCATAGGCTAAGAATGACCTGTAATCCTCAGATGACCAAAATACCCTTTGCTTGCCAAGACCATAAGTAGAGTTCCACAAATCATATGAAGGCATACCATACCTTCCTAGAAAGCTAAGACAATAAGGAACAACTCTCATGTTGTCCATAAATCCATTTGAAATCTCCTTGAAGGTCAAACGTTGCTTGGAAGACAAACAACTCTCACAGACAAATTTCAGTGCCCTCAGATGACCTGTAACTTGCAAGAGCTATAACTTGAGTTCTATAAATCATCTTGATGACTTCCACCACTCAAATTAAATCTATAAAGATACTATACAAGTTTCATGTGGACCAAGAATTCATATGAAGCTTTCATCTTGAGTTACACTGCTTTGAAGTTTGACCTAAATCAGGGGATTTTACACTGAAACCCTAATTTAGTAACTCCAGTTCTCTTTGACTCCTCTTGATTTTTCTTTAGCACAACATCATATCCATATCCATGTAGCAAATAATGAATCCCACATTCTTCAAATGATTCTTGATGCCCTTCAAAACAAGTCTTTGACCTAGGATTGACCTAGTGTTGACCCATATAAAACCCTAGTTGACTGACTTCAACTGAGGCTCTTGCAATCATTCCCATGACTTGGTTCTTCTTCAAAATGATCATCTAGGCTCTTCATAACATCCATACACACCTCATGCTCTTGGCTCATAACTCACACTTCCTCTGATGATCCCCAAACAACCTCAAGATAGGAGAGAACTCATTGATCAACCTGTCAACTCTTCAAAGCTCAAATTCTTTCCTGATGACCTGAGTAATCTTGAATATGAATGAAACCCTTGAATATGCCTCTTGAGATAAGAATAGCACTTGATCCCCTGATTAAGATAGCTTGCTTATGCTATGCAATGCAGACGAATACACTATGTACATGATGACAATGCAAATGACTATGCAATTGAAACATAAACCTAGGTTAGAAAAGGTTGGGCAAATTTTGGGGTGCAACAGCTGCCCCTATTCAAGCGGCTTGGACCTGACTGGATGAAGAGCGTGCAGCCTTCAGACATTTGAGGTACGAGACGGTTGAATACGAAAGAACCCGGAAATTTGCCAACCGCAAAAATAAATTGCGAACGACTACTGCTTGGGGAAAACCCTTCAGGGAAATGACTTAGGTTGTCACAGCAACCACTAGCCATCCATCTGTCAATCTGTTTTGTAAAATAATCTGATATTGTCCGCAGACCACTCCATTCCGAAGAAACGAGCGTACACCAAACAACGAGAAATTGTTGACATCACTTATCAACCTCTGTTGATCTCACTTATCAACCTCTGTTGATCTCACTTATCAACCTTTGTTGATCTCACTTATCAACCTATGTTGATCTCACTTATCAACCAAGCACACGCTAACCAGCGGGGGAACATTGACTTCACTTGTCATGTTGACTTCACTGATCAACCTTTCACCTCCTGAAGAAACGAGCAAACACTTAACCAAGTGGGACAATGTTCGAAGACATGAACGACCGACTCTGCGGGGAAACGAGAAACTTAACTAAGCAAATCTGCGGTCAATTCTGACGACGGCCGTCAAACACCTGCTGGGGAAATTGGGAACTTAACCAAGCACCCTTGTCGAAAAACCTTGTTGAAAAATAAGAGGAATTTAACCAAACAACTCCTGTGGCGAGTATCCTGCTGGGGACTATGAGGGACTTAACCAAGCAACCCATTGAAGTAACACCCTGCTGGAGAACATAACCCAGTTGAGGGAATTGCGGGTAACAACCCACAAATCTGTATTACCACCTTCTAACGCTGACTCCACATCATCCTGAGAAAGACTCAGCTGGGGGAATACAACTAACTTAACCAAACGACTTGTCAAAGAATATCCTGCCGGGGACTACGAGGAACTTAACCAAGTATCTCGCGGAAGACCACCCTGCTGGGGATTACGTCTCTACTGGGGTAACTGTGGGTAACCACCCAAAATTTGCATTATGCCATTTCCACAGCACTCTGAGAAAGGACTCGGCTGGGGAGAAAGAGAAATGCTTGACCAAGCAACTCTGCTAGGGGAATATGCCATGACGAACACGATCACTGCATGTCTGGCACAACAACCCTCTGTAACAAAATGAACACGATCACTGCGCGTTTGAACTAACCCATGTAATAGGACGAATACGATTACTGCGTATGCCGACCAACAAAACCAACTGATACAATAGTCACGATCACTGCGCGCTTTGCATCACAAGTTCCCATGGTACTATCAACACGATCACTACGTGCCATACGAATACGGTCACTGCATATCTTGAACAGGATCACTGCGTGTTTGAACACGATCACTGCGTGTTTGAACACGATCACTGCGCGTTCTAATGCTGTAAACAAAATCACATAATGGGACAAACACGATCACTGCATGTTGCGTTACAACCAAAATCACGTCGACCATAAATCCAACCGGATGAGATAAACACGATCACTGCGTGCCAGACGGAATAAACCCACATAGAAGAGGCGAACACGTTCACTGTGTACTTCCACCACCAATATGATGAACACGATCACTGCGTGTGCTGCAATAAGACGAATACGATCACTGCGCATCTCGATGAACAAAACCCCAGAATGATGTCAATACGATCACTGCGTGTGCTACGAAACCGACCCATGTAATAGGACGAATACGATTACTGCGTATGCCGACCAACAAAACCAGCTGATACAATAGTCACGATCACTGCGCGCTTCGCATCACAAGTTCTCATGGTACTATCAACACGATCACTACGTGCCATACGAATACGGTCACTGCATATCTTGAACACGATCACTGCGTGTTTGAACACGATCACTGCACGTTCTGAGCCACGATCCTCTTGACTGGAGAAAACACGCTCACTGCGTGCTGTGTGTCTCGACTAACCCACATAACTGGACGAATACGATCACTGCATATTCTAACCATACATATGGTGAACGCGATCACTGCGCGTTTCATGTCACGGCCCTCTTGACTGGAGGAAACACGATCACTGCATGCTGTGACACTACTTCAGACATGGGACAAATATGATCATTGCGCACTTCGGCCACTAACAACCAGATGAACACGTTCACTGCGTGCCTCCCCCCATAACCAAACCGTATAACTGACGAATATGATCACTGCGTATACCGACCAACCAACTGGATGAACACGATCACTGCGCGTCAATCTACAACCACTGTATAACAGACGAATACGATCACTGCGCATATCGACCAACAAACATCACATGATACGGTAAACACGATTACTGCGTGTCCTGCCCGAATAATAGAGTGAACACGATCACTGCGCGTCCTGCTCAATAAACCCCGAGACGATACCAACACGATCACTGCGTGCCTTACAACACAATCTTCTCAGATCGGGACGAATACGATTACTGCGCCATTCGACCACAGATACACATACCAAGATCAACACGATCACTGCGTGTCCTACAACATGATCCCCATAGATGGTACAAACACGATCACTGCGTACTTGGGCCACAAATCAACATCTCAAAATCCACACGATCACTGCGTGCCTTGCTATATGAACCCCGTAGATGGTACAAATACGATCACTACACACTTTGACCACAAATTAACATCTTCCTGAAACCACGATTTCTCTTATCGGCAGGGAACGACGTATCTGAAACTGAAGAGGTAACCACCGGGCTTATGTTTCAAAATGCTACGTACTCGTGTAGAATGCAAATGCTCATGATGCATGCTTATGCAAAGAATTACTTCAGCAAAATAAATGCTGAAGACAAACTGGATCCGCTGGGGATGACCGGAATACCACCGATACGCTTCCAACAAAATAAATGTTGGAAAGACGAACTAACTCCGCCGGGGATAACCATCCTGCTAGGAAAGTAGCTCACAAACTCAAAACTTCAAAATCTGTTGAGGACGATCCTCCTGACGAGGAAGAACGACTTGCTGGGGAAAGAAAGGACAATCGTGCTCGGGAAAACTCCTTTCAGCAACTCCAACCACCCGATCACTCTCTGTGGGGAACCCCCTTCTGCTATCACCGAGCTGGGAAAATCATCCCGCTATCACTGAGTTGGGGGAAATCATCCTGCTATCACTGAGCTGGGGATAATTATCCTGCTATCACTGAGCTGGGGATAATTATCCTGCTATCACTGAGTTGGGGATTGAATTACACATTCTGATTTACTGCATAAGAACTCTCTGGGAAGTTAATCATATCCATCTCGACCTTCGCTGGGGAGGACCCTATCTGCTTGATAAGCCAATTCTGATCTACTGAAGATACATTGATCTTTTCCTTTGACGCAATCTCAACTCTCCTGGGGAGATAACATTCAGTTTTGCCTGGGGCGACTTCACTGGGGAAGACACAACATTCAACCTCTGGAAAGGGTACCAGCCTGCCATGGACTCTGGCGGGGAACTTTGCGAGCTTTTGAATACCTGCAAAAGTCAACAAGCAAACACAAGGCAATCTATACAAGAAGAAACATCTTAGTAATCACCCACGACAACCATTCAGGTAATTTTCGGTTTTAACAATCATCGGCCAAGGCCCGCCTGGTTACACGTATGTAAGTTTATTAAAAACATCGGCGCTTTTTACAAACAAAACTGTAAAAAATTAAAACCAAAGTCACATGCTACATTGAATAAAACACTTTATTGATAACGGCCTGAGAATAGGCAAGATTTGTACATCAGAGGCAACTCCTGAAAAGAGGTAGTCACGCATGAACAAAATGCAGAAGTATACAAATATACAGAATAAAATTTGTACACATGTCGGCAACGTGTTACAGACGAACACCATGAACCGATCCTCCTATGACTCGTCGGACCCTGACGCTTTCCCGATCTCTGTCTTCGGAAGAAATTTCTTTGGATAATTGACCCCCAGATGCTCCCAAACCGCTTAACAATCAAACTTGGACCGCAGTCATTTGCTTCTTAAATCCCTAACTTTTGCGTGAATCGCCCTTTGCGGGTTTTCGATTCACCGGGATACCCTTTTTTGCCGAAGCCGCCCAGTGTAGGTTTTCGACTTCGCGGGTGTACATTTTTTCCGTTATATCCCTAACTTTTGCGCGAACCTTTTTATTCTGTTTTTGGTTCGCCAGGATGCCCCATTTTTGCCTGGACTCTCTTTTTACTGTCCAGCGGGTCAATTTCAAGCAAAGTATTTTTTAACTGCGTCCGAGTTCACAGGGGACGAAAAGTCTTCACCGTCCATGGTGGATAACAATAACGCTCCTCCGGAGAAGACCTTTCTCACGACATATGGATCTTCGTAATTGGGAGTCCATTTACCCATGTGATCCGATTGCGGTGGGATAATCTTCTTCAGCAGAAGATCACCCGTCTGAAAGTTTCGAGGTCGAATCTTCTTGTCGAACGCTTTCTTCATCTGGCTCTGATACAGCCTAGCATGTGCAATGGATGCCAGTCTCTTCTCATCTATCAAGCTCAGCTTATTCAATCTACTTCTCACCCATTCTGCCTCGTCCAGCTTAACATCAAGCAAAACCCTCAAAGATGGTATCTCAACCTCCAATGGCAGGACAACCTCCATGCCATATACTAGTGAGAACGGTGTTGCCCCGGTTGATGTACGCACTGTAGTACGATAACCGTGCAAAGCGAATGGCAATATCTCATGCCAATCCTTATACGTTACCACCATCTTCTGAACAATTTTCTTTATGTTCTTGTTGTCCGCTTCAACAACGCCATTCATCTTGGGTCTGTAGGGAGATGAATTATGATGCTCGATCTTGAAATCCCGACAAAGATCCCTCATCATCTTGTTGTTTAAATTCGAACCATTATCAGTAATGATTCACTCAGGAATACTGTATCTGCAAATTATATCCTTCTTGATAAATCTGGCCACCACCTGCTTCGTCACATTGGCGTAAGATGCCGCTTCCACCCACTTTGTGAAGTAATCGATCGCAACCAGAATGAAGCAATGCCCATTAGAAGCAGAAGGCTCAATCTTGCCGATCATATCAATTCCCCACATGGAGAATGGCCACGGAGAAGCCATAACATTCAGTGGACTGGGTGGCACATGGATCTTATCAGCATAGATCTGGCACTTGTGACACCGCTTGGCGAACTTGAAACAGTCAGTTTCCATCGTTAACCAGTAATACCCTGCTCGCAACAACTTTCGGGTCATAGCATGCCCACCAGCATGTGTACCAAAAGTTCCTTCATGGACCTCCTCCATGCGCAAGTTGGCTTCCTTCTCGTCTACACACCGGAGGAGTACCAAATCGTGGTTCCTTCTATACAAAACGCCGTCGGGATTCAGATAGAAGTTGCCTGCTAATCTCCTTAGAGTCTTCTGATTACGACTGGATGCCCCAGCCGGATATTCCTTATTCTTCAGGAAATTCTGTATGTCGAAATACCAAGGTTTACCGTCAGATGCTTCATCAATTGCAAACACAAAGGCCGGCCTATCAAGGCGAGAGATGACAATGCTGGGAGCCTCATTCCAGTGGTTGACCTTATACATCGAGGATAACGTTGCAAGGGCGTCCGCCATTTGATTCTCCGCCCGAGGTACATGATGGAACTCCACCCTATCAAAGAAAAGTAGCAACCTTCTCGCATAATTCATGTACGGTACCAGATTAGGTTGGCGCGTCTCCCACTCTCCCTTAATCTGATTCACAACCAATGCTGAATCCCCATATACATCCAGATTCTTAATCCTCATATCGATAGCCTCCTCTAACCCCATAATGCAAGCTTCATACTCGGCTTCATTATTCGTCACTGAAAAAGTCAATCTGGCTGTGAACGGGATGTGCGACCCGTGGGGAGTTGTAATGATTGCCCCGATCCCACTACCGTACGAATTGACAGCCCCATCGAAAATCAGTTGCCACTGGGAACTCCGCTCAGGACCCTCACCAGGCAACGGCTCATCACAATCTTTAGCTTTCAAGTACATTATGTCCTCATCAGGAAACTCAAACTTCATAGGCTGATAATCCTCAATCGGTTGTTCAGCAAGATATTCGGACAGAACACTTCCCTTAATAGCCTTCTGGGAAACATACTGGATATCGTATTCTGTCAATACCATCTGGCATCTAGAAATCCTTCCAGAGAGCGCTTGTTTCTCAAACACATATTTGATCGGATCCATCTTCGATATCAGCATGGTTGTATGATTCAGCATGTACTGTCTTAGACGTTTGGCAGCCCACGCCAATGCACAACACGTCTTTTTGAGTATAGAGTATCGAGATTCACAGTCCGTGAACTTTTTACTCAAGTATTAAATTGCATGCTCTTTCCGCCCTGTCTCGTCATGTTGACCGAGAACACAACCCATACTATTCTCAAGAACCGTCAGATACATAATCAGTGGTCGTCCCGCTACTGGGGGTATCAACACCGGAGGTTCCTGCAAGTATTCTTTTATCTTTTCAAATGCCCTTTGGCAATTGTCGTTCCAGACCACCACTTGATCTTTCTTTAACAGCTTGAGTAATGGTTCACACGTGGTCGTTAGGTGATAGATGAACCTAGCGATGTAGTTCAACCTCCCTAAGAATCCACGAACTTCTTTTTCTGTTCTCGGTGCTGGCATCTCTTGTATTGCTTTTATTTTTGCAGGATCGACCTCGATTCCTTTCTTGCTCACAATGAACCCCAGTAGCTTCCCGGATCTCACTCCGAAGGTACATTTATTAGGATTCAGCCTCAGCCTGAACTTCCTCAGCCTCTTGAACAACTTCAACAGATTAACCAGATGTTCTTCCTCTGTTTGAGACTTGGCGATCATGTCATCGACATACACCTCAATCTCTCTGTGCATCATGTCGTGAAAAAGCGTTGTCATGGCCCGCTGGTACGTTGCCCCAGCATTTTTCAAACCAAAGGGCATCACCTTGTAGCAGAAGGTTCCCCACGGGGTGATAAAGGTCGTCCTTTCCATATCCTCCGGAGCCATTTTGATCTGGTTGTATCCTGAAAAGCCATCCATGAAGGAAAACACTGAAAACTGAGCCGTGTTGTCAACTAACACGTCAATATGCGGCAGCGGGAAATCATCTTTCGGGCTCGCCTTGTTTAGATCCCTATAATCAACGCACATTCGAACCTTGCCATCTTTCTTTGGCACAGGCACGATATTAGCGACCCATGTGGGATAAGTGGTATCAGCCAGGAACCCAGCATCCCATTGCTTCTGCACTTCTTCCTTTATCTTCACGGCCATGTCAGGACGAGTCCTTCTGAGTTTCTGCTTCACAGGTGGGCAATCTTCCTTCAACGGCAGACGATGAACAACCATATCAGTGTCCAAACCTGGCATGTCCTCGTAGGACCAAGCAAATATATCACTGTATTCACGCAGCATCTCAATAAGCTCTTGCTTGACGTCTACTTGCAACGTAGCCCCTATACGGATATTCCTGACGCATTCTTCAGACCCCAAGTTGACAATATCAATCTCTTCCTGGTGAGGCAGAATGACTCTTTCCTCTTGCTTCAATAACCGACTAAGCTCTTCTGGTAAGTCACTATCCTCCACAATCTCCTCCTCAACCTGGAAGATCGGATGCTCGAAGTCTAAACGAGTCATAGGAAGTTTTTGGTCGGTGTCATCTGAAAATTCACGAATCCTGCGAGGGAAACGGTTAAGTGCTTCAAAAATGATGTACAAGCAAAATGCATAACCACGCTGCCATTTTATTGAAAGATAAAAACAGAAAGAAAAGGATCACAACATTTGAATGTAAAAAACGCCGTCATTTATTAATCATGCAAACATGCAGGTAAACAGTTAGGCCCTAAGACAAGATCATCGATGCCCCGGGCAAGGCATGTGATCATACAATAATTGAAAAAACAATGCATTACTGTTTAGAGACTTGGATGACGTCCTGGATGGACCAGTTGCATAGGCTTTGCCCCGGCGTGCTGGGTCGAATCCATGCGTCCATGTCGCAATCGCTATCCGCTTCCTCCGTATCAGACACAACATTAATCCTTTCAAAGCTAACCCCTCCGGGCGTGAACACGACAGGTCCCTTGTACTTAGGCGCACCCTGCGAGGGAGATGGGCGGTACCCCAAGCCATACTTGTCTTGCTTCACCGGAATGTCCAGAATCTGCCCCCACTTCTGAGTCTCTCCTGCTTGTACCAACGCCTTGGCTTCTTTATATGAGGAGACGGCCACCTCTGGATCTTCACTCTTCACCGGAGCTTCTTCTTTCACCTTCACCCCTTCGAACGCCTGACACAACGTTTCATGAATCTCTCCATCTACCTCCACGTACTTGAAAGAAGACAAATGACTGACTAAGATATCCTCTTCGCCACACACCGTCACAATACTCTCCTCAACCATATATTTCAGCTTCTGATGGAGCGTAGAAGTCACTGCCCCAGCGGCATGAATCCAAGGCCTTCCGATCAAACAGCTATACGTAGGCTGGATGTCCATGATGTAAAACATTGTATCGAACACCTCCGGACCTACCTGAATGGGTAACGTTATTGACCCGAATACTGATCTCCTTGATCCGTCAAAGGCCCTCACTACCAAATCACTAGGGGTGCACAACAACCCACGGGTATCTAATTTCAACAGAGCTTTCTTTGGTAACACATTCAACGAGGACCCAGTGTCTACCAGCACGTGGGATAGAACAGTGCCCCGACATTCGATAGAGATCTGCAAAGCATTATTGTGATCACGCCCTCTAGGCGTTAAGTCAAAATCCGTGAATCCCAGTCCATGCCCAGCGTTAACATGTGCCATAACTCCCTCCAGTTGATTAACTGAAATCTCTTGCGGCACGAAGGATGTCTCCAGTACCTTCAACAAGGCATTTCTATGCGCCTTAGAGCACAACAGCAACGATAATATGGAGATCTTCGAAGGGGTCTGCTGCAGGTGATCTACAATCTTGTAATCACTTTTGCGAATTAACCTCATGAATTCTTCCACATCTTTGTTTATCGGCTCTTTCTCTTTACTCCCCGAAGATTCCCCCTCAACAACTTTGTTCTTACCTTTGGCAAGCCTTTCTGCTTCAACCTCAGGTGAAGTGAAAATTCTCCCGCTCCGGGTTATACCTCCCGCTCCTACTACGTTATCCACGGATCCTGCTGGCGGATCATTCAGGTCAATCTTTTCCCCATTGCAATACACCTCAGCACCATAACTCCACGGGACTGCTTTTGTGCTTTCAAAAGGGACTGGCTTAGCCTTGGTAATAGTAATGGTCGGCCTTTTTGATGATGCCGAAATTGTCACCGATTTGAACGGAATGGTGATCGTAGCAATCTCCTTACGCTCTTTCTCAGATTCTGTATCAACAGACTTCTCTCGCCCCGCAGCCCTGTCGAACTGCAAAATTTTTTCACCAATCAAACGTTGAACTCCCCTCTTCAGCTTCTCACAACCCTCGGGTTGAACCAAACAGTCAACACACTCTTCACCGCAACCGGGATAGACACCTCCTTTCAATAAACGCTGCTTTATGTAACTCAAAGGGGTTTTCAGCTCGCTCACCTTTGAAACCAAGTTCAACTCATCATCTACCATGATTGCATTGGCCCCAGCCCCACCATGCTTGGGCATTGGCTGTTGCGTGATATTGGGACCTTCCTTCCCGAAGTTAATAGTCGTACTATCAAGCAAATCCTGTACTTTATGCTTGAAAGCTAGGCAATTTTCAATATTGTGCCCTGGTGCACCCGAATGGAAGTCACAGTGCTCATTAACATCATATCCGACTGGTGGCTGGCCAGTTGGTGGTGCCAAGGTCCTCTTCTCGACTAGCTGCAATTTCAACAAAGTTTGAAGGAGTTCTGCATATGATACCGGCGGTACCTCGAATACTCTCCTCGGTCGTGGGTTCTGAAATCTGCGCTGATTATTATTAGGCTGCTGCTGAGCCTGCTGCGGTGGTTATTGTCTCTGCTGCTGAGAAGGCCCTGGAATGGTTACACTTGCAACGTGCGACTGCTTACGCCAGTTCTGACCTTTATTCCTTCGTCGAGCATTGAATACAGCATTGGTGTCACCCTGCCTTTTACCACCAAACGTCTTCTTATTACCTCCTGCGGAACTGGACTCACCCGCTTGAATTTTACCAATCTTCACCCCGTTTTCAATGCGCTCCCCCATCAAAATCAACTCAGAGAAAGTACTCATCGAAAAATTGAGCAGCCGATCATAGTACATTCCAGAAAAAGTTCCTATGAACATATCCATCATTTCGCGCTCCACCATCGGAGGGTGTACCCTAGCAGCCAAATCTCGCCATCTCTGGGCATATTCTTTAAAGCTCTCGCTAGACTTCTGAGACATGCTCTGCAACTGGACTCGGTTAGGAGCGAGATCACTATTATATTGATAATGTCGAACAAAAGCCTCTGCCAGCTCTTTCCAACTCCTGATCTGAGTAGGCTCCAAGCTCATGTACCATTCCAGCGATGGCCCTGACAGGCTATCCTGGAAGAAGTGCATTAGCATCTTTTCATCCTCAGAATACGCAGACATACGCCTGTAAAATGCGCGCACATGCACCCTAGGGCATGTATCCCCTTTGTACTTATCAAATGACGGTGCTTTGAATTTCAGCGGGACCCTCAACCCCGGGACTAACCCCATATTTGACATATCCAGCCCAAGAGCATTCTGGCTAGCCAACCCGCTCACTTTCTCTTCTAGCAATCTCATCCGATGGTTGTCATCCCTGGCTCTTTCATATCCTTCGTTCTGACCAGAGAACACATCCTCCTGACGATCCTCCTAGCGAGGTACTGCATCGTATCCACCATAATCTGCATCGCGGCCCGGACCCGTTTGGACGTACCTGGGGTCATACCTCAGATTACCCATCTCTTGAGTGTTGTATGCGCCAGCTCCATATCTAAGATTACCATAGCCACCAAACCCAGCCTTGGCGCCAGCCACGCTGCCATACCCCATATTCACACCATTGAAGCCCTGGTTACCATTAATACCATTCATTCCGATATTCTCAACACCCCCATTGAAACCCCGGTTGACATTGCCCACAAATACCCCAGCAGTATCTGCATTGACGTTCATATTACTGGTGTTCCCACCTCCACCTACAGGACCAGTTTCTCCAGCATTCAAACCAGTCGTGGGAATAACATCAGCACTTTGACGATTCTCAACTCGGGGAGAAGCAGCAATGTTTTCACCATGCGGTGTCCCGTTGTTTTCAGCCCGTGCGACTATCGGTTGAACCAGATTCTGCAGCTGCTCTTGTCCTTTGGCGATAGTCTCCATGGTTTGCATGAGCAGGGCCATCCTGTCACGCATCTCTTGCATTTCACTCTGCACGTTGTCCATGATCTTCTTCTGGTTAATCCTTGTAGAGTAACGGTGGACCCGCTTTTCTGCAATCCTGAAAATACCTGGTTTAAAGATGCAGGAGATAAGATACACGAATCACAAACCTGTAATGCAAATATGAGTATGTATGCAAAATGCAATGTGTGCCTGTGCATTGGGGATTATCATTCCCTGATTCTAGTGTGAGTGTGTCAGTGCAGTGACAGTGCTAGCAATATATTGATCGGAGCCAAATCAAAGAAAACCTCGTATATTGCAGAGAAATCCAAAAATACAATATCACTGAGTACAAAGAAGGCATGACCTCAACCAACAATCCTGGTGATGGTCAGCAAAAATGCAAATAAAGCATACAAGCTAATACACGAAGTGATCAAGTACTCCCATAAGCCCGGTACTCTTCTATTAACTTCTTGGTCTCTAGATGACTTGGTCGGGTAAGCAGTCTTTCAACAAGCTGGTTTCTTCGCTTGAGAACACGTCGTACGTCACCGGCGGTTTCCTCCCATGCCCCTTCTCCGAAGCGATCCTCTAGCTTCCGCTTCTGAGACACAACTTCGTTCTTGCCTTCGATGGCCTTGTTCAAAGCATTCTGGAGATTATACCTGGCCATTACCTCTTCTTCATGCTTCTTGATGCTAGCCTTCAACTGCGCTTCGAGGTCGGAAATTTGCTGCTTCAATTTATCCTCCCTCTTTTTGTTGTTGGTTAGCGTAGCATTCCATGTCTTGTTACAAGAAGAGATCTCTCGATGAGCGGCGTCGAGTGCTTTCTTTTTGGACTCCAACATGTCATGGGAGCTTCTGAACTCTTGACCCAGACGTTCGCGCTTCTTTTTCTCCTCAGTCAACTCGGCACCTAGCCTGTTTACTAGTTCGATCTGCTGTTGGAAAGAACGTACAGCCTTATTCTTCTCACTCCTCATCTGAGCTAGCTCCTTCTCTAACTCTTCATTAATCTTCATCAAGGCTTCCTTTTCTTTCACAACTTGCTCGTAGACCTCCATAGTGACAGTGGTTGGCTCTTCCACCGGAATATGAACGGGGATTGGCGCAGCTGGAAATGGCATCAATATCTGTCTGGCTCTCTCCTGGATCCAAACTTTGTAGGGTGCATATGCCTGACAATCATTCTTCCCTAACAGTGGTTTCCCCTTTCGGTTAATACGCGTCCAGGCATGCCGAAGCTTGGCTAGCAACTCTCCATTCAAATCACCTGTGAAGTACAGAGATTCCTGTACTTCTTCCTCCTGAGGTGGGTTCTTCAACGCATATCCAAACTGGCGGATGAACAGAGATGGGTTGTAATTAATACACCCTTTTCTCCCTATCAACGGAACATTAGGATACCCAGCACAACTGAAAATAAGCTCGGACCCCAGCAAGTCTCGGTCAAACCACTCAATGTCTTCAGAAGACAGCCTCATCATACGCTCTGGCCAGTCAGCTGTGATTGCACTATCCACAAAGGGTCCCTTCAGGGGATGATGGCTCTTGAACCACATGTACAGTAAAGGCACGCAACACGAGACATTCTTGCCTCTCCTGTTCTCATTTCTGTAGTGCATCGAATGGTAAAAGTCCCCGATCAGTGTAGGTACTGGGTTACCAGCAGCAAATAGATGAAATGCATCCATGTCCACGAAGTTTGGGAAATTGGGAAACAACACTATCCCATAAATGCATAGAGCCAAAATAGCGTTAAAGACCACCCAACACCCATTCTTGGCGTACTCTTGAGCCTTACCAACCAGAAACTGGAGAGAGAAACCTGGAACCCCTCGCCAAGAAGTCATCAACAACTCAGAAGCATTCATATGCAAGGCCTTAGCTAAATCCTCTAACTTGGGCTCAACGGCAGAGTGGATAAAAGGAACTGCATTCTGTACTGGCAGCTCAGTAAACTCTACATACTCCTCCATGGTAGGCCCCAAGATAAAGTCAGCAAACGTGAAACATCTCAAAGCCGGGTCATAGAATTGCATCAGCGTGTACAGCCCATTCAACTCATCATCAGTGGATTTGCGAACCAGACTCAACAGCCGTCCATAACTCTGCCTGAAACTTCTACGGACATCCTCATCAGCAAGAGAAATCAGGCCCAGGAGGGGAGCAATATCAGGGATAGGTAGCTTATAGGCGACTGTCATCCTCCAACCAGCCATGATCAATACTCAGAAGTCCAGACACTAGAACCGGGGAATATGCAAATGCACCTGCAGCACAGACACACGTTAATGGGATGCAATGATAATGATTATGCAAACAGTGCAATGCAAGCAACATGCAACAGGGATCAAGTGCTATGGCTGAGGAGCCTGAACCATATCAAAAGTCTCAAGTAGACTCTCTAGAATTCCTCAAACCCCGGTCTCAGATAGACCCAATACAAAGCTCCAACACTGGTCTCTGATAGACCCATAACATGACCCCCACTGGTCTCTGACAGACCTCAAACCATAACTCCAATTAGTCTCTGATAGACCTCATCACTGTCCATAAATACCCAGGATCTCTGATCAAGAAATAACCGGTATCTGAAGGTCTAGTTACCTGCATAACCCCAAACCCTTTCACAGGTGGATGTCCTAGTAACTGACAAAGGTATGGCATCCTATGCGGTCGTCGGCGTCACAGACTTTCAGGAGTGATGATACGATTCCCAGAAGGAGTGGCATCATCAAATCCTGAAGAGGCCTCACTTAGCCAACTTCCAAATGATCGGTCCCCAGAGTCGACAATCCAACTAACCAGCAACCCGAGCCACCCAAAGGGCAGGACAGGAGGCCAACCAGAAGAACCTCGTCTGAGTGTAGATTTCGCGGGACACTAGGACATGCAAAGCACGTGCACACCCACTAATCTCTACTCTAAATCTAGGTGCACTCAAGCCCAGGTCCGGCTTGTCTCTCAATCATGGAACACCCATCAAACCCCACAATACAGCAATAATAAAAATAATAAAATGCTGAAATGTAAATACAGAAATATAAATCCATACAAAATCCTCGACGGGCAAACAAGCGCTAGGATTGACTCGCGTAGGGAACCGTTGGCATCCCCAGCAGAGTCGCCAGCTGTCGCTACTGCGAAAATCGGCGCCGGCAATACAGAAGAGTTGCCACCGTGCGTTATTTATCCCAAAGGAGGGAAAGGAAACGCTCGAAGTAAACCTAACGCAAAGACGGGAAAAGGTATGGTCATCGCAACCAAAACCTGGATTCGGGAGTCGGTTACGCAAGGGGAAGGTATTAGCACCCCTCACGTCCATCGTACTCGATGGGATCCACGCTTTCTTGGTTTGGACGGATTACACTTCTATCTAAACTAAAGGATGAGGTCTGAAAAGAAAAGAAAACATGACTCGGCAAAGCATCGCACTTTATGCCTACGTATTCTCGTCTGGAACGAGAAATCAGAGTCAACGTAGTTCGCCTAACTACGGGTGAAGGATGGGGAAGGTTGCTCGCTAGGATATCGCATCCTATGCCTACGTACTTCCACACTGCATGGAAGATCAGAGCAAACGTAGTTCGGGCTACGCACGACACAAGCTGGTCAAGTGTCTTTTATGAAAAATCTCACCTTAACCAAGGGTTTTCTTATTGCAAAAAGGTTGATGTTTGTTCAAATCTTTTGACGGAAGAAATGAATTCACTTTGTTATAACCTTTATTAGTGTTTTTCTGTTGTCTTGAAGAAAGAAGAGATGACACTCTACAAATCCTAGGGTTGGAAAGGGATAAAAATCTACCCTAATGTTATCATGCATGGGTTAACTCCTAATGTCTATCATGCTCCTCTCTTGCGCAGAGAGAAACAGAGATCCTAAGGGAATAGACGGAAACAGAAACAATAGCATATATACAATAAAGCAGTAAAATGCATGGATGCAACAATACAAGCGAGGCAAGGGAGTCCCACTCAACCTCGAACCTAGAAAACAATAGGCAAAAATGAACAGAATTCACTTTCAACCCAACAGGTTAAACAACAAACAATACAGTCCGGGAAATTCACACAATACATCAAAATTAATAAACAGCAAAAGCAATCTTCATCAGCATCTGACTTCATCTCCAGGTCAACATCAGCTATCCACAAGCTTCAAGCAGGCATCAGACTTTGATCTTCACAGCTTCAATGGCTTTTCTTCAAGTCCCAATCCCCAAGATGAGGAATCAATCACAAGAATGAACTGGGCGTTAAGCAATCAGTTGACCACCAAGGGTGGCAAACATACTGCTATCAACACATAGGATATTTTCTCTCAAGAGTTCTATCCCTTAGACATTAGCACCAAGCCTTCCAAAGGAAGGGGGTGAGTGTCTTAGAGAGACTCTGCATCACAGAGAAGGATGGAGGCAATCAAGACCTTCCATGTTTGAGAATCAAGTTGTCTACTCTAGGGCTCTGCCTAACTCCTAAATCCTACAAACTTCAACAGCTGCCAGCAAGAGATACTCCTCATCAACTCTGGAAGTTGGTCTTCATTCTCTGATCTTCAAATGGGCTTCATCACCTCAGTCTTCAGCTCAAACCCCAAGTCCCAAACAAACCCAATACCCCACACACAGACAAAAAGTAACCCTAAAGAGGGCACACCACACAGTCAATCAAATATAAGCAATATACTAATAGCAGTAGGGGAATCCTAACAATTTCTAAGGGATCTATCTTATACCCATAACCCCTATAGTCCCATACCCCAAAAATCAAATCAACATTCCTAAAAGAATTAATCTATCTCACCTATGTACACTTAAAACCCTAATCTTAATCACTCTAATCTCACCTAATCAAATCACCTAAAAATTAATCCTAAAAATATGAATTAAATCCTATATACAAGTTAAAGTCCTAAACTAATCACCCTAAAAAGAATGAGTCCTAAATCTAAAGGGAACTATTAGAACTAAAATCAACAAAATTAAGTACCAAACTAAATCCATTAAAAAGCTATTTACAAGAAAAATGCATAAAAAATATTAAAACAAAATAAAATGCCATTTTTATTATTGGATATTTTTCTTAACAAAATTATTGATCTACCACAAAAAGAACCAATTAAAAACAAGCTCTTTTCAATTTTATATGGATTTTCTAAGATCAAAGAAAATATAAAAGAAAATAAAAATCAAAAATGAAATAAAAGGGGAGGGGTGCCATAAGCAAAGGCGCCTAGTTCATTCTCCATATGGGCCATGGAGTGGGGGGCGTGAATATCAAAAGTGTAGGCCCAGTAGGCATCAGAAATTCAATTAAAAATAAAAGAGAAAAAGAATACGACCATGGTGCATTTAGCAACAAAATCAAGTGCATTTCCATTGGGCTTATCAAAAGGGGGTGGGGATAGCGTTCTGACCCAAAGCCCAGATGCTCACATTAAGTGAAACGCATCGTTTCACTCCAATCTTTCCCTCCGTTTCTCAACTTTAAATCTGGACCGCACGATGAGATGAAAATGTCAAATATTCAGGGCGATCTGACGATGCATGGTCATCGGCCCCAATCATACCTAGGGTTTTCAGAATTCGTATCTCCCATGCATGAACTTCCATCATCCCATACTCTCTCAATTCTTCATGGAATTAAAAACTTCCAAAACCAAAGTTGCCCTAAAAACTGCCAGGAACAAGACTACACTCATAGCTTCACCTAAAACCTCCTACATCTCATCAACAGAAAGTATGAATGCACAGGTTCAACCAAATTACACTGAGATTGATCATGACAATTCCAAATTCTAATGGCACCAATGCACTCTCCATGTTTCACTGATCTCCACACGCTATTACACGATCCTTAAAAGCTACTACATAACCTAATCCTGATCATCAAAGTTTTAACATCCTGCCATTAAACCTCATAGAATCCTCTCTAACTTTCAGAAATCGATCACCTATGGTCTCTAATCATGTTTATCCTAACCATTTCATCTAATGCTGCATAAATAAAGAGATTCGAGAGCTTTTGCAAACCTGAAAATTGGTGATGGCAAGTGCAGTTACACTTCAATCCAATGCTTGAAACTTGCCACAAATGATCTTTAATGGATGATAACCTTTCTGTTTGCAAGATCTTGGATGGACAGTGCTTAGATTGTGAGTTTAGATCCAACTTGCTTCTCTTGCAATTTTGAAGCCACACCTTCAAACATTCATCAATGGCCACTCCAATCTGTATGTATGTGTTCAATATGATCCAGAGAATTGATTTGTGGAGAAGAATTCAATGGAGATGAAGAAGAAAATGGAGTTTGAGATTGATTTGCAAAAATGGAAGAAATGGTATCTAACTCTCTCTTCACTCTTTTTTCACCAACCCCTTGCACGAATGAGTTCAATCCAATATATAGAGGATGATGGACAGATCTAGAAGCTTCTAGATTGATCTTAGAAGATTCTAGAATGAGGTGGAAAGTTCATGAAAATCTCACTTAATGACACTTTGAAAATATCACTCATCCCATGCATACACCTCTAAACTTGTGTTAAAATCTCCTTTCATGAGATATTGAGAGTGTATGTGTGAAAAAACAAGCCTTTCCTTTCATTATGTTGAGTTTTGCAAGGGTGCCTTAATATGCAAGTAACAACATTACAAAGCAAGTCCAATTTTTAAGCCCTAACTCAAAAAAGTGGCTGAACCAATGTCTTTAAAATGATGTTTGGAATCAATTTGGTATATTGGATGACCCATTTTGGATTTGTAGATCTCTCAAACCAATTTTTCATTTCAACTTTTTCAACTTATATGCCTTTTTTAGGTCATTTTTCACCAACTTTGGTCAAGTCTTGTTCTATGCATTTCCACACTTCCATGACCTCTTTTATAGACTTAAAATGAAATTTTGAGCAACTTTGATGTTGTGAGGTTTTTCATTTGAAGCTTCCTTGTATAAGTTTTAGGCATAGGCTAAGAATGACCTGTAATCCTCAGATGACCAAAATACCCTTTGCTTGCCAAGACCATAAGTAGAGTTCCACAAATCATATGAAGACATACCATACCTTCCTAGAAAGCTAAGACAATAAGGAACAACTATCATGTTGTCCAGAAATCCATTTGAAATCTCCTTGAAGGTCAAAAGTTGCTTGGAAGACAAACAACTTTCACAGACAAATTTCAGTGCCCTCAGATGACCTGTAACTTGCAAGAGCTATAACTTGAGTTCTATAAATCATCTTGATGACTTCCACCACTCAAATTAAATCTATAAAGATACTATACAAGTTTCATGTGGACCAAGAATTCATATGAAGCTTTCATCTTGAGTTACACTGCCTTTGAAGTTTGACCTAAATCAGGGGATTTTACACTGAAACCCTAATTTAGTAACTCCAGTTCTCTTTGACTCCTCTTGATTTTTCTTTAGCACAACATCATATCCATATCCATGTAGCAAATAATGAATCCCACATTCTTCAAATGATTCTTGATGCCCTTCAAAACAAGTCTTTGACCTAGGATTGACCTAGTGTTGACCCAGATAAAACCCTAGTTGACTGACTTCAACTGAGGCTCTTGCAATCATTCCCATGACTTAGTTCTTCTTAAAAATGATCATCTAGGCTCTTCATAACATCCATACACACCTCATGCTCTTGGCTCATAACTCACACTTCCTCTGATGATCCCCAAACAACCTCAAGATAGGAGAGAACTCATTGATCAACCTGTCAACTCTTCAAAGCTCAAATTCTTTCCTGATGACCTGAGTAATCTTGAATATGAATGAAACCCTTGAATATGCCTCTTGAGATAAGAATAGCACTTGATCCCCTGATTAATATAGCTTGCTTAGGCTATGCAATGCAGACGAATACACTATGTACATGATGACAATGCAAATGACTATGCAATTGAAACATAAACCTAGGTTAGAAAAGGTTGGGCAAATTTTGGGGTGCAACAGCTGCCCCTATTCAAGCGGCTTGGACCTGACTGGATGAAGAGCGCGCAGCCTTCAGACATTCGAGGTACGAGACGGTTGAATACGAAAGAACCCGTAAATTTGCCAACCGCAAAAATAAATTGCGAACGACTACTGCTTGGGGAAAACCCTTCAGGGAAATGACTTTGGTTGTCACAGCAACCACTAGCCATCCATCTGTCAATCTGTTTTGTAAACTAATCTGATATTGTCCGCAGACCACTCCATTCCGAAGAAACGAGCGTACACCAAACAACGAGAAATTGTTGACATCACTTATCAACCTCTGTTGATCTCACTTATCAACCTCTGTTGATCTCACTTATCAACCTTTGTTGATCTCACTTATCAACCTATGTTGATCTCACTTATCAACCAAGCACACGCTAACCAGCGGGGGAACATTGACTTCACTTGTCATGTTGACTTCACTGATCAACCTTTCGCCTCCTGAAGAAACGAGCAAACACTTAACCAAGCGGGACAATGTTCGAAGACATGAACAACCGACTCTGCGGGGAAACGAGAAACTTAACTAAGAAAATCTGCGGTCAATTCTGACGACGGCCGTCAAACACCTGCTGGGGAAATTGGGAACTTAACCAAGCACCCTTGTCGAAAAACCTTGTTGAAAAATAAGAGGAATTTAACCAAATAACTCATGTGGCGAGTATCCTGCTGGGGACTATGAGGGACTTAACCAAGCAACCCATTGAAGTAACACCCTGCTGGAGAACATAACCCAGTTGAGGGAATTGCGGGTAACAACCCACAAATCTGTATTACCACCTTCTAACGCTGACTCCACATCATCCTGAGAAAGACTCAGCTGGGGGAATACAAGTAACTTAACCAAACGACTTGTCAAAGAATATTCTGCCAGGGACTACGAGGAACTTAACCAAGTATCTCGCGGAAGACCACCCTGCTGGGGATTACGTCTCTACTGGGGTAACTGTGGGTAACCACCCAAAATCTGCATTATGCCATTTCCACAGCACTCTGAGAAAGGACTCGGCTGGGGAGAAAGAGAAATGCTTGACCAAGCAACTCTGCTAGGGGAATATGCCATGACGAACACGATCACTGCATGTCTGGAACAACAACCCTCTGTAACAAAATGAACACGATCACTGCGCGTTTGAACTAACCCATGTAATAGGACGAATACGATTACTGCGTATGCCGACCAACAAAACCAACTGATACAATAGTTACGATCACTACGCGCTTCGCATCACAAGTTCCCATGGTACTATCAACACGATCACTATGTGCCATACGAATACGGTCACTGCATATCTTGAACACGATCACTGCGTGTTTGAACACGATCACTGCGTGTTTGAACACGATCACTGCGCGTTCTGATGCTGTAAACAAAATCACATAATGGGACAAACACGATCACTGTATGTTGCGTTACAACCAAAATCACGTCGACCATAAATCCAACCGGATGAGATAAACACGATCACTGCGTGCCAGACGGAATAAACCCACATAGAAGAGGCGAACACGTTCACTGCGTACTTCCACCACCAATATGATGAACACGATCACTGCGTGTGCTGCAATAAGACGAATACGATCACTGCGCATCTCGACCAACAAAACCCCAGAATGATGTCAATACGATCACTGCGTGTGCTACGAAACCGACCCATGTAATAGGACGAATACGATTACTGCGTATGCCGACCAACAAAACCAGCTGATACAATAGTCACGATCACTGCGCGCTTCGCATCACAAGTTCCCATGGTACTATCAACACGATCACTACGTGCCATACGAATACGGTCACTGCATATCTTGAACACGATCACTGTGTTTGTTCTTGAGAGATTACCGAGCACCTTTGTTTTCTTATTTGTTTGATATTTGTTTATGTTTATGTTTACTAACCATTGATTAAAATCCAAAAAAAATGTTTGTTTTTTCCTTTACTAACTTCTTCAAGAAGATTTTGGAGCAAAGATATCAAATATGAGTCCCTCAGCTCGAATGAATTTCATCTGAACAAAGTCGAAATTGATCTGCAACCATTTCAAAATCATCTGATCAAGAGTTTCCCAAGATTTGATTGACTTTTATTCAAGAGCCAAAGAATCAAGCCAGAGCCAAGACAACACATAAAAAAGGCAAATTTTCACCATTTTTACATGTGGTAATCAATTACAAGTATTGGGTAATCGATTACCCTGTGCGAATTTCTTGAAAATTAGGCAAATTCAAATTCTGCAGCATTTTTGGCACCAAATTCAAATATTGCAACATGAGAATATTCTAGATCACTTCATTTTAATTCCCCTACGTCATCATAATTAATTCCCACCATACACCTTCACTAATCACCACTTGATCATTAATTTCCCTCCAAATTCAAATTCCAAGTGTATTTTTGATTCCAAACCAAACTCAAATCCACCAAATTTTCCAAGCCTAAATCCTATAAATAGAGGTCTCATTTCTCTCATTTCATAAGCTTTTGATAGCCAAATTAACCTTGTCAAATTCTTTCTTGACTCTAAATTTTTCTCCAATTACCAAATTCACCAAAGCTCTTCCTTCATTTGAAAGTTAGTAAGTTCATCATTAGAACTTACTAATCTTTGAGCTAAACCTTCATCCATTCACTTTTTCATCATCAATTCTAGTAAATCAAGGCTTTGAAGTGTGGTTTATGGAGCTGATTTAAAGAATTTCTAGATTTGGAGATGTAGCACCCCAAAATTTGCCTTTCTGTTTTGGCAGCGTCTGGCTTTTGTTTCTTTGCATTTTTGTATTTTTGCATTTGCATAGGATTCGTTTGTGAGACAGGGGATCAAGGTTTTCCCGTGGCTCAGTTTTCATCTTAGTGCATGAACCTGAATAACAAGCATCAGAGGCTCTGGCATTTATTTTGCCTAGTGGTCGAGCGACCGATTTTATTTTATTTTGCAGGGTATTTTCAGCTCAGAAAGCAGCATTCAGGCTATTGCAAGCATTTTCATGGTTATGATGTTCAAAAGCAAGTTTCATAAGTTGAACAGAGCTCAAAACAACAAGAAACGGGCAAACCGACAGAATCTCCTCCAAAAGGCGCCAAAATTCAAATTTTGAAGGTGTTAACCGATTAACCAATATGTTTAATCGATTAACCAAGTCAAAATCATGTCAAATCTGAAATTTTGAAGGTGTTAACCGATTAACCTATATGGTTAATCGATTAACCAGTGCAGATTTTGCCTCTGCACGTGAATTTTCAATGCAAGCCACTTTGGGGTCCAATTTTGGTCATGTGCAAATCTGATTTTAACTTTGGGAAGGATCTAGAACATATTTGAATTATGGTTAATTTCATTTTCCCTCCAAATTTCCATTCCTAATTCCAATCCACAATTTCACAAACCATAATCCAAACCTTTCCTTTGGATCCAAGCCTAAGTGATATTTAAGTGATCCACTCCAAACCAAAGCAATCTAATCTCCCATAATTCAGTCTCATTTTCAGAATTCATCTCAATTCTCTCAAATTCTCTCTCAATTTTCCATCTCCAAAACCCTCACCAACGCTCTTCTCATTGAAATCATTGATTCTTCATTGGAATCCTTGATTTCTAAGAGCTAAACCTTCATCCATTCTCTCCATTGAATCAATTTCTTCATCCAATTTTCGTGCAAAATTGGATATGAACGTGGAAGTGATTTTAGAAGTGATTATTTGGCTTATTTTGGATTGATCTTGGTGGATCCTCACTCCTACAACAAGAACACATTTGGATCTTGAAGAATCTACGACTTTCTTGCCCCGATCCGCTTATTTCCGACAAATCAACACTAACCGAAGCAATTCTCCACTTCGTAGGTTGGAATTCTTGATCCGAATATGTTTTTTAGCTTATTTGCATAATCATGTGGATTTTCATATTTGATTAACTTTTGGTTAATTTGATTCGTTTGATTCATGATTTGGTTGTGTTAATCTGTTTACATGTTGTTTAAATCATGATTTGTTAGTTTAATTTCGTGATTAAGTGATTATGCGATCATCCGGTTGATCGGATAAGTGCTTATTTGCTGAAAATATTGTTCTGTTGCTGTTTTTCTGCTGTTGGCACAATGTTAATGGGTTAACACATTTGGTTAACCGATTAACCATTACAGATATTCAAAATTTTCAATGTTTTCAAGGTGTTAATCGGTTAACACCTGGTGTTAATCGATTAACATGTACAAATTTCTAGATTTTCAAACATTTTTAAGTGGCTAATCGGTTAACCTCTGGCGCTAACCAATTAACACTGTGCCAGCAGGTCTGTTTTGCTGTTTTTTTCTTGCTTGTTTGAGTACTGTTTCATATTGAATCATCATAGTTCAATATGATGCATTAGAAGTGAAATGTTTTGGGATATATGTCGCTGTTTTGGTTGTTTAATTGAGACTTTGCCGACTCATGTTTGTTTTTCCACTTGGATGCACACTTATATGTTGTTGTTCGTAGTGATGATACTTTTCTTGCATTTCTCTTGTGTTCTTGCATTTCATATGCATGCTTGAGGTCGAAATGCACTTGTGGCGGCTGCTGCCCCACACTACTTTCCTCCCTCACTTTCATTTTAATTGTGCATTACATGTTTGCATACTTGCATTTTCTTTTGTTTCTTTGTCTTCCTTTGCCATGTTCCCCTTAGGACCTCTAATCCTTCTTATTCAAGAAGGGTTATGATAGACATTTGGTTTTGAACCATGCATGCCAACATTAGGGTAGACTTTCCCCTTTTAATCCCAACTTTAGGACCACTTTGCATGACAACTACTAGGTTTGAGTTAGTCTCCCTTTAGTGTGTCCTTTCTCTTCTCATCTTCAAATAATTCCAAAACACTTAATAAAGGCTAATGAATTTTGTGCGTTACGAGCCTTAAGTATTTGGGAAATGGTGATTGAGTGGCTTTCTCTCAATTATCTAGAGTGTTTAATGTACACCCTTAGGGTGATATGCGATGCATTCGCTCCTAAGTCATAGTCTTTAGTGCAACATGAGTTACAAACAATAATTAATGCACTTCTTCTCTAAAAGACTTCAAAAACAAAGTTCAAACCTTTTTCATCCTTCGGGATCTTAATAATGGAAAACCTTTTTCATAAAAAAGAGTTTTGTTAAGCTTTGGTTCTACCACAAACAGGCGTTGCCCCTAACTGCTAGAACGAAGGTTTAACCCTACTCGGGCCTAAAAAATTTTGAACCAACCGGTGTTCTTGTTAGCCCGAACTACATTTGCTCTGATTTCTCATACCAGATAAGAATACGTAGGCATAAGACGCGATGTCTTGGTGAACAACCTTCCCCAGCTTTCACCCGTAGTTTTCTGAACTACGTTGACTCTGACTTTCCCATTGCACGAGGGAATACGTAGGCACAAAGCGGCGATGCTCTGTCGAGTCACTTTTTTTTCCTTTTGTCCCTAAGACCTTTAGCTAGATAGATAAATAAACCCTTAGATAAAAACAAGCGTGGATCCCGTCGAGTACGACGGACGTGAGGGGTGCTCATACCTTCCCCTTGCGTAAATGACTCCCGAACCCAGGACTTGGTTGCGATGACCTTGTCTTTTCCTTTTTCGTTAGGTTTTCTTTGCTCGTTTTCTTTCCCTCTGTTTTGGGATAAATAACGAACGGTGGCGACTCTTCTTTTTTTCGCCGGGTGTTTTTCGCTGTTGCGACAGCTGGCGACTCTGCTGGGGACAATTCTCATCCCCTATGCGAGTCAATCCTAGCGCTTGGTTGTTTGTCTTTGGGGTGTTGTATATATGTGCTTTATTTACTTTCACATTTTACTTTCCACATTATATCAATATTATTGTGCTGTGGGGAGGGAATGTTCCATTGAGAGATAAGCCGGACCTGGGCTTGAGTACATACCTAGCATTAGTAGTGGAGAGTAGTAGTGGACCTGCTTTCTTAGCAGGCACAAGTTCCCATGAAATTCGCGCTCAGATGAGATTCTCTTTTATGATCTCCTTTCCAGTCCTTAGGATCTGAGGGGATTTTGGATCTGAGGGTTGTCGACTCTAGGGACCGATCATCTGTGATTCAGCTAAGTGAGGCCTCTTTGGGAGATTATAATGCCAAACCAAAAATGGTAAACGTATCATTATTTCTTGAAAGTCTGTGACACTGATGAACATATAGGATGCCGAACCTTATCAGTGGATAGGTCCATACTTGTGAGAGGGATTGGGTTATGCAGGCAACCTTGACTTTCAGATTACCCGGTTTTCTTTGTAGTGTGAGTCTGTGTTCTTGAAATCAGAGGTTCCTATTATCAGAGTAGTGTTATGTTCTTGCAAAAGCGGAACGCTGGTTCTTCTCGATCAACAACATAACAATCTTGATCCCCTGTGTGCATTTGCATTTGAATTTTCATTTGCATTTCATTAACATGTATTTATGTTGTAGGTGCATATTGCCTCCCTGATTCTAGTGATCTTGTTCCTTATTTCTGACATGGAGCCCTTGAAGAGGACAGTAGCCTACATGTTCCCAACTCCGGATGTTAGTTCTTTGTTGAGTTTGATTGCCAGGGTTGATGGGAAAATGATGGAAGACTTCAGGCAATCTTATGGGAGATTTTTGAGATGTGTCTGCAGGCCTTCAACATATGAGATCAGTGGTATTTATACACTTCTGTAGTTCTATGACCCACAACTGAGGTGTTTTGTTTTTCCGGATTATGTTCTGGCACCTACCCTAGAGGAGTATTATGAGATGTTGGGTGTTCCTGTCTTAGACCAGATGTTGTTCTACAACATTGATGCTGAGCCTGATCTGGCTAAGCTCGCTGCTGCACTGCATCTGGATGTTTTAGAGTTGGAGGGGAAGATGATCAAAAGGAGTGGGATGTTTGGTTTTCCTTTGCCTTTCCTGGTGGATAAGGCTCAGCAGTCCGCCAAAGATGGGTGTTGGATTGTGTTTAGCGCCATCTTAGCTCTTTGCATCTATGGTGTCATATTGTTCCCTTATCTTCCGGATTTTGTAGATGCATAGGCTTTCTATATTTTTGCTTCCGGGAATCCAGTACCCATGCTTCTAAGCAACGTCTATCATTCTGTTCACCACAAGAATGAGAACTGGAGGGGAAATAATGTAGCTTGCTGTGTTCCTTTGTTGTACAGGTGGTTCGCCAGTCATATGCCCAAGACAGAACCGTTTGTTGCTACTGCCGGTACTTCAGAGTGGTCAGATAGGTTAATAGGTTTGTCTGCAGAGAACATTACCTAGTTTGACAGAGGTATGCTCGGTACAGAGATCATCTATAGTTGCGGTGGATTTCCTAACGTCCCTTTGGTTGGAAGGAAAGGATGCATCAACTATAACCCATCCTTGTTGGTTAGGCAGTTTGGGTACGCACTGAGAGATCCTCCGAAGGAAGAGGAGATGCAGAAATCTCTGTATCTCACCGGATTGTTGGAAGGGGATGCCTTAGCCAAAGTGGAGCATGCTTGGGGCAGTATTCATAGGAAAGGGAAGGCATTATTGGGCAAGAGTAATAATAGAGCCTATGACCCTTATCTGACTTGGATGCGTGATAGAGCTACAAAGTTCCTGATGTCGTTTCCTTCTGTTGAGCCTCTGTATCCTCTTATGATTGAGGAGCCTACCACTGTGGACATTCAGAAGTACAACCAATTATGGTTCGAAAAAGAAGGGTTGCGGAAAACGAATGAGGAGTTGGAAAAAGAGATTGCTCAACTTCGAAGTGAAAAGAATGAAGCAACTTATTCTTTGAAGAGGCAGATTGAGCTTGTGAACAGGTTGGGTACGGATTTGACCAAGCAACCTAGTTCTCGAGAGTGTTTGGGTTTGGATCTCAAAGATATTAGTGTGTTCTCGCTTCCAAGAAGAAAGAATTAGACAAAGCTTATCTGGAAATCTCCATGTTCAACGAGCAGTGGAATGCAACTCTCACCAATAACAAAGCACGCGAAGATGGGTTGAAACAACAGATTGTCAAGCTGAAGGCTCAGCTCAGAGTGAGAGATGAGAAGATTTCGACTAAAGCTTCACTTAGACAGGATAGCGATTGCAGGCTGAATGAAGCACTTGCGACCTTGAAGGACTACAAGCTGAGGGCTTATTCGAAGAGGTGCAAGCTAGAGGCAGTCTTTGGTGAAGGTGCTTGGGAAGACTATGCTGAGGGTCTACAACACACTATTAGCCAGCGAGAGCTACTCATCAAGGGGTTGCTCACTAGACTGGACCATCCTGAGACACAGGAGTTGTTAGAGGAGTTTCATGCTTGGCGTCACACTTGATGTCTTTTACTTCCTTGTAGCTTGCTATTGTATTGACCATCACCAGACTTGTTGGTTGAGATCATTCTGTTTGTACTCAGTGTTATGCTTGTACGCTGCCTGTTTGGGTGTTCATCTTTATATATGAGATTCTTGCTCTATGCTTGTATATGGGTTCTCCATTGTCGTCCTGTTATCCTCGGATCTAGAATTGGGGGGGGGGGGGGGGGGAGGGGGGATTTCCCTGTTGCATATATACATGTTTGCATTTTGCATCTTGCATTTTCATTTGCATTGCAGGTGTTCTCAGTGGGCTTCTGTTCCTAACTCTGCATGGTTTTCTTAGTAACAGGATTGAGGAGTTCAGTTTCCACATGTATTCAACTCGAGGGAATCAGCAAAGAGTAATGGATCAGGTTCAAGCCGAATTGCAGGAAGTCAGGGCTCGCATGGCTCAATTCATGGAGTTGATGCAGACTGTTACTAGTGGGTAGGAACAATTAAGAACTTTGGTCCAGCCGTTGATAGAACAGTTTGACGAAGAGGGCATTTTGCATGGAGGAGCTGGTGTTATTCCTCCACCGATCGGTGGATCTATCCCACAGGGTATCCCTACTGTTGTCATATCTCCGGGCGGAGGAGTTGCGAATGAGAATGGTAATGTTGCTGGTAATGGAAGTTTGTGCATTGTACACGGAGCTGCTGGCCCTCATTGGGAAGATAACCAAGATGATGTATTTTCCATGAGAGATATGGAGGGTGGTTTACCGACTGAAGCTGACCAAAGTTTTAAACTGATCGAGGAGAAGATGAAATCTTTTGAGAATCAGAACTCTTTGGGTCTTGATATGTTAGATCTTGGTCTAGTTCCTGGAGTCAGAATTCCTCCCAAATTCAAGGTGCCCAATTTTGACAAATATAAAGGGACGACCTGTCCAAGAGTGCATATTCGGGCGTATTTCAGGAAGATGTCACTAAGGGCCGCCAATACAGGCCAACAATTTGCCACTAAGGGCCGCCAATACAGGCCAACAATTTGCCACTAAGGGCCGCCAATACAGACCAACAATTATGATATGCTATGGGACACAACTATTATGGACTATAACACAACAATAACAACTGTGCAACAACCGTGCAACAAGGCATCAAGCCTACAACCAATTATCCATAACGGAAACATCACATTTCACATACATCATGTACTCACCACTTCAACCTGTTCATGTCAGAGAACAAGTAACAATATCGTTCCTACGAATAATAATCCAACACATTTTCGCAGAAAACAATTAAAAACAACCTCGTCTCTACAATTGAGAATTCAACAGTATTTTCATGTCAAAGAACAACTAACAACATCATTACTACAAATAAGAACTCAACACATTTTCACATACTTTCATACGGGTAATATAGCTACAACTTCTAATTTAATTAAATAGGGACATAATAACAACACCTTCTTAATAAATGGGAAAATAGCGCGTGTCGACACCGTTTACCAATTTCCCGCAAAACTAATGACATAACACACTCATTCATACACAGACAAGCATTAACCCTTAGTATTTCTCAGGCACAGGTAAACATTAACCCTTAATATTTCTTCAACCTATGGGAACTAACCCCATGATTCAATTCCCTACCTGAAGTCGATCAAGTAAGAGCATAATAACAACCTTTTCTCAACAACTGGGAAATTAGCGCGTGTCGGCGCCGATTCCCAACATTACTACATAGAACGAATGACATAACACTAATTTGGCGTAGACAAACATTAAACCTTAATATTTCTCAACCCACGGGAACGTTTACTACGGGAACATTACTACGGTAACATCACTACGGGAACGTTACTACGGGAACGTTACTACGGGAACGTTACTACGGGAAACGTTACCACGGGAATATTACTACGGAAACATTGCTACGGGAACATTGCTACGGGAACGTTACTACGGGAACATTAACCCTATGATTCCATACCCTTCATAAAATCCATCATACCCACAGTTATAGAATTAAACCCTACCCTTACCTTAGAATAGATGTCAATTCCAAGCTTCTGGTTCCCGTTAGCTCTCCGGAGACTCTTCTGCAACTACCGTGAATTCTCTCCAGTGGTTACTTCTTCTCTTCTCAACTTCTCTCGGTCATGATCTCTTTTTCCTTTGATTTGGTTCTGAGCAGTTTTAGCGTGTTTCCTCTTTCTCCCAAATCCCTCTTTTATATTTACTCCAATAATAATAATAATAATAATAACATTACTATTAATTATTAAATTATCACCAATTATTAATTATATTAGATTAATATTAAACTCCAAACGTTATTAATAATTCTTACGGTCTAAGGGCATCCACCAACGCCACTCAGACACACCTCCGTAAGGACACACCAACATAAGAAATAACGCCAAGGAGATTAAATAGTTAAAAAGGGGTGTTACATCCTGCTTCAAGGCTTACATCTCTGGGGAGAGGAAGATACTGCTTAGGGAGAAACCCAAAGTTAAAATTCTAACATCAATAATCTATTGAGGGGATAACAATGTGAACTTCATTTTGAGGGAATGGAAAGATTCGTTGGGGAAACACAACAACACAAATCTTCCAAACTCTTCTTGGGGAAAAGAAAAACCACATAAACTCCGCTACTGGAAGATGAAGATTTGCTAGGGATACACACAAAGAAAAACTCTTCGGGGAATATCAAACTCTAGGAGAAATAACACTTGTATCTACTATGTTAAGGGAATGGAAAGACCAGTTAGGGTAAACACATCATGACTCTTCCAAAAGACAACGTATGAGAGGAAAAACACATATTTGCAGAAACTCTGTTATGGGAGAAGATGGATCTACTGAGGATCAACACCAAAAAATTTCTTCCAAAACCAAGAGTAACAATTGCGCAAACTCTATTGAGGGAAATGTAAACCTAGAGAGCATCAAAGAAAACTACTTGGAGATAAACAAACTTTGAGAAGAACATCCTGGACTTTCATGGGAAACTAAGAAGTTAACATCACAGCAGAAATTCAAATTGCATGGGATTTTAAATCTAAACTTAACACGAGGTGAGAGAAAACCCAACAGTTGACTTCTATATCAATACTTCTTAGTAAGAGATATGCTCTGGATTTGCTACTTGGGTGGCACACAAAAGCAACAAAACCATAATAGAGAAGGTAAAAATCTGCAAGGGATTCCACATGAAGTCTTAGCACTAATAGAGATGGAATCCAATAATCCAAATAAAACATCACAACTTCACATATCTGCTTGATCTCGACATGGCTAGGGAATCACACTCAGTTGGAGAAATCTGAACCATGACTTAGCTGGGAAACCCGGCTTCATAATTCAACTGGGAAATATTTAATTATGCACTTAGCTGGGGAAACTCGAACTAATGCTCAATTATGGGGGTTGGTCATAAAACCCAACACATAATATCAACTTGGAGGAAACTCATTATATGTTTAACAATTGTACATAAAACCTGAATACATCCACAAGAACAAATCTGCTTGGGAGAACACTGAGTTCTGCACTTTGAGATTTTACCATTCTTGGAATAACTATTGTCATTCCTTTTTGTATTCACAAATCAAAGGAATTTTTTTTTTTGTAATTTTTAGAAGTATGATTAGTATTTATCAAAAATAAACAAATGTAATTTTCAAAATTTATTATGAAAAATAAATTAAAATTTGAAAAACAGAAACAAATAAGAATTGCAAACAAATGAATAAGTTAAGGCTCAAATTTTATTAATAGAATGGTAGTTCACAAATGGCGTGACTCCATGGATCATTAAAAAGTTGGAAAATGGTAAATAAAGGTAAAACCTACATTGAAATACCATGACCATTATTATCCCTAATAAAGGAAAAACCTACATTCAAAACTTATGTGTAGAATGATGAGAATGAGTATCCTTGATAGGCAATGTTGCTTTAAGTGATCAAGTCTGGCCTGATGCACTTAATTTCCATAAATCCCTAACACTTTCCTAGATTTTCCTTTAGAGCTTTCAATCTACCGAGATGATTATTTTCTATTTATGTTTTTAACTTTTTCTTGGAATGCCCTTTCGGGTTTTCAGCCTACCGAGACACTCATTTTTTCCTAAGCCGCCCTTTCAGGTTTTCAACTTAGTGAGTTATTCTTTTATTTTTTAGGCGAAGTATTTCTTGACTGCATCAGCATTCACAGGATGAAGGTGCTCCTCACCATCCATAGTCGTAAGAGTTAATGCATCGCCAGAGAAGGCTTTCTTAACGATATATAAGCCTTCATAATTAGGAGTCCACTTGCCCCTAGAATCAGTGTTGAAAGACAAGATATTTTTGAGCACGAGGTCGGCTTCTCTGAATACACGAGGTCGAACCTTCTTATCAAATACTTTCTTCATTCTGTTCTGATATAATTTACCACGACACAAAGTTGTCATCCTCTTCTCTTCAATCTAATTCAATTGATCATATCTGATTTAACACCTTTCAGCTTAAAACAACATGGCTTCTATCAAGACTCATATTGATGGGATCCCAACCTCTACAGGGAGAATTTCTTCCATGCCATACACAAGTGAGAAAGGGGTTGTCCCTATTGAAGTGCGGACAAATGTACGATTACCATGCAAATCAAAAGGGAGAATCTCATTCGAATCTTTATATGTCACAACAATCTTCTAGATAATATTTTTAATATTCTTATCTGCAGCTTCAACAACCCCATTCATCTTAAGTGCGTAAGAAGTGGAGTTATGATGTTCAATCTTGAAATCATCAGAAAGCTCTTTCATCATCTTATTATTCAAGTTTGACCCATTATATGTAATGATCTTACTCAACAAACCATATTGACAAATAATCTGATTCTTGATAAACATGACCACAACCTGCTTAGTTACATTAGCATAAGATGATGCTTCAACCCACTTGGTGAAGTAATCAATAGACACCAGAATGAGTCAACAACATATGATCTTACGTATTATGTAATAAACGATCTCTCAGCTTATTAACCAATATATCAACATAATACTTCAATAGTGGTTGTGGATATTAATGATTATTCCATCAATATAAATAGTACATGAAAATATTAAACCTAAATCTATATCTAGATTTTAGCATACAATAGATGACAGACTTGGATATAGTAATGACTAATACATTTATACTATCAAGTTATTCCATAAAAATGTGTTTTAGATAGCTAATCCAAAACAAGCATTAAGAATGTAGAATCCATCAATATTGAAACTTAAGAAGAATTATATAGAAAGCCATGGTTGAGATTAAAACATAAGTAACATGATAATTATATCTAATCCCAAAAAAATAGAAAATTAGATATGCTAAATCATCCTATCTTTACAATCAAGCCCTAGAAGAAATAAGTTGAAAAGCATTTATTGATCATTCCTCAGATAGCGCTCCCGACCTCAATCTTTTTCTCTATAATCTCATGTTGTGATTTGGGGTGAGAACTTAATTTCTCTAAGGAACCACCTTGAATCCACCATCTTCTGATATCCCTAAATGTCTTCCTAGAACCCCTATTTATAGGGTTAAGAAAGATAGGCTAATCAAGTACAGAACCTATGCTTGCTCAGTGTACCTATTTTATTTTTGATTAAGTAATGTCAACTCATTTGTAACTTGCATTTTATTTCTTAGTTTGATAAGTGAGATTCATAGCTCACTTAATGCACCTATTTTCTTCATCTTTAAGTTATTCCAACTCATCCAAATGGTATTGGGCGCATCAACCCGCTAAGAGAGGTTCATAGCTCGCTTAACGCACCATTGTACCTGCTTCTGGCTTAACCTTGTCTCTAGCTTACCGAGATATGGTGTCTATTTATGGTTTAGCCAACTTTTGCTGTCTATTTCTAACTTAGCCAACTTTGATGCATGAGTGATGAATTTTGTCGATTTTTGGTCTTTTCTTAGCCCCTTTTGCCAGTTCTTAATAAATATACATGTATTTTTATCATATATTCTACATAATTTGGTTTTTTTTCATTGATTGCTTGAAAAATAAGTTAAAAGGTGTCTATGTATTTGCGTGTTTTTTGCACTTATTACTATCACCGAGACATTTCTATCAAAACAACACACATAATTAAAATGAACAATCTACCACCAAAACAATATCATACACCTTTTTTGGAAATACTTTGAAGATGGAGACCCCTCCTTAATTTCTTGACCAAGTTAATAATCTCATTGGTTTAAGTCGAGTCACTCAGGTAAGGATTTAAGTGGAGTGGTATACGTAGGAGATATCTCATAGAAATTTAGCATTTGTATTGCCCCTTGGAGTGGTAAGGATATTATTAATAAAATCCAACATTCTTATTTCTCATGGATCTTCATGAGGAAGTCAAACGTTAATATTGCCTCTTTAGGGCGAAAAAGATGCTTCTGTGAAAGTCTAACATTTAAGTCGATTGCAGAACCAAATTATCTATTGTGAATAATTACAAAGGTTCTTCAAAAAGATACATGCACTAGATGAAAAATCTCCTGTTTAACTACTGAAAAAACAATTAACTATAATAATATCTTATTTTAATTGAGTTTCACATTCTGGAAATGATTCATCCATCTCACTCCTTGAGTTTGAAGGCTCAATGAGGTAGTTTCAAATATATGCTTTAAGATTCTCCCGAGTTGGGTTGTAATTTCCCTTTTTGGGTGGGCACGATAACTTGTCATAACACTAGGTTACATTCCTACATTTCCCTTTGAACCATCTTTGAGTTGTACCTATCTGGCCAGCCTTTGCTTGGCAGGTTAACAAAATATCTTAGCCAAGACTTATTTACTTCCACGTTTAATTATGAGTGTTTCTAAGAAGGCGTACCGATTTTGACAGGTTGGATGATGTGTGCTCCATCGTGAAGTTGTTATACCCAGAGTCCTTTGGCATATTCCAAATTCTTTTAGATCCCTTCAATATCACCTTATTTGCTAATTTAGCTTGCATGTTTGCATGTAGATAGACCACAAAAATAAAATTTATTTGCATTCCCAGTCTGTGACAGAAATCAACTACGGCAGTGCTAGAGAACTGAGTTCCATTATCTAAAATGATAATTCTTGGAAAACCGAACATGCACATCGGTCTCTGCCAATAAAAACGATGAACCCTTTCTGTTGTGATCTTGGAGACGCCTTCAGCTTCGATCCTCTTTGCGAAATAGTCCACTCCAACAGTTAAAAACTTTAGTTAGCCGGGTTCTAGGGGAAAGAACCCAGAATGTCCATGACCCATTAGCCTAATGACAAATGTGTAGTGACAGAATCAAGGAGTTCATGTAGTGCATGATGCAGATTCACATGCCTCTAGCATTGTCGCATTTCTCGATGAACGTCATACTTTCCTTCATCAATGTGGGTAAATAATTTCCACCCTTAGTAGATTGTGGGCCAATGCTCGTTCCCCAATGTGACTGCCATAAGCCTATTGTTGCACCTAAGTGAGGATTAGGGAAATTTCATACCCCATAGTAACCTAATCATTGTGGAGGCCTTTCCCATTTTGTAAAGCCTTTGTGACATCATAAAGTACTTTGCTGAAAACTTATGAATCTTCATCGCATCTATCTCGTCCTACTGTAGTTCATCTTATTGAAGATAGTGTATTATGGGCACCATCCAGCTAGAGGATTAGGAAGCTTCAAGAGCATTGGTTTCACTCACCTTAATATTAGGGGAGGAAAGACTCTCTCGAATTACAATGCAGTTGTACCTTGTTCTTTTCAAGTTTGCAAGCTTGAACAGAAGTTTTGCCCTGAAATTTTGCTTCTTGGGCACATACATTGCCTTAAAAGCTTTAATTTGAAACATTATGATAAGCCGCTTATCATTTTTCAAATATTTGATGAGCTAGGGCTTCTTCGTTTGATATTCCCGACGACTTCATTTGCCACCAATTAGAAAGTCACTTTTGTCCTTCAAATTTGACGCGCCCATCTCAAGGGAGAGGACCATGCCGACAATGACAATTTCATACTCGACCTTATTGTTGCTTGCATTGAACTCAAACTTCAACGAATACTTGATCAATAAGTTTTCCGGTCCTTCAAATATTATCTTGACACCACTCCCCTTTAAATTTGAGATTTCATCTGCTGATAGTGTCAATTTAAAGGGAGCCTCCTCGTCGGCTAGCGAACAAAATTATTTCAGAAAATCAACCAATACATGTGATTTGATGCTTCCTCTAGCTACATACTACATGTCGTACTCAGATAATTCAATCGCTAGGATGCCATTCTTCATGCTAAATCTAGATTTTCAAGACTTGTCGAATGTGGTGTTTTGTTTTTAGAATTATCTGTTTCCACTGAAAGTAGGGTATGGGTTTCCTTACGGTTGTTACTACTGCTAGAGAAAGTATCTCAATCTCCTGATATCAGCCCCCAATGCCCTTAAAAACCTTGCTATTATATATATATATATATATATATATATATATATATATATATATATATATATATATATATATATATATATATATATATATATATATATATATATATATATATATATATATATATATATATATATATATATATATATGCATATCAAGGGTGCTTAGGAAAACAAATTGATACTCCTCGTGAGTATAGTTACCAACTCTTTCGCTTCAAATTTAGATAAAGAGGTGCCTAGCTTGGTGCCTAGCGTCCTCCTTTCTCATTTCCCTGTTGTTCAGATAGCATTCCTGGGTGATCTCCTAATTCCACTAAACTAATCCAATTGTTTCCTCAGGGAACAAATAGTTTAGGCTCAAATGAAGGTTGGAAAGGACCTCCCATAGGGTCAATTAGCACTCGCTTTACACCCCAATCATCGTATTCCACCATAAAGATTATGAGATCAGTGTTATGGGGGAGAGCACCAATTGTGTCTTTATTTTAAAAGGTGATTCTGGATTCTCTTTCTTCCCCTAAGGTTTTGTTGAAGTTAGCGGGTGTGATGTTTTCCGTCTAAACCTGCTTGGCGCACTTCCTCCCGGAGGAACAAGATACTTCCCCACCGCGGAAACCCATGACGATGGTGTTGGCCGTGGACTATGAGCTTTACTTAAACATCCTCATGGGAAGTTGGAGAGAACAAATAGTGGGTAACGATGATTGTGACACATGTCAGTTTTATCAGACTCCACAGTGACTCTAATTATACTTGTTAAAAGTACAATACATGACAATCTATTATGGATTGTCGGAGGTTTTCAGGACTTATTGTGAGGTTTAGATTCAAATCACAAAGGAGACGAAAAGTTTTGTATGTGGTATTTGCGTAAACAAATTGGATTCCTTTCAACTACAGGGTTGAGATATTTATAAAATTATTTGACATGGATCTTAGACTCCCAAGAAATAGAAATGGCCTCTGAAAGAGTTTGAGAATGGGGCAGTTAATCTCTTATAATTCAGAAGAGTGTGATTAAATTCCCCTGACTTCTTCTCCGCACCGTTGGGGACTTAGGACACATCACTTCACATATTCTAATGCTTCAGGTAAGTTATCCAAGAAGTAAACGACGTGTTTGAAGAATATATGTCTAATCCAATAAACAAACAATCAATCAATTAAATGGACGATCAATAAAATGCTATGGCAACATTCACCTCCCACATCATCCCTTATAAGCCTTTTAGAAATATACTGATATACAAATAAATACAACTAATACAAATATTAAACCATAGTTAAAAGAAACACTTCAAATATAAATACACCTAGGCAGTTGAAAGGAAACAGTCAGGAAAATTGTCCTCTATAAATCTAACAAGAAAGATACAAGTTTATGGAAATTATAAAAATAAAACTAATACAAATACTAAAATAAAGTAAAAAAGAAAAAACACTTTGAAGAGAATTACCCATAGGTAGTTAGGAGCCAACAAGTTTGGAGAATTTTCCTCTAACCAGGAAGCCACAAATGGTTCCACTATCCACTTGTAGAGGGAACATGAGTGCTTCAAGGACTTACGCCAAAAAAATTTACAAGATAATTTAATAGGATCTATCCATTGCTCAACATAGTACACTTTACTATAATAGTAAATATAACCTCATTACACGACTTTTAAACCAACAAAACTACTGAATACCAAACCATAATCTAACTACTGAATACCAAACCATAATTAATTTGTAGTAGATTGATGGGTTAATGTGACCCCTGAAGGAACAAAACATTAGTATAGGATTAACAAACACATATTTAATTTGTAGTAGATTGATTTACAAGATAATTTAATAGGATCCATCAATTTCTCAACATAGTACACATTCATATGATAGAAAATACTCATTACACAACTTTTAAACCAACAAAACTACTGAATACTAAACTATAATCTAACCTTCTTAATGAGTTGACGTGACCCCTTAAGAAACAAAGGATTGAGAATAGTAGAAACAGACACATATTTTATTTGTAGTAGATTGATTTACAATATAGTAGATAAGATCACACATAGGTTTATTACATCATTTTTTATTCAAGATCCTTAGATCTCCTAGGTTACTGATTATTGGACACAACATGAGTAGACGAAATAAAATTAAGTTGGAGTTTCTTCAAGCTTTGTCTCCCTGTGATGATAATTTAGGATTTTGTTCACAAATTTAAACGGACTAGAAAACTTAAACATTTGATCACCTTCAATTCTATTACCATTTCCATTTCCATTGATGTCTTTATTGTCAATCAACTCCAATCTTCTATCTACCCTAGTATCATGTTGACCCACACTTGTTGGAAACTTTGGATTTCTTATTGCTAAAACCTGTTGTGAGGACGATCCAGAAGATTCGTATGAATTTGTTGGGTGATATTGATTAGTTGAACTTATTAGAATATTAATAGTAATTCATATTTATTTAGTTGTACTATTTTTCTTGGCCCCTAAGTTTGTTAGAGGGTATTTTAGTATTTATCTTATTCTAGTAACCCTAGTTTTAGCTTATAAATAGGGTGACAATCATTGTAACTAAATATCATGTTTTGTAGCCGTCATTCTCTTTAATAGAATATTTCCCTATTTCATCATTTATTCTATCTTTGCACCAACAATTGGTATCTAGAGCTCCGGTTCAGATTCATTGGGAAACACGGGAAACACGAGTGAACGTGAGGTCTTGTGTGTTTGATTTTGTTTCTCAGATTCTTGTTGAATCTTGAACAAAATCTGATCAGAATTTTTTAATTCTGTGGGTTGAGAAACACTGTGTGAGAAAACTCTGAGTGTATTGTGCAAAGTAGAAGATGAACGGAAACGGCAACATGAACACCAAACTTCCAGTATTTGACGGTAAAAATTGGAATCGTTGGATGATCCAAATGCGTGTACTATTTGGTGCTCAAGATGTTCTAGATCTTGTCACTGATGGTTATGTTCCAGTAGCAGCAGATGCAACTGATGAACAGAAAAACGCGCAGAAGGAAATAAGGAAGAAGGATCAGAAAGCATTGTTCTTCATTCATCAATGTGTGGATGTAAACGTGTTTGAGAAGATTGCAGACTCTACAACAGCAAAGGCTGCATGGGACACTCTGGTGAGATGTTATGCTGGTGACGCATCAGTGAAGAAGGTGAAGCTTCAGTCCTTGAGAAAGCAATATGAGAATCTCAACATGAAGAATAATGAGAAAGTTTCTGAATACATCTCCAGAGTGATTCTGATCACTAATGAGATGAAGGCATGTGGAGAAACTCTTTCTGAAGAAACAATCATGGAGAAAGTGTTGAGATCCCTTACTCCTCAATTTGATTACATTGTGGTAGCAATAGAACATTCCAAAGATCTGAGCACAATGAGAATTGAAGAGCTGCAGAGCAGTTTAGAAGCGCAAGAGTTGCGTTTGACTGAGAGAACTTCTGAAAGGGAAGTAGAGCAGCAGGCTCTGAAAGCAACTTCTGATAGGAGGTATCAGAAGCAGTCAGAAGCCAAGAGAAGATCTGATGGTGGTCAGAAGTCAGAAACCTCAACCTCTGATAGACAAAAGAATGCTCAGAAGGGAAAAGAGAAGTATGACAAGAAGAAGATCCAATGTTACTGTTGTAAGAAGTTTGGTCACTTTGCTAGAGATTGTTGGTCAAACAAGGAGAAGAAATCAGAAGAAGCAAATATAGCCAGAAGTTCTGATGACGAATCTGTGCTATTGATGGCCTCTGAATCTGATGATCTGACAGACTGGTGGTATATGGACACTGACTGTTCAAATCATCTTACTGGAAACAAGAAATGGCTGGTTGACTATGACTCTGAAAAGAGAACAAAGATCAGATGTGCTGATGACAAATATCTTAATGCAGAAGGTATGGGAAATGTCAGAGTGACTCTGAACAATGGGAAAATAGCATTGATTCAGAATGTGTGGTATGTACCTGGCATCAGAAGCAATCTGATGAGTGTGGGACAATTAATTGAGAAAGGTTTCTCAGTTACCATGAAGGACAATCTTCTGAAGCTGTATGACTGTAATCAGAAGTTGATTATGGAGTCAGAACAGGGAAGGAATAGAACATTCAAGGTGAATGTCAGAACTGCAGACTCAGAGTGTCTTAGTGCAACAAGTACTAAGAAGGAGAGTGAGCTGTGGCACAGAAGATTTGGTCATTTGAATTTCAGAAGCTTACAACATCTGAATTCAAAGAAATTGGTACATGAAATTCCTGCAATTAAGAAGCCTGAAAAGTCATGCAAAGTTTGCATGGAAGGAAAACAACCAAGATTGCCATTTGCATCAGAAGTTGCTCCAAGAGCAAAACATGCCTTGGGAGTTGTACACTCTGATGTGTGTGGTCCATTTCCAGTAGCATCAATTGGAGGGAATAAATACTTTGTGTTGTTTGTTGATGAATTCACAAGAATGACATGGGTATCCCTTATTAAGTTCAAACACGAGGTGTTTGATGAATTCAAGAAGTTCAGAATGAAGGCTGAGAATCAGAGTGGTCAGAAGTTGAAGATTCTTAGAACTGATGGTGGAGGTGAGTATAACTCCAAAGAGTTCCAGAAGTTCTGTGAGGAGAATGGAATTGAGCATGAGGTTACTGCTCCTTATACCCCTCAACACAATGGTCTTGCTGAAAGAAGAAACCGTACTTTGCTTGATATGGTGAGAAGCATGCTAAAGGAGAAGAAGCTTCCTCAGAAGCTCTGGGGAGAAGCTGTTGCCACTGCAACGTATGTACTCAACAGATGTCCTACGAAGAAGTTGAAGGAAATAGTTCCTATGCAGAAGTGGACTGGAGACAAGCAAAGTGTTAGTCATCTGAAGGTATTTGGTTCTGTTTGCTATAAACATGTTCCAGAAGCCAGAAGACAGAAGCTGGATGATAGAAGTAAAGTGATGATTCTGATAGGGTACCACGGTACAGGTGCATACAAGCTCTATTGTCCAGAAACCAACAAAATTGAATTCAGCAGAGATGTGATTGTGAAGGAATCAGAAGTTTGGAATTGGGATAAGTCTCAATCTGATTCTGATGTTAGAACTTCTGAAGAAAGGTCAGAGTTAAGAATTTCTGAAGTTGAAGTAAACTCTGACGTTGATTCTGACTCTGATAGTGATTCTGAATCTAGAGAAGACTCAGAAGATGAAGGTGACTCTGATGATCCAGACTCTGATGGTAATCCAGATTCTGGTGAAAATTCAAACTCTGAAGATGGCCAAGACTCTGAAAATATGCCAGATCCTGAAGTTGGTCAAAGCTCTAGAGGAAGTCAACCATCTGAAGCTGGAAACTCTGAAGATCAAGACTCTGAACAAGTTCAGAGACCACAAAGAATCAGAACCGTTCCCAGAAGATTTGCAGAATTTGACATGCTGCAAGACACTGAAGTAGACTCTGAAGGAGAAGTTATTCAGTGTGCCATGATGGTAGACTCTGAACCCATAAGTACAGAAGAGGCTCTTAAGCAGAAGCTCTGGCTGAAGGCCATGAAAGAAGAACTTGATGCTATAGAGAGAAACAAGACTTGGAAGCTGACAGAACTTCCAAAAGACAAGAAAGCCATCAGCGTCAGATGGGTTTTCAAGCAGAAGTTAAAGCCAGATGATTCAATTGGCAAACATAAAGCAAGGTTGGTAGCCAGAGGATTTCTACAGAAACCTGGGCTGGATTATTCTGAAGTGTTTGCACCTGTAGCAAGACATGAAACAATCAGAATGGTGATTGCAATAGCTGCTAATAGGAATTGGCCTTTGATGCATTTAGATGTAAAATCTGCATTTCTGAATGGTCCATTAGAAGAAGAAGTTTACGTGTCACAACCTCCTGGATTTGAGAAAAAGAATCAGGAAGGGATGGTGTACAGATTATACAAAGCTCTATATGGATTGAAACAAGCGCCCAGAGCTTGGAATCAGAAGATTGATTCATTTTTCAAGAAGCAAGGCTTTCAGAAATGTGAGATGGAGTACGGTGTCTATGTTCAGCATACTTCTGAAGGCAATATGACTCTGGTATGTTTATATGTTGATGATATACTGCTGACTGGAAGTTCTGAACAGGAGATAACCAAGTTCAAGAAGGTTCTAATGAATGAATTTGAAATGACTGATCTAGGCAAAATGACATACTTTCTAGGGATGGAGTTCAGATATTCTGAGAAAGGTATCATTTTGCATCAGCTCAAGTATGAATTAGAACTTCTGAAGAGATTTGATCTGAAGAATTGTAAGATGGCTGTCACACCTTCTGATACAAATCAGAAACTGGATTCAGACTCTGAAGGAAAGGATGTGGATGCTACAATCTTCAAACAGTTGGTTGGTTCTCTGAGGTATCTGTGCAATACCAGACCTGATATTTGCTACTCAGTTGGGATGGTTAGTAGGTTTATGAGTAAACCTAAGTGGTCCCATTACCAAGCTACTGTCAGGATTCTGAGGTATATCAAAGGAACTCTGAAGTATGGAGTGTTATTTCCCTCTGGAGGAAATAATGAGTCAGAACTTCTGAGTTATTCAGACTCTGATTGGTGTGGAGACAAAGTTGACAGAAGAAGTACATCTGGGTACTTGTTCAAATTTCTGGGAGGTTCTATTTCTTGGTGTTCCAAGAAGCAACCTGTTGTGGCGTTGTCAACCTGTGAAGCTGAATACATTGCAGGTGCTGTTACTGCATGCCAAGCTGTGTGGATTCTAAATCTGTTGCAGGATCTGAAGATTAAAGTAGACAAACCTCTGAAGTTGATGATTGACAACAAGTCTGCAATCAATCTTGCCAGAAACCCAGTGTTGCATGGGAGAAGCAAGCATATTGAGACCAAGTATCATTTTCTGAGACATCAAGTTCAGAGTGGAGTGTTAGAAGTTGTACACTGCAGCACTCAGAAGCAGTTGGCAGATGTTCTGACGAAAGCTATCAAGACTGATCAATTTCTCAGACTAAGGGATGGAATTGGTGTTACAAGTTTTGATGGAATATGAATTAAGGGATGGTATTAGAATATTAATAGTAATTCATATTTATTTAGTTGTACTATTTTCCTTGGCCCCTAAGTTTGTTAGAGGGTATTTTAGTATTTATCTTATTCTAGTAACCCTAGTTTTAGCTTATAAATAGGGTGACAATCATTGTAACCAAATATCATGTTTTGTAGCCGTCATTCTCTTTAATAGAATATTTCCCTATTTCATCATTTATTCTATCTTTGCACCAACAGAACTTACCATTGGTGTGTTTCCATGTTGCACTAGATTTGTGGATTTGGCTAGTTGCGTGTGCGATGTGATTGCTAACCGCGACATATCAATGCTTTCAACTAGATTGTTGTTGTTTATATTGTCTCGAGGCATGATCTCACTAGACGGATCTCGAGCTTCACCAGCACAATGAGGGCAAGACATTAGGCTCCAGCACCCGCTTCTAGAAACTTCTTCAAACATGTAAAACAAAGCCGAACACGGGTGTCTATCAGGACCCTTGACAGTATATTTCAAACTTCCTTCCGATACATAAAAATTAACCACCATAGACAGACCATTGTTGTTTTGAGTGAAAGCTTTTCCGCGACTAATAGCATAATAGTGTGCCACAGTTAGTGCAGAGAGATTTTTATTCTCTCTACTCTTTCTCGTCCCCTCCACGATAACTAGTCCTCCCTTTCCCTTCTTCCCATAACAAAAAATCCGGGTCTTAACATAGTTATGTGGGTTATCTTTTTTGTTACATTTGTAAAACATAACCTCCTTAAAGCTAGGATCACACGTGTATCGACAATAAAGAAGATTGTTATGACTCTGTCTAGAACATCTCATTATAGACACACGCATACCCTCATCAAAACATATACTGTCTTCAATTTTGAGGATTACCTTGGTGATATTGTGGTGTTTGTCTACATGTTTCTCGAGGTAGAGTGTGCAGGTTGAGCCATATAAAGAGTATGTCATATTCCATTCTTGAACGTCTCCTCCATCGTCGTCACTCTCGCCGTCTTCTTTTATCATGTCGATGGAAGCATGATTTCCAAGTTTTAAATGATACTCGTCTCCACAAAGACTGTTTCCCATAAGATTAACACACAAACACTATAAATCTTATTGTTTGTTATTTTTTTCTATAAGAAGAAATGCTCTTCTTTAGTTCAAAGGTTACGTTTATTTGGGAAATATATAGACATACAAATAAAAAATATCAATGGAATATTTGAAATTACTTTATTAGTGGTTTGAAATTGAAACGGAAGTGTTATTCTAAGCATGTTATTTCATTAGAGAACATCTGATTCTCTATCCTATATTCGATCAATAATTGAATTCTCTTTATCCTGTATTTCATGGAGGCTTATTAATTGGAATCTAAAGAATAGTTTTATTCTGTAAAATAATGACGCTCAATGGATGCTAATGTTAATTCAATTTTGTTCAATTATTCTCATTAGACTATATGCTAAACACTTGTTGTTTTGTGCGACCACGTTATTACTATTCAAAGCACCTATTGTAACACTTGGAAAAGGGAAAGTATTACGTCAGACCAACTGTTGTGAGATAAGGTGTGATTGTATGTATGATATTTTTTACGATGGTACGCTACCTACCACAACGGTTACGTTGAACAACGGTTGTGATATTCTTTAATGCATGTCATTTAATAACGGTTGGTATAAACAACTGTTGTGATATATACACTTAACATTTCAGTCTGATATAGAATATTATAATATGAAAAACTAAGTTATATTAGAAGAACAAATTCACATTCAATGCTAGATAAGAGTTCTTCAACTCATTATCCACATTTTGCTCTTTAACAGTTAGAACTTTGTTTAATGATCCTTGTTCTTCAACCTCCCCTTCCTTCAACTCAAGTTGATTTTGTAAATAACCTTCCTTCAACTCAAGTTGATTTTACAAAATGTTATTTACTTTGCTAACAAAATTAGAGGTGCAGAAAGAGACGGTTGAAGAACTACAATCATTAAATAAAGTTCTAACAGTTAAAGAACAATATGCAGATGAAGAACTGAAATTTTTTTGTCTAGAATTGAACATGTACTTGTTTTCTAATATAACTTTATTTATCATATTATAAATGTCTAATGCAATATGAAAAATTATATATTCTATAAGGGATTGATAAAACACTCAAACCACATAAGATATGATAAAGTCATCTTTTAAACAAACACTAACAACAACATTCATCAATAACAAACCATAAACAACATACATGATACTACAAACATATCAACTCATAGAATGTTTAAGAAACATACCTGTCCCATAAACCCTAACTTTTTGAAACACTCACTTTAGCTTTTTCATCATTATTGAAACAAACATCTCTACCTGCAAGTCAAAACAAGAAGAATGAAACGAGTAATTAACAATAATGCATAAAAACTTTTTGATACATAAACTATAGTGAAGACGGACTTATAAAGTAGTCAATTTTTAAGATTTGATACAACAAATGTATCCTTCAAAGAAGACGGACTTATAAAGTAGCTAATTTCTAAGTAACACTTTTTACCACAGTTGACAACAAAATAGTATTAATATTTTTAAAATATTAGACTATAAAAGAATAAAAAAAATATAAAACTGAGCATATATAAATACGAGAACCTTGAATAATATAATTAAAAAAATATTAATATTAAATTAAGAATTTAAGGCGTGATAGTTGTTTTAATTATGAGTAAATTTTGTGGAAATAAATAATATAAACTTATTGTAAGATATGTTTTTTTTAGAAGTTGAAGTGATGATTGTTAGATTCAATTTTAAAAGTGACCACTATGCCAAAACAGACCTTTAGCAGCGCTTTTTTTGACCTTTAGCAGCGCTTTAAAGCGCTGCCTAAAGTGGCGCTGCTAAAGGTAAAGACAGCGCTTTTTTTGTGGAAAAAGTGCTGCTAAAGACATCACCTTTAGCAGCGCTTTTTTACCCCTTTAGCAGCGCTTTTTAAAGCGCTGCCTAATCTCCCCCCCCCCCCTCCCCCCCTTTAGCAGCGCTTTATTAAAGCGCTGTCTTAGACCCCCCCTATAGCAGCGCTTTATGAAAGCGCTGTCTTAGACCCCTCTTTCTCCACCTATAGCAGCGCTTTTTTAGCAGTTTCTCTGTCCCCTTTAGCAGCGCTTATACATAAAAGCGCTGTCTAATGTGCACGTTTTGAAAAAAAAATTTCCTGATTAATGGCATTTTTTATATATTTTTCAATAAACCTGCTTATATTACAATACCTGCTTATATAATTTAGCCCTTTATTTCAGCACTTTGGCTTTATATACACAATTCAACACTTTGGCATTATGTGCACAATTCAACACTTTGGCATTATATGCACAATTCAACATCACAAATTATATAAAATTCCACTATAATATATATAATTCAAAAGCTTCACAATTCAACATCACAAATTATATACAATTCTCAACTCGAAATTCAACATCACAAATTATACAATTCTACTTTAATTTCTTCCAATCTTTATTGCTGGCCATAATATACCTGTAATTCAGTAAAACTAAAGTATCAAATGAATGACATTCAAATATGTAAATAAGAAATATATATATATACACATAAGAAACGTATAAATAAGAAATAATATGTTATTTTATTGAATGAGACAATATGTAATTTTACAAGTACCTTTAACATCTTTTTCTTTTTTTAGTTCGAAGGTGCTTTACTTGTCTCTTAACAACACGGACGGATGGATTGATCCAAATTCCCTCGCTATGATCATTTCTAATATATGATTTGTCTGCTATAATATTCTCATCTGGATCATCCCTAACATAAGATTCATTCTCAACATCAACCTCCCCCTTTTCTCCAATGTTATCGTTGATTACTTTGTTGGAAAAAAGAACTATAAACCATTTCGTACTTTTCGGATCAGTGACATAGAACACTTGTTTAGCTTGTGTGGCTAGAATAAAAGGCTCATCTTTGTACCCCACCTTATTAAGATCCACTTGCAAAAAACCTGACTTATCCATACGTATGCCACTATTACTTTCAACCCACTTGCATCCAAAGATAGGAATCTGAAACTTCTCATAATCAAACACCCAAATGCGCTCGATTACCCCAAAATACGAGGAAATGTGCATTGATTCGGCAAGCACAGTGACACCACTATTTTGCATTGTACTTTTATCATCTTGCTCCTTGGTATAAAATGTGTATCCATTAATTGCGTATGCGCTATAAGAAAACACATGCAAAGTTGGACCATATGCTAAACATCTCAAACTTTCTGTTATTGAAGCGGGATCATAATAAAACTTTGAATAAATATGCTCTTTGAACCATGTTATAAAACTTCGATTGTGCTCACGTACTATCCAATTTTCATTTCTATTCAGATTTAAACCTCGGAGAACGTCCTTGTGCAATTTAACGTACTGCTCAACCTCAATGTCATTGTGCAGAACATATAAATGCACTTGCTCCCGTTCATCCCTTGAAATTGTCACAACTTTATTTCCAATTAACTGTTTACCTACTACTTTTTCAACAACATCAGATTTTGGGAGGCCAATGGATTGAACGTTGGACAAATATTCAGTACAAAACTCATTAGCTTCTTCAACAATGTATCGTTCAACAATACATCCCTTTGGTCGACTTCGGTTTTTCACATACCCTTTCAATATTTTCATATAACGTTCAACTGGATACATCCATCTCATATATGCAGCTCCACACAGTTGTGTCTCTTTCACGAGATGCACAACTAGATGTACCATTATGTCAAAGAATGACGGAGGAAAATACATTTCAAGCTCACACAAAGTAATAATTATATCTTTTTACAATGTTGGTAAGATCGCAGGATCGATCACCTTACTACAAATAGATCTGAAAAAGAAACACAATTTTGTTATTGCGCCTCTCACTTTTTCTGGCAAAATAGAACGTATACCTATTGGTAGAAAGTGTTCCATAAGAACATGGCAATCATGTGTCTTTAAACTCTTTAACTTAGGTCTTTCATAGAAACAAGTCTTCTAATATCTGAAGAGTATCCTTCTGGAACTTTAACTTCACTCAGAAACTTACACATTATCTTTTTCTCCTTTATAGACAAAGTATATGCAGCAGGTGGTAGATAAGTGCGATTTCCTTTCTTCTGGGGTCCTAATTCATTTCTTATTCCCATTGCTACCAAATCTTTTCTTGCTTTAAGGCCATCCTTAGACTTTCCTTGTATATTGAGTAACGTACCAATAACACTTTCAAATACATTTTTTTCAATATGAATAACATCAAGAAAATGTCGTACATACAACGACTTACAATACGGCAACTCAAACAAAATTGACCTCTTCTTCCACCCACGCGTGGTAAGCGTATGAGAAAAAGGCTTACCAAACTAAGTACTCACATCTTTCACCTTTGCAAAAATTTGATCGCCGGTCAATGTAGGTGGTGCTCTACGTTGTTCTGAATTTCCATTGAATTCTTGTCTCCACCCACGGTACTGATGATTAGAACTTAAGAATCTACGATGACCAAGAAAGACATTCTTCTGACCAAATTCCAACCGCGTCCAATCTGTGTTTTCTTCACAGATAGGACACGCACATTGACCTTTAATGCTATACCCCGATAGATTTCCGTATGCTGGGAAATCATTAATTGTGCCAAACAACATGGCCCTCAAATTAAAACTTTCTTTCCTATATCCATCATAAACCTCCACACCGTTCTCCCACAAACTTTTTAAGTCTTCGATTAAAGGTGTCAGGTATACGTCTATGTCGTTTCCTGGTTGTTTAGGGCCAGAAATTAACATAGATAACATCATGTACTTACGCTTCATACATAGCCATGGAGGTAGGTTATAAATCATAAGAATTACAGACCAGGTGGAATGGGAGATACTTTGCAGACCGTGCGGATTCATTCCATCAGTCGATAATGCCAAGCGAAGGTTTCTAGCTTCTTCTCCAAAATCAGGATAATCATTATCAATTTTCATCCACTGTGGTGAATCTGCCGGATGTCGATACTTCCCATCTATAATTCTATCATCTGCATGCCAAGTAAGGTGTTTCGCATCTGTTTCACTACGAAACATGTGTCTGAATCTCGGAATTATAGGAAAATACCATAAGACTTTTGCTGGTGACAACTTTTTCTTATACCGAGATACACCGCATTTAGGACACTCGTTTAATGATGCATACTCATTTCGAAACAAAATGCAATCATTTGGACAAGCATGTATCTTATCATAGCTCATACCAATAGAGCATAACATTTTTTTAGCTTCATAGGTTCGATTCGGAAGAACATTATCCTCCGGAAGCATCTCTTGAAGTAGGGATAACAACTCTGTGAAACTTTTATCCGACCATCCATTACCCGCCTTTAAGTTGTACAACTTTAATACCGCAGACAATCTTGTGAAAGTAGTGCAACCTTTATACAACGGCTTCTTTGCATCGCTTACCAACCTCTCAAACATCTTTGGACAATCTTGAAGATCTTCTTCAAGTGCTTCTGCAATATCTTCGACTCGATCACAATCGTATGTATCCCTACCATTGTCCTTTGAAGTAGAGGTCGTATTGTTCTGGGGTTCAACATTCTCGTTACTTATCTCACCGTGTAATGTCCAACATGTGTAACTTCGATCAATTCCATGTCTCATTAAATGAGATTCCAACTGAACCGCGTCAATTCGACGCCCATAACAGCAACCTAAGCAAGGACATGTGATCCTACTGGGGTCTTTGGCGTGTTCAACAGCAAACTTAACGAAGTTCGATACCCCATTCTCGTACTCTTTTGACAATCGATTAACAGACATCCAATTTTTATCCATACTATGAAAGTTAGGCAAAAACAGAGAATATCTGTAAAGAAATCACTAACTTCTAAGAAAGTTGTACAGTAGGATGCTTGGAAACAATCACAACCTTGCTCTTCTCAGGTAACCCCTATAACAGACAATATATACATTTTATTAAAATCATATTAATAATTAACCAAAACAAAAAAACTAGATAATCCAACAAAACAAATCATATTAAAAAAAAGTAGATATACTATAATAAACTATTCTACTATTAAAGCATACTTTCATTAATATGATTTTAAACTATTCTAAACTATTTTATAATGCTCAAAATGACATGGACTAAATTAAAGCATACTCTCATAAATGGTGGAAATGGACTAAATTATTCTAAACTATTCTAAACTATTTCATTAATATGATTTTAAACTATTCTAAACTATTAAATCATACTCTCAAAAATGGTGGAAATGGACTAAATTATTCTAAACTATTCTAAACTATTGCATTAATATGATTTTAAACTATTCTAAATTATTAAAGCATACTCTCAAAAATTTTGGTAATGGACTAAATTATTCTAAACTAATTTATAATGCTCAAAATTCATTGTGGCATTTCAACAAACACCTTGCATACAAAACTCAAGCCAATATCAAAAGAGTAATGCTCATCAATGGTATCAACAAAAACAAGTCAATAACTCAGAAAGAAGTAGCACTAACATCATCTAATCCAGAAAAATGCAATACTAAGACAATAATCCATAAAAATGCCGTAACAGTCGCGGATTTACCGTAACGGTGGAGGAGAACGAACGGTGAACGGCGGCGAAAGGGAACGGCGAACGGCGGCGAAAACAAATGGAAGACGGCGGCGCAAATGGACGGCGACGAAAGCTTCAACGGAGGGCGAAAATGGAAGATAGGGCAATGGAGAAATGAAGAAACGAAGAAGAAAACGAAAAAACGCGTGTTCTGTTTCGTTTACAATTCTGGAGGGTATATAAAAATTATTATACTAATACCTTTAGTAGCACTTTTTAAAGGCCTTTAGCAGCGCTTTTAAAAGCGCTTTCATAGGGTGCATTAGCAATGACATATAGCAGCGCTTTATAAAAAAAGCGCTCTCGTAGGGTCCCCTTTTAGCAGCGCTTTTAAAAAGCGCTTTCTAAGGGTCTCCTTTTAGCAGCGCTTTTAAAAAGCGCTTTCTAAGGGTCCCCTTTTAGCAGCGCTTTTTAAAAAAGCGCTGTCTTTGGTAGGTAATTTTTTGAGCAGCGCTTTTTTTAAAAGCGCTGTCTTTGTATGCGCTGCTAAAAATCAATTCTGGCGTAGTGGACACACATGATTTTAAATGATGTGGCAAGAATAAAGTTATATGACATATCGTGATATAATTTCCTATTTTAAATGTAATATATTATAATAGATAGAAGTATTAGGTAAGAACTTAAATATAGAATGAGAAAAAATAATTTTAAATTCTATAATTATAACGAAGAAATATAACATACATTTAAATTTCTATTTAATTTAGAAAATATGTTTTTTTAAAATGAAGAAAAGGCATGATATATATTATAAATATTTTGGAAGAAATAAAGAAATTAAAAGATAAAAATACACATACAAAGTCATATAAATTTAAGTACAGTGTGAACATATTAAATTAAAAAAATTTATTTAATATTTGTTATTAGAGATAAGTCTATTTAATTAGATATAACTAATTTTTTATATATATTTAATTCATGAGTAATGTTGATAGCGTCAAAATTAAGACATTGGTATTATTAATTTTTAAGGTAGTCTTATATTTAATTATTTTTTTACAAAATAAATCAAAAAATTATTTTGCCATCTTTTAATTAATTTTATCTCATAGTAAAATAAATTATTATCTGATTCATATGCTTTTTAATCTAAGGAAATTTTGTTATTATAATTATTATGGATAAGATATATAAATGAGAAGATATAAGTAGAGTACTTTATGTTTGTCATTAGATAAATTCTTATAGTTAGAAATATTATATATTTTTCCTTAAATTTTTGTCTAAGGAGTATTCTTACTCTCTTTCTTTTTTTTTTGTGTGTGGCTTTTATGTCCATGTTACAGATACATGTAGCATGTAGTGTTGTTATGTGGATGAACGACGGTAATTGTCTTCATTATTTTCCGTTTTGTGTAGTACTCATTGTGTTGCTCTGATATTATAGCACAAAGAATGAGACGTTGGTTGTTTAATTTGGATGATTGTTGAGTTATTTTTCACAATTGATGAGACAATGCGAAAGTATTGATAAATATTTTCATTTTCCACTACGAGTTGTTTAATTTAATAAAAAGTTCTTTCTTTGAGAATGTGTCACACTTTTGGTTGAAAAATATATTTAAATTATTGTATTATTTTGCGAATCAAGAAATAGGGTGTTACAATTGTCACCAATAAAATCTACTTGCATCAGGCCATACTGTCGCTTGCGCGAAAATAAGGTGCCGGCACAACAGAAGAGTCGCCACCTTTCGTTATTTATCCCTCAGAGCGGGAAAGGAAACGATCGGAAAAACCTGACGGAAAAGGGTAAGACAAGGTCATCGCAACCATTGTCTGGGTTCGGGAGTCGGTTACACAAGGGGAAGGTATTAGCACCCCTCACGTCCGTCGTACTCGACGGGATCCTCGCTTGTTGTGTTTACTTGGACGGGTTGGTTTTATTCTATCTACCTATCAAGGCTGGCTGAAAAAGAAAAGAAAAATGACTCGGCAAAGCATCACGCTTTATGCCTACGTATTCTCATCAGAGAATGAGAAATCAGAGTCAACGTAGTTCGGCCTACGAAGGGTTATGGGGGAAGGTAGCTCGCCAAGACATCGCCATCTTGTGCCTACGTACTCTCAACAGGCATGAGAGATCAAAGCTCACGTAGTTCGGGAAACTACGGTTTATTTCCTGTCTTTTATGAAAGAAGTGTTTTTTATTGTGTTTGCGATTTCAATCGCGCTAGAGACTATGACCTGAGAGTGAATGCGTCGCATGTCACCCAAAGGGTACCATACTAAACATCCAGACTATGGAAAAGAAACTCCCCCACAATCCTTTCTCAGATAGCTTAAGGCTCGTAATGTACGAAAGAAATCATTCATGATTACTGTATCTTAAACTGTTTTGAGATGAGAAGAGAGCAGGCCCAACTAGGAGGGAGATTATCAAGCCCTACTATTATCATGCCATGGATTCATCCTATGGTTGAGGTTTGAACAGGGAACTCCTAGAAGTTGTCATGCATAGGTTTCAACCTAAAATTCTATCATCAAATCCTTATCAAAGGAAATGAGAGTCTTAAGGGATCATGTCAATGATACACCAAAACAGACAAAGCATCAGCTTAACAGTAAAATGCATGCAATGCAAGTGAGGGAGGAAATGTGTGTGGGGCTTCAGCCTCCACAAGCTCATCTCAACCTCAAGCCAGAATGAAATAACAGTAATCATACTGAAATATAAAACAACATGCTATCAAGCAATAAACAGTAAACTACAATCATACAGATAAAATGAAATGAAAGGCCATCAGGCAAACAAACCACATGGGCAAGGGAGCTGGGCTCTACCGAATACCCGCAAGCAAAGCCACACAGTAACAATACAAGCAGAGGGAGCAACTCAACCTCTAGTGCAATCATGCTCCTAGATTCTACTTATTCTAGATATGAACTTATTCTAATGCATCAAACAAGTCAAACAAAACACAGCAATACAGAAAAGAAAAAGAAGAAAGCTTCCTCTCTCAACTTCAAGCTTCAGCTTCTCCAACAGCAACTCAGTCTTCAGACTTCAATCACTCTTGACAAATATCAATGCTCTTCCAGGTTTCAACCCTACAACATGAGTCTCAACTCATCTTCTCCCTTAAGCTTCAGCTTCTTGATCAGCTCCACCTTCAGGCTTCACCTAATCTTCAGGGGTCTTCAAGTATCAACTTGCTCTTGTTGCTCTTCAAGCTTCAGCTGGAATGGAAATACTCAAGGATTCATCCTCTTCTATACTCTTCAATGAAGTCTTCATCTTCAAGCTCAGGCTCAACCTCTCAAGACAATCAAAACCAGAGAAAATCACTTACTGGATGAGCTAGGGGATATTGAACTGCTTATTTGACCACTAAGGGTGACCTATAACGGTTCAACATCAAAGGAATGGTTCCCTCAAAAGTTCTACTTCCTAGGTACATCACTTATCCCTCCAAAGGAGAGAGGTGAATACCATGGAAGGACTTTGAATCATAGGGAGGAATGGAGGTGAATGATACCATCCATGTTTGAGAAAGAAGTTATCTAAATCTAAACTCTTCCTAATTCCTAACCCTAAAACAACAAAAAAGAAAATAAGATCAAGCTCTCAAGCTCCTCAATGCATCTTCAAGTATTCTACTATGCTCCTCAATGCTCCACAAGGAGATACCAAGCTTTCCAAGCTCACAAAGCAAAGCAACTAAAGCAAACATGCCCTAAAGGTAACACAAACAATCAACCAATACAAAAATCAACTAAAAATAGCATACTACTATATTAAATCCTAATATAATTTCTAAGGGATCCTACATACCTACCCTTAACACCCATATATGCCCCATAGTCTAATTTGTCCTAGAAACCCAAAATCTAAAGTTATTATGGACCTATGTTGAAGTTTAACCTAATTCTACACAACCTAATAGCATCTAATCAAAACTATCCTAAAAATCATCACAAAAATATGGAATTAATCCAGGGGGAACCTAAAACATATATCTAACTACCCTAAAAAGATTGACCTAAAAATACTAAGGGAGCTACCTAAACTAAATTTTACAAATTAAGGTATCAACATAAAAGAATTAAAAAGCAATTAAAATAGAAAATATGCAAAAAATATTAAAATGCATGATATGAAAAAGGTTTTTATTTTATATTTTTCTAGACAGAAATATGAAAAGGGAGAAAAAACTCCCATTAAAAAATATTGATTTTTCTATTTAATATGAATTTTCTAATATTGAAATAAAATGGAGGAAAATATAATGAAAATTATGAGATGGGGTGTGAGAAGTAAGACAATGCAGTACAAATCAAACTTGGGCCCAACATGAGGGGTGCGTATAGAAATACGCTAGGGCCCAATACCAATCAGAAAACAATTAAAAAAAACATAAAGAAATGGAGAAAGGCACGGTGCAAAAAGGAAAGAAAATCAGTTATAAAATGGATGGGCCTCATATGGGGGGTGGGATTATCAACTGGATCCACTAAGCCCAGGGTTTCTTTAATGAAACGCGGCGTTTCAGCCTGTTTCTGACTCCCTCCAAAACGAGACCAAATCTGGACCGTGAGATTGGCTCTCAAGTCAAGCGGTCAGCGTGTGATCCAACGGCTATGAGGTCTTCTTCAACCTTGGATTAGGGTTTCACCTGAAACTTCCATTAAAACACATTCCATGCAACAGATTTCTACCCACGCTTGCTCCTTCATTTCAGCATCAATTTCCACGATGTAAAACCCAAACTTGATCTATTTTCCACGCTGAATACGACTATGGTCTTAGTTTTCATTGAAAGATCCTCCATACTCAAACCCGATAGTGAAACCAACCTAATCTCAAAATATCATCAATCTTCGACCTCAGCCAAACTCAACTTTCTTGGTATCAAAATGATCCTCACCTTGCCCTAATTAAAATCAGCTAATAATCTTGCATTACAACTCAATATATCACTAGTTCTTACTCCATCAAGAATTGGCATCCATGAATGAAACTTCACCAATCACTCCTAAACTCATCAGAAATGATCACCTAATTGTCTCTAACCAATCTAAACTAATAACTTAACCTAACCATGCCTAGATTAAGAGGTGGAAGAGATTTTGCAAACCTGGCTTCTTGAAATGGTAGATGATGAAACCCTTGCTTTCAATGCTTGAAACTCTTCAAGAACACTCCTTGGATGATGAATCTTCTTCTGTTTGCAAAAGATTTGGGGGAGAGAGCTTGTACTTCAAGATCCAATGGTAATTGCTTCTTTGCAAATTCAATGTGAACACCTTCAAATCTTCATGAATGGAGCTTCAAACCAGTATGAACACTCTCAGAAGGATCTATGGAGAAGGTTTATGGAGACAAATGGGATGGCAATGAAGAAGATTGAAGAGATTGAATGTGACTTGCAATGGAAGCTTTTGGATTTCACTCTCTCTTCTCTACACCAATTAACACCAACCTTGCATCTAAGCAAGTCACAATGGTTATATAGAATGGTTTAGAACAGTCTAGAACCATCTAGGATCATCTAATGAGAACTTCATCTTTTTATGTCATGGTATTTTGAATTTTCATTTCTCCTTGAATGGTATCTCATGCCAAATGCCTTGCAACCTTTGTTTCTGATTGGAAATTCTCCTTACATGAGATTTAGGACAAGTTATAATGCATATCTTCCTTGTTTATTGAGTTTTTCCTTGTTTTGCTATGGTACCTTCATGCAAGTAAGCCCATTACAAAGCAACCCTATGATGCAAGCCTCAAATCAAAATTGTGGCTGAACCATTGTTCTTAGAATGTAATTTGGAGTCAAAATGACCTATTACATGACATGGTTTGGACTTATAACTTGGGATTTATGATTTTCAACTTCACTTGAATTAACTTATGCCTCATTTTTAGGCCATTTTTATCACTTTTTGATATGAGCCTTTTCAACATCTCATGACATCCCTAATAGCCTTAAAACATCATTCTAAGCAACTTTGATGTTGAATATTTTTCCATTTGAAGCTTGGGAGTAGGAGATATGGCCTTATGCTTGAAATGACCTATAACTTCCAAATGACCAAAATGCCCTTGGCTTGTCAAAGCCATAAGTTGAGTTCTACAAATCCTATCAAAGACTTATAGTACTCTATAGAAAGCTAAGAAGATGCTCTTCAACATTCATGTTGACCAAGAATCCATAGGAATCATCCTACTAGGGCAAAAGCTGTCCGCAAGTTGGGTGACTTTCAAGGACCCAGGTTCACATACCTCAGATGACCTGTAATTTGTCAAAACCATAACTTGAGCTCTGCAAATCCTATTAAGGACTTATACTACTCAAATTAAAGCTAAGAACAAGCTCTACAACATTCATGTTGTTGGGAAGATGAGATGACAATCACATCTTGAGCTAAAACTGCCTTGAAGATAGGGATCAAACTAGGGGATTTTACACTGTCAATCCTTAGAAACCCTAGCTTAAAACTTCTCAAACTCCTCAATCATGATGAGTTGGTCTAGGAATAATCCTTATAGTATCTCAATACATCATTCCATGATCACATGGCTCTTGGATTAGGTCTCAACCCTCTCCAAATCATCAGTTGACCTAGGGTTGACCCAGTCAAACCCTAATTCTACCATTCATGGTTGAATCTTCTGAATTCTTGTACAATGACCTCTCTAGGCTTCATGATGGCTTTCAAGACATCTCATAAGCTTTCTAAAAGCTTCAAGTCCATTCTCAAAGTCTCAGAATCATCTGAGGAGCTCCCACAACTCTCAAGTTATGAGACACACCACCTTGGTTTCAACCAATTCCTCTGAGGATCTCTTGAGTTCTCTGACAAAGGTATCAACCTTTGAACCTTTGAATAACCTCCTTGGATAGCTTCAAAGTATCATGTAACTCTTGATGGATAAATAAATGTTGGTCAAATTTTGGGGTGCAACAGCTGCCCCTATTCAAACGGCTTGAACCTGACTGGATGAGGAGCGAACGACTCTCAGCCAATCGAGGTGCGAGACGGTTGAATACCGATAAACCCGGAAATTTGCCAACTGCTCAAGTACACAGTACTCTGAGGGGAACAAATCTCCAAAACTGGAATAGTAGCTGCACGGCAAATATCTGGAGAAATACTGATCTGACATCGCCGTCAGTTATCCACATTAAATTCCTCTGACATTGTCATCAGACAACCAAAGCACCCAACATCGCCGCCGGAGAACTGAAGAACCTGACATCGCCGTCAAACAACCAAAATACCCAACATCGCCGCTGGAGAACTAAACCATCTGACATCACCGTCAGAACAAACAAAAACACCCAATATCGCCGCTGGAGAAATAGAGGATCTGACATCGCCGTCATAAACAAACATAACTCTGAGAGGCACTCGACATCGCCGTCGAACAAACATCCAACATCGCCGCTGGAAAACTACTGAATCTGACATCGCCGCCAGAAACAAACATCCAACATCGCCGCTGGAGAACTGAATCACCTGACATCGCCGCCAGAAACAAACAAAACTCTGAGAAACATCCAACATCGCCGCTGGAAAACTAAATCATCTGACATCGCCGCCAAACAACCAAAATACCCAACATCGCCGCTGGAGAACTCAAAATAGTCTGACCTTGCCGTCAAAAACAAACATCCCCAACATCGTCGCTGGAACACTAAATCAACTGACATCGCCGCCAGACACAAACATCCAACATCACCGCTGGAGAACCAAACACCCAACATTGCCGCTGGAGGACTAAATCACCTGACATCGCGGCCAGAAACAAACAAACATCCAACATCGCCGTTGGAGAATCAGAATCACCTGACATCGCCGCTAGAAACAAACACATATCCAACATCGCCGCTGGAAAACTAACGAGCCTGACATCGCCGCCAGAAACAAACAAATATCCAACATCGCCGCTGGAGAACTAAACTATCTGACATCGCCGTCAGAACAAACAAAACACCCAACATCGCCGCTGGAGAAATAGAGAATCTGACATCGCCGTCATAAACAAACATAACTCTGAGAGGCACTCGACATCGCCGTCGAACAAACATCCAACATCGCTGCTGGAAAACTGAATCAACCGAGAAACACCCAACATCGCCGCTGGGAAACTAAATCAACTGACATCGCCGCCAGACACAAACAGATATCCAACATCGCCGCCGGATAACTGAACATAATCTGACCTCGCCGTCAAAAACAAACATCCAACATCGCCGCCGGACAAGCATAATCTGACCTCGCAGTCAAACAAACATAATCTGACCTTGCCGTCAAGACAAACATAATCTGACATCGCCGTCAAAAACAGACATCCAACATCGCCGCTGGAAACAAACAAGTATCCAACATCGCCGCTGGAAATTTGAATCATCTAACATCGCCGCCAGAAACAATCATCCATTGGGGAATTGGTCACACGCTAACCGGTAATACATAGTCAATCATGCCATTAGGCATCCAAAGAAACTGTCGGGCATCAGCCGGACTTCAACCATCAGGTTGATCATGCCATCAGGCATTCAAAAGAATTGTCGGGCTTCAGCCGGACTTCAACCATTAGGTTGATCATGCCATCAGGCATTCAAAGAAACTGCTTCATTAACACGGTCAGACCTCAATCATGGAGTCTTCAAAGGAGATTTCAACTTCGCCGTTAGAAAACCTGCTGGGGAGGACGCTTCGCCGCTGGGGGACCTGGAGAACTATCAAGTAGCTCCGCTCCGGGGGTCCAGAAATCACTATGGATGAGTCAACTCTGCTGAGGACTTCAAGAATCATCTTGAACAAATAACTCCGTCGGGGACTTCAAGAATCATCTTGAACTGATAACCATTCTGAGCAAACACTCTGTTGGGGATTCTAGGAATCATCCTGGGAAACTCTTGCCGGGGACAAACCAATCGTGGCTTGAGCAGCTTCCAAGGATTCGGCTCTCTTGGGGCTTCAGGAATCATCCTGGGCAACCTTCATATGGGGACTGCACTGGGGAGCTTAGGAATCATCTTAAGCAAACGGCCCTGCTGAGGAATTCAAGAATCATCTTGAACTGAAGACTTCGCTGGGGACCTCAAGAATCATCTTGAGCAAGCGACTTCGTTGGGGAGAATGTCAGGAATCATCCTGAGCAACAAATTCTGTGGCGGAACACCTATAAAACAAGAACGGTAGCAACCTAGATCATGTTTATTATGCATATGCTTCTGCAATGGCACAATGCTCCACGCGGTGGAAATGCTATGGGTTTATGATAAATGCTATGCAATCATGCACAATGATGCGATCCCGCCAGCAAAATAAATGCCGAGGGGGAAATCTCCTGTCAAGGAGAAATAACTACTCAGATAGAGGAATCATCCTGCTGAGGAGAACATGGTTACGCCAATCTCAATTGGACTCCGCAGGGGACACAACTTCAGTTGACTGTTGCGGGGAAAACAACTTCAGTTGACTACTGCAGGGGAACGAAGCTCTACGAGAACCTGGACCTGCTGAGGGAAAGCGATGTCAATCGCGGGAGTAAACTGCGTGGCCGCCTCGGCTACTCTTCTGGGAATGATAACTCTGTGGGGAAACAACTTCAGCTGCTCCACACTCTACTGGGGGAAAACCAATCATGGTCTGATCAACTTCCAAGGATTTGGCTCTCTTGGGCATCTGCAAACTCGGCTGAGGAAGGAGAAATCATTCTGCTTCTCTGGAGAGAGTACGACTCTGGGGGAACTACAGCATCAGCTGTTCAACGCTCTGCTAGGGAAAACCCATCATGGTCCCGACTGCTTCACTGGAGAGGGTACGACTCTGATGAGGAATTTTAATTCCGCTGGAGAAGAAGGAATCATCCGACTTCGGGGGAGAGTACGACTCTGCAGGGGAATACAGCATCAGCTGTTCCAACACTCTACTGGGGAAGAGGGAATCATCCGACTTCGGGAGAGAGTACGACTTTGGTGGGGAATTTCAATTCCGCTGGATACTTCAGTCTGGCACCATCAGTTGCTGCATACTTCGGCGTACGAACAGTTTCCTACGAAACCTGCACTTGTGACCCGGTGCGGGGGAACACGAGCTTCGGCGCCCGAACATTTCTATGAAACCTGCACTTGTGACCCGGTGCGGGGGGATGAACACGAGCTTCGGCGCCTGAACATTTCTATGAAACCTGCACTTGTGACCCGGTGCGGGTGGAAGAGTTCATGCTTCGGCGCTTGAACACTTCTATGAAACCTGCACTTGTGACCCGGTGCTGGGGGAGAAATCAATTCATGCTTCGGCGCGTGAACATTTCTATGAAACCTGCACTTGTGACCCGGTGCTGGGGATATGAATTCATGCTTCGACGCTTGAACACTTCTATGAAACCTGCACTTTTGACCCGGTGCGGGGGATAACACGAGCTTCGGCGCCTGACTCAGCTGAGGGGATGACGTTCCTTCAGGACGCATCTGCCTGGGGAAGAGAATCATCTCTGCCTGGGGAAAGAGAATCATCTATGCCTGGGGAGACATATCAATGCTCACGATCTTGCGTTCAGACTCTGCGGGGAGAGGCCACTGAACTCTGCTGGAGAAGGAGGAATCATCCTGCTTCGGGGATGCGCACGACGCTTTGTCTGGGTAACACCTGCTGGACTATCAAGTCTGATGAGGAATACCTGTGTATCAACACTGCTGGGGATATCAATCCTTAGCTACTCATTATACAACTCTGTTGGAGATGTACTGATCCTATCAAGGACACACCTCTGGCGTCTGCGGAAGATAACAATCGATCACTGAAATTGAATCTCACTTCACTGAGGAAAACAACCCTGAACGGTCCTCTTTGAACATCCTAAGTCCTTATAGGGTACGAAGCAATCTGCTGAGAAATAACTCTTCTCTCAAAATCTACCCGTCTAGAGATTACTCAATGAGGGAATCACCGTCGACCTCTGCTTGAGGAATGAGTCAATGACCTAGACTCGGAGGGAAAGGGGGTCACACTCGGACTCTGTGGGGATACAACACTGCATCAGTCCCACTGGTGGGGAAGTAAACCCAAATCTGCTCATCAGGGAAAGCTTCGGTCTCAACCCACTTAGGAAAGTAGCACATCAGGCTAATCAACATTCGATGCTCGGGATGGCCATACTCTGCCGGGAATATCAATCTCACCCTACTGAGGATAATCTTGATCCTACTCTGATAAGGGATAAATGCCATCTCAATTTGCTGCAGTCTCAAACTGCTCAGGGGAAACAATCTCAAACTGTACGTCTCTACTGAGAAAACAATCCTGATTCAACAACATCAACACAGGGGATACAGAATACCAATCATGGAGCTGAGATCACTCGATCCTTGTGTCGGGGAATGTGACAACATACGAGTCACTAGGAACCATCGGGCCCGGTACACTCTCAGGATTTTTCTGGTTTAGGGATAAGAATAGGTTTATGGTGATAGGGACCCATTTCTGGTTACCAACAGAAGTGGATTTTAAAGGGAAATACTAGACGAGAACTGGACTTTAAAACGATTTGGTTACAAGGTTCAGCCAAGTAACGGGTTAAGCTGTAGGATGACAATCCAATGACAACGAGGCTTCTTCAGAAGGCTCAGGTTTTTCGGCAGGGTAATGACACGATTCCCCGACATTCAACTTTTGCTAGGGTGAACAAACTCATTTGAACAACTTGCCCCAGTGCAATTCCACTTGCCCCAATCCGACTCTTGGGAAAATTCATTCTGAACAGAAAGCAGCTGGCAACAAGACAATCTTCAGATGGCCTGCCCCAACATCTGCACAACGGGAGGATTCATCCTCAACAAATCAACTCTCAGCATGGTTGGTTTCAGTATACTTCTGAAGTAGCTTTCCCCTGAACGAGCGGTGAGCGACTTAACATGCCCTGATTGAATACTGGAGGGATCTGTCCTCAAATCACAGAACTCTGGATAGCTGCCCCTGCTTGGGTCTCGAGAAGGTCAACTTCTGATCAACTGCTTCTTGAATAATCTGTCCCATAATCAACCAATGCTCTGGGACTTGTCCTCAGACAAACTAATTCTAAACTCTCTGGAAGTCAATGCCCCAAATTCACAGGGTTTCACAGCATACCATTCTGATCCAGACTGCTAACGATTCAGTCCTGGTTGACTACTCTCCGTTAGAGTTCCTTCGCATCAACTACTGACCTGCAATTAAAATTGTTTATTCACGAATGGTAATTTTAATGCAGTGTTCATGCAAATTTTGAAAGAATGTACTGTCACTCATTTACGTGTCATGCTAGTGAGTGACGAATGAACCAAAGAGTTTAAACGTAGTGCTAATTTGATCAGTGAAAAATACAACAAGGATATGATTAGCAAATCATGCAGGAGTCAGGTTACTCAACCTTATCGTAATGCGCTTTCAGAATAAACCCTGCCTCAATTAGGTCTTTTAAGGGTTGTATCGTGGTCGGGTTCACGGTTCGTGAAACAAAGGATATTTGGCTCAAATTATGATTTGTACCCACCCCTTCTACGTGATGATCTCCGATCCTAAAGTTCAGTTAACTGGGCTTGAGCGCTCGCCTCTTCGAGCAGTATGTTGAATATTGAGAACAACTGGTTAAAGAACTCACAAGGTGTGTCGGAGTGATAGTTACTCCTTTTCGTTTCGGTGTTTGTATCTACACGACTTTGTCCTTGTTCGAGGATTTTTCTTTTTATATCCTTTCTTTTTCATTCTTTTGATTCCCTAATTTTTGCCTGGACAGACTCTTCAGAGTTCTTTTCGATTTTTCTTTTGAAGTCCAGCGGGATGCCCTGATTTTTGCCTAAGTATTTGCTTTCCAGCTTTTCTCCTTTTACTTAGCGGGCTTTCACATTCCTTTTTTTTTGGAACAAGTCGTGCGACACTGGCTGTCCGGATTCATCCGAGAGGTTTATAACTGTCTCACTCCTGATTGGTGAGGTTTAACCATTGTGGTTGACGAGGTACGACCTCTGGGGAAAAGTACGATGTGATTGGTCCTCGAAAGACAACACTCCTCTGTAAGACTTGAACGCTCGATCAAGCTAACTGACAACTACCCTGCCCCGGGTTAAGATGTGAGGGTTTAAAAGTCCGAAAGAAACTCCTACTTCTCGGCTCGAAGTGGTTAACAAGGGATTCTCTTCCTTATCTCTTCGGTGTTTAGGGGATTTGAAACAATGCCTTGTACGTCATCGGCAAGGTTTTATCTGAAAGCATATGATCATCGGTTATGAGTATTCAGTTTCGTCATCCTCCCTCCACTCTTTGCTAATCATAGTGATAAAGTGGAGTGAATAAAATGCAAGTGTCAGTGCAATGCAGTAAATGAGTGACAACGACATGATTAATTCAGAAAAATGCATAGTCACTTTATTAATATTACCATTCGAAACAAATAATGTTTAACAGCAAGTAGTAACTAACAGAAAAGAAACTACAAATGTAAATGATAAAAAGTCCGAGGACTGCCAATGCTGAGGACGTCTGCCTGTCTGGACCACTGGCTTTTGGAAATAACCCTCTGAATCTGCAAGCTCAGACAGCTGAGAGGTTGTCATGCATAACCAAAACTCCATCTGGAAAAGACATGCACCCTTTGTCGATCAACTGTTGCACTTTTTCCTGAAAAGCTTTGCAATCTTCGGTTGAATTCCCTGGAGATCCACCATGGTAACCACACCGAGCATGGGGATTGTACCCTGGAGGGTAAGGCTATAGCACGGGCTTGAGAGCTTTCGGTTCCACCAAAGAATTCTGAATCAACTGCGGAAGAATCTGGCTATACGGCACAGGCACTGGATGGAAAGGAGCATTCCTTCGTTCCAAGTTGTTACGAGGTCGGTTCTGATTCTGACACTGATTCTGATAGCCTCGGCCACGGGCTCGTGGATTTGCAAGAGGAGCGACATAAGGTTCTCGATGGGGTGCCCCAGGCACAATTGTCTGTCCAGAATAACGGGACACAGAAGACACTGACCGCTGAGAAGACGGAGAACCAACAGATTTCATCGATTCGACTTGAGGATACCCACCATCATTCATGATTGCATTGATCACAACTCCATCTTCAGTTTGAAAGCTACAGAGAGATTCAGTTTCACTAGCCTGACCGCTTGAAACATTCTGGATTCGTCCAGTCTTTACACCATACTCGATGCGTTCCCCTGTCCTTACCAATTCATAGAAATTTGGTGCAACTCCAAGCATTCCTCCATACTCAAACCCAATAGTGAAACCAACCTAATCTCAAAATATCATCAATCTTCGACCTCATCCAAACTCAACTTTCTTGGTATCAAAATGATCCTCACCTTGCCTAAATTAAAATCAGCTAATAATCTTGCATTACAACTCAATATATCACTAGTTCTTACTCCATCAAGAATTGGCATCCATGAATGAAACTTCACCAATCACTCCTAAACTCATCAGAAATGATCACCTAATTGTCTCTAACCAATCTAAACTAATAACTTAACCTAACCATGCCTAGATTAAGAGGTGGAAGAGATTTTGCAAACCTGGCTTCTTGAAATGGTAGATGATGAAACCCTTGCTTTCAATGCTTGAAACTCTTCAAGAACACTCCTTGGATGATGAATCTTCTTCTGTTTGCAAATGATTTGGGGGAGAGAGCTTGTACTTCAAGATCCAATGGTAATTGCTTCTTTGCAAATTCAATGTGAACACCTTCAAATCTTCATGGATGGAGCTTCAAACCAGTATGAACACTCTCAGAAGGATCTATGGAGAAGGTTTATGGAGAAAAATGGGATGACAATGAAGAAGATTGAAGAGATTGAATGTGACTTGCAATGGAAGCTTTTGGATTTCACTCTCTCTTCTCTACACCAATTAACACCAGCCTTGCATCTGAGCAAGTCACAATGGTTATATAGAATGGTTTAGAACAGTCTAGAACAATCTAGGATCATCTAATGAGAACTTCATCTTTTCATGTCATGGTATTTTGAATTTTCATTTCTCCTTGAATGGTATCTCATGCCAAATGCCTTGCAACCTTGGTTTCTGATTGGAAATTCTCCTTACATGAGATTTAGGACAAGTTATAATGCATATCTTCCTTGTTTATTGAGTTTTTCCTTGTTTTGCTATGGCACCTTCATGCAAGTAAGCCCATTACAAAGCAACCCTATGATCCAAGCCTCAAATCAAAATCGTGGCTGAACCATTGTTCTTAGAATGTCATTTGGAGTCAAAATGACCTATTACATGACATGGTTTGGACTTATAACTTGGGATTTATGATTTTCAACTTCACTTGAATTAACTTATGCCTCATTTTTAGGCCATTTTTATCACTTTTTGATATGAGCCTTTTCAACATCTCATGACCTCCTTACTAGCCTTAAAAGATCATTCTAGGCAGCTTTGATGTTGAAGATTTTTCCATTTGAAGCTTGGAAGTAGGAGATATGGCCTTATGCTTAAAATGACCTATAACTTCCAAATGACCAAAATGCCCTTGGCTTGTCAAAGCCATAAGTTGAGTTCTACAAATCCTATCAAGGACTTATAGTACTCTATAGAAAGCTAAGAAGATTCTCTTCAACATTCATGTTGACCAAGAATCGATAAGAATCATCCTACTAGGGCAAACGTTGTCTGCAAGTTGGGTGACTTTCAAGAACCCAGATTCACATACCTCAGATGACCTGTAATTTGTCAAAACCATAACTTGAGCTCTGCAAATCCTATCAAGAACTTATACTACTCAAATTAAAGCTAAGAACAAGCTCTACAACATTCATGTTGTGGGGAAGATGAGATGACAATCACATCTTGAGCTAAAACTGCCTTGAAGATAAGGATCAAACTAGGGGATTTTACACTGTCAATCCTTAGAAACCCTAGCTTAAAACTTCTCAAACTCCTCAATCATGATGAGTTGGTCTAGGAATCATCCTTATAGTATCTCAATACATCATTACATGATCACATGGCTCTTGGATTAGGTCTCAACCCTCTCCAAATCATCAGTTGACCTAGGGTTGACCCAGTCAAACCCTAATTCTACCATTCATGGTTGAATCTTCTGAATTCTTGTACAATGACCTCTCTAGGTTTCATGATGGCTTTCAAGACATCTCATAAGATTTCTCAAAGCTTCAAGTCCATTCTCAAAGTCTCAGAATCATCTGAGGAGCTCCCACAACTCTCAAGTTATGAGACACACCACCTTGGTTTCAACCAATTCCTCTGAGGATCTCTTGAATTCTCTGACAAAGGTATCAACCTTTGAAACTTTGAATAACCTCCTTGGCTAGCTTCAAAGTATCATGTAACTCTTGATGGATAAATAAATGTTGGTCAAATTTTGGGGTGCAACACATACACATCCGAATAGACCACCTCAAGATGATTATTGGTTCCATAACCTCATCCTTGTTGAATTTACCCATAATTTTCTTCGCTTGCACACATTCTTCACAAGTTTCTTATAGTATGTCGATCAATGGAAACTCGTTATCGTTCCGTTCTTTTGCAAGTTTTTGAGATCTCAAAAATTGATATACCCAAGACGATACTGTCATATCCATTCTTCTCGACTTTCCACTGTAGCGAGATTTCTATGCTCCAAAACCTTCAGCTTAACCTTTAAGCCACTTTTAACCACGGTTGTAATTCTAATCGTGGTAAAAAATAGCGTCTTATTTTATTTTTAAAGATATATAATGCTCTTAGTTCATTTATTTTTTCTCTAGACGTACTTAGAAAAACTTAATCTTCTACCACCAAACTTCTTCCATTTACGAAACGTTATTCCTCCATTAAAGCAAACTTGAAAACATATTTTCTTCAATAAACAAAACTCAAAAATATTTCTTTCATTAACAAATTTCGAAACTCCATCATCTCTTCTCACAATTGAACGAGGAATGAAAAATATGGATAAAATTTAACAATATTAGTCGTTGTTATTGTGTTAGGTAAAATGTTCTTGTTTAACGATTCTATTTATTTATTTTGTTATTGTTACTTATTTTCTTGTTATTCTTGTTGTTGCTCTTGTTGTTACTCTTGTTGTTTTTGTTATTGTTGTTGTTGTTGTTGTTGTTATTTTTGTTGATGTTATTGTTTTTATTGTTGTTGTTGTTATTATTATTGTTGTTGCTCTTGTTTTTGTTGTTGTTATTGTTATTATATTGAGATTTTGGGTCGAACTCAAGCTTTGTCGAATAATAGATTTCATGTATTTCGACAAGAGACAAGCATGAAGTCGAAGTTGGGTCGCATGTTGTAGCTGAAGGATACATATTATAGTTGAAGTTTGTTCTAATATGTATTGTCGAAATGTTTGTTGAACTGTACCTTTTGTTATGGATCTAATTGTTTAGTTAGCTTGGGTTATAAGTTATCTAGTTAGTCTATATATAGGCTAGAATACTCAGTTTGTTAAGTGTGGTCAGATTGTGTTATTCACTTGTAATCTTTTGTAATATTGAGAAAGTGAATAGTATAGTAATTTGCCATAATCCTTCTTCTTCTTTCTTCTTTATCTTTTCTTCTTTCTCTCTTTGTTCTAACCGTTTTAATTTTTCATCCAAGAACTCAGTTTCTCAATCTTTATTTGTTAAAAAGTCTTGTTTGTGATCACAACCTGAAGGGTATATAGAAAAGGATAAGGAAGATTATGTGTGCAAACTGAATAGGTCTTTGTATGGCCTGAAGGAATCTCCTCGACAGTTTATGACACACATTAGTTTCACTAGAAGCCAGTTTGACCACTTTTTTTTACTTCATATTTTGACATGGAAACTCACTTGTTATTTTGTGCTTTATGTGGATGATATCCTCATAGGTAGCAATAGTGTCGAGGATGTAATGGAGGTGAAGGCTAAACTCAGCAAGGAGTTCGAAATGACGGATCTGGGAGCTGCCACCAGGATTCTTGGGATTGACATATGGAGAAATAGAAAGCAGTCGAAGTTGTGCTTATCTCAAGCGACATACCTACAGAAGCTTCTCGACATGTTTGGTATGTCGAATTTAAAGCCTGTTGTGAAACCTACAAATCCTCAATTTAAGCTTAGTACTACTCAAAGTCTGAGTACTGAAGCTGAAAGAATCTATATGAGTAGCATTTCACATGCTAGTGTAATAGGTTTTTTGATGTATGTTATGGTCTGTACGAGGCCAAACATAGCATATGGTGTGAAGCTTGTAAGCAGGTATATGGCCAATCCTGGAAAGACGCACTGGCAAGCTATGAAGTGGATTCTCAGGTACATAAATGGGTCTCTGAAATGAGTTTTGATTTATGATGGAGCCTGTGGTGATGATAGCAAAGTCGAAATCGAAGGGTTTGTCAACTCTGATTATGTAGGTTGTATGGATTTTAGAAATTCGATTTTTGGATATGTGTTCACTGTGTTTTTCACAACAATCAATTGGAAATAAATGCTTTAAAAGCACATTGATGTAAGATTGTATTTTGTCCAAGAGATAATCGAGTATGATAAAGTCCAGGTGCTGAAGATTTCGACTGATGACAATGTTGCAGATATGATCACCAAGACATTGCCAAGTAGCAAGTTTTTTCACTATATACAGCTGATAAAAGCTAGTTGATTCCCTGTTTTTTGAGTTAGATCCAAGGTGGAAATTTGTGAGATTTTGGGTCGAACTCAAGCTTTGTCAAGGAATAGCTTTCATGTATTTCGATAGGAGACAAGCTTGAAGTCGAAGCTGGCTCGCATGTTGTGGTCGAAGGATACATATTGTAGTCAAAGTCTGTTTTAATATATATTGTCAAAATGTTTGTCGAATTGGGCCTTTTGTTATGGATCAAATTGTTTAGTTACACTACTAGAAATACAGTATTTAGCCTCGGTCATTTTCCGACACTATAAGGCAAAAAACCACAGCTACTAGCCAATTAGCCTCGACGTAGCGTCGGTGTCGGGGATAGGCTAAAACGATTAACATTTAGCTTCGGCCAAAAAGAGTCGTGTCTACAGTAGCCTCGGTCTAGCCGTGTCTACATTAGCCTCGGTTTAGTCGTGTCTACATTAGCCTCGGTGAAGCCATGTCAAAAAACAAAAAATAGCCTGGGCCTGACCGAGGCTAAAGTCAAACTCCATAAGCCAACATAATATTTAGCCTTGGTCCTGGCCGAGGCTAAAGGAACATTTTGCCTCGATTTATTCGAGGCTAAGTTCAAACTTTATAAGTCAACAAAATATTTAACTTTGGCCTAACCGAGGCTAAAGTCAACTTGTAAAAGTCAACAAAACTATGTCTGCTTTCCAATTGTATAATCTATACATGCTAAAGAAAATGGCGATGAAAAGTACAGTCAACAAAAACAAAGGCATTCGGACATTATTTAGTGACCAAATGTCATGGCAGTACACTACTATCTTTCTGCATTAAAACTTAACCAAAACCCAAATCATCGCCCACCGATGAGGTAAAAGGAAATCATATTTATTCAGAGTACTAAACACAAGTTCAAAGCATTGGTTACAAAATATAGAATCATAACTCAAAACATAAATTTCCAAAGCTGCTTCCAAAGCAGCATATCAATTCCTACTTGCGAATTTCAGTTCTTGTTCACAGTGACTACAAATAAACAGAGATTAGAAAATATAATGTTTGGTGAATAATATGGAATTGTTTTTTGATTAAAAATAGTTTGACTTACTGTTTGCCGCCGAGATCCCAAAACATTGTTCCAAACATCAAGGCTATGATCGAATGTGGTGAAGAAAAACCTCACAATAGTGTATGGTGGATTACGCCAATATGACCAACGTTGTTTCCATAAGCAAGCCTGGCATTGGACCAAGCGAGAATTGTGTAGGGAAATGAAGATCATTTGAACCAGGAGCAGGTTGGGCAAGTTCTTGTATAAGTTGTTTATTTCTCCTAAAGAGCCATACAAAACAGTTTAAGCATGTCACAAACATGATAGGAATATCAACTATAGTTAATAGATTCATATCCATATGCACTAGCGTACCTATATATATCTGAGTTTTTGTACAAGTCAGTAAAATCAACACCCAAATTAAATTCTTGTGCTGTAGTTGTAACTTCCAACATCCACGTTGCTGGATTATATCCGTCTTTGATCTTACTCACCCCTTCAATAATCTGGGCAAAGAAACTTATTTGAAAACTTTAGTAACTAATTACAATCAAGAAATGGAGACATTCACTTGAGTAAATTTTATAGTAAAGTGGGATCCTACCTCGAAATACTTGACCAAATGAACAGAATGACGACCAAGTGGTCCAATGCATATTTCTTGCCCTCCACGCTTCATAAGGAATAGCTAGAATTGCATATGAATAATATGTCAGATTCAAGTATAATAGAGAGGAAAACAACTATAAAAGGTAACTTCATTTGTCATTAGTATTTATTTGTTATCACCGTTCACTACATACCTCATCAAATGCTTCAAATATGTCAATACTACGCTGATGGATGGTACACACGACTGTTCTTCCTGTGTCCACTGTGTTCCTTAAAATTCTCATAACAATTGCAACAACTCTAGCATCTAAACCAGAAGTAGGCTCATCCATGAAAACTATAGATGGATTAGCCACTAGTTCGACTGCAATAGTAAGTCTTTTACGCTGTTCAGTTGAGAGACCACTCACGCCAGGCAAACCAACCAGGGAGTTCCTCAACGAGTTCAGCTCCACGAGGTCCATGACTTCATCAATAAACATCTGCAATCATTTGTAATGTCCTTAAAGTCAGAACAATCAACTTCAAATAGATTAGGAGAAATGAAACATAAAATGGCATAGTTCGTATTAATTGACCTTTCTGGTCTTGGAATCAACTCCAGAAGGTAAACGAAGCCATGCTGAGTAAAGTAGGGACTCATAAACTGTTACATGAGGTGAATGTATATCGTTCTGCTCACAGTAGCCAGAGATTCTAGCAAATGTTTCCTGGTTTTTCGGGTAACCAGAAACCTTGATGTCCCCATCAATATGTCCACCTATTTTCCTACCAGCCAGAACATCCACCAGAGTTGTCTTTCCGGCTCCACTTACACCCATCAAAGTTGTGAGAACACCAGGCATGAATGCGCCACTAACACCCTTCAAAAGTACTAATTTGTCCTTTGTAACACCTTGTTCCTTCATTTCCTGTCAGATGAAATTGGAGTTAAGTTAGAAAAATTCTTTTGGTCCCACTAAACATAAGTCTAGTTAAATATCTTAATGCCGAATATATCACTTTGTGTGAATCTTACCGCTGGCATATCAACAGAGTATACAATGTCATCAAAAGTGATAGAATGTGGTTCAAATGGAAGAACCATGCCTTTCTTCTTTCCATGGCTGGACTCTAACATAATCTCCTCTTCCAGAACTTTCTGAAAGACAATAGAAAAAATATTCAGGAACTAAACTATATGACAGACTAACATATGTTTGTTTCATAAGGGATATGCATATAATCAAGAAAGCTCACCTCTGCGTGGTAATTCAACTTCTTGTACGGTCCTATCATTAGAAGAATCATCTTCTGAATCATCAAGTATTGTTGCTTGAGGCTTATCAAATGGGCCTAGTACAGTGAGAGCCACACCAAACATCAAGTTGAAAAGGAACACAAATCCAGCCAATCCCGCGATGGTATCAATCAAAATGCAATCAAAAACTCATGACTAAATCAAATTAAAACTAAAGGGCAAATATTGAAGACAAGTCCATATCCTTCCAAAACAAGTTCCAAACAACATTGAAGCAGGATAATCTGAAAAAGGAAAATCTCACCAACAACGTTTTGAATTGTCTTGAATCGCAAAATATTACCAAACATTTTTTCGTATGGACATGGGAGATTCGGAACCAAAACAGGAGCAGTCCAACTTCCTACAGAACAAACAACCATTATAGCAGGACCTTTAGAAGGATTTAATTTGAATACTTGCTTTGAGGATTAGGAGATAATCGCGTAAGGACAGCTTCGGGCTCTCTTCCAAAACCTGCGGCAAGGGAAAGATTTTCGGTCTCAACTTTTCGAACTAAGTCAAAGAAGAACAAATAATACGAAAGCGATTACAACATTGCGTACCTGTCAAAGACACCCAGTTTTCACCGTGAATGATGGCAGAAAGTAGATGCTGAGGGTCGGCACGTTTCCTTTTGACGGCATTTCAAAGCAGCAACCCTGTCGTCTTCGCACACCATCGTGGGAGTATCAACCTCCGGTTTTGTTTCCAAAAGCATGTCGCATCTCCAGCACACCTAACTATCATCAAACCAATGAATTTGAGCTGAACAAAACCTACAAATAGAAGTCATTAGCACACGACGGAAGTTCAGAACAAGCAACAAATTTTCAAAAGAATTGTGGAATATGAAGGTCTCTATACCTTGTCAGTTTTGTCGGTACGCTGTAGAAAGAATTATGTACCTCATGGAAGCAAGGCAAAGGCTGAGTGCAAAAGCAGGATTAGCTCATCCCTACTTTGACAAAGAAGGTTTGTCGGCGCTATCTTTTATGCAAAATTTGAGGCTACGATTCTTTCGAGCTACCCAGCAGGATTATGGAGAAGCTGCCAAGTGGATTGCCTATCAGAAATGCATATAAACACTGAATATAAATATATGTGTTTCTCAATTAGCAAACAGACCACTCAATTAGAGCAGTAACACTTATAAAAACGGTTTGATCAGTTAACAAACAGACCACTCACAAGCTCATGATAGTAGGAACTTGGCCATCACAATGCCAATCAATCAAGCACTAAATCCTTATATTGTTTTAATGATAGTTTACTAACTTGTCAAACAATTACAAACCAAACATTAGCATGAGCAAAAAAACTAAACAACCAGAAACTAGGAAATGATAAACTCATTCTACTAAGACACTAAAGTGAATTCAACCAATGATAAAGGACCTGTCATGACAACACCCTTTCAACAGACCACACCAGCAACGAACATACAAAGAAATCTACTAAGTCCCTACCTAGACTGCCCAAAACCTGTCATCATGGATTAGCAAACCATGATGCACAATGTGCCCTCCAAGTATGGAACACTTGATGACAATATTCAATACACAAAAATCCATGACGATGAGAGTTGGTCATTACAATGCCAATTACTACTATCATAGCTTTAACAGCAAGTTGTAAAAACAAGATGAAAGTACCAGTCAAGCAAAAATGTTTTGAAAGTTAACAAACTCATAAGTAAAATCTGAACAAAAGCAGTAACAAACTTGGTGTTTACCAATGTCAACACTCACATTAATTTAAACATTGTTTTCAAAATCAATTACCAATTTGTCAAACCAACACAGTTCTAACATGAAGATCAAGGGTTCAAAATATTGCCAAGTTCAAATCCTCCTACAACTAGTTTATTATCCATTTTAAAATGACAAATGCTAAATCCAAACAATTTGACAGCATGTTAGGGAATTTGACAAAAGCAACAAACTACCTACATTCTCCTAGAGACAATCTAAAAGCAATTGTCATGAGTTGAACAAACTAACAATTCAAATCAGAAATCAAATGCCAAAAGAAAAGTAGCTGAACCCACAAAATTGACAAAAATAAACATGGTTGGCTATACTAAATAGGTAGTGACTCATTAGAATGAATCAGGTTCATCATAATGAAACCAGATTCATCATAGCGAATCGGTGTACAAGATGAGATTCATGTTACAAAAAAATACACACTATAGATTCACATTGATTGAGATCCATTTTATATTGAATTGAGATACAACCCACATGTATCGTAACATACTTATACGAGATATATTTTATACATGCAAACATTTTCATTAACAAAGAAACTATGCCTGTTAAAAACATATTGTATCATTCTCAAACCAAAGAAATATAGAAGGTGTGAACTGGAAATTGTTAGCTACATACATGCGAATAAACTCGCACATCAATATTGTCATTGTCATTGCAACATCTTCAACATTGGTTAAAGCAATCTATTAATCTTTTGATACCATATAAATTACAGTAAAAATGTCGTATGAAGTGACTAACCATAAATAAGAACAGAAGCCTACCAGTGTCTCTGTAGTTCTAGCAGCATTCCAAGCCACTGAATTTTCAGCCCCATGTTCAGCAAATCAAGATAATTGTGAACTACCAGGTCTTGTTTCAGCACTGCGAGGATGCAATGATGCATATGAAGTCTGATTTGATGCTGGTGGCCCTAATGCTGATGAAGGTCGGGAGCTTGACCCCTATGCACCAGTAGTTAGTTCATAAGCCCTATCACTACCAGAAGTTGAAGGTCGTGTGCCACTTCCACCAGATGAAGGGCGGGTACTGAGATGACTGGGTGAACTAGGCCCAACATTGGCATTTGGAGACACAGAAGAACCCCATGCATTTGATGCAGAAGACGATGATTTACTGCCCTAGCCAAGGGTACCCCTAATAAATATAAGAAAACACAAGAACCAATTATCTAGTCTACAGTAACAAAAGCAGCTAAAAAAAAATACATATTAGTCAAATTAACAGAATATTTACTCACTTCGGTACAATCTCCACATTTGGGTCCAGACCAAGATTTTCTAACCTTAAAACAAAAGGAAATAAGCAAGTTTAGATCATGGACCAACAACACTAGATAACTGTGAAGGTAAATAATCCAGCAAGAAATCAAATACCTCTGACTGGGTAAGTTTATAGGTTTTGGAACTGCAACTTTCCCTAACACAGTCATACCACCTCTTCTGGTGGAAGAGGTCCACCTGTGCAAAATTTTCATCATTAATTTCTAATCAGCATATTATTGACAAAAATACATTCATCACTACAACATTTTGAATATACAGCAACACAAAGAAAACCGTTGCAAAATCCAAAAAAACTGTTGCCTTTACATATGAGAACGATTTTCAGGGCGTTCTAAACCAAGGCGTTGTTTTAGCCTTTAGGAACGGTTATTTAGCCAACGGGAACACCTTGTTCAGAGCCGTTGTTGTAATTTTATATAGAGAACGACCTAGAATAGCAACGGCTAGAGGCCGTTTTCAAATGTAAACCGTTGCAATTGTTGTTTGAATAAAAGTTATACTTAATACTTTTTAAATTTTACATTATTTTCATGCAGAATCTATGTTATAGTGATTAATGACTTTGAAGTCACTTACTTGAACATTAGGTGACTTCAAAACCATCCATTCTTTCCTTTGATTCTATCACAGATAATTGGCTGTTAACAATAAATACAACAATGGAAAAAGCAAAGGTTCTAGGTTCATTTGTGTGTGAAGGAGGGGCATTATTGTCGACATTTTTCAAGGAAACAACTTGGACCATTGGTATAATAGCTTTGATTCTCTTCTGTTCGTCTTGATTTATATTACACTCAAATATAGACAAGAGGTACCCATGCCATTTTTCTAGCTCAGCCATAGTGCACTTCTTTGGATCCATACTATAAGGACCGACCATAGGCCTAGAAGCCGGAGAGACCCAATCATAGAAGTGTACAATATCTAAGATACATTCGGGAGGGAAATTCTTCAAGCATTCCTATATTTTTAATACATCTTGTAAAATTTTAAAAATGCATTTTATTTCTGAAGTTACATATCTTGAAGATACATCTCTTGACGTATTCAAATACACATATTCAGTTTTCCGTCACCATGCATTAAACTATTCATAATCTATGACATCACTATAACCAGTGATGAAGAATTGTTCAAAACCAACTAACTTCTCCTTGACACAACTGAAAGTAGAAAAAAATAGAATAACAAAACACTCCGCACCTAAGTATAATTATTAGTAAAGATTCACTCACAATTTACACAAACAAGCATAGATATCAACATTATCAAGGACTGGCTTCATAAATGTAGGAAAACTTCTTAGAAATCCATACTCTCTCCATACTCTCTTTTCACTAATAGGATGTCTTACTTCTAAAATTCATATCATAACTCATACCAAACTAAAGAATGCGAAGTAAATGTAACATATATTACCTCTATAAAGTCATTTTTGAACTCTTTGATGGTAGAAATTGCCACAGTAGCAGCTTCTTCATAAGGGTATCTGAAATATTCAGCATTAAGCATTTGTTACGAAAGAATTTGTTATTATATATAACAAATCAAAGATAAAATTAGAGTTGCAAGCCTGGAGACATAATTTGTTAGGTTTGGGAACAAATTGGTCATTAGGATGGCTACATATTGTATAAAAACAATGTTCACCAAACAGCTTATGCTTTTCAGATAACTGATTCATGACATGTTATCAAAGTTTCTAAGATCGAATTGTCTAGTATTCAATCCTTGTAGAAAAAAATATGGTGTAGAATTCAATCCTTGTCCAGACTAAACATACGGTGCAGAAAAAAATTCACTCATTCAACAAGTAACAGGAACTAGGTATTTACATCAGATTCAAGAATATCAGAAAACCTGTCCCACAAATTTCATAGATAGATGTAAATACAAACCTGTTATAATGTCAGTTGGGCGAAAAGAGTAGTAGCTTCGATGAATAGGATATGAACTTCAGTTGATACTTCGGATCTCCGGTGAATTTCGGTTACGTTATCTACGCACGAATTGAGTAAATTATAAAAGTATAATCATAATCAAATCTAAGTAAAATAGAGCATATAACCTGAGATAAGTTGAAAGAGAGATTGTACTAAGTTGAAGGAATCTCTTCCTAAGGCGAGTCTTTTGAACTCGCACACACAATTCCGAGCAGCATCAGCATCCAAGTAGTTATTATATGACATCTCCTGCACGAGAATGTTAAATGTTATGGCATTAACTTACACAAGAAACTCTAAACTTTTAGATAAAAGTAATTAGTAGTCGACTCACACCTTTCCATGGTGTTGGATGGCTGTAGCAATTCCACCGGCGTTGACCTCGGCGAGTCTTTTGTCAACATAGAATGCAGTACTCATTCCGATGAATTGTTACCAAAACATAGTGTAGTCAGCCTTTATTTTGTCAACTTTGCATAATCAGCCACGTTTGATTTTTCATTTTCGTACAATAGACATTTCTTTCTCCTATGTAACTTCCGCATATCATAATTCAACATAAACTAGTAAAGTAGAGTACCTCCCACACTTTGCTTCCATAGCCACTCTGATACTGCAGAATCATAGGAAGCAACGTGCTGAAAAGCTTTCCATGCAAGCTTTAGCCTGAAATGATCGTCTTGGTTTCCTTTAAGAAATTCCAGAAGCGCGGGGTAGTCTTCCGTATCAACAACTACCAAAACATCTTTGTGATTCTGCGCAAATACAATAGACAGTATACAATGAACAAGGGTCATTTATATTCTAGTGTTCAATGTATTAAGCCAACAAAACATTTTGTGAACCATTTTACATAACTTTTTTTAATGACGAAATCATTTCATATTATAAAAAGATGAAATTTTCAGTCAAATAAACAACCTTTGCAGCAGCTTGAATCATGGCTGGACCACTAATGTCAATGTTTTCGATTCCATCCTCAAATTCAATGCCTCCGGTTGATGTAACTTTATCGTAAAACGGGTACAAGTTCACCACCACAACGTCAAAAGTACCTGAAATGGAAATTTTTTAGCAAAGCAATGGAACATCTAAATCTCACAAACCGAGAGAACCATACTATTTTACTACAGCACCGCTATGCTATTTGCTAACGTTTCGCACTAAATAAAGATTTGTTCAAATTCTGCTACGCTGTATACGCTATTTGACAACACAGGTTATAAAACAAAGTGGATAACATAATAACTTGCCGATTCCATGTGTACTGAGAGCATCAATATGATGTTTTTGGTCTCTTCGAGCAAGGATGCCTCCATGTATGTTAGGGTGTAGAGTTTTGACACGGCCATCAAGCTGTGTAGAAAAGTCATTGCATTCATTGTTAGTGATTCTGCTAAAAGTCACACAAACCGAATTTAAATGAGATTTCAAAGCCGAATCAAGTTACAAGTACACTCACCATTTCAGGGAAATGAGTAAGTTGCTCAACTTTAGTGACAGCCACTCCAGCACGCTCCAATGCAGAAGCTGTTCCTCCAGTTGAAACAATAGTGAACCTAATATTCAAATACATGATAATCATTGTAACAAAAAAAGCACGAACAAAAATCCATTATTTATAATAAAAACTACCCTAATTCCTGAAGTCCATTTCCAACCAATGCAAGATCCTTCTTGTCTGACAATGATATCAAAGCTTGTTTGCTTCCTGTTTCACAGCAATAGAACAATAATAAATCCTAAAACTTATCAAATATAAAACATCATTAAAGGGTAAATAAACACAGTATTGTCTAAAATCATGTAGAATAAAAATTTGATTTAAGAAAATTTTAATTTTAGGGTAAAAAGCAATATAAATAAACTAAACACTTAGAAAATATACTAGAATTCAAAATATGCAGGACTTTAAAAGCAATTATGCACCTGTTTTTGGCTCAGATATTGTATATGTTTCAGCCATGGCTTTGATGTGAATGCACTTGAATTGTTGTGAAGATGAAGAAACCTGGACATATGCATTTGAAATTCAAAACCAGTGAACAATAATAAAGCAAAAAGTTGTTAAAGGGAAGAAGAAAAGTACCGAAGTTGTGGGAATAAGATGGGAAGAAAAGTGATGTGTAGAAGAATGAGGGTAAGGGGTTGCACAGAGAATACGACTAGAGGCGGAGACAGAGAAAACACAGAAACCAAACATTCTTTGAGGTTTATGCGTGTGAGTGTTTGATTAATGATTCCTGCATTTTAAACACAATAATGTTGTTTTGCGAGAATGAGAATGACATGTACAAGAGTTTTGCGATTTGGGGAAAAAAGGTCAATGGCTTAAGGCGAAAATGAAGAACAAATTGGGATGAAGAACAAATTGGTAGTGAAAGGATTAGGGTTACATATGGGATGAAGAACAAATTGGTAAGGTTACAAAATCGATATCGGACTTGAAATGAATGTTTCTTCTCTCTCTTTGCGTTAGAATCAATTTGGGAGGGAACATTGAAAATTTTATGCAGGTTTGAGAGGGACAATGAAAAGTAATACATATGAGAACGGTGTGTTAGTAAATAATATTTTATTAAAATAATTAAAAATTATATAAGAACGGGTCTAACCGTTGCTAATAGGAGCCGTTCTCATTGTCCTCTACGAGAATGGTTTTGCACCGTTCTATAAAATTTACATAAAATTATATAAGCTACCGCAACAAATTATATAATTAGTTGCCTATTACTACCTACAAGAACAATTTTTTTACTTCCTGAAAATTAGGCGTTGCTATAGAGTAAAAATGTTGTAGTGCATGCACAAATGGAGGGATCAAAATTTGAAACTTCCTCAATTAAGGAACCTAGTGGTTGGCACATAGCATCAAAATATGATCACAAAAAGAGTTAGTTTTCTACAAGGACATATCAGAAGATGATATGCATAACAAATTAGCTTTCGAATACCCAAAATGCCTCATAACAAAGCGACGCGATCTTGACACACACAACAAAGTAACCTAACTTCAGACTAACGATGCTTTTGACCATTTGGCTCGAATTGTACGCGTACAACAAACAGAATAAAATTATTCATGTCATTCCAATAGTAATGCAAATATTCTCAAAATTTCATAAGTGAAATGAACATTGAATCAAAAAACTAATATCACAGTAATGCAAATCAATAAAATATGAGAACATTAAGACTCAATATACCATAACCGAATTGATAATTCCATAAACTCACATGTTCATAAATACGTTCAATATATTTTCTTCTCTCCGATTGCCTCGCCGTAGTCTCTAACCAACACCGTCGCGCCGGAGTTTAGGCTCTGTTAAATCTCAATTAGGGTTGGAATTAGAAATTCACGAGTTGAATGAAAAACATAACAAAATATTAACCTTAAAATGGCAAATAACACAAACAAATTGTTCTACCTTAACAGACTTAGGAATAAGTTTTCTGAGATTAGCAAGCTGATTATTGATTATATCTCTGCGTCTTTTCACTGCTTGACTATGACTCTTGGAAGCACTTGCAGATCTATCTTCAAAACTTTTTATTACCTTTAAATAAATGAGAAGAAAATATTATTATTTAAATTTTTATTTATTTTTTGTCTTAACCTTTTTTGACCATTTCTAAGACAGAAATATTATAGCATTTGTCCATTTCATAAACATAAACATTATAACTTTTTTCATTTCTCAAACAAAAATGTTAGTGCAAAAAATATTGGGTGGTTGCATCAATTGTAAAGTAAAATGACACACACCTTATAATTTTACAATAAAACTAAAACAAATCGTTAAATAAGAAAAGAAAGAACCAATGTGCAAATTTTTGTAGGCCATCAAAAAATTTCTTTTATGATTTGTAACCAATCGTTAAGCACCTGTAATTTGAACAACATTTAAAACCAATTAGGATAATAACTAACAACAACATGCATCATATAATACTTATTTTATGGATTTTTAATTTGTTTACTTTTACTTCTAAAACCATGCAACTTACAATATTCTTCTACATCTCTACATGTTGTAAAAAATTAAATATTAGTAAAAAGAATAAAAAAATAAAATGAATATACATTATTATCCTCTCTTGATGATCATGACGAATAGCATGCACATTATTTGAATCATTTTCTTCAGATGAGAGACGTAAATGTGTTGGAAAATAAGGGGTCTCAAAATTTAAATCTTGATTTTCATCACTATTATAAATATGTTTTTCTTGTAAACAATTGACCATCTAGTATTATAACAATCAGCGACATAAAAAACTTTTTTCCTCGGAATTCCATGATGAATGCTTGTGAATCCTTTATTCATGAGTTTCTACACCAATATTGTTGTCAATTCATTTGCACTTAAATAAGTCTACTTTAAAAGTAACATAATAAATCTACAAAAATATCCTCAATGACCCCAAAATACGCTCTAGATATATCTTTGGAACTAGAGAAATACATGGATTAAACTTCAATCATAACTTCAATATTTTGCAAGGTATTGCGATCATTCTTTGATTTTGAATAAAATAATAATTTAGTAATGTCGTATGAAATCCAAGTTATTACATAAAACTTATGTGTATTTGACATCAATTTAATTGTCCCCGATGCACTGCTCTGTTAATAAAGCCTTTCAATAAACAAGGTCATGAAATTTTGTTATGCTCTGTCAACATCAATTTTTCACTCATCAAGGAGAATTTTTCCCTGATAATACGTTTGTGAGCGGACAAGTAAGGTTGAATTTCATCAATGTTATTCAATATATACAAATATGCTTGAAGAACTACATCTGGGTCTAATACCTTAACATTTAAACCTTGAGTACCTCTACCTTCATATCTTCCATCACAACGAGGCTCGAAAATTCCTATAGAGTATGCTTTTGAAATATAGTTTGTACAAAACTCAATAGTTTCTTTTGTGATATATATATATATATATATATATATATATATATATATATATATATATATATATATATATATATATATATATATATATATATATATATATATATATATATATATATATATATATATATATATATATATATATATATATATATATATATATATCTGTGTGTGTGTGTGTGTGTGTGTTGTTAGAACACAGATTGGTTCTTAATATTATCTCTATATTTTGATGATAACTAATATGAAATTTTGTATTTAAGAATTATATACTCTAAAATTTGCTTGAGAGTTTTTACTGCAGATAGTAGAGAAATTAACACTCCAGAAGCAAATCAGAATTGAATACAAGAAATTAGCTAGACTCTGTAGCACCAGATGCACATACTAGAAGATTCTGATTGCTGCCAACAGAAGATTCTGAGCGTAGCCTCTAGAAGAATCTGAAGCAGAAGCTCCAGAAGAATCTGAAGTAAGTCAGAAGCATCTGAAGCAAAGAAGAATGTTGTATGAAGAGTTTCTCAAAGCATAGTTTCTACAGAAGATTCTGAAAGCACTTAAGCTGCCAGTGCTGAAGCTTTGTATCAAATATGCTCTGATCTTTAACACGCTAAAAGCACACCTGCTGCAGAAGACTCTGATTCAGCAAAACTCTGATAATCATCAGAAGACTCTGACCCAGTAATGCTCTGATGAATTTGCTGAAAGTTGAAGAAGAAATATTCAAAGATTATATCCGTTGGAGTAAATCAAATGTCTCTTTCCTCATTTATGCTAGACACAAGAACACAGACAAAAAGGATTTTTCTGTGCTTTCTTCTTCTAGGAAAGGTCACTTGATGTGAAGACAAAAAGGCTCATACCTTTTTGGACACTCTTCTCAACGTGTAGCTCTCCTTGGATCAGCTGCCTATAAAAGCAAGACTCCACCAAATTCTTCAGTTGACGGGTTATTGAAAAGAAATCAAACATACAAAGCTCTCATACTTTCATATTCATTCTATGAATTCATTTCTTTGTTCTAAATAGTTATGTGAAATATCACAGTTGTGATAAAGCTTTTTAGAAGCAATCTTTAAACACTTGTATTCATTCTACATTTGATTGTATTCCTTAAGAAGATCCAGTTTGGATCAGTAGTTCTTGAGAAGACTTTGAACAATTGTTCTAAGTGGTAACTATTGTAATCAGTTGATTTAATAGTGGATTAAGTCCTTGTTTGAGAAAGGCAAATCACTCTAGGAAGGGTGGACTGGAGTAGTTGAGTTCAACGAACCAGGATAAAAATACTTGAGTTTTTATTTATAAGCTTTAATCTCATACTTATTCAACCCCCCCTTCTAAGTATTTTTTCACCTTCATGTGTGTATGTGTGTGTGCAATTGTTTAACTTTTTCAAAATTAAATAGAAATTTTAAATGTTTAATATATGTATCACAATCTATTTCTAAAATATTAAAACGTAAAAATAACCAACAATGTTTGTATCCAATATCTTAAGCTATTCTCAACAAACAAGTTTTAGAACATAAAAGTGTCATAAAATAAAACTTTTTTTGAAGGACTCTGATGATTTTCTTCATGTGTATTGCTTGCATTTGATGATCTTCTTATGTCATAAGGTGATGAAGGTTCACTTTCTGCTTCAGAAACCTGCGAACAACTGAATAATAATCATATTAGAATTAATCACTGTTGAAATATAGAATTATTAAATGGGATATATCATCAAATGTGATGATATGATTGTGACACTCAAATGAAAACCATATAACATATGCAAGTATGTCATATGATCAACTTTAAGAGTCTACTATTTTTCCAGAATCCTATAAAGTAATTTACTTTACTTCGGAATTTGAAAATCAATATTAAATATATTTATACGCTAAGAATAATTTAGTAATACTTATGCACAAAACATACAAATTAACTACACTAACTAATTTTTTTAATATTTGTCAAAAAATATTAAATTTGTTATGAATTAGGATGCCTTAAAACAAAATATACTCAGTTTCTTTATGATCAAGAAACACACTAGGGTTAGGGGTTAAGGAAAAACAAGGAGAACAACAAGAATTAGTTATAACTGATATTCTTTACTTTCTCTATAAAACAGATTACAAGTACTCAAGAATAATAATTAACCCTCTCACCCTAATTAGGTTTTATCACACCACACTTAAGATGAGAGACCAGTATGTTATTTATAATAAATCCTAACTTACTAAACTAATGGATTTTTTAAAAATTATCCATTACAAGCTAACTTAAATAACTTTATCCTTAACACAAGGCCAATTTCGACAACTACATACTAGAACACAATTCGACTACAACATGTAGGTCTACAAGAACAACACGTGAGCGAACTTTCACGACATGCTAACTAGAGTTCGATCAATTATCTCGCAAATATCCACCTTGGACCTAACTCTATCATCAAGAAACAAATTAGCTTTCTTCATGAAGCTTTATTAACTACATATAGAAGAAAAACTTGTAATTGGGTGTTGCACCCCAAAATTTGCCTACCTTTTTCTTGGCTTGCCTTTTGTTTCATTTCATTTTGTTGCATTTTTGCATTGCATAGCATTTGTTCTTAATACAGAGGATCGAGGTTTTCCTGTGGCTCAGAATTCACTCTTAGTGCAAGCAATCAGAACGGCGAGTATCAGGCGACATTTATTTTTCCCAGCGGTCGGGCGACCGATTTTATTTTGTTTTGCAGGCTATTTTCAGCCAAGAAAGCAGCATTCAGGCTATCACAAGAAGTCTCATGGTTACAGCGTTCAAGAGCGCACTCCGAAAGCTTAACAAGGTTCGAAACAGCAAGAAACGGGCAAACAGACGGATTTCCCTCCAAAAGGCGCCAAATTCAAATTTTTGAAGGTGTTAATCGGTTAACTTATATGGTTAATCGATTAACCAATGAAAAATTAGCCCATATTCAAAATTTTAAAGGGGTTAATCGATTAACCTATATGGTTAACCGATTAACCTATGTGATTTTTGCCCTGTACGTGAATTTTCAAGTCCAACCACTTTTGGAGTCAATTTTGATCACTTGAATTTCCTTTTTACACTTGGGAAGGATCTAGAACCTCATTCGAAATTTGGTTGATTTCAATTTCCCACCAAATGCCCATTCCACATTCCATACCATATTTTCCAATCCAAATTCCAAACCTTGCATTGGATCCAAACCTAAGTGATATTTAAAGTAATTCACTCCAAACCTCACAATCTAATCTCTCATAATTCCAAAAATCAAATTCAGAATTGCTCTCAATTCTCTCTCAATTCTCTCAACTTCTCCATTTCTCAAACCCTCACTCAAAGCTCTTCATCATTTGAATTCATTGATTTTTCATTGAAATCAATGGATTCTTGAGCATAAACCTCCATTTATCGTCATCATTGGATCAATTTTCATAATCAATTTTCGTGTAAATTGAGATCTGATTTTGGAGCTTGAGTTGGAAGTGCTTATTCAGAGTAATTTGGCTTAAAAGTGTTTGATTTTCATTCCTCTTGCAATAATTATTGTGGATCTTGAAGTTTTATGGATAATCTTGTTTGGATCTGCTCAAATTCAGTTGATCAACACTCACCGAAGCAAATCTCCGCTTCGAAGGCTGGAATTCTCGATCTGATTTAATTTTTGAGCTTATCATGTTAATCTTCATATTCGATTGAATTTTGGTTGATTTCGATCCGTTTGAATTGCGATTGTGATGTGTAGACATGTTTGCATGTCTATTGGTTTTCTGTTTGCAGGTGTAATTTCGTGTTTATTTGATAAGCTGATTGTAATACCCCAAATTTTACCCTTATATTTAGTCAGTCATTTCGCATATCATCTCATCTGTGCATTTGCTAACCACTAACAAGTTATGGAGGTGTTTGTTTTGCAGATCTCCAGGGGTATTTTGGTCATTTTTCGCAAATTCTGCTAATTCCTTGAAGACGGGCTATTATTAAGTTCTGAGGCGTTTGATACACTATTTTTGAGGCATTTACCTATCACCAGGTCTGATTATATCAAGGTGCCAAGTTGATGTGGTCGGTATTAAAACTTGTCGAGCACAACTGGATTTAAGATCCATTCCATCGCTCATGGTTTATTTCCAAAGCGCTTCCGTTTCTGTTATTAAGGCACAGTCGTAATTGGGTGTTATTGGATTGTGGCTCTTGGCATTTGGTCAGTGGAATTTAATTACGAGTAGTGTTATTGTTGATGCTGAAACTGTTGTGATTACGGTGCACATCCGTGTTCGGTTATGAAATGGCTGGTTAGCATTTAAATTGGATTTTAATCAGATGATGAGACGAGTGCACGAGTAAGAATATCATTTGGGAGTGTTTATGTTTTATGACTATGTTAATGAATTTAAATATTTGTGGATTTATTCACAAATGTTTATAACTTTTTTAACTAAGAACAAAATATAAATACATTCAAGTTTTGGGAATTTTATTTCATAAAGATCTCATCATACAAGAAATGGAGATTGCTTCACATTTTAGAAATACTGTTACAAGGAATTACATTAATCCTAAAAATTCTAAATCCTAAGTCCTAAAATTGCTAAGTGTCTTCATGATGGCCCTTGAGCTTCTCCGCAGAATCTCCAATTCACCTGCACATCAAAACAAAACAAACAGTATAGAAAAAAGGTTAGGAGTTGTTTTTGACACTCTCAGAACAATGTCATCATCGAGTGCCGGGAGTGGCACAACCGAAGCTGCGTCCTACCCCCGTTACCGATCCGCGCCGTGGGCGTCAGATCAGGTAACACCTGTTCTTATCGGTACGGGACATCCGAGAGATAGAAGTAATAAAAGAAGCGGGACTGATTCGTTTTGCCGCGATTGGATTTCAAACTGACACGAGAATAAGGCAACATAGGCAAGTTTGGACTCAGACCCGGATGCCGGCAGGTCTGAGTCGCTTTGGTTCCGAAATTTCCAACACCTGAAAAGCCACAAACGCATCAGTATCAGATTCAGAATTTGGAACTCAAAACCTAAACAATTCAAAAGCAGCATCAGTTCTGAACCATATAAGTGAGGTCATGGAAACCAAGTCCAAACATAACACCATCAAAACCATGTATCAGAAGGCAAATTCATGCGCAAAAGGCCATAAGAAAACATCCTATAAATCTGTCGTAACAGAAAGCCCCAACAGGATCCAAAGAAAAGGGTAACAGCAGGTTCAAATAAAACAAGAAGAATGAAGTACCCAAACAAGCTGTATCAAGCTGCATCAAAATGTACCAAAGGTTGTCAGTTAGGGGCAGGCTTCAACCAATTCAGATGGCAAGTCACAAAAATGTGAAATAACTACACCAAGTTGTAGCACAAATCATATCGCAGACAAGGGCTCAGTCAGAGCATCATTGCCCCAACAAACAAGTCACCGAAACGTGAAGGATCAAACCATACTCACGAGTGAAACCGAACCAGTTCAGAATGCAAACAGCGCAAAATCATAGCACGAATTGTACCAGCAAGGACAAGCAAACATAAACATCTCAGTTCATGAAATAAACAAGTGCACAAACACATGGCTCAGTTAATCAACATCATAGCCCAAATCATCATCACCAATTCAATCAGAAGCAAAAATATAATCAAAAGCCAGGATTGTAGTATCCTGTTCCAAATGGTTCAGACAAACGTCATCATTACCGCGTACTCTTCTCTGCGGCAAAGACCAAGGCAAAGCGTCCATCCTGAAAGAAGAAGAAGAAAAGTTATAGAGATGAGAGAAGAAGAAGATGCATGGCGATCGCGAGAGAGATGAGAGAAGAAGAAGGTGTGAATGGCGCCGCAAGGGACATTAGGGTTCCCAGAACCCTAATTGGTTTCTAGTTAAACCACTAACCGGGTTGGGTCCGGGTGTGATGACCGACCCAACCCCTTTATGCTTTATGTTTTATTTTGTTTTTTAAAATTATGTTTTTTTAATTGTTTTTAAATTGTTTTATAACTTAAGAAAATTGTTTTAAAACCTCTTTTTTGTGTAAATATTATTTTTAAATAAAAATCTTTTTATAATAAAATTAAACAAAACCTCTTTTTTTAAAAATAAAAATTAAAACCTTTTTTTAAATATAAAACTAAAACTTTTGTAAATATAAAAATGAAAAACTCTTTTTTAAATAAAAATAAGAAAAACTTTTCTTAAAATATTAAAAATAAAACCTTTTAAAAGAGTAAAATATTTTAAATTAAATCTTTTTTTTTGCAAGCTAATATTAAAAATTGTAATAATCTCAAATTTGCATCTTTTTCTTTATTGTTTCGTAATTAATTTGACTGCCGCCTAACTCTGCCCACTAACGTCGTTCGTTCATTTTGCAGCTTATTACTTATTTCATCTCATTTTTCATTCCGAGTTCATTACTATATTGTAACTGCTCCTCATATGTAACCCCGCGAATCTAATAATCGCGCTTTAAATTTCTGCCCTTAAATTTCTGTTTGCATGGCTTTTAACTTCTGTTTTTATTCCCTGTTTACAATTCAATTATCTCACACCTTCATCAATATTTCTGTCACACTACACACATCCGAAGGTTAGGTCTAGCTTTTGATCGCCGTGTCAATAGTCCTCAACTTCAAACCCTTACACTTTACAAACCCTAATTTTCACAAATGCCTCGCCGCAGGCAAGATTACAATTTTACCCCTAGCATTAGGTCAAAGAGTCGCCGCGCTCATTTTAGGGTTTCCCGCCGTGGAATCCCTAACCTAATTTAACCCTAATTACAACTTAACATTTCAACGTAGAGATTTGGAGTTTCTACACTCCACGTAAGCGTGTCCTTAAGATGCGTTTATTCCCCTTGAGACCTTGACCACAGTCAAGAAGTTTCTAACCTCCCTATTGAGGGGAACTACGATTACTCTGATTCCACTCCCGTAAGGATACGTAGGCACAAGATGCGATGTCTTGCCGAGTAAACTTAGAATTAACCCCTTAGGTCTCCTTTCTCACTTTTAATCCTTTGTACATATACCTTAAGCAAATAAATAAAGCAAATAGTAAACATCTGAACAAAAGGTTCCTGTAGAGTACTACAGAAGTTTAGGGTGCTAATACCTTCCCTAAATTTAACCAACCCCCGAACCCTAGATCTTCCCCCGCATTGTGTTTACGATGCAAAATAGGTTTTCCCTCTTTTGACCTTTTCCTTCGGATAAATCAAAGAGCGGTTGTGAATTGAATTGCGATTCAAACTCATTAATGGTTTGTAATCCTATTTCCACCGCAACAGAAAATGGCGACTTCACTGGGGACCGTCTTAATTTTTGAGGGTTATCCTTAACTTGTTCATATTTATTACTATCTGTGTTACTATTCATTTACATGTATATATTTATGCTTTCGTGGTGGGACTGTTCCTTGTGCTGTGAGATAAGTCCTACGCCCGGACTAGTGACATTATTATAGTATGGGGATATATTCGATGAGGCTTATAGGGAGTGAATCCCGACCAAGCTGATTCGAGAATCACCGCTCAGTTGAGACCTTTTCGAAAATGGTTCGGTTGAACGAGTAATCGCGAAAACTTTTTCCATGGTCGATTGGAGTCTGTGATATTGAGGACCGTAGTACCTTAACACCACCTCGGCCTTATTTAGGACGTAGTGCGGGAGCTATGTGGGAGTAATCTTACAACGGCTGCTACGCGATACTACACTCAAAAGAGGTTCTCTTGAGAATATTATTAACCCCTGAGTCAGTCGGAAGGTTGATAATATCCGAAAGATGGGCTGATGACTTTGGGCACTTTGTAGAACCTTGTTCGGCAGGTACAACTAACCTATAGTACACTCCTTTTGGGATGGGTAGACCTTGACTCCGCTCACGTTCCTTTAACCTAGGACTTTGTGTGTTTTCATGCATTGCATCCATAAAGCATCTCATTGCATTTCATGGAGTTCAAATATCATTTATGGATATCGCGGGATACCATAAATAAGAAAATAAAATGAAAAAACAAGAAAAAGATTTCCTTGGTACCCCACGACATTCGTAAATGTTTGAATTCCATGAAATCTTCATTTGCATTTGCATCATAGCATCATGTACTTTCTTGCATTGCATGTGTCTTCCGTTTTCTCATGTTCGGTTCTCTCGCCTTCCAGTTTCGTCACCCTGAGTTCCCGGCACCAGTACAACACCAGAGCTCAAACTCGGAAAAGAATGGAGGATCAGGCAAAAGAGATTGATCGCCTTAGCAATGAACTTGAAGACCTTCGAGGGGGTATGGGGCGTATGATGGAATTGTTACATGCCATGAATGCTAAGATGGATACCCAGCCCACTGTTGTTTCCGAGATTACCGGCGTTACTGTGGACCCTCCACCAAGTGTGACCGTAGCAAGGGACCCACCTTATGGTCTTGCTCCCGGTTTTGTGCCTCCTCAAGCCACTGTTCCGATTAATCAGCCTGTTCAGCAAGCCGTGCCTTTATTTTCTGAAGTTCCTAGGGGGGCTCCTATCTTTGCACCACCTGTTGTACACACCCGTGCGCAACCGTACTTCAATGAGACCGTTTTTGATGATCTTGATGAGAATGTTGAAGGTTATGAGAAACGTGATAAGCTTCGTGAGGAAGTAAACACCATCGTCCAGAGATTGAAAAAAGTAGAGGGTGATCAAATTTTTGGGACTGCTGCAAGGGATGTTTGTTTGGTCTCGGGTTTGGTCATTCCCCCGAAATTCAAAACTCCAAACTTCGATCGTTATGAAGGTGCCACCTGTCCTAAGAGTCATCTGATCATGTATTATCGCAAAATGGCTGCCCATGTTGAGAATGATAAATTGATGATTCATTGCTTCCAAGATAGTTTGAAGGGTGCTTCTTCCAAGCGGTATTTAACTTTGGACCAGTCTCGCGTTAAGAGTTTCCAAGATTTATCTGACGCTTTCATCAAACACTACAAGTACAATATGGACCTGGCTTCTGACAGAAGACAGTTGTTGAGTATGTCACAAAAGAATTCAGAGTCATTCAAAGAGTATGCTCAAAGGTGGAGAGAGATTGCTTCGCAGGTAGAACCTCCTTTGACCGAGAAAGAGTTAGCTGATTGGTTTGTCGACACGGTTCGCCCAGAATTTTACGAAAGAATGGTGGGTAGTGTGACTTCAAATTTCTCTGACATCGTTGCTGTGGGTGTCAAGATTGAATTGGGTATGAAAAGTGGTAAAATGACAAATAATCATGGTGCTTCTAAGGATCAGCCGAGGAAACCTCCGTATAGCTCCCAGAAGAAGAAAGAGGGCGAGACTAATGTCGTATCCTCTGGTAGACTAAAAAACCAATTTTATCAATATCCGCAAGGTTATGCTCAACCTCAAGGGTACCCGATCCAATATGCTCAACAACCCTATGTGGCAGCTATTACACCTTCTTTCAATCAACAGATTCCTATGTATCAACCTATGCAACAACCTCCTGTTTATCCGCCTCCTATCAACTACCTACAGGCGCCCAACGCTCCTGCTCCTCAACAACCAAAGAGTCCGGCTCCTCGCCAGAATGTTCTGAACAGAAGAACGTATAAGCCTTGTCCGCCGATTCCAATGACTTTCACTGAGTTGTACCCCTCTTTGGTCAAGCAAGGTCTAATCACTACTCGGGCTTTGGGTCCGCCTCCTAATCCTCTACCCACCAATTACAACGCCGCCGCTCATTGTTTATTTCATGAGGGTGCGCCTGGTCATGATCTGGAGAGTTGTTATACTCTCAAAAATCTTGTCAGGGATTTATTGGAAAAGAAGATTTTGTCATTTGAAGATCCTCAACCGAATGTTAAGAAGAACCCTTTTCCTAACCATGAGAGTGTCAATGCCATTAGTGCCGATTCGGAGGAAGGTTATGTCCTTGACGTTGTACAGATTAAGACTCCTCTCAAGATGTTCCATTCGAAACTGTTTGAAGCTGGTCTGGTAGATACTTCCCACGTTGCATGCGTAAGTTGTGAAGCCAGTATTAAGGGTTGTGTGTTGGTTCAGAATGATGTTCAGAGGTTGATTAATGAGGGTGTTTTACAAGTGACAAGCCAACCCAAGAAGGATGAGGTCGCTGTGGTTGAGCCAGTTTTCCATCAGCCTGGATCAAAGGGAAAGGTACCAGTGTTTAATTTATCAGGGGCAGGTTCTGCCAATCTCGTGTTCGATGTGCCAAAGTCGTCTATCCCTGAGGTGAATCAGCATAAGCCAATAATTATTCGAAGACCAGGTCCATTTCCTTTCAGTGATCCTAAAGCTGTGCCTTGGAAATACGACGTGACGATGATTGACAAGGAGTCTGGGAAGGTTATTCCAAATGAAGAGGTTAAGGACACTGTGACCAATATCGCAGAGGCAAGCAGGATGACCCGCAGTGGCCGTGTGTATACTCCCCGTTCCAATGAGGTTCCACCTAAGGAAACCACTAGTATCCCGGTTCCTGCCAAAGACAAAGGTAAGGGAGCCGTTACGAATGATGAAGATGCTGAGTTTTTGAGGATCATTAAGAAAAGTGACTATAAAGTTATCGACCAACTTCATCAGACTCCTTCCAAGATTTCGATTTTATCCCTGTTGATGAGTTCACCCGCTCATAGGATGGCCTTGCAGAAAGTTTTGACTCAAGCACATGTGGATCAAGATATCAGCACCAGTCGGTTTGATAGTGTGATTGCCAATTTGACCGCATGTAACACCCTCAGTTTCAGCAATGAAGAGTTACCAAAGGAGGGTCCGAATCATAATCGTGCTTTACATATATCGGTGAAATGTCAGGAGGACAATTTAGCGAAAGTACTAGTAGACACCGGCTCTTCTCTGAATGTTCTACCCAAGAGGGTTCTTGATAAGTTGGTTTTCAAAGAGACTGTGTTGAAACCTACTGCTTTGGTCGTCAAGGCTTTCGATGGTTCTCGCCGGTCGGTAATGGGGGAGGTTGAGCTTCCTATCCTGATTGGTCCGCAAGTTTTTAATATCACGTTTCAAGTCATGGACATTAATCCCAATTACAGCTGCTTACTTGGAAGGCCGTGGATTCATGCCGCTGGGGCAGTAACCTCAACGTTACATCAAAAGATGAAGTTCGTAATCGATGGAAAGTTGGTTATTATACACGGTGAGGAGGATCTGATGGTCAGTAACCTGTCTTCTTTCCGTTACATCGAGGCCGATGAGAATGCTTTAGAAATCTCCTTTCAAGCACTTGAGATCGCCAATGCCGTTTTGCTAGAAGTCGAAGAGACAGTGGGTCAGGGTATTCCATCTTTTGCATCTCTGAAGAGTACCAAATCAACAATTGACAGGGGCATTCCTGAAGGTTGGGGAGAGGTAATTGATGTCAAGACCAAGACTGATCGCTCTGGGTTGGGTTACAAACCAACTCAGAATGGAGCTGCCACAACTGTCGAAGGACGTCCGAAGGTTATCCGAGAGGTATTTGTCAGCGGAGGTTTCCAAGTCAATGCCATCAGTGACTGTGAGGAAAATGAAGGTCTGAGCAACCTGGTGTTTAAGGGTGATGCAGTTTTGAACAACTGGGAGGCCGTAGAGATCCCTGTTATTTTTCCCTTGTCAAAGTAATTCTTTTTTAAAAAAGTTTCATTTACATTTTCAAATAAAAATCCGTAGCTCTGCCCAAGGCTATAGGGTCGCTTTTATTGGGCCACCTTTCATTTCTAAAAGGATATTAATAAAGGCATTTTGTTCAATTCCACTTTGGTTCATTTGCGTTTTTCGTTTTCACCTTTAAAAATGAAGTTGGAAACCTTTTCTTTTTTCCAAAAAAAAATAAAACAAAAAAAACAGCATTTCATTCCTTATCTTGCATATCTTCGAGCATTTTAATTAAGTAAGCCTTCCATCATGCAGAGACATCGTAAACCTTGTTGGATCCAATGACTTTACTGACACTCCTGACTGGGATGCACCCATCAATCAAGCTGAGGACGAGGGCGAAGAAGATTTTGAAGTACCCACGGAACTGACAAGATTGATTGAGTACGAGTACACAGAGCTTCAACCGTATAAAGAGCAGGTGGACTTAATTAATCTCGGTATAGATGAGAACAAGAAAGAGGTCAAGATTGGTGCAATGCTTGGGACAGAGGTTAAGCCGAGGTTGATTGAGTTGTTAAAAGAGTATATTGATGTGTTTGCGTGGTCGTATCAAGATATGTCGGGCCTAGACACAGATATTGTTGTTCACAAGTTGCCACTTAAGCCAGATTGTCCGCCTATCAAACAAAAGCTTCGAAGAACGAGACCCGACATGGCTTTGAAAATTCGAGATGAGGTTAAAAAACAGTTGGATGCAGGTTTCTTGACGGTCGCAAAATATCCAGATTGGGTTGCCAACATTGTGCCAGTGCCCAAGAAGGACGGTAAAGTTAGGATGTGTGTGGATTACAGGGACCTGAACAAAGCAAGTCCGAAAGACGACTTCCCTCTGCCACATATTGATACACTTGTAGACAATACAGCCAGTTTTGCGTTGTTTTCATTTATGGATGGTTTCTCTGGCTATAATCAGATCAAGATGGATCCCGACGATCGAGAGAAGACTACTTTCATTACTCCTTGGGGGACCTTCTGCTACAAAGTCATGCCCTTCGGTTTAAAGAACGCGGGGGCAACTTACCAACGCGCTATGACCACTCTTTTTCATGATATGATGCACAAGGAGATCGAGGTATATGTGGACGATATGATAGCCAAGTCTCAGAGTGAAAAGGAGCATCTAGACCACTTGGTGAAGCTGTTTGAACGACTCAGGAAATATCAGTTGAAATTGAATCCTGCTAAATGTACCTTCGGTGTCAGATCTGGAAAATTGCTTGGTTTCATTGTTAGCCAGCGAGGGATTGAGGTGGATCCTGACAAAGTCCGAGCCATTCAAGATATGCCAGCTCCGCAAACCGAGACGCAAGTTAGAGGTTTTCTTGGGCGTTTGAATTATATTTCCAGGTTTATCTCTAACATGACTGCTACATGTGAGCCGATATTCAAGTTACTTTACAAGGGGCAGACGGTTGAGTGGAACCCTGATTGTCAGAAAGCGTTTGAGAAGATTAAGGGTTACTTGCAAGACCCCCCTATTTTGATTCCTCCCGTACCTGGAAGACCGTTGTTTATGTACCTTACCGTTCTTGAGAAGTCTATGGGTTGTGTGCTTGGACAACATGATGAGACTGGAAGAAAGGAGCATGCGATTTATTACCTGAGCAAAAAGTTTACCGATTGCGAAAACAGATACTCACCATTGGAGAAAACTTGTTGTGCATTGGCATGGGCCGCTAGGCGCCTTCGGCAATATATGGTCTGTCATACCACATTGTTGATTTCTAAAATGGATTCGATCAAGTATATTTTTGAAAAACCTGCTCAAACCAGGAGGCTAGCCCGTTGGCACATGTTGTTATCCGAATATGACATCCAGTATGTACCCCAGAAGGCGATTAAGGGTAGTATTTTATCTGATTATCTTGCAGACCAGCCAGTTGAAGATTATGAACCTCTTAAGTTTGATTTTCCTGATGAGGATATTTTGTTGATTAAAAGAGATTGTGAAGAGCCAGATCCGAGCGAAGGTCCAGAACCAGGTCTTTGGTGGAGGATGATGTTTGATGGTTCCTCGAATTTCAATGGGCATGGTATAGGCGCCGTTTTGATGAACCCAAAGGGTGGATTCACTCCATTTACAGCAAGGTTGGACTTTGAGTGTACTAATAACGTCGCAGAATATGAAGCATGTATTCTTGGCCTCGAAGCAGCGATTCACCTCCGAATCAAACTTCTTAAAGTAAGTGGTGACTCAGCCTTGGTTATTTACCAGGTACAAGGCAAATGGGAAAAGAAAAATGAGAAGTTAATCCCTTATAAGGACTATATTATTGAGCTGATCAAGTATTTCGACGAGATAGAGTTCGAGCATGTTCCTAGATCCGAGAATCACGTTGCTGATGCTTTAGCCATGTTAGCATCCATGTGGAAAGTTAAATTCGTTAATGAAGCACCTCTTATCCATATTGAGCGCAAAGTTGAGCCCGCTTATTGTCAGATGGTCGAAGAAGTTGAGGTGGATGAAAAGCCTTGGTTTCATGATATCAAGAACTATCTCGTCAAGCAAGAGTATCCCGATGGTGCTACTGGTCTGGACAAGAAAACATTGAGAAGACTGGCGTCCAAATTCTTTATCAGTAATGGTGTGTTATACAAGAGAAATCACGATATGGTTCTTCTCAGATGTGTTGATAAACGGGAAGCGGACACGTTACTGCAGGAAATTCATGAGGGGACCTTCGGAACTCATGCCAATGGTTATGCTATGTCCAAGAAGATGTTAAGGGCTGGGTATTATTGGCTAACCATGGAAGCTGACTGCATCCAATATGCTAGAAAGTGCCATAAGTGCCAAATTTACGCTGATAAGATGCATGTACCTCCATCACCGTTGAATGTTTTGTCTTCACCATGGCCGTTCTCTATGTGGGGCATTGACATGATTGGGGCAATCGAGCCGAAGGCTTCTAATGGTCATCGTTTTATCCTTGTTGCTATTGATTATTTCACTAAGTGGGTAGAGGCTGCCTCCTATACCAACGTGACCAAGCAAGTGGTTGCCCGATTCATCAGGAAAGAAATCATCTGCCGTTATGGAATCCCAAGCCGGATAATAACTGACAATGGCACCAATCTGAATAACAAGACTATGAAAGAGCTGTGTGACAGTTTCAAGATCACTCATCACAATTCTTCTCCGTACCGTCCTAAGATGAATGGGGCCGTTGAAGCTGCGAATAAGAATATCAAGAAAATCCTGCAAAAGATGGTTGTGACTTACAAAGATTGGCATGAGATGTTACCGTTTGCTTTGCATGGATACAGAACCTCAGTGAGAACTTCGACAGGGGCAACACCTTTCTCATTGGTGTATGGAATGGACGCCGTGCTCCCCATCGAAGTAGAGATACCTTCTTTAAGAGTGTTGATGGAAGCTGAACTTGAGGAAGCAGAGTGGGTTCAAGACAGACTGGATCAGTTGAATCTCATTGACGAGAAGCGCTTGACAGCCATGTGCCATGGGCAATTATATCAGAAACGGATGAAAAGAGCGTTTGATAAGAAGATTTGTATCCGTGAGTTCCGTCAAGGAGAGCTCGTACTCAAAAAGATCTTGCCGGTGCATAAAGATATGCGTGGAAAGTGGATGCCCAATTATGAAGGCCCATTTGTTTTAAAGACCGTTTTCTCCGGAGGGTCTTTGATACTTACAACGATGGACGGTGAAGAACTAGCACATCCCGTGAATTCTGATGCAGTCCGAAAATATTATGCCTAAAAACCCGTTAAGTCGAAAACCTGCAAAAGGCGACTTAGGCAAAAGTAAGGGTTGAAAAAAAAGAAATAATAATAAAAAGCTCGCTAAGTTGAAAACCCGAAAGGGCGGCTTAGGCAAAAAGGAGCGTCCCGGTGGATTGAAAACCCGAGAGGGCGGTCCAGGAAAAAGTTAGGGACAAAGGCATTTCATTGCATCGGAGGACACTGATCATCGCGAACACACTTTCCGCATGAGAGCCATGTTTCGTTTCTTTCATCCTTGCCCAAAGCAAGATTCTGGATTAGTCTTAGTTATTAGTGTCAGTAGGTGTCATTGGATTCAATGTAACCTTTTCCCATGTTGCCAATTTCAAAACATAATCATCTGTGGAGCTATGCCTTCAGCGAGCTGCCACCCTTTAATAAAAGATACCATTTTGTTACTTACATTCCTTGGTGCATTGCTCTTTGTTTTCTATTGTTATGCAAAATGTGTTTATTCTTAAAATTTGAAAATGAAAGGTGCATTGTAGATTTTTCAAAAAATTGTTCTTCAAAAAAAACGAAATTGAAATATAAGAAATTACTTTGACTAGTGGAAATTTCGGAAGGATCTCTTCACTCCCCGAAAATATCATTATTGCAGAAACACTTTCAAATCATTGCTCTAACACAGTCCCCAGCGAGACTATAAGCTGACAACCTTTGCTTGGGTAACTCGAAAGTGTCCTTCAGGTTTTCCTCTCCCCATGAGAAGACGTGATACTGTACACCCAAGCAGATTACCTTCTCCCCAGAGAATTCAGAACTTTAAAACCAGATTTGGTTCTACCATTGATCTTTCTTACCCATGATTGACGTATTGGTTGCAGAGAACGCAGGGTATTTCCGTCGAGATGTTTATTTCATCTCTCGTCCCGTCTCTAGTCTGTTTCGTCAGCATACGCAAGGGCATAAGCATCACATGCCTATTTCATTACATATTCATTACATATTCATTACATATTCATTACATATTCATTACATACTCATTACATACTCATTTCATAACATCTTGCATACATAAACATTAACATACATTCACATTAACATATGCATTAACATATGCATTAGCATTCACAGGTTCATTGTGTTTCACCATCATTTGGTTGTTACCGCCGAGTAACTGGGTTCGTCCATTCTCTCCAAATAGATTGTCAGCCCTAAGCATAAAATACTTACTTGTTTCCAGTTTCCCCACAGAGCTCGATCCTCGTGGATGACGGTTACTTCAGCTATCTTTCCTCGCCAGGATAAGATATCTACCCTTCGAGTTCATTCCCTCGATGGAGTCTTGATTACCAGTTTTCTTTCTAGCTCGATCCTAGATTGAATTTCAGTCTTGTCGGTCGTCGAGCCCAACCGGACGTGCATTTATTTTGCACCATCTAAAAGATTTTCACCATACCATGGCAGATATGCGACTATCTCACCGAGAAATTTATCACTGTACCCGGACGTGCATTTATTTTGCACTATCTTTCAAGAAAATCAACTACAATCATTTACAGATACGCGCCAGTTCACGCCTGGAAAATCCATCAGTACAACACTTTACAATCCTACATTGTTACAACATCGGTACAACACTTTACATCTTACAGCATCGATATACAACATTTCTCACCTAAGAAGCCGATCCTATCTTCGTTATGACTCGCAGCAAATGGCCATCTCCGTGGAGCAGTTGGGCTTCCATTTACCTGTCGTCTGGAAGTATGGGGGGTTTTGAACCAAATCGTATTCAAGAGAGCACGATCTTGAAATACGGGGAGGTTTGAACGGAATCATATTCAGGGGAGCACGATTCTGAAGTATGAAGAAGTTCATTTATCCTTTAGTAAAAGAAGAAACCGAATCATATTCAGGAGAGCACGATTCTGAAGTATGAGGAAGTTCAATTAGCCCTATTCATATTCAGGAGAGCACGATTCTGAAGTATGAAGAAATTTCAAGAGCCGAATCATATTCAGGAGAGCACGATTCTGAAGTATGAGGAAGTTCAATTAGCCCTATTCATATTCAGGAGAGCACGATTCTGAAGTATGAAGAAATTTCAAGAGCCGAATCATATTCAGGAGAGCACGATTCTGAAGTATGAGGAAGTTCAATTAGCCCTTTTCATATTCAGGAGAGCACGATTCTGAAGTAAGAAAATTTCATTTACCCGAAAAAGCCGAATCATATTCAGGAGAGCACGATTCTGAAGTATGAGGAAGTTCAGTTAGCCCTTTTCATGTTCAGGAGAGCACGATCTTGAAGCATGAAGAAGTTTATTTATCCTTCAATAAAGAAGAATCAGAATCGTATCCCAGGCGCCGACCTTAAATGCGAGAAGATTTATTTATCAGATAAGCAGCAACCTCTTTATTTGAGTGCTTATCCATTTTGGCACATAAGTCCCTTCCAACAATAAGTGACAGTTCTCCCGCGAGAAGCTTATCAGGGCATTTCCCATCAAAGTCCATTTATTTTGGCATACAGCCGGTCTTTACCCTGTATATTGGGTACAGAGTTCCGAAAAGTCCGTTTGATCCTGTTACGAGAGATAGTTTACAGAAGCCTGGATGTTATTCTTTGCTCAATGCTCCAGCATTCTGTAATCGATCTTGCAGTCGTACATGATCCAGTTTTACTTTTAGATTCCCCAGTGGAGGCCGTCTCACAGGTACCATCTCCGTTTGAGAATCTCGTTCCTTTTCTAAAAAAGACAATTGGTCATGTTCGCACCAGTTGACCATCATTTTTAGATTCCCCCAGTGTTGTACTGTGTCTCAGCGCGTCGTTTTCCCCAGTGTGTTCTTCTCGTAGCGTCTGTCCCTGTGTCGTAGTATTCGTCATCATTTTCGCATTCATCATTCCAGCATACGCATCATATCATATTCATGGCATCATCTGCATTAAGCTGTCCTCGCTTTGTCCAATAGCATTGCATATCGTCGCATATAAGGGCAAAATTTTCGGTTATCTATATTTAAATCTCCCCACCACGATTCCTCGAGTCTCTGTCACTCAAATCGTCCGGTGTAGCTATTTAAATAGGGGCAACTGTAATACCCCAAATTTTACCCTTATATTTAGTCAGTCATTTCGCATATCATCTCATCTGTGCATTTGCTAACCACTAACAAGTTATGGAGGTGTTTGTTTTGCAGATTCGGTTCCAGGGGTATTTTGGTCATTTTTCGCAAATTCTGCTAATTCCTTGAAGACGGGCTATTATTAAGTTCTGAGGCGTTTGATACACTATTTTTGAGGCATTTACCTATCACCAGGTCTGATTATATCAAGGTGCCAAGTTGATGTGGTCGGTATTAAAACTTGTCGAGCACAACTGGATTTAAGATCCATTCCATCGCTCATGGTTTATTTCCAAAGCGCTTCCGTTTCTGTTATTAAGGCACAGTCGTAATTGGGTGTTATTGGATTGTGGCTCTTGGCATTTGGTCAGTGGAATTTAATTACGAGTAGTGTTATTGTTGATGCTGAAACTGTTGTGATTACGGTGCACATCCGTGTTCGGTTATGAAATGGCTGGTTAGCATTTAAATTGGATTTTAATCAGATGATGAGACGAGTGCACGAGTAAGAATATCATTTGGGAGTGTTTATGTTTTATGACTATGTTAATGAATTTAAATATTTGTGGATTTATTCACAAATGTTTATAACTTTTTTAACTAAGAACAAAATATAAATACATTCAAGTTTTGGGAATTTTATTTCATAAAGATCTCATCATACAAGAAATGGAGATTGCTTCACATTTTAGAAATACTGTTACAAGGAATTACATTAATCCTAAAAATTCTAAATCCTAAGTCCTAAAATTGCTAAGTGTCTTCATGATGGCCCTTGAGCTTCTCCGCAGAATCTCCAATTCACCTGCACATCAAAACAAAACAAACAGTATAGAAAAAAGGTTAGGAGTTGTTTTTGACACTCTAAGAACAATGTCATCATCGAGTGCCGGGAGTGGCACAACCGAAGCTGCGTCCTACCCCCGTTACCGATCCGCGCCGTGGGCGTCAGATCAGGTAACACCTGTTCTTATCGGTACGGGACATCCGAGAGATAGAAGTAATAAAAGAAGCGGGACTGATTCGTTTTGCCGCGATTGGATTTCAAACTGACACGAGAATAAGGCAACATAGGCAAGTTTGGACTCAGACCCGGATGCCGGCAGGTCTGAGTCGCTTTGGTTCCGAAATTTCCAACACCTGAAAAGCCACAAACGCATCAGTATCAGATTCAGAATTTGGAACTCAAAACCTAAACAATTCAAAAGCAGCATCAGTTCTGAACCATATAAGTGAGGTCATGGAAACCAAGTCCAAACATAACACCATCAAAACCATGTATCAGAAGGCAAATTCATGCGCAAAAGGCCATAAGAAAACATCCTATAAATCTGTCGTAACAGAAAGCCCCAACAGGATCCAAAGAAAAGGGTAACAGCAGGTTCAAATAAAACAAGAAGAATGAAGTACCCAAACAAGCTGTATCAAGCTGCATCAAAATGTACCAAAGGTTGTCAGTTAGGGGCAGGCTTCAACCAATTCAGATGGCAAGTCACAAAAATGTGAAATAACTACACCAAGTTGTAGCACAAATCATATCGCAGACAAGGGCTCAGTCAGAGCATCATTGCCCCAACAAACAAGTCACCGAAACGTGAAGGATCAAACCATACTCACGAGTGAAACCGAACCAGTTTAGAATGCAAACAGCGCAAAATCATAGCACGACTTGTACCAGCAAGGACAAGCAAACATAAACATCTCAGTTCATGAAATAAACAAGTGCACAAACACATGGCTCAGTTAATCAACATCATAGCCCAAATCATCATCACCAATTCAATCAGAAGCAAAAATATAATCAAAAGCCAGGATTGTAGTATCCTGTTCCAAATGGTTCAGACAAACGTCATCATTACCGCGTACTCTTCTCTGCGGCAAAGACCAAGGCAAAGCGTCCATCCTGAAAGAAGAAGAAGAAAAGTTATAGAGATGAGAGAAGAAGAAGATGCATGGCGATCGCGAGAGAGATGAGAGAAGAAGAAGACGTGAATGGCGCCGCAAGGGACATTAGGGTTCCCAGAACCCTAATTGTTTTCTAGTTAAACCACTAACCGGGTTGGGTCCGGGTGTGATGACCGGCCCAACCCCTTTATGCTTTATGTTTTATTTTGTTTTTTAAAATTATGTTTTTTTAATTGTTTTTAAATTGTTTTATAACTTAAGAAAATTGTTTTAAAACCTCTTTTTTGTGTAAATATTATTTTTAAATAAAAATCTTTTTATAATAAAATTAAACAAAACCTCTTTTTTTAAAAATAAAAATTAAAACCTTTTTTTAAATATAAAACTAAAACTTTTGTAAATATAAAAATGAAAAACTCTTTTTTAAATAAAAATAAGAAAAACTTTTCTTAAAATATTAAAAATAAAACCTTTTAAAAGAGTAAAATATTTTAAATTAAATCTTTTTTTTTGCAAGCTAATATTAAAAATTGTAATAATCTCAAATTTGCATCTTTTTCTTTATTGTTTCGTAATTAATTTGACTGCCGCCTAACTCTGCCCACTAACGTCGTTCGTTCATTTTGCAGCTTATTACTTATTTCATCTTATTTTTCATTCCGAGTTCATTACTATATTGTAACTGCTCCTCATATGTAACCCCGCGAATCTAATAATCGCGCTTTAAATTTCTGCCCTTAAATTTCTGTTTGCATGGCTTTTAACTTCTGTTTTTATTCCCTGTTTACAATTCAATTATCTCACACCTTCATCAATATTTCTGTCACACTACACACATCCGAAGGTTAGGTCTAGCTTTTGATCGCCGTGTCAATAGTCCTCAACTTCAAACCCTTACACTTTACAAACCCTAATTTTCACAAATGCCTCGCCGCAGGCAAGATTACAATTTTACCCCTAGCATTAGGTCAAAGAGCCGCCGCGCTCATTTTAGGGTTTCCCGCCGTGGAATCCCTAACCTAATTTAACCCTAATTACAACTTAACATTTCAACGTAGAGATTTGGAGTTTCTACACTCCACGTAAGCGTGTCCTTAAGATGCGTTTATTCCCCTTGAGACCTTGACCACAGTCAAGAAGTTTCTAACCTCCCTATTGAGGGGAACTACGATTACTCTGATTCCACTCCCGTAAGGATACGTAGGCACAAGATGCGATGTCTTGCCGAGTAAACTTAGAATTAACCCCTTAGGTCTCCTTTCTCACTTTTAATCCTTTGTACATATACCTTAAGCAAATAAATAAAGCAAATAGTAAACATCTGAACAAAAGGTTCCTGTAGAGTACTACAGAAGTTTAGGGTGCTAATACCTTCCCTAAATTTAACCAACCCCCGAACCCTAGATCTTCCCCCGCATTGTGTTTACGATGCAAAATAGGTTTTCCCTCTTTTGACCTTTTCCTTCGGATAAATCAAAGAGCGGTTGTGAATTGAATTGCGATTCAAACTCATTAATGGTTTGTAATCCTATTTCCACCGCAACACTGATCTTTTGGATCATTTGATTAATTAATTTTGTGCTAAAAGTGCTTTTCTGCTGCTGTTTTTGGCCTCTGTTACATTGTTAATCGGTTAACGCATATGGTTAACCGATTAACCATTTCAAACTTTCCAATTTTTCAAACGTTAATAGTGTTAATCGGTTAACGCATATGGTTAATCGATTAACCTGTTCAAAATTCCAGATTTCCCAAACTTTTTAAGGTGTTAACCGATTAACCCCAGGGGTTAACCGATTAACACTGTAACAGTGGGCCTGTTTTGCTGTTTTTCAAGGTGTTTTTGCATACCATTCCACTTCGAATCATCATAGATCAGTGTGATGCATTAGGAGCGTGATGTTTGGTATATATGTCGTTGTTCTTGATTGTTTGATCATGATTTTGTCGACTCATTTTCTTTGTCTTCCACTTGAATGCTTATTTCCGATATGCGTCGTTCAAAGTGATGTTTTGTTTTGTTGTTTGAGTGTTTGAGTCAAATGGTCGAGATGCGCTTGTGGCAGTTGCTGCCCCGCACTTCTTTTCCTCCCATTTGTCTCCGATGATCGATAGCCGATGGTTGTAGTGGTTTGTATTCTCCCGTTATGTCTCATCCACTCATTTTCTTTTTGCATTTGCATGTTCATGTTGCGTATCTTTGCATGTGCATTTCATCTTGTGTTTTGCATATTTGTTTACTCCAAAGGGGTTGAGATGTGCTTGTCGCGGCTGCTGCCCCAAACTTTGTTCCTCCCTCTTTTCTTGTTTTCTTCATGTTTGCATCTTACTTGTGTTTGCTTCTTACTTCTTTTGTTTTCCTTTGCCATGTTCCCCTTAGGACTTCCAATTCTTCTTGCTCAAGTTGGATTGTGATAGACATTAAGTTCAAACCATGCATGCTAACATTAGGTAGTTCCCTTTTGTATCCCAACTCTAAGTTCACTTTGCATGACAACTTTTAGGATTGAATTAGTCTCCCATTAGTGGTCCTTTCTTTTCTTCTCATCTTCAAACACTCATAAAACACCTAATAAAGAATGTCGAGTGTTGTACGCTACGAGTCTTAAGCTACTTGAGAAATGGTGAATGGGGGGCTTCCTCTCAATGACCTAGAGTGTTTATTGCACACTCTTTGGGTGATGTAATATGCATTCGCTCTTAGGTCATAGTCTCTAGTGCGACATGAGTTACAAATCAAACTCAAAACACTTCTTCTCTAAAAAACACAAAAACACTTCAAACCTTTTTCATCCTTCGGGATCTTAGTCAAGAAAATCTTTTCAGATAAAATAGTGTTGTTAAATTTTAGTTCTACCGCAAACAGTAATGCCTAAGTCTCCAATGGTCGAGCTGCATACACCAACTGCTAGAACTACTTGTTAACCCTACTCGGGCTTAAAAACTTTTGAACCAACCGGTGGTCTTTTTAGCCCGAACTACATTTGCTCTGATCTTTCATACCAGATGAAATTACGTAGGCACGAGACGCGATATCTTGGCGAGAAACCTTCCCCCTTTCATCCATAGTTAGCCGAACTACGTTGACTCTGACTTTCCAATTACACGAGGGAATACGTAGGCACGAAGCGGCGATGCTCTTCCGAGTCTCCTTTCTTTTTCTTTCGTCCCTTGACCTTTAGCTAGATAGATGATCACCCTTTTAGATAGACAACAATGTATGGATCCCGTCGAGTACGATGGACGTGAGGGGTGCTAATACCTTCCCCTTGCGTAACCGGCTCCCGAATCCAGACTTGGTTGCGATGACTTTGTCTTTCCCTTTTCCGTCAGGTTTTTTCGATCATTTCCTTTCCCTCTCTTTGGGATAAATAACGAAAGGTGACAACTCTTTTATTTTCCGCCAGGTGTTTTTTCGTAGTTGCGACAGCTGGCGACTCTGCTGGGGACCCTGGTTCCCTATGCGAGTCAATCCTAGCGCTTGTTTGTATATTTTTGGGTGTTGTATATATGTGCTTTATTTACTTTTCCCGCATTTATTTTTAGCATCATATATCATTATTGTTGTACTGTGGGGAGGGGATGTTCTATTAAGAGATAAGCCAGACCCAGGCTTGAGTATAGACATAGCTTTAGTAGTAGAGAGTAATGATGGATGTGCTTGCTTTGCTCGTACTAGTTCACCATGAAATTCACGCTCGGACGAGATTCTCTTTGATGATTTTCTTTCTGGCCCTTTGGTTTCGAAGGAATTTTGGATCTGAGGGTTGCCGACTCTGAGGACCGATCATTTGTGAGTCAGCTAAGTGAGGCCTCTTCAAGAGATTATGATGCTAAACCAGAAATGGTGAACGTATCATCATTTCTTGAAAGTCTGTGACGTTGACAAACGCATAGGATGCCGAACCTTATTAGTGGATAGGTTCATACTTGTGAGAGGGATTGGATTGCGCAAGAAACCTTGGCTTTCAGATTACCCGATTTGTTACAGTGTGAATTTGTGTTCCTGATATCAATGGGTCCTATTGTTAGTACTTTGTTCTTGCTAAAGCGGAGCACTGGTTATTCTCGACCAACAGCATAGCAGTCTTGATCCCTTGTTTGCATTTGCATTTGCATTTTCATCTGCATTTCATTAACATGTATTTATGTTGCAGGTGCATATTTCTCCTCTGATTCTAGTGATCTTGTTCCCTTATTGCTGATATGGAGCCCTTGAAGAGAATAGTGGCTTATAAGCTTCCAGCTCCTGATGTTAGTTCTTTGCTGAGTTTGATTTCTATGGCTGATGGGAATGTGATGGAAGACTTCAGACAGTCCTATGGGAGGTTACTGAGATGTGTCTGCAAGTCTTCGGTGTACAAGATGGATGGTCTTTATGCTCTTCTACAGTTCTACGATCCACATCTGATGTGTTTTGTTTTCCCTGACTATATTCTGGCACCTACCTTGGAGGAGTATTCTATGTTGTTAGGCTTGCCCATTCTTGATCAGATGTCATTTGTTCATACTGATGCTAAGCCTGATCTGGCTAAGCTAGCTGCTGTATTACACTTAGATGCTTCATAGCTAGAGGGGAATTTGACTAAGTGGAATGGAGTGTCTGACTTTTCTTTGGTTTTCTTGGTTGATAAGACTCGGCAGTTCTCTAAGGATGGTTGTTAGATTGTATTTGGCGATATTCTCGCTCTTTGTATCTACGACATTATACTGTTTCCTAATCTTCCTGATTTTGTGGATTTAGATGCATTCCATATTCTGGCTTCAGGAAACCCAGTGGCTACTCTTCTTGGAGATGTTTATCATTCTGTTCACTACAAGAATGAAAAACGAAGGGGAAAGAATGTAGCTTGTTGTGTTCCTTTGTTGTACAAATGGTTTGCTAGCCATATGCCCAAGGCAGGTCCGTTTGTTGCTACCGCTGGTACTTTAGAGTGGTTGGAGAGGTTGATGGGTCTATCTGCAAAGAACATTACTTGGTTTGACCGAGATCTTTTTGGTACAGAGGTTATTTATAGTTGTAGTGGATTTCCTAACGTCTCTTTGGTCGGAAGGAAAGGTTGCATAAACTATAACCCTTCTTTATTGGTAAGACTGTTTGGGTACGCGCTGAGGGATCCTCCTAGAGAAGAGGAGATACAGGAATCTCTGTATCTCACCGGTTTATTGGAGGGTGAGACTTTAGGCAGACTTGAGCATGCTTGGAACAACATTCACAGGAAGGGGAAAGCCTTATTGGGGAAGAGTAACAGTCAAGCATATGACCCTTACCTGACTTGGATTCATGATAGAGCTGCGAAGTTTTTGATGCCGTTTCCTTCAGTTGCACCTCTGTATCCTCTCATGATTGAGGAACCCACCCCCGTCGACATTCAGAAATACAATCAGTTATTGTTTGAGAAGGAAGAGTTGAGAAAAGCCAATGAGGAATTGGAGAAAGAAATCATTCAACTTCGAAGTGAGAAGATTGATGTTGTTCATTCCTTCAAGAAACAAACTGAGCTTGTAAACAAATTGGGTACGGATTTGACCAAGGAAACCAATTCTCGGGAGCGTTTGGGTTTGGATTTCAAGGCTGTCAATAGTGTTCTTGCTACTAAGAAGGAAGATTTGGATATATCTTACTTGAAGATTTCTAAGCTCGAGAACCAATGGAATGCCACGCTCACCAACAACAAAGAGCGTGAAGACAAGTTGAAGCTACAGATCAGCAAGTTGTAGACGCATCTCAATGCCAAAGACAGGGAGATTGCAGCAGAGGCATTACTCAGACAGGATAGAGAGTATAGGTTGAATGAAGCGATGGCAAACTTGAAGGGTTTCAGGTTGAGAGCTGATTCCAAGAGATGCAAGCTCGAGGCGTGTTTTGGGGAAGCAGCTTGGGAAGACTATGTTGAGAGTCTACAACATACTGTTAGCCACCAGGAGTTACTTATTCAGGGACTACTTGCTAGGCCAGATCATCCTGAGACGCTGAAGTTGCTAGAGGACTTCCGGTCTCGTCACCCTGCTTGACTGTCTTGTTTATCTCTGCTGTAGTTTGTTACATATTGCTTGTTGTACTGACCATCACCAGGCTTGTTGGTTGAGGTCTTTTCTTTTGTACTCAGTTGTAGCTTGTACATTGCCTGTTGGCCTGTGATTATATACAAGGAGGTTCTGTTATATGCTTGTGTGTAGGGTTCTCCATTGTTGTGTTTTTCCCGGAAACTAGAATCGAGGGGGAAATTTCCCTGTTGCATACATACATGTTACATTTTGCATTTTTGCATTGAAGGTGCACCGGAATTGTTAATCTTATTTCCAGTGGTCCGTTAGTTGTTTCAGGATAGACACTCAGAAATCAACGCAGAGCTATGGAGAAGGTTCAAGCAGAGCTGAGGGAAATGTAGAGCCAGATGAGACAGGTTATGGGGGATATGCAAGCGTTACGTCTGGATTAGAAGATGCTTAGAGAGGAAAACCAGCAATTGAAGACTCAAGTGGGCTTGATTGCAGAAGTGTTGAGAGGTGTGCTAAGAAAGGATCAGGTGCCTGAGACTGCAGCAGAGGTGCTAATTCCACTTCTGCCAGTGAAACCTCTCCCCATGCATGATAGGTCTCAAATATCTTGTGCACGCCTGGAAGCTCCAGAATTTCCTCGTCAACAGCTATGTCCTGTCTCCCAGGGTAGTCCTAATGCTGAAAAATATGCACAGAGGCCGAGACAGTCCGCCAGAATCTTTGATCAGATACCCATGACCTATGCCCAATTGTTGCAACTACTGCTTCAGCTTCGTTTGGTTGAGCTTCGGACCCTGTCTCCGCTTACTGGGACCCCACCACCAGGCTACGATGAAAGTGCCCATTCTGATTTCCATGCTGGGGGTCCGGGGAATAACGTTGAGAATTGCAAAACTTTTAAGCACATAGTTCAGGATTTAATTGAGGCAAAGGCAGTTGAATTCGCGCCGGGCGGCGTTAGTGCACCAGGTGGTCTTAGGCCATTCACTGCAAAAGAGGTGGTTGTTCCTCCTATTCCTCCTGAAGATGCCTTGGACCAAGAGGATGCCTTGTAATTTATGACTTCTGAATCCCCGCGCCCACAGCTATTGCCGGTTCCTGGGCCAAGCCCGAGGATGAAAGTACCTGAACAAAGGGAGTTCCTGATAATTCCGACTCAGTCTCCAGATGTTTCAGCTATTCTTGGTCAATGATCTTTTGGATCTTCGCAGCATATATCAGTTTCTCGCCAGAGTCATCGGTCATATCGTCATCTATCGCGTCAGCACGCCAGACGAAGACCAAGGCAGCCAGAGAGGCATTTTACTCAATTATCGGTATCGTACAGTTAGTTGTTACAGGATTTAATCAAGGGTGGACTAATAATGCCGAATGAAATGAATTTCGATATTCCTCCATATCCGCCAGGTTTTGATGTCAATGCTTGCTGTGAGTACCTTGCTGGGGCACATGGGCATTCAACTGAGGACTGTAAGGTGCTTAGAAGCCAAGTTCAGACTCTGCTGGATTCCAACCGGTTCTCAATCACGCCTCAGGATATTCAGATCAACGATCTTCCTTCATCCAGCCAGGTGGGCATATCAGTTCATGATGTGGAAGAGTTCACCGAGAGTAGATGTTCAGAGGAGTATCAGACTGACTTCGACGAACAATTTTAAAGATGGATGACTCAGTAGCAAGTCAAGATTTGAAAGCCCAGTTCCCAGAAGCTGACAATCTTTGTTTTATCCTGTTATTTCTTTACATTTATAGTGTCTTTCCTATTTTCAATTGATATTGATAATGAAATGAATATGTATGTTTTGATTAAATCCATCCGTGTTCACTAACTACTGTTTTACAGATGTCAAACACTTGTTTAAGCAGAATCCGGGGAGGATGACGAAGTTTAAAGAGGTGCAAGCTTCCGATTGTATGTTTTTGAATAAAACCCGTTGATGATGTACAAGGATTGTTTTAAATTCCTAAACACCGAAGATATAAGGATGATAATCCCTTGTCAACCCCTTTGAGCCTAGTAGTAGGAGTTCCTTTCTGAAAACGAAAAACCCTCAATCTTAACCTGGGGCAGGGTAGGTGTCAGCTAATTTGACCAAACGTTCAAATTACAACAGGAGGGTTCCTGTTCGAGGATCAATCACACCTCTAGAGGTCGTGCCTAAAAAACCACAGTGGTTATCCATTGCCGACCAAAGAGTGAAACAGTCACAATTCTTTCAACAAGTCAGATAAGCCAGTGTCACATGATTTGTTCCGGAAAAAAAAAGAAAAGAGAAAAGAATCGAAAAAAGAAGCCCGCTAGGTCGAATCTTGAAAACAAGTGACTTAGGCAAAAATTAGGGCATCCCGCTGGATTTCAAATCAAAAGAAGCTCAAAAGAGTCAGTTCAGGAAAAAATAGGGAAATTTGAATCAAAATAAAAAAAAATTATGATGAAAAATAAGTCGTGTGATTCAGGCACCAAAGACGAAAAGCGAGTGACTGTCACTCCGAAAACTTGTGGATTCCCGAACCATCACTCCTGTCATTCAACCTTTGAAAGGTGAGCGCTAGTGTCGAATTAGCTGAATGTAGGATGGGAGAACATCACGGAGAATGGATGGGCTAAAATAAACTTTGGGCCTTTATCCTTTCTTTCTTAACATTGAACCTGACCACGTTACAATCTTCAAAAGCCCTAATTGAAGTAGGTTTGTTTCAAAAGCATACTTCGGTAAAGATCGCGTTGAAACTGACTCCTAAAGGGATTCTGCTTATCTTGTGGGTATTAATGTTGGCATTTTGATAAATGATTTCATCTACTATATGTCACAGATTTTTTTTGGTGAACAAACTTGGATTTCAAAACTTTCATATGTATTGCATTAATATATCTTTTATGCAGAACAATTTGTTTTACTTGCGAGTATGCACTTAACAGCAAGAAAGTTTCCACTGCGGAAAGTTCGATTAGGATAAAATGCAGAATGCCTGAATACTCTGTTGAGTCAGGGCTAGTTATATCAAATGATCATATCATGGGAGTCAGCCATCCAGAAGTCAGGTAATTTGGGGCAATCAGGTCGAGATTCGGTAAATCTCCCGTAGCCAGGGGTACCGCTCCACCAATCAGCCAGTCAGGGGCAAAGTCATTACAAGGCTGGGGTAGGCCATCCTTAGAGTGCAGAGGCTATGCTTGGCTAGCGGGCAATTGATATGAAGCACCTCTTCGAGGTTCAAAATGCTGAAGCGGTTCGTATCAAACCATTAGGGTGCAGAGATTTCAGGTTTCCTTTTGAGGAAGATGTTATGGAGATCCAACGGGCTAGGGAAAAATTGAAAATGAAGGAGTTGTTTCTATCCATATCTTCAGAGTTTATCAGAAATGGTCAACCAGGGACGAGTCCTTTCATGTTACAGGTTCCGGGGTAAGCCATCTCAAGTTTGTTTCATGTCAAGCTTTTCTTTTCAAGATGAATCTCAAGTTTGTTGGTAGTTCTCCTCTATTCCCGAGCGGAGTCGTTATTCTAACTTTTGGTTGGTAACTTCGTGTGATTCCAACTTTTGGTTGGTAGCTTTGTTCGATTCCAACTTTTGGTTGGTAGTCTTCTGTTCCTGGATTTGTTATTCCAACTCTTGGGTGTTGAGATTTTGGTGATGTCATTCCAACTTTTGGTTGGTATCATTTGCTTCAATTCCAACTTTTGGTTGGTAGTCTTTGGTTTCTCCTATGGAGTGTTATCCCAACTTTTGGTTGGTAACTTGTGGTTGTCTGGTGATTTCATCTTTTGGTTGATAGTGTGCATTCGATTTTGTTCGGTCTTCCTATGATCCCAAATTTTGGTTGGTAGTTTGTGGTTAGTACAGACTTTTGGTCAGTGTACTTCCCCAGCAGATTATTCTTGTGTTTAGTTCAGTTATCTTCAGAGATTTCTGCGGTCAGAAAATTTCCGGGTTTGTTGGTATTCAACCGTCTTTTACCTCGATTGTTTGAAGTCGTTCGCTTTTCACTCAGTCAAGTCCAAGTCGCTTGAATAGGGGCAGCAGTTGCACCCTAAAATTTGCCTACCCTTTTATTGGCTTGGCTTTTGTTTCATTTCATTCTGTTGCATTTTTATATTGCATAGCATTTGTTCTTAATACAGGGGATCAAGGTTTTCCTGTGGCTCAGAATTCACTCTCAGTGCAAGCAATCAGAACGACGAGTATCAGGCGACATTTATTTTGCCCAGCGGTCGGGCGACCGATTTTATTTTGTTTTGCAGGCTATATTCAGCCAAGAAAGCAGCATTCAGGCTATCACAAGCATTCTCATGGTTACAACGTTCAAGAGCGCACTCTGGAAGCTTAACAGGGTTCTAAACAGCAAGAAACAGGCAAACTGACGGATTTCCCTCCAAAAGGCGCCAAATTCAAATTTTTGAAGGTGTTAATCGGTTAACCTATATGGTTAATCGATTAACCAATGAAAAATTAGCCCATATTCAAAATTTTAAAGGGGTTAATCGATTAACCTATATGGTTAACCGATTAACCTATGTGATTTTTGCCCTGTACGTGAATTTTCAAGTCCAACCACTTTTGGAGTCAATTTTGATCACTTGCATTTCATTTTTACACTTGGGAAGGATCTAGAACCTCATTTGAAATTTGGTTAATTTCAATTTCCCACCAAATGCGCATTCCACATTCCTTACAACATTTTCCAATCCAAATTCCAAACCTTGCATTGGATCCAAACCTAAGTGATATTTAAAGTGATTCACACCAAACCTCACAATCTAATCTCTCATAATTCCAAAAATAAAATTCAGAATTGCTCTCAATTCTCTCAACTATTCCATTTCCTAAACCCTCACTCAAAGCTCTTCATCATTTGAATTCATTTATTTTCCATTGAAATCAATGGATTCTTTAGCATAAACCTCCATTTGTCATCATCATTGGATCAATTTTCATAATCAATTTTCGTGCAAATTGAGATCTTAATTTGGAGCTTGAGTTGGAAGTGCTTATTCGGAGTAATTTGGCTTAAAAGTGTTTGATCTTCATTCCTCTTGCAAGAATTATTTTGGATCTTGAAGTTTTTTGGATAATCTTGTTTGGATCTGCTCAAATTCAGTTGATCAACACACACTGAAGCAAATCTCCGCTTCAAAGGTTGGAATTCTCGATCCAATTTAATTTTTGAGCTTATCATGTTAATCTTCATATTCGATTGAATTTTGGTTGATTTTGATCCGTTTGAATTGCGATTGTGATGTGTAGACATGTTTGCATGTCTATTGGTTTTCTATTTGTAGGTGTAATTTCGTGCTTATTTGATAAGCTGATCTTTTTGATCATTTGATTAATTGATTTTGTGTTAAAAGTGCTTTTCTACTGCTGTTTTTGGCCTCTGTTACAGTGTTAATCAGTTAATGCATATGGTTAACCGATTAACCATTTCAAACTTTCCAATTTTTCAAACGTTAACAATGTTAATCGGCTAACACATATGGTTAACCGATTAACCTGTTCAAAATTCCAGATTTCCCAAACTTTTTAAGGTGTTAACCGATTAACCCCAGGGGTTAACCGATTAACACTGTAACAGTGGGCCTGTTTTGCTATTTTTTAAGGTGTTTTTGCATACCATTCCACTTCAAATCATCATAGATCAGTGTGATGCATTAGGAGTGTGATGTTTGGTATATATGTCGCTGTTCTTGATCGTTTGATCATGATTTTATCGACACGTTTTGTTTGTCTTCCACTTGAATACGTATTTCCGATATGCATCATTCAAAGTGATGTTTCTTTTTTTTAGTGTTTGAGTCAAGTCGTCGAGATGCGCTTGTGGCAACTGCTGCCCCGCACTTCTTTTCCTCCCATTTGTCTCCGATGATCGCTAGCCAAAGGTTGTAGAGGCTTGTCTTCTCCTGTTATGTCTCATCCGTTCATTTTCTTTTTGCAGTTGCATATTCTTAATGCTTATTGTAACACCCCCTTCTATACCCCCAAATAAATGCATATACAAATTTATCAGAGTGAAAATTTTAGAATAAGGTATAAAGGAAGAATGTCACAATTTCACCAATGAAACACTTTAACATTTGCTCCATAAAATATGTAACATTTTCATGGTTTAGAAATCACATTTTAATATTTAAATTAAAGTGGAAGATAAAATCATTTAATCATTTCCAAAATATTAATTCACATACAGATAAGATATCCAGATTGATACATCATGTCAGGTAATTACAAAACCACATCAGCTGATACATCGCAATGTATCACAAAAGAATAACTATACTAGTATAACTACCCGGTGTTACATATCAGAGTAGCCGACTCAAAAGAATGAAGATAACTTCACAAAAAAACTCCAGCATCCTAATCTGCAATGCCTCATAGAGCATTATAAAACAGCAGAAGGGTGAGAAATATTACCATAATAATCAATGCATAAGATTATATATATATACAGGTATCACATAATTACATTCTACATTTCTCACCACAAATTCAATTCATAGTCATGTTTATCATGTTGTAAATATAAACAAATATGAACATACCCAAACATATCCCTTCATACATATTCCCCAATCATCCAAAACCCATCATATTCACAAGCATACTTCATATATCCATGACATTTATGCTATTACCACATCATCAAACAATGCACATATATCCACGATATGTTCTCATGCATTTCTCACAATTATTAACGATGCACACATATCCACGATATGTTCCCATGCATCTCTCACAATTATTAACGATGCACACATATCCAAGATATGTTCCCATGCATCTCTCACAATTATTAACGATGCACACATATCCACGATATGTTCCCATGCATCTCTCACAATTATTAACGATGCACACATATCCACGATATGTTCCCATGCATCTCTCACAATTATTAACGATGCACACATATCCACGATATGTTCCCATGCATCTCTCACAATTATTAACGATGCACACATATCCACGATATGTTCCCATGCATCTCTCACAATTATTAACGATGCACACATATCCACAATATGTTCCCATGCATCTCTCACAATTATTAACGATGCACACATATCCATGATATGTTCCCATGCATCTCTCACAATTATTAACGATGCACACATATCCACGATATGTTCCCATGCATCTCTCACAATTATTAACGATGCACACATATCCACGATATGTTCCCATGCATCTCTCATACATTTGCATACAACAACATACACTCATAATTCATCGAATAATACACACATAATCATTACTATGTTCTCGTGTATTTTCTAATCGATGCAAACATTATGCATATCGCAATCTATGATTCACGCCCAAAGACTACCCACAGCACATACACATACAGTATATAACATTTCATTCCATTAAGGATCGAACCCGATCGAACCATAACACAACATAGAATGAAATCACAGAAAAACGAAATCCTGTCATATTCGCCACCACCTCGCTAGGCGGGCACCTGGCGAACGCTCGCTACCTGTTCGCCTAGAGAACAAGCTCGCGAACCCCAACAGAAGCTACTGGAAGGCTTCGCTACCTGTTCGCTGCAGCGAGCTTCCCAGCGAACCATTTCGCTATCTGTTCGCTACACTTTCGCTACCAGCGAACACATCAAAATCCATTCTGTCCAAGTCTGGGACCATTCGCTACTTGTTCGCTGAGCGAGCTCCTAGCGAGCATTCGCTACCTGCTCACCTAGCGAGTCGCTAGCGAATGTCTGTGTATTTTGTTTTTCACTTACTGTTATCCAACTCAACCAACTCCAAAAACCCCAAACTCACCAATCCAATTCCAATACTCTTAGTCTAACATTTCTAGACTATTCTACATCATCTATTTCAGTATCTAACCGATTAAATTGAGTTCTACCGATTAAATCCAACTTTTGCCCTAAATGGAAAATAGGGGAAAACATCCAACAATCCTACTCAAACATACACAATCACATACATTGATGAAATAATAATGTTTCTCACCCTTACCTTGATTGGATTGAAGCTTTGGGTTGATCTTGATCTCTTCCAAGTTTTTCCTCTTCTCTTTTCTCCTCTTCCTCTATTCTTTCTCCTTCTTTCTCTTATATTTCCTTTTCTTTCCACAATGTTTCTATATTTTCCTTTATTTTCCTTCCTTCCAGTTTCCTTCTCAATTCTCTATTAATTCCAATTAATAAAAATTAATTTCCACATTAATAAAAATCCCACTAAATCAATTAATTACTATAATTAATTATTTAATGAAATTCGGGCTGTTACTACCCTCTCCCACTTTAGGAATTTTCGTCCTCGAAAATGTTACCTGGTTCGAACAGTTCTGGATAAGACTCCCTCCTCTGGCTCTTAAGCTCCCAAGTAACATTTCCACCAGCCGGTCCTCCCCAAGCGACCTTCACTAAAGCAATCTCTTTACCTCGAAGCTGCTTCAATTTCCGATCCTCTATCCGCATAGGTGATGTCTCAACAGTCAGGTTATCTCTCACCTGCACATCATCTAATTGGACTACATGAGACAGATCCGCAATGTATTTCCTCAACTGAGATACATGGAATACGTCATGAAGATTAGCAAGCGACGGTGGTAAAGCCACACGATAGGCCACTTCTCCTATCCTCTGCAAAATCTGATAAGGACCAATGAAACGCGGCGACAACTTGCACGACTTTAATGCCCTACCAACACCTGTCATCGGAGTGACTCGAAGAAACACATGATCTCCCTCTTGAAATTCAAGTGCCTTCCTCCTCTTGTCATAATAACTCTTCTGACGACTCTGAGCAACTCTCATCTTCTCTTGGATCATCTTGGTCTTATCAGTAGTCTGTTGAACTAACTCGGGTCCAACAACAGAACTCTCTCTGGACTCAAACCAACACAATGGTGTCCTACACCGCCTACCATACAACGCCTCAAATGGTGCCATACCGATACTCGAATGAAAACTATTGTTGTAGGTAAACTCAATCAAAGACAAGTAGCTATCCCAAGCTCCTCCTTTTTCCAATACACAAGCTCTCAAAAGATCTTCAAGCGACTGAATCGTCCTCTCCGTCTGACCATCTTTCTGAGGATGATAAGCTGAACTCAAATGCAACTTAGTACCCAAAGCACTCTGCAAGCTCTCCCAAAATCTCGAAGTGAACCTCGGATCTCTATCCGAAACAATACTCGACGGAATACCATGCAAACACACAATCCTCTCCATATACAATTTAGCCAACTTCTCCAATGGGTAATCTACACGCATAGGGATAAAGTGAGCAGATTTAGTCAATCTATCCACAATAACCCAAATAGCCTCAAAATTACTCGTCGCCCTCGGCAAACCCGATACAAAATCCATGGAGATACTATCCCACTTCCACTCAGGAATAAACAACGGCTTCATCAAACCCGATGGCCTCTGATGCTCAATCTTTGACTTCTGGCAAGTCAAACAAGAATACACAAATTCCGCAATATCCTTCTTCATACTAGGCCACCAAAACACTTTCCTCAAATCCTGATACATCTTAGTAGCACCTGGATGAATACTCAATCCGCTACGATGTCCTTCCTCAAGGATACTCTTTTTAAGCTCAACAACATTCGGAACACAAACTCGATCCCGACATCTCATAATCCCATTCTCATCAATCCGAAAATCACCACCTTGGCCTTGGTTGATTAAAGTCAACCAATCAACTAAACTCAAATCCGATTTCTGTCCTTCTCGAATTTCATCCAAAATACCACTTGTAAGCTTTAACATACCCAACTTAAATCCAAAAGAAGTTCTCTCACATACTAAACTTAAATCCCGAAATTGCTCGACCAATTCCAACTCTTTCACCATCAACGCCGACATATGCAATGATTTCCGACTCAATGCATCCGCTACTACATTTGCTTTACCCAGATGGTAATTCAAACCAAAATCATAATCCCTTAAAAGTTCAAGCCATCTTCTTTGTCTTGCATTCAATTCCTTTTGATAAAAAAGATATTTCAAACTCTTGTGGTCACTAAACACTTCAAATCTTGCACCAAACAGATAATGCCTCCAAAGTTTCAACACGAACACAACGGCGGCCAACCCTAAGTCATGCGTCGGATAATTCTTCTCATGCACTTTGAGTTGCCTTGAAGCATAAGCCACAACTTGATTATTCTGCATCAACACACCTCCCAAGCCCATTAAAGAAGCATCACAATACACAACGAACGGTTCTTCCGGATTTGGCAGAATCAAAACAGGGGCTGTCGTCAACCTTCGCTTAAGTTCTTGGAAACTCGCTTCACACTTGGCATACCAAACAAAAGCTTGACCCTTCCTAGTCAATTGCGTCAACGGTAACGATAACTTAGCAAATCCTTATGAACTTACGGTAATAACCCGCTAAACCAAGAAAACTTCTAATCTCAAAAACTGATTTCAGAGTCTCCCATTGCGATACCGCTTCAACCTTCGACGGATCAACCGCAATACCATTACTCGAAATTACATGACCAAGGAAACTAACTTCCTTCAACCAAAACTCACACTTAGAAAGCTTTGCAAACAACTGCTTCTCTCTCAACACAGATAACACAATCTTCAGATGCTCGGCATGCTCATCTTCGCTCTTCGAATAAACCAAGATGTCGTCGATAAACACAACCAAAAACTTATCCAAATAAGGATGGAAAATCCTATTCATGTACTCCATAAATACACCTGGTGCATTAGTCACGCCAAATGGCATTACAGAATACTCATAGTGTCCATACCTCGTTCTAAAAGCAGTCTTCTGAATATCCTCCGCTTTCACGCGAATCTGATGATACCCAGATCTTAAATCAATCTTGCTGAACACACTTGCACCAACCAACTGATCCATCAGATCATCAATCCTCGGGAGTGGATACTTGTTCTTAATAGTCACCTTGTTCAACTGTCTGTAATCCACACAGAGCCTCATAGAACCCTCTTTCTTCTTAACCAACAACACCGGTGCACCCCACGGCGACACACTCGGACGAATAAACCTCTTTTCAAGTAAATCCTCAAGTTGACTCTTCAACTCTTTCAATTCTGATGTTGACATACGATAAGGAGCCATCGATATCGGACTAGTTCCACGAATCAAATCTATTGAAAACTCCACTTCTCGCTCTGGTGGTAAATCCTTTATCTCTTCAGGGAAAACTTCCAGAAAATCTCTAACAATTGGTAAAGCACCAATCTCTTCACTTCCACCAATTCTCAAAGTTGCCATAAGCATAAATACCTTAGCTCCATCTTGCACTGATTCTTTCACTTGTCTCGCTGTCATAAACAAATCTCTTGCAACGTCCGATTCCGGAAAAATAACCGTCTTGTCAAAACAGTTAATATATACCCGGTTGAATTCCAACCAATTCATCCCAAGGATGACATCGAGTTGGTCTAGGTGAAGACACACTAAATCAATCCCAAAATCTTTACCGAAGATACTCAACGGACAATTTAAACAAACATACGGTGTAGTTACCGAACCCATAGCAGGAGTATCAATAACCATACCGCCACCAATCACAGACAACTCAAGATTTAACCTTCTAACACAATCTAAAGAAATAAAAGAATGCGTAGCTCCGGTATCAATTATAGCGATCAAAGGTGTACCATTAATAAAACATGTACCTCTGATCAAGCGATCGTCACTAGCGGTCTCAGATCCAGATAGAGCGAACACTTTTCCGCTTCCTTGATTCTTCTTCGGCTTATCACATTTGGTACTAATGTGCCCTTGCTCGCCACAGTTGTAGCAAGTCACATTTGCACCGCTTCTGCATTCAAGGGCTTTGTGGCCTAGCTTGCCACACTTAAAACACGCCTTTTCAACACTCTTGCATTCCGAAGCATGGTGTCCCTCTTCACCGCACCTATAACACTTCATCGGAGTAGAAACTCCCCCACTTGGCTTCTTACCGAAACCAACCCTTTGTTTCCCCTTATCAGCAGGAGTCACGTAAGGTTTCCCTCGGAAGTGGCCCTTTCCTTTCTTATCACTTAGGCTCTTGTAGTGGCTAGATCGAGCCCTACTATCCTTATCGTAAATCCTACTCTTGTTTACCAACTCCGAAAATCACTGGATTTCCTGGTAACCAATATCTTGCCTAATCTCGGGTCTCAAACCGTTCACAAACTTGAGGCACTTAGACCTCTCGGCGTTAGCAGTATTGTAATGAGGACAAAATTTGATCAACTCTTCAAATCTTGCCGCATACTCCGCTACCGTCGAATTACCTTGCTTTAACTCAAGAAATTCAATCTCTTTCTTCCCGCGCACATCTTCTGGAAAATACTTCTCTAGAAATGTCTCTCTAAAAAGATCCCAGGTGATCACAATATCATCCTCTTCAAATCTTTGGCGAGTATTACCCCACCAGTCATCGGCTTCCTCTTCGAGCATGTGAGTCCCAAACTGCACCTTTTGTGCATCTGAGCAATTCATAACCCGAAAAATATTCTCGATAGCTTTCAACCAAATTTGTGCTTTGTCAGACTCGTGGGTTCCCTTGAACATCGGGGGATTATTCCTTTGGAACCTTCCCAAAGCACGGAATTCATCATCAGCATCATTCCCCACATTCACATTGGCCGGAGGATTCTCCCCAATCGCTCCCGCCAACCTTGTCAAAGCTTCTGCGATCGCTTCATCGTTCCTCCCTGCAACCATCTTACTAATTCCAACAACAGAACCACGTAAGAACAACCAATATTGATGATGCAACACACGCATATCAATAACACACAGGGAAAAACACTCTAACAACTTGGCCGGACGGACCGACCAGCTCTGATACCACTATTGTAACACCCCCTTCTATACCCCCAAATAAATGCATATATAAATTTATCAGAGTGAAAATTTTAGAATAAGGTATAAAGGAAGAATGTCACAATTTCACCAATGAAACACTTTAACATTTGCTCCATAAAATATGTAACATTTTCATGGTTTAGAAATCACATTTCAACATTTAAATTAAAGCGGAAGATAAAATCATTTAATCATTTCCAAAATATTAATTCACATACAGATAAGATATCCAGATTGATACATCATGTTAGGTAATTACAAAACCACATCAGCTGATACATCGCAATGTATCACAAAAGAATAACTATACTAGTCTAACTACCCGGTGTTACATATCAGAGCAGCCGACTCAAAAGAATGAAGATAACTTCACAAAAAAACTCCAGCATCCTAATCTGCAATGCCTCATAGAGCATTATAAAACAGCAGAAGGGTGAGAAATATTATCATAATAATCAATGCATAAGATTATATATATATATATATATATATATATATATATATATATATATATATATATATATATATATATATATATATATATATATATATATATATATATATATATATATATATATATATATATATATATATATATATATATATATATATATATATATATATATATATATATATATATATATATATATATATATATATATATATATATATATATATATATATATATATATATATATATATATATATATATATATATATATATATATATATATATATATATATATATATATATATATATATATATATATATATATATATATATATATATATATATATATATATATATATATATATATACACAAGTATCACATAATTACATTCTACATTTCTCACCACAAATTCAATTCATAGTCATGTTTATCATGTTGTAAATATAAACAAATATGAACATACCCAAACATATCCCTTCATACATATTCCCCAATCATCCAAAACCCATCATATTCACAAGCATACTTCATATATCAATGACATTTATGCTATTACCACATCATCAAACAATGCACATATATCCACGATATGTTCCCATGCATCTCTCACAATTATTAACGATGCACACATATCCACGATATGTTCCCATGCATCTCTCATACATTTGCATACAACAACATACACTCATAATTCATCGAATAATACACACATAATCATTACTATGTTCTCGTGTATTTTCTAATCGATGCAAACATTATGCATATCGCAATCTATGATTCACGCCCAAAGACTACCCACAGCACATACACATACAGTATATAACATTTCATTCCATTAAGGATCGAATCCGATCGAACCACAACACAACATAGAATGAAATCACAGAAAAACGAAATCCTGTCATGTTCGCCACCACCTCGCTAGGTGGGCACCTGGCGAACGCTCGCTACCTGTTCGCCTAGCGAACAAGCTCGCGAACCCCGACAGAAGCTACTGGAAGGCTTCGCTACCTGTTCGCTGCAGCGAGCTTCCCAGCGAACCATTTCGCTATCTGTTCGCTACACTTTCGCTACCAGCGAACACACCAAAATCCATTCTGTCCAAGTCTGGGACCATTCGCTACTTGTTCGCTGAGCGAGCTCCTAGCGAGCATTCGCTACCTGCTCGCCTAGCGAGTCACTAGCGAATGTCTGCGTATTTTGTTTTTCACTTACTGTTATCCAACTCAACCAACTCCAAAAACCCCAAACTCACCAATCCAATTCCAATACTCTTATTCTAACATTTCTAGACTATTCTACATCATCTATTTCAGTATCTAACCGATTAAATTGAGTTCTACCGATTAAATACAACTTTTGCCCTAAATGGAAAATAGGGGAAAACATCCAACAATCCTACTCAAACATACACAATCACATACATTGATCAAATAATAATGTTTCTCACCCTTACCTTGATTGGATTGAAGCTTTGGGTTGATCTTGATCTCTTCCAAGTTTTTCCTCTTCTCTTTTCTCCTCTTCCTCTATTCTTTCTCCTTCTTTCTCTTATATTTCCTTTTCTTTCCACAATGTTTCTATATTTTCCTTCCTTCCAATTTCCTTTTTCAATTCTCTATTAATTCCAATTAATAAAAATTAATTTCCACATTAATAAAAATCCCACTAAATCAATTAATTACTATAATTAATTATTTAATGAAATTCGGGCTGTTACACTTATCTTTGCATGTGCATTTCATCTTGTGTTTTACATTTTTTGTTTGATCCAAATGGGTTGAGATGTGCTTGTGGCGGCGGTTGCCCCCCACTTTGTTCCTCCCTCTTTGCTTGTTTTCTTCATGTTTGCATCTTACTTGTGTTTTCTTCTTCCTTCTTTTGTTTTCCTTTGCCATGTTCCCCTTAGGACTTCCAATTCTTCTTGCTCAAGTTGGATTCTGATAGACATTAAGTTCAAACCATGCATACTAACATTAGGTAGTTCCCTTTTGTATCCCAACTCTAAGTCCACTTTGCATGACAACTTTTAGGATTGAATTAGTCTCCCATTAGTGGTCCTTTCTTCTCTTCTCATCTTCAAACACTTAGAAAAGACCTAATAAAGAATGACGAGTGTTGTACGTTACGCGCCTTAAGCTAGTTGAGAAATGGTGATTGGGGGGCTTCCTCTCAATGACCTAGAGTGTTTAGTGCACACCCTTTGGGTGATGTACGACGCATTCGGTCTTAGGTCATAGTCTCTAGTGCGACATGAGTTACAAATCAAACTCAAAACACTTCTTCTCTAAAAAAACACAAAAACACTTCAAACCTTTTTCATCCTTCGGGATCTTAATCAAGAAAATCTTTTCAGATAAAAGAGTGTTGTTAACTTTTAGTTCTACCGCAAACGGTAACGCCTAAGTCTCCAATGGTCGAGCTGCATACACCAACTGCTAGAACTACTTGTTAACCCTACTCCGGCCTAAAAACTTTTGAACAATCCTATGGTCTTTTTATCCCGAACTACGTTTGCTCTGATCTTTCATACCAGATGAAAGTACGTAGGCACGAGACGTGATGTCTTGTCGAGCAACCTTCCCCCTTTCACCCGTAGTTAGCCGAACTACGTTGACTCTAACTTTCCCATTGCACGAGGGAATACGTAGGCACAGAGCGGTGATGCTCTGCCGAGTCTCCTTTCTTTTTATTTCGTCCCTTGACCTTTAGCTAGAAAGATGATCGCCCTTTTAGATAGATAACAATGCATGGATCCCGTCGAGTACGATGGATGTGAGGGGTGCTAATACCTTCCCCTTGCGTAACCGACTCCCGAATCCATACTTGGTTGCGGTGACTTTGTCATTCCCTTTTCCGTCAGGTTTTTCTGATCGTTTCCTTTCCCTCTCTTTGGGATAAATAACGAAAGGTGACGACTCTTCTGTTTTCCGCCGGGTGTTTTTTCGCAGTTGCAACACTGGGCAACATCTTGGTGATCATATAAGCAACACTATGATTTGTCGAAGATTTCAGCACTTGGAATTCTCCACGCCCAATTACTCCTCTGATGAAATGAAACCTCACATCAATGTGTTTGGTTCGCTCATGATAGGTTGAATTCTTCGACAGGTGTATTGCAATTTGACTATCACATTTAACAGTGACAACTCGACCTTAAAGTTTCAGGTCCTTTGCAAAACCTTCAAGCCATAATGCTTCCTTCAAAGGTTCAGTTAAGGCGATATATTCTACTTCAGTGGTTGATAAGGAAACAACCTTCTGAAGTGTTTCTTTCCAACTAATTTTTGTGTCAAACATAGTGAACACATATCCAGAAATAGATTTTCTGGAATCTATACAACCTGCATAATTTGAGTCAACATATCCTTTGATTGCTACTTGTTGCGGTGAAAATTGGATATCAAGCTATTAAATTAACTTGAATCTTAATTCTTTTACAACCGAACTTTATTTTATCCAAAGGAAAGGTCTAAAGAAAGAAAAACCTTTTTCGCGATGTAACGACAACGCTTTAAGAGATTCGGGGATCGGGGGTTGGTTATACCTAGGGAAGGTGTTAGCACCCTAAGCATCTGTAGTACTCTATAGGAACCTTTTGTTTGATTGTTTGCTAAGTTTGTGAATATGTACGATGGATTAGGGATAAGTAAAGACCTAGATGGTTTTCTAAGTTTGCTCGCAAAGACATCACATCTTCTACCTACGTATCCTAACTAGTATAGAATCAGAGCAATCGTAGTTCACCTCACAAGGGATAAAGAACACTTGACTATGATTAAGGTTCAAGGGGGAACAAACATGACAATGCTTGTGTGGAGTTTGACAAAACTCCCTATTCTAAGTTGTAATATTCAAAAGGGAAAGTAAGAAATCATGACGATGATCCTTACATAGAGTTGACAAACTCTATCCTAGGGTTCTAGTTGAAGGACTCTCCTAGTACAAGTGGGTTTTTTAGACTTGAAGCAAAGTCTAATGGTTTCTCAACTAAGGTTAAAATGACTTAACAAAGTCAAGGAAATGGGTGAATGAGTTATCCATAACATCAGGGTTAATGGAAAGACTATTCCTTTGGAAGGGACATGAGAGGCAACTTGGATGAGAGTTAACAAACTTCATCTCTTGGGGGAAAGAAAATTTTGAACAAGACAACAGTATAATATACATACATGGTGACAACCATTAAGTGAGCATGTAAAATGATAACATGAAAATGCAATGATGACAATTTAAGCAGTTGATTAAGCAGGAAGTGCGACAACAGATCAAACTTAAAATAAGAAGGGAAACACAAATCATGGTGACAACCAAAGGAAAAACAAATCCTAACATGTTAACTAACATAGGAAGCAAGGATCTCCCAAAAAAAATCAATATTGTACAGAGGATTCAACCAATAAGCGAGATAATGATCTCAAAAGATGAACATTTTTCCACATAGGGGAAAGTCATTACAATTAATAAAAATGGGCCATATTTTTATATTATATGAAACTAGGCCTCAAAATTAACACACTGCAAAAAGAATCAACTAAAATTGATGAAAAACGGAAGAGTTGTGCTTTTATGAAGTTTATGAAAAATATATATAAAATAAAATACTTAACAAAGAAAAAAAAGAAAACATGACAAGGTGTGGGATTTGAACCCACTCCCTCTTTGTACACGCGCACAGGTAGAGGAATGGAAACAATATGAAAACACAAAAGGGTTCGACCTCCACACGAATCGAACCCATGCAAGCATGGTGAAAGGCGTATTTTGTGCAAAGGTGATTACCACTGGGGTGGCTATACATCCGTTGATTGATGCCACCCCATTTAAAGATAAGGCATAAACGTGCATATTTCTGGGCAAGCTTGACCAAGGCAAAACAAGAAAAATGCCAAATACGTTTTGATGCGCAACTCTCTCAATACTTAACCAAATTGAATGAAATTTAAATCAAACTTGCATAGAATTAAATGAGAAATATGATGGTGATGTTGGTTTTTCTAGATAATGCACACATTCAAAAACTCGAAAGCTCATGCAAATTGACATTTTGTTATGCATTTTGAGATTCATAGCATGTTCTGAGCACAAACAGTTCAAACATGTACCACACACAGGTCACAAACATGTTGATTGATGATCCTATAATCCAAACTTGAGCACAAGTTAAACAAAATAACAACTGGTTCACAAGTTGCGAACATGGAATTTTGAAATGCATAAAGAAGCTCATGGCAGGTTCTGAGTACATTCACATCAAACATGCATCACATACGACTTATAAACCAACTAGATGATGTTTCTACAATTCAAGATAGAGCACAAACAAATGAAACAAGAATTGGTTCAATGCTTGTGAACATGGCATGAGTGTGTGTGTGGTGACTGTTAAATATGCAGATAAAGGTTTAGTTCATACATACACTTTACACAAGTTTCAAACAGGTCAACCAATATTCTTATAGTCATAGAAGGCTTCAATCAGGAAAGATGATATGGTGTGTGTCGCGGTGAAATTTGGATACCAAACTATTGATTAGTTTGAATCTTTAATTCAATTTGCAACCGAACTTTGATTTGTCCAAAGGAAGGGATAAAGATCGAAATTCCCACAATGCAATGCAAATGCAAGGTTAGAGAGTTATAGGTTTGAGGGTTGGTTAAACTTAGGGAAGGTACTAGCATCCTAAGTTTCTGTAGTATTCTACAAGAACCTCTTGTTTTATGCTGTTTATTGCTAAGTGTTATCTGCTTAAAGGATTAGAGACCCTAGTGGTTTATTTCTAAGTATACTCGATAAGATGTCGCATCTTATGCCTACATATCCTTACGGGAGTGGAATCAGAGTACTTGTAGTTCCCCTAAAGGGTTAGAGGAGCTCTTTGACTGTGGTCAAAGTTCCTGCGGGTTTAGGGTAGTTGTTTTGATTGGGTTTAGGAGAAGAGATGAGTCTTCATGTTAAGGGAGATGTAACCACCACAAGTGTAAAGGGGGTTGTAGGAAAATAGTCTTTGCATCGTCTTAAGAAAAGGGCTTAAGTACTCGGATTGTTTGACGAGTATGCCTTTATCACTCTTAAGGCAGAGTTCCTACATGTTTGATTGTATTATTGTGGGGGTGGAGATTATATCTCACTTAAGATGATTAACATCTATTCTCTATTGTGTTTGAAAAAGTTGTATAGTGTTGTTTGTTTGTCTAAGTTGTAGAGATAATGGTCCTTCCTATGGGGTAGGATCTATCTTAAGCAATCAACTTGAATGGAATCAAGGATCGTGGGGAAATGATGCAAATGACGTGCACTACACACAAGTGTTGACTCATGTGTAGGTTTTTCCTTTGGACGAAATGTGATGCAATAATATTAATGCGATAATGTAAATTGCTTATAAGATAAATTGCAGATAAAATAAAGCCATGCACGAACGCATGAAAGAGCTGAGTGAGTGTGTGTGTTGTGGATAAAAAGCGGATAGATAAAAGCATATATACGCATGAAAGCGCTAAGTGTACAAGTGTGTGGATGTGTCGTGAAGTGGGTGCGCACGATTAAATAGATTACGATGTTGGTTGATTTTAGACGGGATTGGTTTGATTTTTTTAAGAAAAAGGTTGTAATTATATTCCTTAGGAGGTTAATTTAAGAGAATGGTACATATTATCTTTCATTATAAGTCAATTAGTTTTGATAAAGAACATTTGATAACTATTATTGTTGAACATAAATTTAGTTATTGATTTGATAGGAAATTGGTTCTTTGTGAAAATGTTTATTATTAAAGTTTAAATTTAAATAAAAATAGGTTTTAAATGATTATCCAAGAAACAGGTTAATTAAAATAGTCTGAGTTTTTTTTATTGAATGAAGTTTATTTTAAAATATGACAGGTTTTTCTTTTTAATAGATAAAATTTGATGAATAAAAAAAAGTTTTCTAGTTGCTTAAAAGGTTTAATTAAAGTCCACGATTATTGAGAAAGATTAATTAATGGTTTACTATAAAAGGATTTGATTATTAGTAAAATAAATTAAAGAGAAGAAAAGAATAGTTTAATTAATTAAATTATTAAATAAATGACTGTTTTAATTAAACAGATTTTAGAAAAGTTTAATTAGGGTTAAGTGGGTTAACGATAGATTAAGGCGGTTAATGAGGGTTTAATTAGTGGATTTGTGTGCCTGTGATTAGTGGTGTGTGTGCATTCAATTATAGAATCATAACAGAAGAAAAAATAAAAGACAACGGGAGAACAAAACCCTAGCCCCCAAATCGACCCCCCCTCCGCCGTCGACTCTCTCGTCGAGATTGCTAATCTTCTTCTTCTTCCGCATTCCTCCTCTCTCTGTCCATCTCCTTTCTTTCGTCTTCATCATTTTTTGTTTTCATTATCTGTCCAGGGCTTTGAAATTGCTTAACCAGGAATTAGCTTCCGCCAACGCTTCTTTGACATCATTAAGTAAGGCAAGATTAGCAAATACATTTTCTACAGCTCTTAGCATGTCTTCAAAATAAGATGATTATTGTACACATTATTCACTTTTGTGTTTGCGTGATATGCACCAGGAACTTGGCCAGCGAAGTCTATATTTGACATGCTTGTTATGTTTCCAGTAGAATGCACATTTGAACGAAAATTAGTAAAAGCAGTTTTTATATAGATGGTTCGCTCATTCCAACTAAATGTATTCAGCTCTGTTGCAAGCTCATTGTGTTTGGGCAAATCAGCATTGTTGGGTGCGTTCAACATTAGCGTGATTATCACCTTCCATCTGCATCTTAGATTTCAAAAGATTCTCTTGTTCTGCACGTCTAGCACCTGACAAAATTAATTATGGTTTAACTCTATTTATGGCTGGCTCTAATGATTCTTGCTTGCTTTGTGACTTGTTTTACGCAGGAAGACGAGGATGTCACCGAATGGAGCTGAGACTTGAATTTTAACATGTCCTGTTGGTAAGACCTTATGGATTATGGAATTGAACTGATTTTGGCTGCTTGCTAATGATCAATAGTTGTTGGTTTACCGGGGCTATTTCAGCGGTTATGATGAATGTAGTGTCCCCCCATGTACAAACTGTTGTTGCTGATGTTGCAGGCCAGATTTGGATGGTGGAATTTTGTGACCTTTCTCATTACTGTCTTGTGATTATTGCAGAATGATGCAGTTAACGTAGAAGTGCAGGTATTTGCTAAATAGAAGAAGATTGCACTGGTTTTACAGTTAACCCAACAGGAATCTTTAAGATCTCAAACGAAGACGCGTTTCCAAATACCAATGTTGTGGAGGTCATGTTGGTTTGCTGCAGAAACAGTTCAATTAGTGATGGTCTCAACATACTCAAGTACACTGGATTTAACGGAAGGTTCATACAACAGACGAGCTAGGTGCAACACTTTGGTGTACGGATATGATAGCCACCTTTTAAGTATGAAACATGAGCACAAAACCGATCAAAGGTATTGTTCTATGTTGTTTGGAATAAATTCATGGTAATCCTTAATCCACTCAGTAATACCCAGAGACAACCCTATTTCATGAAGCATGAGATGCTGCTCCACGTTGCTGCATTCACATAAAATAGTTGCAGTAGCATCCTTGAAAACAGATCGCATCCACTCATTTTAGTAGTTGAAATTTTAGTTAATATTCATTCATCGTTGGATTGCCCTTTATAGTTTTCTTTTTGCACACAACTTTCTTTTATAAATTCTTGATTCCTTGAAATTGCTTCATCATTTTGCAGCTCACGCATTACATTCGTCAATCCTCCTGTTTTCAAAGCTTCGACTCCCTACGGTATGTTGGTCTCCGAATGCTAGATCCAAGGTATTTGAACTTCTACCGCCGACACGAAAGTAGGAACTCATGGCTATGTTTAAGAACTGCTATACATGGATATATGTAATACTGATCTTTACTTTAATCGCGTTAATTGGTAGTACTGTATTGTGATTCTTCTTGTGTTGCAGCTTGGTCTGACTTGTTCCTTGCATTGCAGGTTGCCTAAAATATCGTTGCCGACGGTTACACCATGTTGGGAGGTTAGTTTAGTGTATGAATTGTGGTGATGATCGTTGAAGCATGCCGGTAATTAGAAGAATCAAGCCAACTTCAAGGTTGTCTTGGAGATGAGGTAAACCAAGATTCTGGTTGCAAGTCTGAATATTGTCATAAACTGTGCTTTGATTGTGTTGCTTGTTACTTAAGTTCAGTAGTTGGAAACGTTCAAAGGTAAAAACTCTGTTTATTTTATGCAGGAAAGTGACCTCGACTCTTCACTTATTTCACGCGTTGATGAGGGAGCTTTGCAGCGTGTGCTCCAGCTTATGTGAAACGGTCCAAATGATGGCACTACTGACGTGGGGTTCACTTATTAGCGACACAGTCGTGCGACTTCTTGAGAGGTTACTTGAGGAAATTGTGAGTGTTCTGTTCATTTAGGTTTCAAAATTTCACTTTAGTGGTAGCTTTCCATTTTGACTAATTAAACTGAGTATCACTGAGCATCACCATTTCAGTTTGGACAGAATTGGCTGGTTTTAGGCTGTAATTCCCTTTGCTGCAGGTGTATGACAGTCCAACATTAGTTGCCTTCACCGATGCAATTTCGGAATTATTTGTTGAGCGAGGATGGTCTTAAGCTTCTATGATATTGAAGTTCTCTCGGCCGTCCAAGCTTCCCAAATTTGCAAGTAACGAAGTCAACAGTGGAAGCTTCAAGTTTCAACAAAATGATTATTATTACGGACCACAGTCTCTTCCTTTCACTGTTAGCGTTTTAGCAATAGTAATGATATTTGTAAACAAACTCTTCCTGTTGTACTTTGGTAGTTGTAAAAATGTTAACTTGTACACTCTTTGGCGTTTTGTTGAGTTTTGAAACTTTAACCAAAGCCAGCAGAATAAGAGGCGTGGCACTGTAGTTAGATTGTAAAGCGTGAGCTTCTTAGTTATAAGAATTGTCTCTCTAACTTGAATAAAGCTTCCCTTTTTTGTATGCTCATGAACTAACTTGGTTAATACTATCGTTGATTAATAGTCTCACCAACGCTTTCCACAAAGCCAAGGATCATGCTTCTTGCAAGTTTTTTTCAAATTGTCCCTTTGGTTTTAAATTGAACCTGCATCAATTGTACTGAATCATCTATATTGGTCAACTTAATTATTGAGTTTCAAAAGCAATGAAGGCAGTCCCAAAATGGCAGTCTTAGGAGTCATCATGTCGTGTTTTATGCGTGGCATGAATAATGTTGACTTGGAATGCATTGGAAACAAATCACCACATAATTGTGCCTTTGTTTGAATAATTTCCTTAAGTGAAATTATAGCACCAATTTCTTTATGGGCCCAGGTGGGCTTAAATCCATGGAATCATAAAGTGAGCCTCAACTCTTTATTCACGTAGATTGGCTTTGATTTATGGAAGCCTTAAGCATTCCTTTTGATGAGATCTTGATTTTCCTTAGAAGTGTATACCTTTGAGATGATGAGGAAAAAACCCAATAAAACCTATAACCAAATCTGGAACAGTGCCAACCCGTTATGTTTTGAAGCATTGACTGAGAATATACACTTGAGATTACTGCGTCTGCACATACTTGTTAGTCACAAATAACATGCACACATACGAGAAAATAAACACAGAGGTGGGGTCTTATGGTCAAAAATTAGGGTGCAACAAATGCCCCTATTTAAGTTACTTCTATCCGGAGATATGGAGATTGAAATCTTTGTCTCGACGAGATAGAAGGGACTTAAATATAAACATTGCACGGATTTTTGGCCCTAAGAAACCACCGAATGCAAATGATATGCAATGATATGAGAATGCAAGATGAAAGGTCCTGTGGAGAAATGGCGCCACAGGGGAGAAACACGACATACGGGAAGAATAGGCTCAACAAAACGAGACTTCACGGGAAAAGATTGACAGTCACAATGTTCGTAAGTATATGATGCGAAGAACTTGTGGGAAAATCCATTGGAAGAACCGAACGTATAGGTCAAAATCAACTGGAGAGGTCTATTGTCGAGACTTGTAAATTTGATACTAAGGATACTTTTGCCAAAGTATCAGCTGTAAAAGAAAACTGTAAGGAATCTACTGCCGAGATTTTGTGTTGGAGTCTGTTGGAGAAATATTTCTGACGAAATCTTCTGGAAGTCTACTGCCGAGATTATCCAGGAACTGGAATATGACTACCTACTGCCGAGGTCTTCTGGGAATCTACTACCGAGATTAACCAGGAACTGAAAGGTGTTTGAATAATTGTCGTTGTAGACTGTAGTTGTTGTTGATGTAAATGTTGATGTAGTTGTAGAACTTCCCCGAGCATCATGGTATGGGAACCATGAGCAGGTCTCAGTCTTTGATGTATAACTTCCCCGAGCATCATGATATGGGAATCATGAGCTGGTCTCGGTCCCTTCCCGAAATGATGAAAACTCGTGAGAGCACCTTCATAGGGGGTTGTAATTTTGTAGATGTCGTTGTAGACTGTAAATGTAGTTCGTTGTAGAACCCTGTAGGTGTAGTTCGTTATAGAACCCTGTTGATGTAATTTGTAAGTCTAATTGTAAATTGTAGATGCTATTGTAAAACTTCGTCGGGGATCTTCGGGGAGATGTGAGCCGGTTGAATTGTAAAGTATGTCTCCTCAAATAAAGAGAGACTATTGCGATGAACTTCTTTGACTTCTTCGGGGAGATGTCGATGACAGAAGTAAACTTGTGCGATGAGACTCACTGGGGAATTCATTCCTGAGGAGTATCTTGTTGTTGTAAAAATGTGTGAATTCTCAAATAAAGAGAAATGTGTGCAATGTTTTTTTTATTTACCAAGTTGATAATCACTGGGGATGGACAAACAGTCTTGCGAAGATGAAAACCTGATTGAAATGAGTTGCTCGAATAAAGAGTTGCTTGCAATTCATATGTAAATTGTTGAGGAATTCCGATAACACTGTTGGAGAAATGCACCTTTATAAAGATCCTTCCTGAGGAACTGAGTGCAAAATAAATGCAAACTTAATCCAAACTTAAAAGTTGGAGATGTCCACAATGTGATTGCCAAGGACCGAAATTCAATTCAGGAAATATCTGAAGAGAAACTATCAAGCAAGACTCGAACATTGAGGTATGAACTCAAATGGGATATGCTGAAACAACCGTCTTCCACGAGAATCAATCTTCGTGGGGAAACAGAAATATTATGATTTTTCTGCCTAGGGCTGACGAATCTAATTGGAGGGATAAGACGCACCCAAACACCTAGGGATAACTACGACCAAAGCGACAGAATAAGATAGACACAACGACTGTAAGCAAATGCACATGCCATGCTGTCTACTTATATGCTATGCGTATGCCTATGCTGACAATGCGAACAGAAAGAGGTGATTGAGGATGAAATAAACGTCTCGGGATAAACATCTCGACCAATCTTCAAAGGTAGAAATATCACTTGGGGATAGGCGGAGAACTGGAATTATGGGATCACCATTCTGTTTCGAGGCTTCAAAATTTCTCTTGGGGAATGGAGATCATTCCACTTGGAGACGTAATATCTTGATAAGTCTTATTGAAGACGAGAATAAAGATCTTCCAGGGGTGGATAAATCTCATAATTGGAGGCCTTTTGTGGATAAAAAATAAATATTCGCCTTACTGTAGAGACTCATGCTGGAGAAGAATGTCGTTGTAGAAGATCCATTGAGGAGTAAAACACGTCCATTTCACTGGGAAGGTGAAGTTGGAGAAGAAAACCACTGAGGATTAAAATATCATCCACTTCATTGAGGAAGTGAAGTTGAGCAAATCACTGGGAATTCTGCATCGAAAAGCTTTATCGAAGGATTGTCATGACCACCAAAAATAAAATTCATTGGGGACATGAAGAATGTTGCAAGAACAAGGTAATTATGTCTTGATGAACTGCGTAATAGTCGCCATTAGGATAATAGTTGTTGCACATGGTTAAGATAGCCTTTGTTTCTCAGATGCCCCAAGTCACATGGTTGTGAGAAGAAGTCATTCCAAGAGGATTTTACAGAAAACAAGGCGTCCCACTGTTTTCAAACTCTTAGAGAGATTCGCTGAATCTCGACGTAACGAACCCTGATTGACGGTAATATGACGAGTCTTCAATCTTGATCTAAAGGTGAAGTCCAACTTGTATAAATGAGCAAACCATCTGGAAACTAACTTGCCCCTGATCAACAGAGTCTTCGAATTCCAATAGGATAAACTTGATGATGACGCTTGTATGTAATTTTCTATGATATCAGGCAAAGTTAACATGCGTGAAATGTTATCCTGAAACTAGTAATGCAACATACATGCTTGTCTTGAAGTTTTGAAAAAAAAAATATCATGACAACAATTTTATAAAGCCAATAAAATTTGAGCATAGCTCATAGGAGTCAGGAAACGTTATCTCATTGAGTATGCTTTCGAAATAACCTTACTTGAATTAGGACTTTGAAATGTATATTGTGGGTTAGTTTACAATTTGTAAAACAAAAGGAATAAGGGCCAAAGCGTATTTGTACCCACCCATTTTGAAAGATGTTCACTATTTGGAAAGGTTTTAAGTGTTCAATCGAGCTGACTGAAAATTTCCTGCCCCAGGTTTAAAATGAGGTTGGAAAGGGTTAAAAAGGATTTAACTTCCTTATGTCTTTGGTGTTTAGGAGGTTTGAAAAGAATGCCTTACATCATCAGTAGGTTTTTTCAAAAGCATACATCAAGAGATCTTGCGTTTTTCTTCGTCATCCTCCTTCCAATTATTCACTAAAGTGAGAGATTTGGGTACAGTCGACATTACAAATTATTTTGAAAAACAATTTGAGTGAAAACGAATGGATTTCTTCAAGACAAACATTTATTGCACTACTTATTCAAAATAACATGTTCTTACATGCCAATTATGCTTTTAATTAAAGAAACAAAACACACACAAGCAGACAAACAAACAACCGATCAATATAAAAGTGTTCCATTCATGACTGGTCTTTCTCCTTTGAAAGTTAGCACTTCGTCATCAATCATTTCTTGGACTTTGTCTTGAAAAGCTTTGCACTCTTCAATCGAATGCCCCAACACACCATCATGAAAATCACAGCTGGTGTTCGGATTGAACCACGGTGGATGAGACTTCATGATTCTAGTCTTTCTGGGTGTCATCACTGAGTTTCGGATGAAATAAGACCATAGCTGACCGTAAGTCATTGGGATAAGATCAAACCAACGAGTTTCTTCTTTCGGAACACTCAGAGGTGTCTTCTGATTTTGAAACCGTCTTCGAACTTGTCGATTCTGATTTGGAGAAATTAACCTTCGTTTATGAGGTAGTCGCTGCTCGCGCTGAGCAGTCACTTCATACTGATGTTGAGGACTAGGTGCTGGAACTGGATCTGACAGGATTGCATTAACATCAACATTTCCTTTCTCTAGGGAATCATCAACTGAAATTTCTTCGTCAGTTTGGTTATTCAAATCATCTTGAATTCTTCCACTTTTGAGTGCATTCTCGATGTTTACTCCGACTTCTATAACTTTGGAGAAATCTGATGGTACAGCGCCTACCATCCTAACATAATAAGAGTCTGGAAGTGTTCTTAGAAACATCTTGCTTAAATCTTTCTCTGGAAGCGGTGGCTGAACTTGGGCTGCCAACTCTTTCCATCGCTGAGCATATTCCCTGAAAGATTCATCATCATTCTTACTCATGTTCATCAATTGATCACTGTCTGGAGCCACGTCCAAATTATAATTGTACTGCTGTATAAAAGCATCGGCTAAATCTTTCAAAGACTGAATGTGATTCCTTTGTATCTTCATATACCATATCAAGGATGCCCCAGATAAACTTTCTTGAAAGCAGTGAATCATCAGCTCGTCGTTGTCAATATAAGCAGCCATCTTCTGATAGAACATCGTCAAATGATCTCTTGGACAACTAGTACCCTTGTACACTTCAAAGACAGACATCTTAAACTTCGGAGGAATAATTATACCTGGAACCAGACATGACTCACGAGCGTTAAAATCAGATGTATCAGCTCCTTTTGTCATCTTTAATTGCTCTTTGAGATCACGAAGTTCTTTCTCCATTGCTATAAATCTAGGATCGTCCATCTTTTTACTTGTACGGACATTCTGAAGATTAGGTACATGCTGTGGAAACTGGGAAACTCTTTTTTCAACTTGAACAACTAGATTGTCTCGCACAGGCTGGCATTGTGTTGAAATATCCACTTGTTGAACATTATCAGAGGGTAGCTCGAATAACGGATTAGTCCTTGTTCTAAAGCCAGTCATAGAATCCATATCTTTGTTCTCTTTCCTTATCCTTTAGTAATACTTCAAGCTTGGTCAAATGGTCGAGATGTCAGCTGACAGACAAAGACAGAAGACCAGAATGAGCCACAGAGGAGGAGAGACACATGCATATGCAAAATACTAAATGCAGAATGCTAAAATGCAGAAATGAAAGGTTTCATGGAACTCAAGTTCTTATAAACATTACAGAATACCAAAGAAGATTTATTTATTTATTATTTTTTGATATTGGATTACAGATAAATATTCCTATAAGAGTCCTGGCATAATAGCTAAATAAAAGCTAGTTAAAAGCCCTAAGGAAGTCCTTCATCACACTTGTTGATTTGCTCTTCCACTTGGATCTTTAATATTGATGAAAGCTTTGTGAACTTCTAATGATCCTCCATGATAATGGAGCCTCTTGTATTTGTCCTTTGAGTTTTCTTCAATCTGAACTCCTACTTCCTTAGGTCATTCAAGTTAGGACTCTTAAAAGGATATTTCAAAATATTTTCTTTTGTAATCCATGTTGGTTTCTATAATGTTTATAAATAAACTAGGAATTCCATGAAACCTAATGTAGTATGATGCCATATGAATGCAGCAAACACAAGTAAGCACATAAGAACACACGAAGATAAACAAACAAAGGAGACCCTAGGTTTGCAACGGGCATGGAGCGTAGGGTATACCCATCCCCAAAGGATAAGGACTAAAGGTGGATGGTACCTGCAGAAATGGGTTCTAAAAAAAAGGTCCCAAAGTCATTAGTCCATCTTTCGGATATTATCAACTTCTCAACTAACTTGAGGATTAATAATATTCTCAAGAGAACTTCTTTTGATTGTAGCATCGCGTAGCACTATTTCGGGACTTACTCCCTCATAGCCTCGCACTACATCCTAATAAAGGCCAAAGTGGGGTTAAAGGTAACTACGGTCCTTAGTATCATGGACCCTAATTGAGAATAGTAAAAGTTTTCACGACTAAACTCGTTCAACCGAACCATTTTCAAAAGGGTCTCAACTAAGCGGGATTCTCGAATCAACTTAGTCGGGACTCACTCCCTATAAGCCTCATCGAATATATCACCATCCTATCTTAATTTCTCTCAAGTCCGGGTGTAGGACTTTGTCTCACCACTCAAAGGATAATAACCCAAAAGAAATAGAAGAAAAAACATATAAACAATTAATCAAGTAGGCAGATATATAAAGCAGTAAACAAATAAAATAAGATAGGGGAACCCACTATAGATCTCCCCAGTGAAGTCGCCATTTCTGTCGCGGTGAAATTTGGATACCAAACTATTGATTAGTTTGAATCTTTAATTCAATTTGCAACCGAACTTTGATTTTTCCAAAGGAAGGGATAAAGATCGAAATTCCCACAATGCAATGCAAATGCAAGGTTAGAGAGTTATAGGTTCGGGGGTTGGTTAAACTTAGGGAAGGTACTAGCATCCTAAGTTTCTGTAGTACTCTACAGGAACCTCTTGTTTTATGCTGTTTATTGCTAAGTGTTATCTGCTTAAAGGATTAGAGACCCTAGTGGTTTATTTCTAAGTATACTCGATAAGATGTCACATCTTATGCCTACATATCCTTACGGGAGTGGAATCAGAGTACTTGTAGTTCCCCTAAAGGGTTATAGGAGCTCTTTGACTGTGGTCAAAGTTCCTGCGGGTTTAGGGTAGTTGTTTTGATTGGGTTTAGGAGAAGAGATGAGTCTTCATGTTAAGGGAGATGTAACCACCACAAGTGTAAAGGGGGTTGTAGGAAAATAGTCTTTGCATCGTCTTAAGAAAAGGTCTTAAGTACTCAGATTGTTTGACGAGTATGCCTTTATCACTCTTAAGGCAGAGTTCCTACATGTTTGATTGTAATATTGTGGGGGTGGAGATTATATCTCACTTAAGATGATTAACATCTATTCTCTATTGTGTTTGAAAAAGTTGTATAGTGTTGTTTGTTTGTCTAAGTTGTAGAGATAATGGTCCTTCCTATGGGGTAGGATCTATCTTAAGCGATCAACTTGAATGGAATCAAGGATCGTGGGGAAATGATGCAAATGACGTGCACTACACACAAGTGTTGAATCATGTGTATGTTTTTCCTTTGGACGAAATGTGATGCAATAATATTAATGCGATAATGTAAATTGCTTGTAAGATAAATTGCAGATAAAGTAAAGCCATACACGAACGCATGAAAGTGCTGAGTGAGTGTGTGTGTTGTGGATAAAAAGCGGATAGATAAAAGCATATATACGCATGAAAGCGCTAAGTGTACAAGTGTGTGGATGTGTCGTGAAGTGGGTGCGCACGATTAAATAGATTACGATGTTGGTTGATTTTAGACGGGATTGGTTTGATTTTTTTAAGAAAAAGGTTGTAATTATATTCCTTAGGAGGTCAATTTAAGAGAATGGTACATATTATCTTTGATTATAAGTCAATTAGTTTTGATAAAGAACATTTGATAACTATTATTGTTGAACATAAATTTAGTTATTGATTTGATAGGAAATTGGTTCTTTGTGAAAATGTTTATTATTAAAGTTTAAATTTAAATAAAAAGAGGTTTTAAATGATTATCCAAGAAACAGGTTAATTAAAATAGTCTGAGTTTTTTTTATTGAATGAAGTTTATTTTAAAATATGACAGGTTTTTCTTTTTAATAGATAAAATTTGATGAATAAAAAAAAGTTTTCTAGTTGCTTAAAAGGTTTAATTAAAGTCCACGATTATTGAAAAAGATTAATTAATGGTTTACTATAAAAGGATTTGATTATTAGTAAAATAAATTAAAGAGAAGAAAAGAAAAGTTTAATTAATTAAATTATTAAATAAATGACTGTTTTAATTAAACAGATTTTAGAAAAGTTTAATTAGGGTTAAGTGGGTTAACGATAGATTAAGGCGGTTAATGAGGGTTTAATTAGTGGATTTGTGTGCCTGTGATTAGTGGTGTGTGTGCATTCAATTATAGAATCATAACAGAAGAAAAAATAAAAGACAACGGGAGAACAAAACCCTAGCCCCCAAATCGACCCCCCCTCCGCCGTCGAATCTCTCGTCGAGATTGCTAATCTTCTTCTTCTTCCGCATTCCTCCTCTCTTTGTCCATCTCCTTTTTTTTGTCTTCATCATTTTTTGTTTTCATTATCTGTCCAGGGCTTTGAAATTGCTTAACCAGGAATTAGCTTCCGCCAACGCTTCTTTGACATCATTAAGTAAGGCAAGATTAGCAAATACATTTTCTGCAGCTCTTAGCATGTCTTCAAAATAAGATGATTATTGTACACATTATTCACTTTTGTGTTTGCGTGATATGCACCAGGAACTTGGCCAGCGAAGTCTATATTTGACATGCTTGTTATGTTTCCAGTAGAATGCACATTTGAACGAAAATTAGTAAAAGCAGTTTTTTAGTAGATGGTTCGCTCATTCCAACTAAATGTATTCAGCTCTGTTGCAAGCTCATTGTGTTTGGGCAAATCAGCATTGTTGGGTGCGTTCAACATTAGCGTGATTATCACCTTCCATCTGCATCTTAGATTTCAAAAGATTCTCTTGTTCTGCACGTCTAGCACCTGACAAAATTAATTATGGTTTAACTCTATTTATGGCTGGCTCTAACGATTCTTGCTTGCTTTGTGACTTGTTTTACGCATGAAGACGAGGATGTCACCGAATGGAGCTGAGACTTGAATTTTAACATTTCCTGTTGGTAAGACCTTATGGATTATGGAATTGAACTGATTTTGGCTGCTTGCTAATGATCAATAGTTGTTGGTTTGCCGGGGCTATTTGCAGCGGTTATGATGAATGTAGTGTCCCCCCATGTACAAACTGCTGTTGCTGATGTTGCAGGCCAGATTTTGATGGTGGAATTTTGTGACCTTTCTCATTACTGTCTTGTGATTATTGCAGAATGATGCAGTTAACGTAGAAGCGCGGGTATTTGCTAAATAGAAGAAGATTGCACTGGTTTTACAGTTAACCCAACAGGAATCTTTAAGATCTCAAACGAAGACGCGTTTCCAAATACCAATGTTGTGGAGGTCAGGTTGGTTTACTGCAGAAACAATTAAATTAGTGATGGTCTCAACACACTCAAGTACACTGGATTTAACGGAAGGTTCATACAACAGACGAGCTAGGTGCAACACTTTGGTGTACGGATATGATAGCCACCTTTTAAGTATGAAACATGAGCACAAAACCGATCAAAGGTATTGTTCTATGTTGTTTGGAATAAATTCATGGTAATCCTTAATCCACTCAGTAATACCCAGAGACAACCCTATTTCATGAAGCATGAGATGCTGCTCCACGTTGCTGCATTCACATAAAATAGTTGCAGTAGCATCCTTGAAAACAGATCGCATCCACTCATTTTAGTAGTTGAAATTTCAGTTAATATTCATTCATCGTTGGATTGCCCTTTATAGTTTTCTTTTTGCACACAACTTTCTTTTATAAATTCTTGATTCCTTGAAATTGCTTTATCATTTTGCAGCTCACGCGTTACATTCGTCAATCCTCCTGTTTTCAAAGCATCGACTCCCTACGGTATGTTGGTCTCTGAATGCTAGATCCAAGGTATTTGAACTTCTACCGCCGACACGAAAGTAGGAACTCATGGCTATGTTTAAGAACTGCTGTACATGGATATGTGTAAGACTGATCTTTACTTTAATCACGTTAATTGGTAGTATTGTATTGTGATTCTTCTTGTGTTGCAACTTGGTCTGACTTGTTCCTTGCATTGCAGGTTGCCTAAAATATCGTTGCCGACGGTTACACCATGTTGGGAGGTTAGTTTAGTGTATGAATTGTGGTGATGATCGTTGAAGCATGCGGTAATTAGAAGAATCAAGCCAACTTCAAGGTTGTCTTGGAGATGAGGTAAACCAAGATTCTGGTTGCAAGTCTGAATATTGTTATAAAATGTGCTTTGATTGTGTTGCTTATTACTTAAGTTCAGTAGTTGGAAAAGTTCGAAGGTAACGACTCTGTCCATTTTATGCAGGAAAGTGACCTCGACTCTTCATTTATTTCATGCGTTGATGAGGGAGCTTTGCAGCGTGTGCTCCAGCTTATGTGAAACGGTCCAAATGATGGCACTACTGTCGTGGGGTTCACTTATTAGCGACACAGTCGTGCAACTTCTTGAGAGGTTACTTGAGGAAATTGTGAGTATTCTGTTCATTTAGGTTTCAAAATTTCACTTCAGTGGTAGCTTTCCATTTTGACTAATTAAACTGAGTATCACTGAGCATCACCATTTCAGTTTGGACAGAATTGGCTGGTTTTAGGCTGTAATTCCCTTTGCTGCAGGTGTATGACAGTCCAACATTAGCTGCCTTCACCGATGCAATTTCGGAATTATTTGTTGAGCGAGGATGGTCTTAAGCTTCTATGATATTGAAATTCTCTCGGTCGTCCATGCTTCCCAAATTTGCAAGTAACGAAGTCAACAGTGGAAGCTTCAAGTTTCAACAAAATGATTATTATTACGGACCACAGTCTCTTCCTTTCACTGTTAGCGTTTTAGCAATAGTAATGATATTTGTAAACAAACTCTTCCTGTTGTACTTTGGTAGTTGTAAAAATGTTAACTTGTACACTCTTTGGCGTTTTGTTGAGTTTTGAAACTTCAACCAAAGCCAGCAGAATAAGAGGCGTGGCACTGTAGTTAGATTGTAAAGCGTGAGCTTCTTAGTTATAAGAATTGTCTCTCTAACTTGAATAAAGCTTCCTTTTTTTTGTATGCTCATGAACTAATTTGGTTAATACTATCGTTGATTAATAGTCTCACCAACGCTTTCCACAAAGCCAAGGATCATGCTTCTTGCAAGTTTTTTTCAAATTGTCCCTTTGGTTTTAAATTGAACCTGCATCAATTGTACCGAATCATCTATATTGGTCAACTTAATTATTGAGTTTCAAAAGCAATGAAGGCAGTCCCAAAATGGCGGTCTTAGGAGTCATCATGCCGTGTTTTATGCGTGTCATGAATAATGTTGACTTGGAATGCATTGGAAACAAATCACCACATAATTGTGCCTTTGTTTGAATAATTTCCTTAAGTGAAATTATAGCACCAATTTCTTTATGGGCCCAGGTGGGCTTAAATCCATGGAATCATAAAGTGAGCCTCAACTCTTTATTCATGTAGATTGGCTTTGATTTATGAAAGTCTTAAGCATTGCTTTTGATGAGATCTTGATTTTCCTTAGAAGTGTATACCTTTGAGATGATGAGGAAAAAACCCAATAAAACCTATAACCAAATCTGGAACAGTGCCAACCCGTTACGTTTTGAAGCATCGACTGAGAATATACACTTGAGATTACTGCGTCTGCACATACTTGTTAGTCACAAATAACATGCACACATACGAGAAAATAAACACAGAGGTGGGGTCTTATGGTCAAAAGTTAGGGTGCAACAGTGTGTGCAGCTGTGTATTTGAAATGCAAGATGCTAAACTTGCTGAATTTGATGATGCATTAAGGGAATGAAGGACAGAAATCAGTAGGATCAAGTGATGCACAAAATACACACATATCATATAAATGGAAATAGATGAATTAATGCTCAAATCTTGATTATATTTTACTCAAAACAAAAACTTGTGTGATGAAGCTGTTTTGGGACAAATTGGTGATGCAACTTGGAAAATTCAAAATGAGTGAAATCATGTCATGCTAATGATGCACACACATCTCAATCATACTAACTGATGATCCTATGCAAAAAAATTAGGCATGCATATTTCAAAACTGAAAATAACATAGTGATGGCTCATCGAGTTTGAATGATGCATTTGGATATGAAAGGTAAAATCATGGGGAAATAAGATCATGCAATCAATACAAACATATCATATACATGAAAATAAGTGAGATTCAACTCAGAAAACAGGCACATCATTATCAAGGAAAAATTTGGCATATTGAATGATATGAAAGAAAACAGTCTTATGACAAAATACAAGGGCAGCAGGGTTTTTTTTTAAATGGGATGAAGTTGATGCTAATCAATGATATGCACATATCACATATGTAATAGCAGTTGGTTTTAAGTTCAAACATCAAGCATATTTCCCTTAAAACACAAACTGACATGTTGATGGCAGATTGAGGAAAATGCAAAACTGTTTTAACATTGTGGTGAGGCAGCAGGATTGTGTAATTCTTGTTTCAGGCATACTTTGATCAGACTAAACATGTACACATACCAAACATATGATATTGGATGAATTTGTTCACAAGTTGAGGCTCAAAACAAACTGTGGTGAAACATGATATCAAAAATGCAATTTTTGTGCTTGTGAAGTGCATGAAGGTGCTCACTTTCAGTTCAAAGCATTTGTAGATCAAATCAAACACACGTACATCACATATACTTGACATTAAGTGGATTTAAACATCAAAACAAGTTGGCAGAAATCTGATATGAGAAATGATTCACAAAATGCAGGTTTGTCAAAATATGAGGCATGATGAGATGAAGTTCTAATTCCATGCATATTTACATCACACACACACCTCAATTATATGTTATCAGATGATTGTAAACAAAGAGGAAGGTTTGAAATAGGCTGTTATGCATAATGAATATTGAGTTGCAAATTTGATGAACATGATGCACAATGGTGTTCAGTTTTGATTCATGAGCACATATTGAATAATTAAATCATGCACACAGTTTATATTCATATAGATGAGTGTATCCAATCAGCAAAATGAACCTAAATAGGCTGGCATGAGAAAATGATATGCAAGCTGTGATGTTTATGCCTTGCACATCCATGAAAATACTCAAATTACTTTCTGATCATGTTCAACCCAAAACAGTTGCACACACAACTCATAAGTGTACAAATGGATGATCCTAAACTCAAACACAAGCATATTCAGGCCTGAAATCTAAACTGGTATGGCTATGGCTTTAAAATGCAAAACATGACACTTTGTGAATGAAAACATAAACTAGATATAAACAGCCTTAAACAAACATATATACACAACATAACCATGACTTTAAAGGTGTCTCAACTCAATCAAGCAACCACTTCTTGTCATGACAGAAATTATACACAAGACATACACATGACATGTTTTTCATATAATGAGCTCAAAATGCCAAATCATGGAATTATAGTGCAAAGCAAGGATGGAGTGTTTACATAACTCTAGTATATTGTATTGAGTAGATTAGGACACCATGAAACCCAGAGGAACTTCCAAATAACACTAGCTTTGAAACTTTCTTCTTTTTGAAGGAAGAATCCAATCCTTGTGACAGTTGGAGAAATAAACCCCACCAATGATCTTTAAAACTTTAGACAGTTGAGAAATGATATATGAGAGGTGTTTGATTGATTAAAACACCAAGCAAATGCATAGAACATGTTTTGGCTGATTTTATGGCTTTTGGTCAAAGTAACTTGGTGTGGAAGTTGACTTTTTGAATGGTGAGGTTTTTGAATGGTTTAAGGTCTTGGACACCTTCTATATCATATTTAGAGATTGTGTGGATGATTATTGAGGTGTTTGATTGATTAAAACTGAGTTTGGTAGCAAAACTACCAAGACAGATTTTTGATGGTTTTTGCAATTTTGTGATTTTGGAGTAAAGTGTGAAAGAGTGAGAGCTTTGTGTTTCTCTGGTTTTTAGAATCAATCTTCCGTTGAAAATGAAGTGAGGAGGGCTCCCTTTTATAGGCAAATGAAGAGAGGGCCAGATTTGGAGGTTTCTTCACTTTAAAGAAAGGTTTTACACCTTTGGATCAAACCTCCATAAAGGGGTTTCCTTGGCTGATAGGTAAGCCCAGTAGTCAAGCAAAATGATGATTTTGAAAGGGCTAAATGTAGGATAGAGGCATAGCTTGGTGGCTGTTTGCAGAGCTTACTTTCCACCTCATGCTTACCATGTTTACTTTAAGTGCAAGTTGCCTTGCAATTTGCAAGCCACTTGCAAGTTTGGCTAACTTCCTATTTTTTGCATTTCTCTTGTTCTCTCATGCTACAAACCCTCTATACATCAGACAAAACATGTTTCACAAACTGAGATTGGTCATTTTTGAGGAAAGAATGATTTTTGAACATTTGACAATGTGGGACTAAAGTGAACCACCAACTTGCCATAACCCTAACTTTCAGCTCACAAATCCTTTTGAGATGTGCTAGTACTTTTTAGAAAGCCCTCAAATAGCTCTAAAACATTCATGATTTTATGAGTTTCAATTTCCCAAAGGAACTTGGTCAAAAAGTCTCTCAAAGTTTCTAAAAAATGAACTTAAAAGTGAAATTTTTCTAAGTCTTTTTCCCTTCTAGAAATGAATTTGATCATAACTACAAATCTATGTATTTTCTGACCATGGACCACTTAGGGACTTTTGTAGGGTTTGTCAAGAGCTTTCAAATGAGCTTTGAACCAACTCAAATGGATGTGTGGTTAAGGAGTTATGGTTTAGCCCCTTTCAAAACCCTAATTTCCCGATTTTTCGATTACTCCTTCATCCTTGATCCAATGGTCATGAAAATTGAGGGGAAAGTGCAATATGATATAAGGAAGATTTTTGATTCACACTTTGAAGTCCAATTCCTTAAATTTGCAGAGTTGACTTTCTGGTCAACAGTACGATCGATCGGTGACTACCGAGTCGTCTGTTGACCCTCTGGACCTCCTGAGACTTTGAAACTTTTTGAATGAACTTTATTAAGCTATATGAACTTCATGGATCATAATCCCTCCATTAAAACACATTCCAATACCAAAGTCAAACTACAATTGACTTTTACTAGTCAAAAACCCTAATCGGGTGCCCTAAAATACACTGTTCTTGATTCTGGGGTAACAACCTCAAATTGGGTATTCAATTAACATCATATGATACCCTTGATCTTGTTTCATGATTGAATTAGTCCAAAACTTTGATTGATCACAAACCCTGAAGCTTCGATTTGACTGTAGAAAACCTTGATTCATCTGTAACTTGACAAAGACAAACTTGCACTGGGTTAGGGTTGGGTAATTCATGAGAATGCTCCTAAAATGATAATGAGAATCTAAGGGGTCAAAATTTGGGGTGCAATAGTTTCCCCTATTTAAATATCTTCACTAGATGGAACTGAGAGATGACAATCCTCGTAGAATCGTAGTGAAAGGTATTTAAATATAGAAAATCGAAAATTTTGTCCCTTAGATTTGATGATATGCAAAAGGACAGGCCATGATATGCCATGAATTCTAAATGATGTTTCATGATGCTTGGATGCAAGACATATGCCTAAGACAGAAAAACAAAACAACGAGTAACTACTCACGGGACCTGGTTTTGTGGATCCGACATTGGGGGAAACCACGATATAACAATCAATAGTTCAAACATGACTAGTGATAACTGAGAGGAAAATTTCACATGAGGATGCCCAAAGTCCAATGGAGATGACAATCTCACTGGGGAAAAGCAAACACTCCACTGGGGAAAGAGGTAGATTTCTACTGGGGATAAGAGCGACTTTCTACCGGGGAAGTGAAGAACTAAAACACGAACCTCACTGGGGATGATCAGATGAGGAACTTTCTATAGCGAAGAGTTTAAACGGGACCTTCAGGAATAGACTAGAAACAAAGACAAAACATATTGGGGATACTATTGACGACTAGATCTCCGAGACTTGTCTGGGGAAGAAGATTTCACTAGGGATAATGATGTCACCCAGTTTTAACAGATGGTTCAGGAAGTGCTAGTAACCACTAGACTTTTCGCAGGTAATGGTAACGACCAATCTGGGATAATAATAAATGAGATTTCTCAAATCCAATCGCTAACACGTAAGATTTCGACTGGGGAAATTGGTGATGACCAAATTTCAAGCAATGCTAGTAACTAACTGGACCAAAAGGAGATTAGTAACGACCAAGTCCGGGTACCAATGACGATTGGGTTTCAAGTAATGCCAGTTACGAATGGACTTTAAAAGAAACATGGTGACGACCAAATCAGGGTATACCAACACATGTGGTTATGAGAATGCCATCAAGATACTAGGCTTTAGCTAGGGAGGTTGGTAATGACCAAACCAAAAGATACCAATAACGATTGGATTTCAAATGACGCTAATTACGACTGGGCTTCATGGGGAAGATTGGTAACGTCCAACAAGACACCAATGACAATTGGATTTCGAACATCTTCCAGTTACGACTGGGCTTAAACGGAAAATCAACTAGTAACGACCAGACTTCACAGGGGATTTGCTAGTGACGACTTAGACTTCAGAGGGAAGAGGTTAGTAACGACCAAACCAAAAGATAATAATGAGTAAAGTTAAGACAATGTCGGTTACGACTGGTCTTAACAAGAAATATGGCGACGACCAAAGAATACTAATCACGATTGGCTTCTAAAACAATGCCAGTTACAACTGGATTTTAAACAGAAATTCACTAGCAGTGATTAGACATTCACGGGGAATCAACAGATAGCACACTGACCCCGAGAGACAAAATGAATCACACTGAACCTAGGCTAAAAGGTGTATGTAGTCTTGAAGATAAATCCAATCTTAACAGGGGAACAGAGCTTTCCAACTAGCCAGAGATGACACAGTAAAATCAGACAAATGCTCAGACATCTTTTACTGGGACGAGTCTTCTCATCATCATAGGGAGATAGTCTTCCAACTTGATACTCACACATGACCAAAGGATACTCAGCAGTCCAACGTGCTTATACTTCACCAGGGAGTGCGATAGGCTTACGTATCAAAGTTTCCGCTACCCTGAGGTCTCGGGGAAGTATGATTTTCCTCGATTCTTTTTCATGAGTTGAAGCTTTTTACATTTGTTAACATTTTCAAGTTTTATTCAATAATCTTACCCTAATACTTTCAAAATTATCGTTGATCAACGAACAATATTTTGTATAACAAAGCAAATAAAGGAAATGATAATTTTGCAAAAGAAAGAATGGCTCATAACTGATTTTATTTAAGGATGAAATCTTGCGAATGACAAAATTCCATAGAAGTTTTACAAGTGAAAAATGGCAAAGTGGAAAAGGTTACATTGAATCCCCTGACCAAACTATCCCTAAAGACTAAAACTCCCCAAAATCCTTGCTTCTGACGAGAGTGGTTGGAGTGAATTTTTGTAGGACCTTCTGCGTTAGTGACAACTCATCTGATACAGTGAAACGCCCTTGTCCCTAATTTTTGCTTGGATCGCCCTTTCGGGTTTTCAATCCATCAGGACGCTCATTTTTGCCTAAGCCGCCCTTTCGGGTTTTCAACTTAGCGAGCTCTTATTTTCTTTCTTTTTCTCTTTTTCTTTTATTTTCTTTTTCTTCAACCCTAACTTTTGCATAAGCCGCTCCTTCGAGTTTTCGGCTTATCGGGTTCTTTTAGGTGTAATATTTTCGTACTGCATCAGAATTCACTAGATGAGTAAGCTGCTCTCCATCCATGGTAGTGAGGATCAATGAGCCTTCTGAGAAGACTGTTTTCACAACAAACGGGCCGTCATAGTTAGGCATCCACTTTCCTCATGCGTCTTTATGAACTGGTAAAATCTTTTTGAGTACAAGTTCCCCTTCTCGGAATTCTCGGACACGAACTTTCTTGTCAAAGGCCTTCTTGATCCTTTTCTGATATAACTGACCATGACACATTGCAGACATGCGCTTTTCGTTGATAAGATTCAACTGATCAAACCTTTCTCTCACCCATTCTGCTTCTTCAAGCTTGGTTTCCATTATGACTCTCAAAGAAGGTATCTTGACCTCAATAGGAAGTACCGCATCCATTCCATATACCAAAGAAAAAGGGGTTGCCCCTGTTGAAGTGCGGACGGACGTTCTATACCCATGCAAGGCAAATGGTAGCATCTCATGCCAATCTTTGTAAGTTTTCACCATCTTCTGCAAAATCTTTTTGATGTTTTTATTTGCAGCTTCTACAGCTCCATTCATCTTGGGACGATAAGGAGAAGAATTGCGATGTTCAATTTTGAAGTCATCGCACAACTCTTTCATGACTTTGTTGTTCAAGTTGGTACCATTGTCCGTTATGATCCTGCTTAGAATTTCGTAACGACAGATAATCTCCTTTTTGATAAAACGGGCCACCATTTGCCGAGTAACATTAGCGTAGGATGTGACTTCAACCCACTTTGTGAAATAATCAATTGCAACCAGAATAAATCGGTGTCCGTTAGAAGCTTTTGGCTCAATTGCCCCAATCATATCGATGCCCCACATAGAGAAAGGCCATGGTGATGACAACACATTTAGCAATGTCGGTGGTACGTGCATCTTGTCCGCATAAATCTGACACTTGTGACATTTCCTGGCATATTGAATACAGTCAGTTTCCAGGGTCAACCAGTAATAACCAGCCCTCAAGATCTTTTTAGACATAACATATCCATTGGCATGAGTACCGAACATTCCTTCGTGAACATCTTGCACTAACAACACTGCTTCTCGTCTGTCGACACATCTAAGCAGGATCATATCATGAGTTCTTTTGTAAAGCACACCATTGTTGAGAAAGAACTTGGATGCTAATCATCTTAGAGTTTTTTTGTCAAGTGACGTAGCATCTGCTGGATACTCTTGTTTCAACAGGTAATTATTTATGTCATAGAAGCATGGCTTATCATCAGTCTCTTTTTCAACCATCTGATAGTAGGCGAGCTCGGTCTTGCGTTCGATTCGAATGAGAGTGGCATCATTGACATCCCTGATTTTCCACATTGAGGCTAACATGGCTAGGGCATCGACAATGTGATTCTCAGATCTCGGAACATGCTTGAAAGTTATTTCATTGAAATACTCCATCATCTTGATGATGTAGGCTCTATAAGGAATCAAATTCTCATGTCTAGTCTCCCATTCTCCAGTAACTTGATAAATAACCAAAGATGAATCCCCACTGACTTCAAGAAGTTTGATTTTGAGGTCGATAGCTGCCTCGAGGCCGAGAATGCATGCTTCATATTCGACGATATTGTTTGTGCAGTCAAAATCCAACCTCGCTGTGAATGGAGTGTAACCACCTTCCGGACTCATTAAAACGACGCCTACGCCATGCACACTATAGTTGGAGGAACCATCAAACATCATTTTCCACCAAAGACCTTCCTGCGGACCCTCATCAAGACCTAGCTTTTCACAATCTTTTACCAACATGATGTCTTCATTTGGGAAATCGAATTTGAGAGACTCATAATTTTCTACTGGTTGATCTGCAAGATTTCTGACAAAACACTACCCTTGATAGACTTCTGAGCTACGTACTGGATGTCGTATTCTGATAATAACATATGCCAACGGGCGAGTCTTCCAGTCTGAGCAGGCTTCTCAAAAATATACTTTATTGGATCCATTTTTGAAATCAACAAAGTCGTATGACAAATCATGTACTGCCTCAAACGTTTGGCAGCCCATGCTAAAGCACAACAAGTTTTCTCCAGAAGTGAGTATCGACTTTCACAATCAGTAAACTTCTTGCTCAAATAATAGATAGCATGTTATTTTCGTCCAGACTCATCCTACTGACCTAGCACACAACCCATTGAATTCTCAAGCATTGTCAAATACATGAAGAGAGGTCTTCCCGGAACCAGAGGTATTAAGATCGGAGGCTCTTGAAGGTAACCCTTGATCTTATCAAACGCTTGTTGACAATCTAAATTCCAAACAACCGTCTGGTCCTTGCGTAATAATTTGAAGATGGGCTCGCAAGTAGGAGTCATATTGGAAATAAATCTGGATATGTAGTTCAGTCTTCCAAGAAAACCTCTGACTTGCTTTTCTGTGTGGAGCTGGCATGTCTTGAATAGCTCGGACTTTATCTGGATCTACCTCAATCCCTCGGTGATTGACAATGAAACCGAGTAATTTCCCAGATCTTACTCCAAAGGTACACTTAGCTGGATTCAGTCTCAACTGATATTTTCTTAGTCTCTTAAATAATTTCAAAAGATGTTCCAAATGGTCCTCTTCGCTTTGAGATTTGGCTATCATGTCATCAACATATACCTCTATCTCCTTGTGCATCATATCATGAAATAAAGTTACCATGGCCCTTTGATAAGTAGCACCTGCGTTCTTCAGACCGAAAGGCATAACTTTGTAACAGTAAGTCCCTCACGGAGTAATGAAAGTAGTTTTTTCCATGTCATCGGGATCCATCTTAATCTGATTGTAACTGGAGAACCCATCCATAAATGAGAAAACTGCAAAACGAGCCATATTATCCACTAAAGTATCGATATGTGGCAAAGGGAAATCATCCTTCAGACTGGACTTGTTTAGATCCCTGTAATCCACACACATTCTAACTTTCCCATCCTTTTTCGGCACAGGTACAATATTGGCTACCCATTCGGGGTATTTGGACACTGCTAAGAAACCCGCATCAATCTGTTTCTTCACCTCATCTCAAATCTTGAGAGCCATGTCAGGTCTTGTTCTTCTGAGCTTTTGCTTGACCGGTGGGCATTCTGGTCGAAGTGGTTATTTGTGAACCACTATGTCAGTGTCTAAACCCGGCATATCTTGGTACGACAAAACAAATACATCCACATATTCTTTCAAAAGTTCTTCTAGTTGCTAGTTGACTTCTGCCCCTAGAGTTGCCCCAATCTTGACTTCTTTCTTGTCTTCTTCGGTGCCAAGATTAATGACTTCTACCTATTCTTTGTAGGGTTGAAGTTCTGCATACTCATGGTGTGCTAATTTTACCAGTTCATCAGGGATTTCAAAATCTTCGTCCTCATCTTCAGCTTGGTATATTGGGGAATCAAAGTCAGGAGGGAATGCAAAGTCATAGGATTCGATGGGTTTTGGGATATCACTGCACGTTGGAATGGCTTAATTTATTGAAACACACAAAGACAATTGCAGCACACAAAAAAGAGAAAATTGTTTTGGTTTTTTAAGATTGCCATTTTTCTTTTAAAAAGCAGTAAAGGAAATAACACAAGGAAATTAACAGAATAGTTCATTTTCATTGATTTTCTTGAAAGCTCGGGGCCCTTACAAAACATTCTTATAGCCTTGGGCATGGCTATGGAGATTCAAAACAAAAACAAGAAAAGAAAGACAAACAAATTACTTTAACTCAGGAATAACCAAAGGAATCTCAATAGCTTCCCAGTTGCTCAAGGCAGCGTTGCAATGATACACTAACTGCTCAAGGTCTTCATCTTTAAAATTTTCTTCCACATCACTGACTTGGAAACCTCCACTGATGAATACTTCTTGTATAATCTTTGGGCGTCCCTTGTCATGTGTCGGCGCTTCATCATGAGTTGGTTTGTAACCCAACCCTTGGCGATCCATCTTTGGCTTCACTTTAATAACCTCTCCCCAACCTGCAGGAGTGCCTTCTTCCAGTGTAGACTTGATGCTCCGAGCGGACGCAAAAGACGGACCACTCTTAGCCACTGTTTCTTTCAACATTACCGCATTAGCTATCTCGAGTGCTTGAAAGGAAGTTTCTAACGCGCCCTCATCTGCCTCAATATACTTGAGTGATGACAGATTGCTCACCATTAGGTCCTCTTCACCGTGTACAATCACTAACTTATCATTCACAACAAATTTCATTCTCTGATGCAATGTGGAAGTCACTGCCCCAGCGGCGTGAATCCACAGTCGTCCCAATAAACAACTATAAGCTGGGTTAATGTCCATGACTTGGAATGTAATATTGAACACATGAAGTCCTATCATGATTGGCAATTCTACCTCTCCAACAACTGTTCTTCTTGAACCATCAAAAGCTTTTACAATCAAAGACGTCAGTTTCATTTCTGCCCTTGCATATGCTAACCTTGCGAGCAACCTTGCGGGAAATACATTCAATGAGGATCCAATATCGACTAAAACTCGTGCCATTGTGTCTTCTTGGCACGTGAAAGATATGTGCAATGCACGGTTGTGATTGCGTCCTTCGTTCGGCAACTCTGCATCACTAAAGCTCAGGGTGTTACTGGCTGTAATGTTGGCTATTACTGAATCAAATTGTCCGAGAGTTATGTCTTTTGTCACATGTGCCTGCTTCAATACCTTTTGCAGAGCTTCTCTGTGAGCTGGAGAATTCATTAAGAGAGACAAGATCGATATCTTTGATGGGGTTTGGTGGAGCTGATCAATAATCTTGTAATCACTTTTCCGAATAATCCTTAAGAATTCTTCATCGTCTCCTTCAGTACCTGGTACCTCTTGCTCTTTTGTTGCAGCAGGGATAACCTCTTTTGGAGCGGCTACTGTCATCTTTGGTTGATAGATTCGACCACTACGAGTCATTTTGCTTGTACCGACAATGTTTGTCACGTCTACTTGGTCGTCTTTTACTGTCTCTTTCTGACTAACCTTTCCAGACCCTTGATCTATCATCTTCATGTCATACTTCCATGGAACGGCCTTTGTGCTTTCAAAAGGAAACGGTCTTGGTTTCTGAATAATAACTGGTCGAGGTTGATCGATAGCTGACTTGTTGAAAACAAACTTCATACTTCTGTTAGTTATTTTGAACACCGGAACTTTCTCACTTTTCTTTGGTAAATTAAAAACAGGCTCAATTACTGAAACTTCTTCTTTCCTCACCTTGCTACACACTTGTAACATTCCCTCATTAATCAATCGTTATATATCTCCTCGTACCACGTCACACCTTCTAGAATCACTAGAACATTCTTTACAATCATTATGGGTATCTTCTATCAATCCTGCTTTCAGTAGCTTTCCGTGAAGTAACCTCAACGGGGTTTTGATCTCTGACACACCTCGGACTACCCTTTCATCTGAAACTTCTTCTACAGCATTGACCCCTCCATGGTTCGATAATGGATTACTTTTAACATTTGGGGGTACATCATCAAAAGACAAGATCTTCTTTTCCATCAACTCCCTGACAAGATGTTTTAAAGCAAGACAACCTTCTAAATCATGACCGGCAGCGCCTTCGTGAAAGGCACAATGAGCATTTGGATTATAGTGAGGAGATGTAGTGTTTGGATTTAATGGTCGTGTTGTTACCAATCCCTGCTGCACTAAGGAGGGGTACAACTCGGTGTAAGTCATCGGTATCTGAGGAAGTGGAGGTTTTGTTGCTGGCCTCCGATTCTGGTAGTTTTGTCTGGGTGCCTGAGCTCTAGGCTGATGATGTTGCTGATAGGGTGGAGCATTGGGTGCTCGTTGATACCCTTGTTGAATTGGCTGATATACAGGTGCTGGCTGCACTGTCTGATAACTGGGAACAGGATGACTGAAAGCTGGAGTTACAGCTGCCACATACGGTTATTGGGCATACTGCAACGGATACATTGGTCGTTGTTGTTGGGATTGCTGAACATAACTTGGTTGAGGCTGCTGAACAAAGCCTTGCTGAGGTTGTTGAACATAACTCTGCGGATATTGTTGGTAAGGTGGTCTCCAGGTGCGACTCTTTCTCCCCACAGTTACTGCATTTGTCTCCCCTTCCTTCTTTTTATGAAAATTACTGCCGAGCTTCTTGACATTGTTGTTACTAGAACTGCTGGAACCACTAGCCACCTTCCCATTTTTCATTCCTAACTCCACTCTTACCCCTGCTGCTACTATATCAGAAAAACTTACGGTTACACTACTGATCATCTTCTCTTAAAACTCTGGTCTCACTGTATCGACGAACCAATCTGTTAACTCTTTTTCACTTAAAGGAGGTTCTACCTGAGAGGCAGTTTCCCTCCACCTTTGTGCATACTCTTTGAAAGATTCAGAACTCTTCTGTGACATACTCAGTAAGTGTCTTCTATCAGGGGCTAAATCCATGTTGTATTTGTAATGTTTCACAAAAGCATCGGCCAAGTCTTAGAAACTATGAATACGAGACTGATCCAAACCCAAATACCATTTAGCAAGAGCTCCTTTCAAACTATCTTAGAAACAGTGAATCATCAACTTGTCATCTTCCACGTGAGCGGCCATTCTTCGGTAATACATAATCAGATGTGTACGAGGACAAGTAGCCCCAGAATACTGATCAAAAACTGGGAACTTTGAATTTCGGCGGAATTACCAACCCAGACACTAAGCACATATCTCTGGCATCAGTACCAAAGATGTCATTCCCTTCCATTGCTCTGACTTTCCTGCCGATAGTTTCTACACTTTCTTTCAACTTATCATGTCGTCCACTCTCTTCTTCATACCCATCAAGACCTTTGTACACTTGTGGAGGTGTCGCTTCCGCGAAAATAAGGTGTCGGCAAAATAGAAGAGTCGCCACCTTTCGTTATTTATCCCTCAAAACGGGAAAGGAAACGATCGGAAAAACCTGATGAAAAGGTATAAGACAAGGTCATCGCAACCATTGTCTGGGTTTGGGAGTCGGTTACGCAAGGGGAAGGTATTAGCACCCCTCACGTCCATCGTACTCGATGGGATCCACGCTTGCTTTGTTTATCTGACGGGTTGGTTTATCTATCTACCTATCAAGGCTGGTCTAAAAAGAAAAGAAAATGACTCGGAAAAGCGTCGCACTTTATGCCTACGTATTCTCATCAGAGAATGAGAAATCAGAGTCAATGTAGTTCGGCTTACTACGGGTTATGGGGAATGTGGCTCGCCAATACATCAGTATTGTGCCTACGTACTCTCAACAGATATGAGAGATCAGAGCTTACGTAGTTCGAGATAATACGGCTTACGGGAATTTAGATTCATCTGTTTTATCGAGTAGGGTTAAACAGCAGTTCCAACAGTTAGGGACAAAGCCTGTTTGCGGTGGCGCTGAAGTTTAACGACACTCTTTTCTTCAGAAAAGTTTTCCTTTGAATTATGGGCCCACGGGGCAAAAAGGTTTGAAGTTTGTTTTCTGTCTTTTACGAAAGAACTGTTTTTTATGGGTGTTTGCAATTTCAATCGCACTAAAGACTATGACCTGAGAGTGAATGCGTCGCATCTCACCCAAAGGGTACCATACTAAACATCCAAGTTGTCGAAAAGAAACTCTCCGACAACCCTTTCTCAGGTAGCTTAAGGCTCGTAACGTACGAAAGAAATCATTCATGATTACTGTATCTTAATTTGTTTTGAGATGAGAAGAGAGAACAGGCTCAACTAAGGGGAGACTATCAAGTCCTAACAGTTGTCATGCCAAGGATTCATCCTATGGTTGAAGTTTGAAACAAGGAACTTCTAGAAGTTATCATGCATAGGTTTCAACCTAAAGTTCTATCACCATTTCCTTATTAAAGGAAATGAGAGTCCTAGGGGATCATGTCAATGATACACAGAAACAGATAAAGCCTCAGCTTAAACAGTAAACAGATATACAGTAAACGACTGTAAAATGCATGCAATGCAAGTGAGGGAGGAAATGTGTGTGGGGCATCAGCCTCCACAAGCTCATCTCAACCTCAAGCCAGATATGAATAACTGTAATCATACAAAAGAAATAAAATGCTATCAAGCAGAATAATGAGCAACTGCAATCATACAGAAGAAATGCAATGCTGTCAAGCAAAACAAACCACATGAGCAAGGGAGCAGGGCTCTACCGAATACCCGCAAGCAAAACCATACAGTAAAAATACAAGCAGAGGGAGCAACTCGACCTCTAGTGCAATCATGCTCCTAGCTTAAATCAGTCTAGATATGAACTTATTCTAATGCATCAAGCAAATCAAACAAGTCACATCAATACAGAAAAGAAAACAGACAAGGGAGAAAGCAGATCAACAGCTCCCTCTGACAATCTCAACCTTCAGCTCTTCTGACAGCAATCCAGTCTTCAGACTTCAATCACCCTTCAAGGCTACTATCTTCAATAACAAGTGTCAACTTGCTCTTCCCAGGTTTCAACCCACGAAACACAAGTATCAACTTGTTCTCTCTTCTCCAAGCTTCAGCTCTTCAGTCAATTCCACCTTCAGGCTTCACTCCTAACTACAAGTGTCAACTTGATTCCTTCAGGCTCTCCAAGCATCAATGCAGGCGTCCACTTATCCTTTATTCCTCAAGCCTCATCTCTACACTAAATCTCAATTGAATCCTCTTCATAAGTATCAACTTAGTCTTCAAGCTTCAGCTCTCTTTGCTTTAACAGTATCAACTTGGTCTTTTTCCTCTATAAGCTTCAGCTTCTCAGAGTAGTCTTCAATCACATGGAAGTATCAACTTCATCCTTCAATCTTCTTCAAGCAAGGAACTCCATCCTCTAACAAGGGAGAAAGATTCATCTATCAAGAGCAAAGTTTAGATGATTGGTAGCAAAGTGAAGACCAAAGGTCACCACTGAGCATCCTGTCATCAGAGAAAGGGGACCCTCAAAGGTTCTACCAATTTGCAAAGAGCCACACATCCTACCAAAGGAGGGATGAGGCCTTTACAAAGGGACCTTTCATCATAGGGAAGAATGGAATTGATCAACATATTCCATGTTTATGAAGGAAGAGAACTATCTAGAAGCTCTGCCTACAAAACCCTAATCTTAGCCTAATCAAGACTACACCATAAGAAAGGAAGATCTTCAAATCCAAGCCTCTTCAAGCACTCCAATTCATCTTCAACTTGTCTTCATCATCAACCAAGAACAAGCAAAGCAAAACCCTAATCGAAGGGAACTAAAGATGTTAATCTAGTTGAATTAGTGCATTAGAATCATCTAAAACTAGCACCTAAACTAAAATCAATCAAAAATAGGAAACTATCCTATAAATTTCTACAAAAATTCCTAAGGGATCCTAAGTCAATTAAGAATGCCTCATACAAAAACCAGGGACTAAATCATCTATTAAGTCCTAAAATTAAATCCTAAATCCAAAGGTATCAACCATAAACCCTAAAAATGGAGCATCTAAAGGTTTCAACCTAAACTACCACTTATGCTCATCACAAAAATGTGAGAAATATCTATGGGGATCATGCATATCTATGATAATCACATATAAAAAATCAGGGTCAAAATCATCATCACATGATCACACAAAATTCCACAAAATCAAGTATCAAACATGATTATTTTAATATCAATTAAAATATGAAAATTCCCATAAAATCAGGAAATGCATGAAATGAAAATATTAGACTCAATCATGAATATAATGCAAAAAGAATGGGATTAATTGGATCATTTTTCAATTTATTATGAATTAATCAATAACCATGAATAAAATGAAAAAATAAAAGAAAATCCAAAGAAAAAGATAAATGCGCGGTGCAGATAGTAACAATTCACAGTTCATATTCAAGACTGGGCCATCAGGGGGGTGAGGATAACAATTTGAACATAAGCCCAAAACCACTGATTAAATGAAATGCAGTGTTTCATAATCAGAACTCCTTCACAAAATTTGGAGCACGCGTGGCCGTTGGATTGCTTCTTCAGTCAAAGTCCTCATGTTGATCCAATGGTATTCTGATCATCTTCTTCGTTTGAACCAAAAATGGAGGGAGAACGCCATTGAAACAGAGCTCAAACATCAACTTCCTCCTCACTCGAGCTCCCTCAAATCTCCATCAAAATCCATGATCTAAAGCACTAAATCACTCTAAATTGAACACTGAATCTAACCCTAGCCTCAGAATTCATTGAATCAACCTCTAACATAAAACACGATCAAGAATCAAAATTGTGCTCAGACCTCAATTATCACCATTCTCCAAATTGAAAGGTTCAAAATGTTCACCACATTGCACTGATCAGTTCTTGCTATAATACTCATATTATCTCTCCATATTCAACACGTTCTTGATCCAAACAGAAATTGTGTCATCTCATCGATCATCATGAAATCTCCTCTAAGTTTCCAGAAACGATCTCCTAACCACATACTATCAATCTAACCTAACAAATCGTGCTAATTTTTCTTAAATTAAGGTGAGGGATGAAAGTTACCAACCTGTGAATTCTTGAGTAACAGATGCACCAAATCTTCACTTCAAGCTCTCAAACCTTCCAAAATCATTCAGTGTACCAAGTTCTTGCTTCTGTATGCAAGAGAATCAATGTAAAACGCCTGGAACTCCAAACCCGATGATGACTTGCAGGTGTTGAAACTCAAATGCAAGAACACGATCCTTCAAGGCTTTGGCTATGGAATCAATCTGGAATCATTCAGTATCCTCCATAGAAGTTGTTGAGATCAAAAGAAAGATCAAAAATGGTGTAGAATGCAGAAACCGATTTCAATTTGCAATGATCAATGTGAAATTGCAAACTCTCTTCTCTCTCTCAATTCTCACCAACCTTGCACTTGAACCACTTCTAATCAATATATAGATGATGTTGGACCTCTCTAGAATCTTCTGGACTCATCCAAAGAGATATTGAACTTCTCATGTCATCAAAATACCATCTCATGCCATACTCATCCCAATTCTGATTTAAACTTGTTGCAGCAGCTTGTTATGATTCCAAAATCTCTCCAAATGAGATATTAGATGTGTTGCAGGGCCTTGGAAGCTTGTGTATTGATCCCTTATGTGTTTTGCAAATGTTACTTAATATGCAAGCAATTACTTTTCAAAGTAAGTCCACAAATTAGACCTCAAATCAAAACTGTGGCTAAAACAATGTTCTTAGAATGTTTTTTAGAGTCAAAATGACCTATTACATGCATTGGTTTGGATGTGTAGATTGAAAATATCAATTTCCAACTTTGGTTTATTTAACTTATGCCCTTATTTTAGGTCATTTTTGCAACTTTGAGCTACAAGCATTTACAACATCTCATGACCTCTTTAATAGCCTTAAAACATCATTTTGAACAAGTTTGATGTTGAACATTTTTCCATTTGAAGCTTGGAAATAGGAGTTATGGCCTTGTGCTTGAAATGACCTGTAATCTCCAAATGACCAAAATACCCTTGACTTGTCAAATCCATAACTTGAGTTCTACAAATCCTATCAAGGACTTCTAGTACTCTATAGAAAGCTAAGAGGATAAGGAATAACATTCATGTTGGCCAAAAACTCATACGAAGCATCCTTCTTGGGCAAAAGTTTGGTGCAAGTTGGGTAACTTTCAAGCCCCCAAATTCACATACCTCAGATGACCTGTAACTTGTCAAAGTCACAACTTGAGTTCTAAAAATCCTATCAAGGACTTCTAGCACTCAAATTAAATCTAAGATCAAGCTCTAAAACATTCATGTTGGGGGTAAGATGAGATGACAATCACATCTTGAGCTAAACTACCTTGAGGATAGGGGTCAAACTAGGGGATTTTACACTGTCAAGCCTTAGAAACCCTAGCTTGAAACTTCTCAAACTCTTCAATCATGAGGAGTTAACCTTGGAATCATACCTATAACATCTCAATGCATCAATCCATGATCACATGGCTCTTGAATTGGGTCTCAACCTTCTTCAAATCATCAGTTGACCTAGGGTTGACCCAGTCAAACCCTAATTACACCACTCATGGCTGAGTCTTCTTAATCTTGCACAATGACCTGTCTAGGCTTCATGATGGCTTTCAAGACATCTCATAAGCTCTCTCAAGACCTAAAGTCTAATTTCATGGCTTCAGAATCATCTGATGACTTCCCACAACCCTCAAGTTAGGAGACACACCCTTTTGGTTTCAACCACTATCTCTGAGGATCTTTTAACTTCTCTGACAAAGATATCAACCCTTGAACATCTGAATAAGCTTCTTAGCTAGCTTCAAACTCTTGTGTAGCCTATGACTGGTAATCATACCTCTTGATCTCCTGCATACATGTCAATGAAATGCAAATGATAATGCTAATGTGAATGAAATGAAACATAAGCTAGGTGAAGAAATGTTGGGCAAATTTTGGGGTGCAACAGGAGGTTTATGAAAAACACGACGCGCTTGAATCTGAACAGAAGGCTGACTTTTTGAATGGTGAGGTTTTTGAATGGTTTAAGGTCTTGGACACCTTCTATATCATATTTAGAGATTTTGTGGATGATTATTGAGGTGTTTGATTGATTAAAAATGAGTTTGGCAGCAAAACTACCAAGACAGATTTTTGGTGGTTTTTGCAATTTTGTGATTTTGTGATTTTGGAGTAAAGTGTGAAAGAGTGAGAGCTTTGTGTTTCTCTGGTTTTTAGAATCAATCTTCCGTTGAAAATGAAGTGAGGAGGGCTCCCTTTTATAGGCAAATGAAGAGAGGGCCAGATTTGGAGGTTTCTTCACTTTAAAGAAAGGTTTTACACCTTTGGATCAAACCTCTATAAAGGGGTTTCCTTGGCTGATAGGTAAGCCCAATAGTCAAGCAAAATGATGATTTTGAAAGGGCTAAATGCATGCTAGAGGCATAGCTTGATGGATATTTGCAGAGCTTACTTTCCACCTCATGCTTACCATGTTTACTTTAAGTGCAAGTTGCCTTGCAATTTGCAAGCCGCTTGCAAGTTTGGCTAACTTCCTATTTTCTGCATTTCTCTTGTTCTCTTATGCTACAAACCCTCTATACATCAGACAAAACATGTTTCACAAACTGAGATTGGTCATTTTTGAGGAAAGAATGATTTTTGAACATTTGACAATGTGGGACTAAAGTGAACCACCAACTTTCCATAACCCTAACTTTCAGCTCACAAATCCTTTTGAGATGTGCTAGTACTTTTTAGAAAGCCCTCAAATAGCTCTAAAACATTCATATTTTCATGAGTTTCAATTTCCCAAAGGAACTAGGTCAAAAAGTCTCTCAAAGTTGCTAAAAAATGAACTTAAAAGTGAAAATTTTCTAAGTCTTTTTCCCTTCTAGAACTGAATTTGATCATAACTCCAAATCTATGCATTTTCTGACCATGGACCACTTAGGTACTTTTGTAGGGTTTGTCAAGAGCTTTCAAATGAGCTTTGAACCAACTCAAATGGATGTGTGGTTAAGGAGTTATGGTTTAGCCCCTTTAAAAACCCTAATTTCCCGATTTTTTGATTACTCCTTCATCCTTGATCCAATGGTCATGAAAATTGATGGGAAAGTGCAATATGATATAAGGAACATTTTTTATTCACACTTTGAAGTCCAATTTATTAAATTTGTAGAGTTGACTTTTTGGTCAACCGTACGATCGATAGGTGACTACCGAGTCGTCTGTTGACCCTCTGGACCTCCTGAGACTTTGAAACTTTTTGAATGAACTTTATTAAGCTATATGAACTTCATGGATCATAATCCCTCCGTTAAAACACCTTCCAATACCAAATTCAAACTACAATTGATTTTTACTGGTCAAAAACCCGAATCGGGTGCCCTAAAATACACTGTTCTTGATTCTGGGGTAACAACCTCAAATTGGGTATTCAATTGACATCACATGATACCCTTGATCTTGTTTCATGATTGAATTAGTCCAAAACTTTGATTGATCACAAACCCTGAAGCTTCGATTTGACTGTACAAAACCTTGATTCATCTGTAACTTGACAAAGACAAACTTGCACTGGGTTAGGGTTGGGTAATTCATGAGAATGCTCCTAAAATGATAATGAGAATCTAAGGGGTCCAAATTTGGGGTGCAAAACTACTTTACTATCTTCACCCAAGGCTCCACCATAAATTAGGACTCTCTTCAGAGACCCATTTATGTACCTTAGGGGATTTTACACTGTCAAGCCTTAGAAACCCTAGCTTGAAACTTCTCAAACTCTTCAATCATGAGGAGTTAACCTTGGAATCATACCTATAGCATCTCAATGCATCAATCCATGATCACATGGCTCTTGAATTGGGTCTCAACCTTCTTCAAATCATCAGTTGACCTAGGGTTGACCCAGTCAAACCCTAATTACACCACTCATGGCTGAGTCTTCTTAATCTTGCACAATGACCTGTCTAGGCTTCATGATGGCTTTCAAGACATCTCATAAGCTCTCTCAAGACCTAAAGTCTAATTTCATGGCTTCAGAATCATCTGATGACTTCCCACAACCCTCAAGTTAGGAGACACACCCTTTTGGTTTCAACCACTATCTCTGAGGATCTTTTAACTTCTCTGACAAAGATATCAACCCTTGAACATCTGAATAAGCTTCTTAGCTAGCTTCAAACTCTTGTGTAGCCTATGACTGGTAATCATACCTCTTGATCTCCTGCATACATGTCAATGAAATGCAAATGATAATGCTAATGTGAATGAAATGAAACATAAGCTAGGTGAAGAAATGTTGGGCAAATTTTGGGGTGCAACAGGAGGTTTATGAAAAACACGACGCGCTTGAATCTGAACAGAAGGCTGACTTTTTGAATGGTGAGGTTTTTGAATGGTTTAAGGTCTTGGACACCTTCTATATCATATTTAGAGATTTTGTGGATGATTATTGAGGTGTTTGATTGATTAAAAATGAGTTTGGCAGCAAAACTACCAAGACAGATTTTTGGTGGTTTTTGCAATTTTGTGATTTTGTGATTTTGGAGTAAAGTGTGAAAGAGTGAGAGCTTTGTGTTTCTCTGGTTTTTAGAATCAATCTTCCGTTGAAAATGAAGTGAGGAGGGCTCCCTTTTATAGGCAAATGAAGAGAGGGCCAGATTTGGAGGTTTCTTCACTTTAAAGAAAGGTTTTACACCTTTGGATCAAACCTCTATAAAGGGGTTTCCTTGGCTGATAGGTAAGCCCAATAGTCAAGAAAAATGATGATTTTGAAAGGGCTAAATGCATGCTAGAGGCATAGCTTGATGGATATTTGCAGAGCTTACTTTCCACCTCATGCTTACCATGTTTACTTTAAGTGCAAGTTGCCTTGCAATTTGCAAGCCGCTTGCAAGTTTGGCTAACTTCCTATTTTCTGCATTTCTCTTGTTCTCTTATGCTACAAACCCTCTATACATCAGACAAAACATGTTTCACAAACTGAGATTGGTCATTTTTGAGGAAAGAATGATTTTTGAACATTTGACAATGTGGGACTAAAGTGAACCACCAACTTTCCATAACCCTAACTTTCAGCTCACAAATCCTTTTGAGATGTGCTAGTACTTTTTAGAAAGCCCTCAAATAGCTCTAAAACATTCATATTTTCATGAGTTTCAATTTCCCAAAGGAACTTGGTCAAAAAGTCTCTCAAAGTTGCTAAAAAATGAACTTAAAAGTGAAAATTTTCTAAGTCTTTTTCCCTTCTAGAACTGAATTTGATCATAACTCCAAATCTATGCATTTTCTGACCATGGACCACTTAGGTACTTTTGTAGGGTTTGTCAAGAGCTTTCAAATGAGCTTTGAACCAACTCAAATGGATGTGTGGTTAAGGAGTTATGGTTTAGCCCCTTTAAAAACCCTAATTTCCCGATTTTTTGATTACTCCTTCATCCTTGATCCAATGGTCATGAAAATTGATGGGAAAGTGCAATATGATATAAGGAACATTTTTTATTCACACTTTGAAGTCCAATTTATTAAATTTGTAGAGTTGACTTTTTGGTCAACCGTACGATCGATAGGTGACTACCGAGTCGTCTGTTGACCCTCTGGACCTCCTGAGACTTTGAAACTTTTTGAATGAACTTTATTAAGCTATATGAACTTCATGGATCATAATCCCTCCGTTAAAACACCTTCCAATACCAAATTCAAACTACAATTGATTTTTACTGGTCAAAAACCCGAATCGGGTGCCCTAAAATACACTGTTCTTGATTCTGGGGTAACAACCTCAAATTGGGTATTCAATTGACATCACATGATACCCTTGATCTTGTTTCATGATTGAATTAGTCCAAAACTTTGATTGATCACAAACCCTGAAGCTTCGATTTGACTGTACAAAACCTTGATTCATCTGTAACTTGACAAAGACAAACTTGCACTGGGTTAGGGTTGGGTAATTCATGAGAATGCTCCTAAAATGATAATGAGAATCTAAGGGGTCCAAATTTGGGGTGCAAAACTACTTTACTATCTTCACCCAAGGCTCCACCATAAATTAGGACTCTCTTCAGAGACCCATTTATGTACCTTAGGGGATTTTACACTGTCAAGCCTTAGAAACCCTAGCTTGAAACTTCTCAAACTCTTCAATCATGAGGAGTTAACCTTGGAATCATACCTATAGCATCTCAATGCATCAATCCATGATCACATGGCTCTTGAATTGGGTCTCAACCTTCTTCAAATCATCAGTTGACCTAGGGTTGACCCAGTCAAACCCTAATTACACCACTCATGGCTGAGTCTTCTTAATCTTGCACAATGACCTGTCTAGGATTCATGATGGCTTTCAAGACATCTCATAAGCTCTCTCAAGACCTAAAGTCTAATTTCATGGCTTCAGAATCATCTGATGACTTCCCACAACCCTCAAGTTAGGAGACACACCCTTTTGGTTTCAACCACTATCTCTGAGGATCTTTTAACTTCTCTGACAAAGATATCAACCCTTGAACATCTGAATAAGCTTCTTAGCTAGCTTCAAACTCTTGTGTAGCCTATGACTGGTAATCATACCTCTTGATCTCCTGCATACATGTCAATGAAATGCAAATGATAATGCTAATGTGAATGAAATGAAACATAAGCTAGGTGAAGAAATGTTGGGCAAATTTTGGGGTGCAACAGGAGGTTTATGAAAAACACGACGCGCTTGAATCTGAACAGAAGGCTGACTTTTTGAATGGTGAGGTTTTTGAATGGTTTAAGGTCTTGGACACCTTCTATATCATATTTAGAGATTTTGTGGATGATTATTGAGGTGTTTGATTGATTAAAAATGAGTTTGGCAGCAAAACTACCAAGACAGATTTTTGGTGGTTTTTGCAATTTTGTGATTTTGTGATTTTGGAGTAAAGTGTGAAAGAGTGAGAGCTTTGTGTTTCTCTGGTTTTTAGAATCAATCTTCCGTTGAAAATGAAGTGAGGAGGGCTCCCTTTTATAGGCAAATGAAGAGAGGGCCAGATTTGGAGGTTTCTTCACTTTAAAGAAAGGTTTTACACCTTTGGATCAAACCTCTATAAAGGGGTTTCCTTGGCTGATAGGTAAGCCCAATAGTCAAGCAAAATGATGATTTTGAAAGGGCTAAATGCATGCTAGAGGCATAGCTTGATGGATATTTGCAGAGCTTACTTTCCACCTCATGCTTACCATGTTTACTTTAAGTGCAAGTTGCCTTGCAATTTGCAAGCCGCTTGCAAGTTTGGCTAACTTCCTATTTTCTGCATTTCTCTTGTTCTCTTATGCTACAAACCCTCTATACATCAGACAAAACATGTTTCACAAACTGAGATTGGTCATTTTTTAGGAAAGAATGATTTTTGAACATTTGACAATGTGGGACTAAAGTGAACCACCAACTTTCCATAACCCTAACTTTCAGCTCACAAATCCTTTTGAGATGTGCTAGTACTTTTTAGAAAGCCCTCAAATAGCTCTAAAACATTCATATTTTCATGAGTTTCAATTTCCCAAAGGAACTTGGTCAAAAAGTCTCTCAAAGTTGCTAAAAAATGAACTTAAAAGTGAAAATTTTCTAAGTCTTTTTCCCTTCTAGAACTGAATTTGATCATAACTCCAAATCTATGCATTTTCTGACCATGGACCACTTAGGTACTTTTGTAGGGTTTGTCAAGAGCTTTCAAATGAGCTTTGAACCAACTCAAATGGATGTGTGGTTAAGGAGTTATGGTTTAGCCCCTTTAAAAACCCTAATTTCCCGATTTTTTGATTACTCCTTCATCCTTGATCCAATGGTCATGAAAATTGATGGGAAAGTGCAATATGATATAAGGAACATTTTTTATTCACACTTTGAAGTCCAATTTATTAAATTTGTAGAGTTGACTTTTTGGTCAACCGTACGATCGATAGGTGACTACCGAGTCGTCTGTTGACCCTCTGGACCTCCTGAGACTTTGAAACTTTTTGAATGAACTTTATTAAGCTATATGAACTTCATGGATCATAATCCCTCCGTTAAAACACCTTCCAATACCAAATTCAAACTACAATTGATTTTTACTGGTCAAAAACCCGAATCGGGTGCCCTAAAATACACTGTTCTTGATTCTGGGGTAACAACCTCAAATTGGGTATTCAATTGACATCACATGATACCCTTGATCTTGTTTCATGATTGAATTAGTCCAAAACTTTGATTGATCACAAACCCTGAAGCTTCGATTTGACTGTACAAAACCTTGATTCATCTGTAACTTGACAAAGACAAACTTGCACTGGGTTAGGGTTGGGTAATTCATGAGAATGCTCCTAAAATGATAATGAGAATCTAAGGGGTCCAAATTTGGGGTGCAAAACTACTTTACTATCTTCACCCAAGGCTCCACCATAAATTAGGACTCTCTTCAGAGACCCATTTATGTACCTTAGGGGATTTTACACTGTCAAGCCTTAGAAACCCTAGCTTGAAACTTCTCAAACTCTTCAATCATGAGGAGTTAACCTTGGAATCATACCTATAGCATCTCAATGCATCAATCCATGATCACATGGCTCTTGAATTGGGTCTCAACCTTCTTCAAATCATCAGTTGACCTAGGGTTGACCCAGTCAAACCCTAATTACACCACTCATGGCTGAGTCTTCTTAATCTTGCACAATGACCTGTCTAGGATTCATGATGGCTTTCAAGACATCTCATAAGCTCTCTCAAGACCTAAAGTCTAATTTCATGGCTTCAGAATCATCTGATGACTTCCCACAACCCTCAAGTTAGGAGACACACCCTTTTGGTTTCAACCACTATCTCTGAGGATCTTTTAACTTCTCTGACAAAGATATCAACCCTTGAACATCTGAATAAGCTTCTTAGCTAGCTTCAAACTCTTGTGTAGCCTATGACTGGTAATCATACCTCTTGATCTCCTGCATACATGTCAATGAAATGCAAATGATAATGCTAATGTGAATGAAATGAAACATAAGCTAGGTGAAGAAATGTTGGGCAAATTTTGGGGTGCAACAGGAGGTTTATGAAAAACACGACGCGCTTGAATCTGAACAGAAGGCTGACTTTTTGAATGGTGAGGTTTTTGAATGGTTTAAGGTCTTGGACACCTTCTATATCATATTTAGAGATTTTGTGGATGATTATTGAGGTGTTTGATTGATTAAAAATGAGTTTGGCAGCAAAACTACCAAGACAGATTTTTGGTGGTTTTTGCAATTTTGTGATTTTGTGATTTTGGAGTAAAGTGTGAAAGAGTGAGAGCTTTGTGTTTCTCTGGTTTTTAGAATCAATCTTCCGTTGAAAATGAAGTGAGGAGGGCTCCCTTTTATAGGCAAATGAAGAGAGGGCCAGATTTGGAGGTTTCTTCACTTTAAAGAAAGGTTTTACACCTTTGGATCAAACCTCTATAAAGGGGTTTCCTTGGCTGATAGGTAAGCCCAATAGTCAAGCAAAATGATGATTTTGAAAGGGCTAAATGCATGCTAGAGGCATAGCTTGATGGATATTTGCAGAGCTTACTTTCCACCTCATGCTTACCATGTTTACTTTAAGTGCAAGTTGCCTTGCAATTTGCAAGCCGCTTGCAAGTTTGGCTAACTTCCTATTTTCTGCATTTCTCTTGTTCTCTTATGCTACAAACCCTCTATACATCAGACAAAACATGTTTCACAAACTGAGATTGGTCATTTTTTAGGAAAGAATGATTTTTGAACATTTGACAATGTGGGACTAAAGTGAACCACCAACTTTCCATAACCCTAACTTTCAGCTCACAAATCCTTTTGAGATGTGCTAGTACTTTTTAGAAAGCCCTCAAATAGCTCTAAAACATTCATATTTTCATGAGTTTCAATTTCCCAAAGGAACTTGGTCAAAAAGTCTCTCAAAGTTGCTAAAAAATGAACTTAAAAGTGAAAATTTTCTAAGTCTTTTTCCCTTCTAGAACTGAATTTGATCATAACTCCAAATCTATGCATTTTCTGACCATGGACCACTTAGGTACTTTTGTAGGGTTTGTCAAGAGCTTTCAAATGAGCTTTGAACCAACTCAAATGGATGTGTGGTTAAGGAGTTATGGTTTAGCCCCTTTAAAAACCCTAATTTCCCGATTTTTTGATTACTCCTTCATCCTTGATCCAATGGTCATGAAAATTGATGGGAAAGTGCAATATGATATAAGGAACATTTTTTATTCACACTTTGAAGTCCAATTTATTAAATTTGTAGAGTTGACTTTTTGGTCAACCGTACGATCGATAGGTGACTACCGAGTCGTCTGTTGACCCTCTGGACCTCCTGAGACTTTGAAACTTTTTGAATGAACTTTATTAAGCTATATGAACTTCATGGATCATAATCCCTCCGTTAAAACACCTTCCAATACCAAATTCAAACTACAATTGATTTTTACTGGTCAAAAACCCGAATCGGGTGCCCTAAAATACACTGTTCTTGATTCTGGGGTAACAACCTCAAATTGGGTATTCAATTGACATCACATGATACCCTTGATCTTGTTTCATGATTGAATTAGTCCAAAACTTTGATTGATCACAAACCCTGAAGCTTCGATTTGACTGTACAAAACCTTGATTCATCTGTAACTTGACAAAGACAAACTTGCACTGGGTTAGGGTTGGGTAATTCATGAGAATGCTCCTAAAATGATAATGAGAATCTAAGGGGTCCAAATTTGGGGTGCAAAACTACTTTACTATCTTCACCCAAGGCTCCACCATAAATTAGGACTCTCTTCAGAGACCCATTTATGTACCTTAGGGGATTTTACACTGTCAAGCCTTAGAAACCCTAGCTTGAAACTTCTCAAACTCTTCAATCATGAGGAGTTAACCTTGGAATCATACCTATAGCATCTCAATGCATCAATCCATGATCACATGGCTCTTGAATTGGGTCTCAACCTTCTTCAAATCATCAGTTGACCTAGGGTTGACCCAGTCAAACCCTAATTACACCACTCATGGCTGAGTCTTCTTAATCTTGCACAATGACCTGTCTAGGATTCATGATGGCTTTCAAGACATCTCATAAGCTCTCTCAAGACCTAAAGTCTAATTTCATGGCTTCAGAATCATCTGATGACTTCCCACAACCCTCAAGTTAGGAGACACACCCTTTTGGTTTCAACCACTATCTCTGAGGATCTTTTAACTTCTCTGACAAAGATATCAACCCTTGAACATCTGAATAAGCTTCTTAGCTAGCTTCAAACTCTTGTGTAGCCTATGACTGGTAATCATACCTCTTGATCTCCTGCATACATGTCAATGAAATGCAAATGATAATGCTAATGTGAATGAAATGAAACATAAGCTAGGTGAAGAAATGTTGGGCAAATTTTGGGGTGCAACAGGAGGTTTATGAAAAACACGACGCGCTTGAATCTGAACAGAAGGCTGACTTTTTGAATGGTGAGGTTTTTGAATGGTTTAAGGTCTTGGACACCTTCTATATCATATTTAGAGATTTTGTGGATGATTATTGAGGTGTTTGATTGATTAAAAATGAGTTTGGCAGCAAAACTACCAAGACAGATTTTTGGTGGTTTTTGCAATTTTGTGATTTTGTGATTTTGGAGTAAAGTGTGAAAGAGTGAGAGCTTTGTGTTTCTCTGGTTTTTAGAATCAATCTTCCGTTGAAAATGAAGTGAGGAGGGCTCCCTTTTATAGGCAAATGAAGAGAGGGCCAGATTTGGAGGTTTCTTCACTTTAAAGAAAGGTTTTACACCTTTGGATCAAACCTCTATAAAGGGGTTTCCTTGGCTGATAGGTAAGCCCAATAGTCAAGCAAAATGATGATTTTGAAAGGGCTAAATGCATGCTAGAGGCATAGCTTGATGGATATTTGCAGAGCTTACTTTCCACCTCATGCTTACCATGTTTACTTTAAGTGCAAGTTGCCTTGCAATTTGCAAGCCGCTTGCAAGTTTGGCTAACTTCCTATTTTCTGCATTTCTCTTGTTCTCTTATGCTACAAACCCTCTATACATCAGACAAAACATGTTTCACAAACTGAGATTGGTCATTTTTTAGGAAAGAATGATTTTTGAACATTTGACAATGTGGGACTAAAGTGAACCACCAACTTTCCATAACCCTAACTTTCAGCTCACAAATCCTTTTGAGATGTGCTAGTACTTTTTAGAAAGCCCTCAAATAGCTCTAAAACATTCATATTTTCATGAGTTTCAATTTCCCAAAGGAACTTGGTCAAAAAGTCTCTCAAAGTTGCTAAAAAATGAACTTAAAAGTGAAAATTTTCTAAGTCTTTTTCCCTTCTAGAACTGAATTTGATCATAACTCCAAATCTATGCATTTTCTGACCATGGACCACTTAGGTACTTTTGTAGGGTTTGTCAAGAGCTTTCAAATGAGCTTTGAACCAACTCAAATGGATGTGTGGTTAAGGAGTTATGGTTTAGCCCCTTTAAAAACCCTAATTTCCCGATTTTTTGATTACTCCTTCATCCTTGATCCAATGGTCATGAAAATTGATGGGAAAGTGCAATATGATATAAGGAACATTTTTTATTCACACTTTGAAGTCCAATTTATTAAATTTGTAGAGTTGACTTTTTGGTCAACCGTACGATCGATAGGTGACTACCGAGTCGTCTGTTGACCCTCTGGACCTCCTGAGACTTTGAAACTTTTTGAATGAACTTTATTAAGCTATATGAACTTCATGGATCATAATCCCTCCGTTAAAACACCTTCCAATACCAAATTCAAACTACAATTGATTTTTACTGGTCAAAAACCCGAATCGGGTGCCCTAAAATACACTGTTCTTGATTCTGGGGTAACAACCTCAAATTGGGTATTCAATTGACATCACATGATACCCTTGATCTTGTTTCATGATTGAATTAGTCCAAAACTTTGATTGATCACAAACCCTGAAGCTTCGATTTGACTGTACAAAACCTTGATTCATCTGTAACTTGACAAAGACAAACTTGCACTGGGTTAGGGTTGGGTAATTCATGAGAATGCTCCTAAAATGATAATGAGAATCTAAGGGGTCCAAATTTGGGGTGCAAAACTACTTTACTATCTTCACCCAAGGCTCCACCATAAATTAGGACTCTCTTCAGAGACCCATTTATGTACCTTAGGGGATTTTACACTGTCAAGCCTTAGAAACCCTAGCTTGAAACTTCTCAAACTCTTCAATCATGAGGAGTTAACCTTGGAATCATACCTATAGCATCTCAATGCATCAATCCATGATCACATGGCTCTTGAATTGGGTCTCAACCTTCTTCAAATCATCAGTTGACCTAGGGTTGACCCAGTCAAACCCTAATTACACCACTCATGGCTGAGTCTTCTTAATCTTGCACAATGACCTGTCTAGGATTCATGATGGCTTTCAAGACATCTCATAAGCTCTCTCAAGACCTAAAGTCTAATTTCATGGCTTCAGAATCATCTGATGACTTCCCACAACCCTCAAGTTAGGAGACACACCCTTTTGGTTTCAACCACTATCTCTGAGGATCTTTTAACTTCTCTGACAAAGATATCAACCCTTGAACATCTGAATAAGCTTCTTAGCTAGCTTCAAACTCTTGTGTAGCCTATGACTGGTAATCATACCTCTTGATCTCCTGCATACATGTCAATGAAATGCAAATGATAATGCTAATGTGAATGAAATGAAACATAAGCTAGGTGAAGAAATGTTGGGCAAATTTTGGGGTGCAACAGGAGGTTTATGAAAAACACGACGCGCTTGAATCTGAACAGAAGGCTGACTTTTTGAATGGTGAGGTTTTTGAATGGTTTAAGGTCTTGGACACCTTCTATATCATATTTAGAGATTTTGTGGATGATTATTGAGGTGTTTGATTGATTAAAAATGAGTTTGGCAGCAAAACTACCAAGACAGATTTTTGGTGGTTTTTGCAATTTTGTGATTTTGTGATTTTGGAGTAAAGTGTGAAAGAGTGAGAGCTTTGTGTTTCTCTGGTTTTTAGAATCAATCTTCCGTTGAAAATGAAGTGAGGAGGGCTCCCTTTTATAGGCAAATGAAGAGAGGGCCAGATTTGGAGGTTTCTTCACTTTAAAGAAAGGTTTTACACCTTTGGATCAAACCTCTATAAAGGGGTTTCCTTGGCTGATAGGTAAGCCCAATAGTCAAGCAAAATGATGATTTTGAAAGGGCTAAATGCATGCTAGAGGCATAGCTTGATGGATATTTGCAGAGCTTACTTTCCACCTCATGCTTACCATGTTTACTTTAAGTGCAAGTTGCCTTGCAATTTGCAAGCCGCTTGCAAGTTTGGCTAACTTCCTATTTTCTGCATTTCTCTTGTTCTCTTATGCTACAAACCCTCTATACATCAGACAAAACATGTTTCACAAACTGAGATTGGTCATTTTTTAGGAAAGAATGATTTTTGAACATTTGACAATGTGGGACTAAAGTGAACCACCAACTTTCCATAACCCTAACTTTCAGCTCACAAATCCTTTTGAGATGTGCTAGTACTTTTTAGAAAGCCCTCAAATAGCTCTAAAACATTCATATTTTCATGAGTTTCAATTTCCCAAAGGAACTTGGTCAAAAAGTCTCTCAAAGTTGCTAAAAAATGAACTTAAAAGTGAAAATTTTCTAAGTCTTTTTCCCTTCTAGAACTGAATTTGATCATAACTCCAAATCTATGCATTTTCTGACCATGGACCACTTAGGTACTTTTGTAGGGTTTGTCAAGAGCTTTCAAATGAGCTTTGAACCAACTCAAATGGATGTGTGGTTAAGGAGTTATGGTTTAGCCCCTTTAAAAACCCTAATTTCCCGATTTTTTGATTACTCCTTCATCCTTGATCCAATGGTCATGAAAATTGATGGGAAAGTGCAATATGATATAAGGAACATTTTTTATTCACACTTTGAAGTCCAATTTATTAAATTTGTAGAGTTGACTTTTTGGTCAACCGTACGATCGATAGGTGACTACCGAGTCGTCTGTTGACCCTCTGGACCTCCTGAGACTTTGAAACTTTTTGAATGAACTTTATTAAGCTATATGAACTTCATGGATCATAATCCCTCCGTTAAAACACCTTCCAATACCAAATTCAAACTACAATTGATTTTTACTGGTCAAAAACCCGAATCGGGTGCCCTAAAATACACTGTTCTTGATTCTGGGGTAACAACCTCAAATTGGGTATTCAATTGACATCACATGATACCCTTGATCTTGTTTCATGATTGAATTAGTCCAAAACTTTGATTGATCACAAACCCTGAAGCTTCGATTTGACTGTACAAAACCTTGATTCATCTGTAACTTGACAAAGACAAACTTGCACTGGGTTAGGGTTGGGTAATTCATGAGAATGCTCCTAAAATGATAATGAGAATCTAAGGGGTCCAAATTTGGGGTGCAAAACTACTTTACTATCTTCACCCAAGGCTCCACCATAAATTAGGACTCTCTTCAGAGACCCATTTATGTACCTTAGGGGATTTTACACTGTCAAGCCTTAGAAACCCTAGCTTGAAACTTCTCAAACTCTTCAATCATGAGGAGTTAACCTTGGAATCATACCTATAGCATCTCAATGCATCAATCCATGATCACATGGCTCTTGAATTGGGTCTCAACCTTCTTCAAATCATCAGTTGACCTAGGGTTGAACCAGTCAAACCCTAATTACACCACTCATGGCTGAGTCTTCTTAATCTTGCACAATGACCTGTCTAGGCTTCATGATGGATTTTAAGACATCTCATAAGCTCTCTCAAGACCTAAAGTATAACTTCATGGCTTCAGAATCATCTGATGACTTCCCACAACCCTCAAGTTAGGAGACACACCCTCTTGGTTTCAACCACTATCTCTGAGGATCTTTTAACTTCTCTGAAAAAGATATAAACCCTTGAACATCTGAATAAGCTTCTTAGCTAGCTTCAAACTCTTGTGTAGCCTCTGACTGGTAATCATACCTCTTGATCTCCTGCATACATGTCAATGAAATGCAAATGATAATGCTAATGTGAATGAAATGAAACATAAGCTAGGTGAAGAAATGTTGGGCAAATTTTGGGGTGCAACAGGAGGTTTATGAAAAACACGGCGCGCTTGAATCTGAACAGAAGGCTGAGTGTAAGTAGGAATAGCTTGAGGATCTTTTGGCCCTAGAGGAACTGCTTGTTGATTGACTACTGGCGGAGGTACAAAACCAGGCGGTAACCCATATGGTGGAACATTTGCAACAGTGACTGTCGTTGGGACCGGCTCTACAGCTATGCCAGTGATTTCAGAAACAACAGTGGCTTGAGTGTCCAACTTTGCACGAATGACTTGTAGGGCTTCCATGATCTGTTCCATGCCTTCTCGTAGCTCTCCAAGTTTATTATCAATTCTGTCCACATCTAAATTTTGTCCTTCCATTCTTAGGCGAGCTTGGGCTCGGGTGTTGTATCGGTGTTGAGGATTCAGTGTGATTCTTTCTGGAGACAAGACAGCGAGATGAGACACAACACAAGAATATGCACATGTGATGCTTATGAATGCAAAATGCAACAAATGCAAAATTAATCATTCAAGGAATCCAAAGAATTATTTGCATAAATTATAACAATTGGGAAATAAGAAAATTCAAAAGTCCTCATAGATTAATAACTGAGAGTTTTACAACAACGATTCTGAAACTGAAATACAAGTCTTCAATACAAAATTCATGATGAAATAAAACAGAAAACAAAAGGATTTTAGATCTTCTGGTTGGATGGCCCTTCGTCTTCTGGCTGACTTCTCTTTCCACCTTGACGGATCAACTCTTGAAGTTCTTCCTTCTCTTGCATAGCCTTGAAATACTTATCTCTCCAAGTCTTTCCTTCTTTTTCAGCTTTTGCCAAAGCAGCTTTCAATTCTTCTACGAGAGTAGGTTTGGGTGAGTCGTGCTCAAAACGAGTGTAGAACATCTTCAACGCTGCTTCTTTTACCCATGATAAGTATGATTCCGAAACAGTAGAGTCGTGGTAACCTAGGGCAGTTACTCCTCTCGTGTGGACATAACGCCAAGCATACACAATTCGAGCCCTGTAAGCGGGATTCTTCCCTTCTTCAATGTAAAAGCTTCTCAAAAAGTATGGGTCCGGTTCATCCTCCATGGGGTGCCCCAACTGTCGACGAGCCAGAATAGGATTATAGTTGATGCAACCATTGACGCTGATAAGCGGTACATTCGGGAAATCTCCACAGCTTTAGATCATGGCAATCCCTCCATACATAGGGTCATACCACTTAATATCTGAGTGTTTGAGCAATACCAGCTTTTCTGTCCATGAGAGCCCGTTTTGCTTATCCCAGAGGGATGGAATTTTTGGCAAGTGCGAAATAAACCACTTGTGCAGGAGAATGGTGCAACACTCAATCCGTCCAACTCCATAACGGTTCCTACGGTGGATGGTAAAGTACGTATCAGCCAGCAAGGTAGGTACAGGATTTTTGATTAAGAAAAGGTTGATTGCATTTGCGTCCACAAAATCATTAGCAGTCGGGAACTGGAACAGTCCGTAAATTAGAAAAACCAGGATGGCCTCAAATGCTTCAATATTTTTTGACAAGGCATAGCTTTGAGCTTTTTCATACAGGAACATAGTTGGAAATCCATACAACCCTCCTTTAGCAATCATATGAGATCGTACCTCGTCCACTTCCAAATACACGGCCTCTGCAACTGCTCTTTCATTAGGAGTCCATTCTCTTCCAGAAAATGGTCTAGGAGTGACGTCTACTCCCATCAGGGCGGAATATTGTTCCAAGGTTGGTAGCAACTGATAGTCTGGAAAGGTGAAACAGTGATAGGTTGAATCGTATAACTGCACGAGTGCGGATAACATCTCTTCATAAACTTGAACTTCTAGCAAAGACAGCATATTCCCATACTTCTCTCTAAATGCCTCGGAGTCTTCTACTAAGCTTCCCAGTTTCTTCAAGTTCTCCAATTTTGGTTTTTGGAACATAATCTCTGCTTCCTTTCCAGAATCCATCATGCAAAACAATCTTTAGTTCCTTGAATGATTAATGTAAATGCAAATGCAAAGGTTTCATGGAACTCAGATCAAAACATCGTTTCATTTCATTAATTTTCAAGTTTTGAATTACAAAATATCTAGTACATTTTACAAAAGTCCTAATGCTGACAGTATTCTAAATAAAAGTCCTCTTTTGCTTTGAGCTTCTTGATTTCTTCTTCCATCTGAGTCTTCTCAAGAATGAGTTTGTCAACGACTAGCTTCCATGGAGTTGGCTGAGAGCTGGAAGAAGATAAACCTTCCTGTGTCTTCCTCTTCTTATAAGCAATAATTTCTTCATCCTTCGCCTGTAGTTGTCTACGAAGTTCATCATTCTCTTCCATGGCCACTTGGTACTTGTATTTCCAGGATACTTCAGTTTGTTGTGATTTCCTCAAAGCAATCTTTAACTTCTCTTCTTCAGACATAAAGATCATTGTGTGTTCCTCCTCTAAAACTATGGGTTTCTACTGAGGATAAGGCATCTTCAGCTGAATAGCTCTCTTTCGGACCCATTGGAGATAAGGCTCGAGAGAGACGCAATTAGGCTTCCCTAAGTCTTCCTTTCCTTTCTTGTGTACATGAGCCCAAGCTTTTAGAATTTCTCCTTTCAATTATGAACTTCCCTTAAAGAAAATATTCTCCACATGAGCGCTATTTGGTTTGTCCTTCAATGGATATCCAAGCTGTCGGTGAGCAAGAACAGGGTTATAACTGATTCCTCCACTTGTACCCAGGAGAGGTATGTTACCAAAGCTTCCACAACTGTCAATGATTTTTATCCCATCGTAACTACAGCTGTACCAATCAATATCAGAATGAGTAAGGGCCATAACCTTCTGAGACCACCAACCTTCCTTCCAAAAAGCATGAGCCTTAGGTAAGTGAGAAATAAACCACTTATATAACAAAGGGACGCAGCAGATAATCATTCCTCCTTTATGCAGATTTCTCAAGTGAACAGAATGATAGGCGTCAACTAATAAAGTAGGCACATGGTTTTTCTTCAAGAAAATCTTAATGGCATTGAGATCCACAAAATTATCAAAACTTGGAAACAAGAAGATCCCATAAATGAGCAAGGCAAAGATGGCTTTGAATGCATCCATGCTCAAGTGATCAACATAGTATTGTGCCTTCCCAACCAAGAACTCTGCAGTCAAACCAAATACTCCTCCTTTAGTAACCATATTTTTCTGAATATCCACCAATCCCAAACATATAGCTTTAGCAATTTCTTCCTCTTTAGGGTCTTTTTCTATGATTGGAAAAGGAGAGTCTTCAAGAATAGGTAAACCAATCAAGCAAGAATATTCCTCAAGTGTAGGTACCAGCTGATAATCAGGAAAAGTGAAGCAATGATAGAGTGGATCATAAAACTGGAGAAGTGTGGAGAGAAGTCCCAGATCCATCTTCTTTTTTACCCTCAACAATGACAATAAGTTCCCATACCTGCTCTTGAATCCTTCTGGATCTGTTATCAAAGTACTCAACCTTTCTATGTCATCCAAGTTAGGACTTTTGTAAGTCTACTTCATAGTTTCCTTTTTTCCACTATCTATGATGATCCTAATATTTACAAACAAGAGATCTGAGTTCCATGAAACCTTTATGATATGATGTTCATGAATGCATGAATGCACAAACACAGGTAAGCACAGATTTACATATACACATGGATAAACAGATAAAGGTTTTGGTTTGGAGAACATGAGTATGGAGTCAAGGTCTACCCACCCCAAAGGTATGTACTAAGGCCTTCAAAACTGTAGAGCAAGGTTCTAAAAGAGTTCCCATAGTCCTCGACCCATCTTTCAGATATTATCAATTTCCCAAATACTTGGTGGTCGACAATATTCTCAAGAGAGTCTCGTCCAAGTGTAGTATCGCGTATCAACTACTTTGGAATTACTTCCTTATAGTCATTGCACTACATCCTAATAAAGCCATAGTGGGGAAAAGGTAATCTAAATGTCCTCAGTATCACGGGCTCCCATGTAGAAAGTAGCATGGTTTTCACGAATATTCGATCAATAATACTAACTCTCAAAAGGGCCTCTACTGATCGGAGGTTTTCTCAAGTCAACTTGGTCGGGAATCAACTCCCTATAAGTCTCCTTGAATATACCACCATCCTATCATAAGTACGCTAAAAAACGGGTATAGTGTTGTCTAACCACTCAAAGTTCCCAGGATCCAACAGGGCATATATATACATTTTTACAAGTATTCACAAATATAGCAAGTAATCAAACAAGATAGGCTAAACCCTCAAAACAAAATAAGCCTGTCCCCAGTGAAGTCGCCATTTCTGTTGCGGTGAAAATTGGATATCAAGCTATTAAATTAACTTGAATCTTAATTCTTTTACAACCAAACTTTATTTTATCCAAAGGAAAGGTCTAAAGAAAGAAAAACCTTTTTCACGATGTAACGACAACGCTTTAAGAGATTCGGGGATCGGGGGTTGGTTATACCTAGGGAAGGTGTTAGCACCCTAAGCATCTGTAGTACTCTACAGGAACCTTTTGTTTGATTGTTTGCTAAGTTTGTGAATATGTACTATGGATTAGGTATAAGTAAAGACCTAGATGGTTTTCTAAGTTTGCTTGCAAAGACATCGCATCTTCTGCCTACGTATCCTAACTAGGATAGAATCAGAGCAATCATAGTTCACCTCACAAGGGATAAAGAACACTTGACTATGATCAAGGTTCAAGGGGGAACAAACATGACAATGCTTGTGTGGAGTTTGACAAAACTCCCTATTCTAAGTTGTAATATTCAAAAGGGAAAGTAAGAAATCATGACGATGATCCTTACATAGAGTTGACAAACTCTATCCTAGGGTTCTAGTTGAAGGACTCTCCTAGTACAAGTGGGTTTTTTAGACTTGAAGCAAAGTCTAATGGTTTCTCAACTAAGGTTAAAATGACTTAACAAAGTCAAGGAAATGGGTGAATGAGTTATCCATAACATCAGGGTTAATGGAAAGACTGTTCCTTTGGAAGGGACATGAGAGGCAACTTGGATAAGAGTTAACAAACTTCATCTCTTAGGGGAAAGAAAATTTTGAACAAGACAACAATATAATATACATACATGGTGACAGCCATTAAGTGAGCATGTAAAATGATAACATGAAAATGCATTGATGACAATTTAAGCAGTTGATTAAGCAGGAAATGCGACAACAGATCAAACTTAAAATAAGAGGGAAAACACAAATCATGGTGACACCAAAGGAAAAATAAATCCTAACATGTTAACTAACATAGGAAGCAAGGATCTCACAAGAAAAATTCAATATTGTACAGAGGATTCAACCAATAAGCGAGATAATGATCTCAAAAGATAAACATTTTTCCACATAGGGGAAAGTCATTACAATTAATAAAAATGGGCCACATTTTTATATTATATGAAATTAGGCCTCAAAATTAACACACTGCAAAAAGAATCAACTAAAAATGATGAAAAACAGAAGAGTTGTGATTTTATGAAGTTTATGAAAAATATATATAAAATAAAATACTTAACAAAGCAAAAAAAGATAAAATGACAAGGGGTGGGATTTGAACCCACTCCCTCTTGGTACACGCGCGCAGGTAGAAAAATGGAAAAAATATGAAAAAACAAAAGGGTTCGACCTCCACACGGATCGAACCCATGCAAGCATGGTGAAAGGCGTATTTTGTGAAAAGGTGATTACCACTGGGGTGGCTATACATCCGTTGATTGATGCCACCCCATTTAAAGATAAGGCATAAACATGCATATTTCTGGGCAAGCTTGACCAAGGCAAAACAAGAAAAGTGCCAAATATGTTTTGATGCGCAACTCTCTAAATACTTAACCAAATTGAATGAAATTTAAATCAAACTTGCATAGAATTAAATGAGGAAGATGATGGTGATGTTGGTTTTTCTAGATAATGTACACATTCAAAACTCGAAAGCTCATGCAAATTGACATTTTGTTATGCATTTTGAGATTCATAGCATGTTCTGAGCACAAACAGGTCAAACATGTACAACACACAGGTCACAAACATGTTGATTGATGATCCTATAATCCAAACTTGAGCACAAGTTAAACAAAATAACAACTGGTTCACAAGTTGCAAACATGGGATTTTGAAATGCATAAAGAAGCTCATGGCAGGTTCTGAGTACATTCACATCAAGCATGCATCACATACGAGTTATAAACCAACTAGATGATGTTTCTGCAATTCAAGATAGAGCACAAACAAATGAAATAAGAATTGGTTCAATGCTTGTGAACATGGCATGAGTGTGTGTATGGTGACTGTTAAGCATGCAGATGAAGGTTTAGTTCATACATACACTTTACACAAGTTTCAAACAGGTCAACCAATATCCTAATAGTCATAGAAGGCTTCAATCAGGAAAGATGATATGGTGTGTGCAGCTGTGTATTTGAAATGCAAGATGCTAAACTTGCTGAATTTGATGATGCATTAAGGGAATGAAGGACAGAAATCAGTAGGATCAAGTGATGCACAAAATACACACATATCATATACATGGAAATAGATGAATTACTGCTCAAATCTTGATTATATTTTACTCAAAACAAAAACTGGTGTGATGAAGCTGTTTTGGGACAAATTGGTGATGCAACTTGGAAAATTCAAAATGAGTGAAATCATGTCATGCTAATGATGCACACACATCTCAATCATACTAACTGATGATCCTATGCTAAAAAATTAGCCATGCATATTTCAAAACTGAAAATAACATAGTGATGGCTCATTGAGTTTGAATGATGCATTTTGGATATGAAAGGTCAAATCATGGGGAAATAAGATCATGCAATCAATACACACATATCATATACATGAAAATAAGTGAGATTCAACTCAGAAAACAGGCACATCATTATCAAGGCAAATTTTGGCATATTGAATGATATGAAAGAAAACAGTCTTATGACAGAATGCAAGGGCAGCGGGTTTTTTTTTTTGAAATGGGATGAAGTTCATGCTAATCAATGATATGCACATATCACATATGTAATAGCAGTTGGTTTTAAGTTCAAAATTCAAGCATATTTCCCTTAAAACACAAACTGACATGTTGATGGTAGATTGGGGAAAATGCAAAACTGTCTTAACATTGTGGTGAGGCAGCAGGATTGTGTAATTCTTGTTTCAGGCATACTTTGATCAGACTAAACATGTACACATACCAAACATATGATATTGGATGAATTTGTTCACAAGTTGAGGCTCAAAACAAACTGTGGTGAAACATGATATCAAAAATGCAATTTTTGTGCTTGTGAAGTGCATGAAGGTGCTCACTTTCAGTTCAAAGCATTTGTAGATCAAATCAAACACACGTACATCACATATACTTGACATTAAGTGGATTTAAACATCAAAACAAGTTGGCAGAAATCTGATATGAGAAATGATTCACAAAATGCAAGTTTGTCAAAATATGAGGCATGATGAGATGAAGTTCTAATTCCATGCATATTTACATTACACACACACCTCAATTATATGTTATCAGATGATTGTAAACAAAGAGGAAGGTTTGAAACAGATTGTTATGCATAATGAATATTGATTTGCAAATTTGATGAACATGATGCACAATGGTGTTCAGTTTTGATTCATGAGCACATATTGGATAATTAAATCATGCACACAGTTTATGTTCATATAGATGAGTGTATCCAATCAGCAAAATGAACCTAAATAGGATGGCATGAGAAAATGATATGCAAGTTGTGATGTTTATGCCTTGTACATCCATGAAAATACTCAAATTACTTTCTGATCATGTTCAACCCAAAACAGTTGCACACACAACTCATAAGTGTACAAATGGATGATCCTAAACTCAAACATAAGCATTTTCAGGCCTGAAATCTAAACTGGTATGGCTATGGCTTTAAAATGCAAAACATGACACTTTGTGAATGAAAACATAAACCAAATACAAACAGCCTTAAACAAACATATATACACAACATAACCATGATTTTAAAGGTGTCTCAACTCAATCAAGCAACCACTTCTTGTCATGACAGAAATTATACACAAGACATACACATGATATGTTTTTCATATAATGAGCTCAAAATGCCAAATCATGGAATTATAGTGCAAAGCAAGGATGGAGTGTTTACATACCTCTAGTAGACTTTATTGAGTAGATTAGGACACCAAGAAACCCAGAGGAACTTCCAAATAACACTAGCTATGAAACTTTCTTCTTTTTGAAGCAAGAATCCAATCCTTGTGACAGTTGGAGAAATAAACTCCACCAATGATCTTTAAAACTTTAGACATTTTAGAAATGATATATTAGAGGTGTTTGATTGATTAAAACACCAAGCAAATGCATAGAACAAGTTTTGGCTGATTTTATGGCTTTTGCTCAAAGTAACTTGGTGTGGAAGTTGACTTTTTGAATGGTGAGGTTTTTGAATGGTTTAAGGTCTTGGACACCTTCTATATCATATTTAGAGATTTTGTGGATGATTATTGAGGTGTTTGATTGATTAAAAATGAGTTTGGCAGCAAAACTACCAAGACAGATTTTTGGTGGTTTTTGCAATTTTGTGATTTTGTGATTTTGGAGTAAAGTGTGAAAGAGTGAGAGCTTTGTGTTTCTCTGGTTTTTAGAATCAATCTTCCGTTGAAAATGAAGTTAGGAGGGCTCCCTTTTATAGGCAAATGAATAGAGGGGCAGATTTGGAGGTTTCTTCACTTTAAAGAAAGGTTTTACACCTTTAGATCAAACCTCTATAAAGGGGTTTCCTTGGCTGATAGGTAAGCCCAATAGTCAAGCAAAATGATGATTTTGAAAGGGCTAAATGCATGCTAGAGGCATAGCTTGATGGCTATTTGCAGAGCTTACTTTCCACCTCATGCTTACCATGTTTACTTTAAGTGCAAGTTGCCTTGCAATTTGCAAGCCGCTTGCAAGTTTGGCTAACTTCCTATTTTCTGCATTTCTCTTGTTCTCTTATGCTACAAACCCTCTATACATCAGACAAAACATGTTTCACAAACTGAGATTGGTCATTTTTGAGGAAAGAATGATTTTTGAACATTTGACAATGTGGGACTAAAGTGAACCACCAACTTTCCATAACCCTAACTTTCAGCTCACAAATCCTTTTGAGATGTGCTAGTACTTTTTAGAAAGCCCTCAAATAGCTCTAAAACATTCATATTTTCATGAGTTTCAATTTCCTAAAGGAACTTGGTCAAAAAGTCTCTCAAAGTTGCTAAAAAATGAACTTAAAAGTGAAAATTTTCAAAGTCTTTTTCCCTTCTAGAACTGAATTTGATCATAACTCCAAATCTATGCATTTTCTGACCATGGACCACTTAGGGACTTTTGTAGGGTTTGTCAAGAGCTTTCAAATGAGCTTTGAACCAACTCAAATGGATGTGTGGTTAAGGAGTTATGGTTTAGCCCCTTTAAAAACCCTAATTTCCCGATTTTTTGATTACTCCTTCATCCTTGATCCAATGGTCATGAAAATTGATGGGAAAGTGCAATATGATATAAGGAACATTTTTTATTCACACTTTGAAGTCCAATTTATTAAATTTGCAGAGTTGACTTTTTGGTCAACCGTACGATCGATAGGTGACTACCGAGTCGTCTGTTGACCCTCTGGACCTCCTGAGACTTTGAAACTTTTTGAATGAACTTTATTAAGCTATATGAACTTCATGGATCATAATCCCTCCGTTAAAACACCTTCCAATACCAAATTCAAACTACAGTTGATTTTTACTGGTCAAAAACCCGAATCGGGTGCCCTAAAATACACTGTTCTTGATTCTGGGGTAACAACCTCAAATTGGGTATTCAATTGACATCACATGATACCCTTGATCTTGTTTCATGATTGAATTAGTCCAAAACTTTGATTGATCACAAACCCTGAAGCTTCGATTTGACTGTACAAAACCTTGATTCATCTGTAACTTGACAAAGACAAACTCGCACTGGGTTAGGGTTGGGTAATTCATGAGAATGCTCCTAAAATGATAATGAGAATCTAAGGGGTCCAAATTTGGGGTGCAAAACTACTTTACTATCTTCACCCAAGGCTCCACCATAAATTAGGACTCTCTTCAGAGACCCATTTATGTACCTTAGAATCCACTTCAATACTTGTTAGTGAGCCTTTCCAGGATTCTCTATGTACCTGCTTACAAGACTTACTACATATGCTATGTTAGGTTTAGTACAAACCATAACATACGTTAAAGAACCCACTATATTAGCATATGGAACTCTATTCATATAAGCTCTTTCGACATCAGTATTGGGACATTGATCTATACTCAACTTGAATTGAAGGATTGTCAGAGTCACAACATGCTTTGAATTTGACATACCAAACTTATCAAGAATCTTCCGTAGGTATGCCTCTTGAGATAAGCATAATTTTAACTTCTTTCTATCTCTTCAGATGTCAATCCTAAGAATCCTGGACGCAGCTCTCAGATCCTTCATGTCAAACTCCTTATTGAGTTCAGCCTTCACCCTCAATATATCTTAGACATTGTTGCTTGCTATTAGAATATCATCCACATAAAGCAACAAAATAACAAATGAATTACCAGGTTGAAATCTGAAGTAAACACGATTGTCGAACTGACTTCTAATGAAATTTATGCGTGCCATGAACTTGTTGAATCTCCTATACTGTTGAGGAGATTGTTTCAAACCATATAAAGATCTCTTCATCTTGCACACACAATCTTCCTTCTCCTTTTCTACATACCATTCAGGTTGCCTCATCAGGATTCTTTCATCTAGATCATCATAAAATAACGTAGACTTCACATCCATCTATTCTAGTTCAAGGTCGAATTGTGCCACTGTGGCAAGCAACATTCGAATGGGTCTGTGCTTCACAACAGGAGAGAACACATTATTGAAGAATACAAATTCTTTCTGACTGAAACCCCTAGCGACCAGTCTTGCCTTATATATTTTTGACGCCACTCCTTTGATTCCTTCCTTAACTTTGAAAATCCATTCACATCTGACTAACCATGCTCCAACAAGTTTCTTAATCAGTTCCCAAGTGTTGCTATCATGAAGAGTTTTCATCTCATCATTCATGGCCTTCAGCCATTCAGTCTTATTTTGACTCCTCATAACTTCCTTATAGTTTCTAGGTTCTTCATCGAGAACCTCACTTGCAAAGATTAAGGTATAAGCTATAAGATCTGCATACCCAAGTCTCTGAGGTGGCTTGATGACTCTCCTCGGCATGTCTCTTGCTAGAAGGTATTCATTATCAGTCTCGTCATCTTTGACAGTAGCTTATGCTTCTTCTTCGACTTCATCTAGGGTGTGCAATTCAACATCAATATACTCCACCTCAATAGGAATCTCTCCTTGTTCCAGCTCTTCGCCAGCATCATCATTTTTCTTGAAAGTCATCTCTACTGCATTGAAAACTACATCTCGACTGGTGATACACCTCCTGTAAACTGACTCTAGGCACCATAACCTATAAGCTTTAACTCCTTTAGGGTATCCCATGAACATGAATTCTAGGGCTCTAGGTTCGACCTTGTCTTTCTTAATGTGAGCATAGGTCACACAGCCAAATGCTCTCAATTTGTCGAGACTACGTGGATGTTCCGACCAAACTTCTTCAAGTGTCTTCATATTTAACACAGTCGAAGGACATCTGTTTATCAGATATGTTGCTGTCGAAATAGCCTCATCCCAAAACACCTTATTTAACCCAACAGTAGTCAACATGCATCTAACCCTTTCCAAAATAGTTCGATTAAACCTTTTTGCCAAACAATTTTTGTGTGGAGTCCTTGCAGTCGTTTTGTGCCTTGCAATACCTGAGGTAACATAAAAACTATCAAATGCCTCATTGCAAAATTCAAGTCCATTGTTGGTGCTCAACCTCTTGACCTTTCTGCTTTTCTGATTTTCGACCAAGGTCTTCCAACCTTTGAAATTCTCAAAATTTTCATCCTTAGTCTTCTAGATGAATACCCATAACTTCCTGGAATAATCATCAACTATGTGATGGACATAACATCCTTCTAAACCCCACAGAATAATACATCATAAATCAGAGTAAGATAACATGCATCTCAAATAAGGGTGTCACAAATATTTCAAACATCACACATATGTCTCTCATGATGGATAACACTTAAATTGAATTCATGCTTTTCATTCACTTTCACATAGCATGTAGCAGCGGAATCACTTTCATTCATAACGAACATAATAAACAGTCTCATAAATAACTCATTCATAAAACCACTTAGGTATTGTCGTACCTTGAAAAATATAATCCTCGCGATGGACGCGGGAAAAACGTTCACACAGAGTCGCCACCGAACTTTATTCATTCTAAAGAAGGAATAGGAAAATATCGATAAAATCTTTAAAGAGATAAAAACAAGGTCATCGCAACCAAATTCTAGGTTCGGGAGTTGATTATGCAAAGGGAAGGTATTAGCACCCTCTACGTCCATTGTACTCAACGGGAACCTCTTGGTTCAATTCGTGAGAGAAGTTAGCTAAGTTTTTTTATCTTCTAAGGATTTGCTTACTAAGGGGAAAATGGGTGGTCTTATATTAGGGTGCTCCCCAAGGATTGGGACCCTTGTGCCTACGTACTCCCTCGTGCAATGGGAAAGTCAGAGCATCGTAGTTTGTAGAACTACGGGTAAAGGTTTAGGGTTAACGGAAAAATGGTAGCTCGATAGGATCTTGCAATCTTATGCCTCCGTACCTTTATGGTGCAATGAGGAAGTCAGAGCAATTGTAGTTTGGAAAAATATGGTTGGTTGGTTTGTGATGAAGCGAACAAGAGTTTAGGTCGCGTTCTAACTGCTAAACATTGACTTGTCTGCTCACTAGGGGAGGCTGAACCACCGGTTCATATGCACGGAAGAAGGGACTAAACAATGTTCTTTTGAAAAAGTGTTTGGGTTGTAGATTACGCGAGGGCGAAGAATTAGTGTTTGGAGAATTTCAATCGCACATGGGCGAGAAAAGAGGGTTTGATGTATTGGATGTTTTGCTAGAGGTGACGATTACCTGAAGCTTAAGAAAAGCTCATCGGGCCCAAGTAATAGGGAGAGTGAGCCAAAGGCTTGAGTCTCTCTCTTTTTCAACCTTAATTATGAAGGAATTGGATATGGTTCGAGTAAGTTGATCGGATGATGATTACTCAAAGATTAAGAAAGGCTTCTCAGGCCAAAGTAATCAGGAGAGTGAGTCAAAGACTTGACTCTCTCTCTCTTTTCCATCTCGAAAAGAGGTTGTGTTTAGAAAACAATTTAAACGATGAAAGATAATTAAAGTATTTTAATCGGATCAAGATTACTTGAAGCTTAAGAAAAGATCATCGGGCCCAAGTAATCAGAAAAATGAGTCAAATGCTTGACTCCCTCTCTTTTTATCTTATATTATGAAAGAGCTTTGATATAGTTAGAGTAGTTTATGAATGACGATTACTCGAGGCTAAAGAAAGGCTCCTCCGACTCAAGTAATCGAGGGAGTGAGTCAAAGGCTTGCCACTCTCTTGTTTTCATCTAAGTGTTTAAGAAAATAGATTTGATTTAGTTTATCGGGTTATAAACCTTTTAGAGAAGATAAGTGTTCGAGCTTAAGAAAGGCTCCTCGGACTCAAACAATTGAGGAGAGGAATCGAAGACTCCATTCCAACTCCCTTTTCATCTTTATCAAAATTTTGTTTAAGTATGGTTAAGTGTACTAATTTAATTTGAAGAAAGTACTCGACGGTTGATTGAGGTTTGAATTTTTGTACGGAATGGTTATGGTTCGAACTAAAATAACTAGGGGAAGCCAACTCCTAATGTTGCCATGTAAAGGATTGAAAACCTAACGTCTCTCCTACCTTGAGCTTAATCAGAAACTGAATCGAGTTAGGAATCGTGAAGGATCAAGTGAGCACGCAAGTAAATAATACGTTAATCAATCATAAAAAAGGAATGATGTTGTGATCTCAGCTAAGGAACAAAATGGAGTGACTCTTCATTCACAACCAAAAGAATGATGTTGTGATCTCAACCAAAAGGCAGGGCTGAGTGAATCTTCATTCACAACCAAAAACGATGTCGTGATCTCAGCCAAAAGGCAAGACATTAAGGCAAGACATTGACAACCAAAAAGAACGATGTCGTGATCTCAACCAAAAGGTAAGATTGAGTGACTCTTTGTTCACAATAAAGTAAGACAAAATGGTAGCAAATGAAACCAAAACATCAACTGAATTAGCACATAACCCAAACATATCACATAGGAGTGAAGACCCCTCAATCAACAACAAGTTGCAAGCCAAGATGCTAAATGTAACAGCCCAATGTTTCAATAAGTGATTAATTGTGCTAATTAATTGGTTTATGTGATTTATCTGATTTAAATAAATTATTGGATTTATTTAAATGAGTTAATGGATTTAATTAATTTATTCTACTTGGTAGAATAATGTGGATTTATTAGATATTCTCTAATTAATGATAAGATGAGATATTTTGTGAGAAATGAATTGATAGGTATTTTTGAGAGAAGAATTATGATGGAAAGAAAATAGAAGGATATATAAGGGAAATTGGAGAGAAAAGAAAAGAGATAGAAACATAAGAGAAAGAAAGAAAGAAAAGGAGAGAAAGAACATAGAAAGAGGAGAAAAGAGAAGAGAAGAGGGAAACTTGGAGAAATCATCAAGAATCAACTTCAAGCTTCAATCCAATCAAGGTAAGGGTGCGAAACATTATTATTTGATCAATGTGTATGATTATGTATGAGTTGTGTTTGATTTGTTGGTAGTTTTCTCTATTTTCCATTCTAGGGCATAAATGGTTTAATCGGTAGAATCGAGTTTTGAACGGTTAGAATTCAAAATAAATTGCATAGTTTAGTCGGGTAATGTTTAGCCGTGATTATTGGATTTCGTTTTATTGAATTTGGTTGAGTTTGTGAGTTTTGACATTTTTGGATAATTGAGGGTTTGAGATTTAAGTGAAAATCGGACGTCGTAGAAATCGTGTTTAATGGTTCTAATTCACTGCTATATGTTAGCTGAGTATGAGTATGTGTTTGTTTCGAAAAAAAGAATTGAATCGGTCGGATTTTCGGGCAAAAATGCAAAATCTCGTAGCCGTGTTTAGGCAAAATTCTGGTTTTTCGGAAAACTTCGAAAATTCATAACTCTTGAACCGTAAGTCGGTTTTAACCCCCGTTCGAAGCGTTGGTAAGTTAACGAGATTGTCTTTCTAGAAAAAATGGCTTTGAGGCCTGTACCTAGTTCAATTATAGCAGAAAATTGAAAACATATTGTTGTGTTGATTTTTACCGTCGCGAATGTGTGTGATTGATGTGTTATTGTGCAGAATACTTTTGTTATATAACATATAGCTTGTGCATGTTGGGATATGATATGTCATGGGTAGCCGTATGGAGTGAATCCTAGATGATGGAATCGATTATGAAATATAGTCTTTTGACAAATATATGCATATTGTTTGTATGTGAAAAATGCACGAGAACATATTGTGATTATGTGTGCATTGCTTGATAAATGTGGTAATGATATTGAAGTGTAAATGCATATTGATTGTATGCGGTATTGTGAATGCATGAGAACGTATTTGTAGATATGTGTGCATTGTTTGATAAATATGATGATGATAATTTAAAGTATGAATACTTTGATGGTGTGAATATGTTGTGTGTGCAATCATGTGATATAATTCTTATGTGATGAATTATTTGAGAATGCATGGGATTAAGATGCGAGAACGGTCTTAAGTGCATTTGGTTGTTGATTGCATACACATCATTTAGTCAAGAGGCAATGTTTGCTAGTTTCGTGGAGGCTAGTGACTTGTCCCAAACCTAGAGCGGGGTTTGAAAGCTTAGGGAACGGGCTTTTGTTGTTATCGGTCTAGGGAACGGACCCGGTTTAAATGTAAAAACCGAAAAATGATAACAAGTGTTGTTACCACATGGCATGAGTTGCATTGAGTTGCATTGAGTCTCATGGAATGAATATATGATTGTTGTATGAAGTTATGCATAGGTGTATGTACATGACTTGTGTAATTGTGAACTATGGATATGTTTGATGATTGACCATATTTGCCTATATATATATATATATATATATATATATATATATATATATATATATATATATATATATATATATATATATATATATATATATATATATATATATATATATATATATATATATATATATATATATATATATATATATATATATATATATATATATATATATATATATATATATATATATATATATATATATAAATGCTTTGTGAAGTATATGATGAGTTATGATGAAGTATGGTGAGAATGGTGGAATATGCGCATGTGCATTACTTGTGTAAATGAGAGTTATGAATATGTGATCATTGTATGAAAGTATGCTTATGAACATGAATTGTTGATTTGAGAATTGTGAATGTGTAATTGTGAATTAGTGAGTAAACATAATATGTGTATGTTCATGTGGAATGTTGAGATTTATGGATACGTGCATGATGAATATGCTTGGTGATTATCCATATTTGATTATATATATGTTGTATTGTACATGATGAGTTATAATGAATTGTGGTGAGAAAATGTGGAATATATGTATTTTGTGCTTGTGTATTTGTGTATATATAATTATATGCATTGTTATTATGATAATATTTCTCACCCTTCTGCTGGAATGATGTCCTACATGACATCGTGCAGGTATCAAGGAGTAGTATTGCTCGTAGTTACGAGGTCGCTTTTGGTGTAGCCGTTTAGTGATTTAATTATGTTGGGTCGAGTCATGCTCTGGTCATGTAACACTGGGATCGCTTGGGTTGTGTTTAAGATATACATTATGTACTCTATAAACGTGTTTATATCCATTGGAATATTATGATGTTGGTCTTAGTGCCTAAGTGATGTTGTTTTATGTGATAAAAACAAATGTTTCTTTTATGAAAATTGTGGTATAATTGAATTCGCTGCTACATGCAAAGTGAAGTTTTGTAAAGCATAATTTTATATTGAAATAGTAATGAGCATGACAGGTGGTTTTGATATTTTGAAAGTTATGTGTAATTCCCTTTTGTAAATGCATGGAAATTTACTCTGATTATTCATATATTATCCGTGGGGTTTAGAAGGGTATTACACTAAATCTTAAACATGCCTTATATCATTAATAACATGTTCTAAAACATGACGCAAAAGAGGTTCAAAGCATCAATCAAGTTTTCCCACTTCAATGTAACCAACCTGGAGGACAAGAGTTATCATCAAGAATTTGTCCAAACAAAATCAGGGGCTAAACACAATTTGTATCCAAGGACCTTATCAGTCCAGATAAGATTATGAAAAATACTCCATCCAAAACCTTCATAGGATTAATTAAAACTTATATGGCAAGAAAAGTCTAAGAAAAATTCAAATAATTTGTTCTACTAAATAAAATCCAAGAGAAATTAATCAGAAATTAACTACAAAGTTTAATGAAAATTCAATCGGAGATGACAACCAAATCGACAAGGAAGCTAATCATGATAGCAAATAGAAATTTGACAAGAAATTAAACACAAATTAATCTAAAGAACTAAACTAGGCTTATATACACAACTTCATCAAGGATTAACAAAGTTTTCAATTAAAATAAAATGGGATTAGCATTAAAACCAAAATCGAAATCTAATCAAAACTCAATTAAACACCAGTAATTAACCAAAACTAGAATGAAAATGAGTCAAAATTTAATCAGGATCTAACCAAAAAAAATTCTAATCAAAGTCTTAACAAGAGAATTAATCCAAATTTTCAATAAAATCTACTTAACAATTAACAAGAAAAAAACTAATCCAAGTTTAACAAAACTTAGATAAAGAAACTAATCAATGTTAATTATCAAAATTAACCAGAAACAAATATCAAAATTAAGAGATTAGGAATAATTACCAACTTAATTTAGACACGCAGTGGAGTGCAAAACTAAAAATATGAGTGTGGAATGAGAAACCCATGGAAGCATCATGGGCTTTTACATCCCATTCATCCACAAGACAGGTGCCAAAAAAACAAGGGTGATGACAAAAAACGGGCCAAAGGCCCATGGTTCTGACAATTAATAGAAGAAACCCTAAAAAAATAAAATCAACATTTTGCCCTAAATCCATCAGTTTTTAACATGTGTCTCTTAAAACATAGAACATCGTAAAATGGCGACGAAAATTAGAAGAATCAGCAACCATATGATCAACGACTCATCACCATCATCAACATCCTCTTACTCCGACCTTCTTCGCGCAATAAACCTCAAGATTTCTTCGTCTTTGCTCGTTCAAAATCCAGGCTCGATTCATCTCTATTTCAAGTTTGGATCCTCGATTCACTCGGTCCTCAAACTACCTTCTTCTTCATCTATTCTTGTTCTGCGATCTGGTTTTAGCTTGAGTGGGTTTTGAGGTTCTCGTGAGTTTAGTTGATTTGGGTTGTGATGAAGATTTGTGATGCTTTGTGTTATACCCCAAATTTTGATCCTTAGATGTTCATCATCATTTCTAGGAGCATCAACATTGTGTATCTAACCTTAACCTATTTCAAGTTTGTCTTTGTCTAGATTCAGGTGAATTAGGGTTCCATATAGTCAGGAATCTGAGTTTCGATGGTTTGAGCAGTCAATGTCTTGGATTGGTTCTCCATGAAAAATTCCACACACCATCAAAGATACTATATTGGATCAAGTATGAATCCAATTCGAGGGTGTCACCCAAAGAAGAAGAGCAGTGCAGTCCAGGACTCCTGATTAGGGTTTTTGATCAGGAAAAGTCAACTGTGGTTTGAATTTTGATTTAAATGGTATTACAATGATGTAATCATGGTCCATGAAACTTATTTGACTTATTGAAGTCCACTCAAGAAGTCTCAAGACCTCAGAGGACCCAGAACACCAACAGTCGATTCGCAGTTCTTCGATCGATCGGTTCGTCTGACTGAAAAGTCAACTTATTGACCAACAAGGTTTTAACCCAAAATTGAAGGCAATCATGTTCCTAATCTTATATCACATATAGTCATGAATTTTGGTGATCATTGGATCAAGGATTGAAGAGTATTTGAAAAATCGGGAAATTAGGGTTTTGAAAGGGGCAAGACCATAAATTTTTAACCACACATCCAAATGGAGTGGTTCAAAGCTTGTTGAAAAGGTCTTGAGGAGTCATACAAAAGTGAAAAAGTTACCTATGTAAAAAAAAAATGAATGGATTTGGAGTTATGATAAAAAAACAATGCAAGAGGGAAAAACACTTAGTAAAATTTCATGGTTTTAGCACTTTCCAAGTCATGTTTTCAGCCAACTTCAACGGTGTTTTTGACCTAGTTCCACTTGGAATTTGAAACCACTCAAAACATGAAAGTTTTAGAGCATGATGAGGGATTTCCAAAAATTACAAGAAATCCACCATAGCATTTTTGAGCTAGGAGTTTCTAAGGAGGGATGTTGGGGTCCAAACATTTGAAGTGCACATTTTCAAGCTTGGCACAAATCAACTTGCCAACCATGTAAATTATTTTCAACCATTGATTATCCTTTGATCTGATGTCTAGAGTGTATGATGAGTAGAAATGCAGAAGGATTGAAGAGCATGGACAAGATCTAGTCAAGTGGCATTATTTAATCCAAAGAAATCCAAGAGGAAAGAGAAACCTTTTGAAGAAAATCTGGAGCAGCAGGGCCCTTAGTCTATAGAAACACTTCAATCATTTCCTATGGCTTGCATACAACTTGTCTTATACATCACAATGCATCAAGAACCCTCAAGACTAGTTGCATCAAGATCTTAGACATATTTGCTCCATTTTCCATCCAAAAGCAAAAGCTCCAAATTTGTCCTCACTTTTGATCCCTTGCTTTACCTATAAATAGCACAGCTGCTATACATCATAAACACACAAGAACAACCAAGAAATTTATATTTCTTGACTGTCCAATTGCTTGCACTAGAAATGTATGAACCCCTGCTTGCACTAGAAATTTATATTTCTTGACTGTCCAATTGCTGGTCACAATGTTGGTCACAAGCTAGGTCCAACCTAGTCATAATATGCATGTTGATTCTAATCTGCCAAACTATGTGTGCATATTTTGATTTCTTTTGAGCTAATCACTATAAATGATGTATATGTAATGTTTGCACACTTTTTTCATCAAACCTTTCACTATTTGAGACTGTTCATATGCTCATGCTCTTGGATGTAACCAAAGTTGCCTAAACAATGATGTTATCAAATTTTTCAATGAGTATGTTGTATGGGAAAAGAAATTGTACCATTGAATTACTTGTTCAAAATTAAACAATTTTCGCTTTTGTTTCCCCCCATTTGGTTAAGTTTTGACTGAGTTCCAATCCTTCATGCAAATGACTAAAAGTTGCCTTACCTTGTCTTGCCCTAGTTTTACCCCATTGGTGCACCAACTTTGATTGATCATAACTTGCTCATTTTTTATGCTATTGATCCCATTCTTTTTACAAACTACTCCTTATCATGTCTATTTTCATTTAATGAAGAAATAATTCAAGGATTTGTATCCTATAAAGACTTTGATCCACTTGAAAAGCATGTGTTTTTTAGGGTTTTTTACCATGGCGCTTGTGAACGTTTTCAACTTGAAACTTAATTTTTATTGTGATATTGATCTTGTATGATTCACTCATTTTTGTTAACATGTTTAAATGCTTAAGTTTGTTTGATTCATTGCCTTACCATGTTCATACTTGCTTTTGTGAATGTATACATGAATCATGACTTTTTAAACTTTATCTATGAACTTTACCATGATTCTTGAGGTTATAACCTCTTGAATATGTATGCCATGCCTCTTCATGCTTGTTTATGCAGGTACAGATTAGATATGTACACAACTCCCCCTGTCACACATAACGAGTACTCCCCCCTGAAGGGGAAAACCAAAATCACAAGAAAAATGCACATGAACTCTTGCAAGTTCTTACAATAGAACCAAACAACAAAAACAAGCACACTCCCCCTGAACATCAGAACCAATTGCAGAGAATAATGCATTCTCCTAGACAGAAGATATGGTTCCACATCAGTAGCAGTAGCAACAAGCATGACAAACTATCATGCTCCCCCTAAAAAGTTGCATCCAGCTAGCAAAAACAATGAAAAATTCTCATCCTAAGCAGTAGTAAAACACATGACATGAAGTCATGCATCTGATCTAACATCAGAAACAACAAACATAATAACACTTTACTATCCCTTTTTAGCCAAAAATTGACAAAAAAAGAGTAAATGTAAAGAAACATAAATGGAAGCACAAATACTACTACTCCCCCTTTTTAGCCAGAATATTGACAAACCAAGCAGTCATTCATCAAAGTAGAAGAAAGGTAGATCAAACACAAAAGCAACAACCATCTACCATGAAACATACTAAACACACTACTATACCAGTAATCTAGACCATCTACATTGAGGATGTCAGTAGACTGATCCTTCTTCCTACCACCACTCTCTTCTTTATCTTTTTTAATAGACAAATCTTTCTCCTCTTCAACAGACGTACTATTATCATCAGAATTATCTCTTTTACTACCAACAAATCATCTTCAGCCACATTCTCTTGGGATTTAACAGGAGTCTCATTATGAAAATTTTCTTGTGTAGTTCCAACAAGATGATCAGGTTGGGCATAAGATGTTGTGACATTCGGTACAACATCAGACTCAGAGTTAATAACCAAGATCTTAGAGAGAGACATATGAAAACTTGTATCAACAATGTTATTAAAATAAACATTCAAATTATAAGTATCAACACCATTAGGTTTCCATTCCTTTCTATTCTTAATCATCACATGACTAGCCCTAGGTTGTGTTGGACGTTTTGGATAACCATACAGTCTGTAACAGTAAGGATTTATATGACCATATTTACCATAATAATGACATTTCCAAAGTTGTAACTTGGCTTTAGTCTGAGCTTTTTGAAGTTTAGCAGGATGTTGCAACATTTGGTCAGACATCGTGAGCTCATGTTTTACTTCAGCAAGAACAAACTTTACCACAGGGTTTTTCTTTGATTATTTAAAGTTTGATAATTAAACCCTATACCAGTAAATATTTTACCGCCTTTCCCAACTTGAAGAATCTCATCCAAGACATCAGATCCATTGTTCAACATTCTCACAGATTTGGTCATGTTTTCATGTTTAGAATTCAAAAGGGTTACCTCATCTTGAAGACCAGAGACAGTAGATAAAATATTCTCTTTTTCAACCTGTAGTTGATCTATGATTCTCGTCTAATTTTCTCCCATATTACACACATTTTCACTTTTGACACATAGATCTCTGTATGAAATAGCCAATTCATCATAAGAGACAATTTGATCACAAGAATCTTCATCAGATTCACATCTGTTAGTGAGGGCTGCAACATGCTTAACAGTTTCAACATCAGGTTCACCTTCAAAATCATCATCAGACCCAAAAATAGGCATGGCTTCTTTTTTTCTTGAGGTACGTGGAACATTCATATCTAATGTGACCAAAACCCTCACATTCATGACACTTACTACCTTTTCAATGATTGGGCTTCTCCTATGTTCTTGTTTTTCTTTGAAAATCATTGTTCCACTTGATGTTGAATGACATGTTATTGACATCTTGTCTTAACTTCCTATCCATACTCTTCAGCACCTTATTCAATTGCCTCCCAAGAAGTACAATATGATTAGAAATTTCTTCATCAGTCTCTATGTCACATTGAACCTCTTAATTATTAGTGTTGGAGATAAAAGCTATGCTCTTGTTCTTCTTTTTAGATCTTTCATTAATAGTCAATTCAAAAGTTTGAAGTGACCCAATAAGCTCCTCCACTTTCATGTTGCTGATGTCTTGGGCTTCTTCAATCGTTATGACTTTCATGTTAAACGTTTTAAGCAACGACCTAAGAATCTTTCTAACCAGCTTCTCCTATGACATCTTCTTTCCCAAGGCACTAGATGTATTGGAAATATCAAGAATATTCATGTGAAAATCATGAATGGACTCGTCATCTTTCATTCTGAGATTCTCAAATTTGGTGGTGAGAAGTTGAAGTCTTGACATCTTTACTTTTGATGCGCCTTCATAAGTGATTCTAAGGATTTCCATGTATCTTTGGCCACGATACAAGTATTTATCAGCTTGAAAATATTTTTATCAACTCCATTGAATAAGGCATTCAAGGCTTTGGAGTTTCCAAAAGGAAGATCATCTTCTTCCTTAGACCAGTCCTCTTCTGGCTTCAATTCAGTTGTGTCCTTCCCATCTTTGCCCTTCACAACAGGGTGTTCCCAATCTTTGATAACTGCTTTCCAGATTTTTCTATCCATAGATTTTAGAAAATTCACCATACGCACCTTCCAGTTATCATAGTTGGTGCCAACCAAAATAGACAGTCTATTGACAAATCCTAGTTTCATGTCTCTAGTACCAGAAATTATCTCCCTAGATCTCACCTAAAACAGAACAGGGTTCATGCTCTGATGCCAATTGAAATTCTGGTACGTAGTGTCGGATATGATGTCAGGATGTCATAACAACAGAATTAATACAAGAACAATATAAAGAAAAATTGCAGATATTTAAATAACATACATTAGTTGCTAACCTAGTTCGGTGCAATGTCACCTACGTCTGGGGGCTACCTACCCAGGAAGAAAATTTACTATCAGTAGTATCAATTTGAAGCTAAATAATCATAGTTTACAACTCCTCACTTAATCCCAACCCAGTGCAATTTCTACCTAGGAACTCCTAGATATGAGAACCCGTCTCACTCCTAAATCACCTCAGTGATATCAAACAATCACAATCCCAGTGATTGTATACAAAATACCCCAACAAAAAATAAGATCACACTTCCAAAATAATACTCAGTTTTGCTTAAAAGTTTCACCCAAGAATAATACACTATTGCTTAAAAGCTTTAGAATGGACAATGAATAATTAACAAAATCCTACTCAGATATCAAAATACATATGAGACGAACACAAAGAACAACAATAACCCTATAAAAATCCTCAAACCAAAAAATACGGCGCACACACACACACACACACACACACACACTTTCTAGGTTAAAAGCCTTTATTATAAATAACCTTTGAGAAGCACGGGCTTAGGCTTAAAAACAATAACAGATCCAAAACAGCAGCTACTAATATTCTGCATAATGTTCTGCACAAAAATAGGAACTAAATAGAAAGTTTTCAAAAAAGTCTCAAGTATCCTTTTTATGAAAACTAACATAATTTTTCATTACATAAATTCCCACAAAATACTCCCATGAAAAACGCACATGTGTGAATCAGAACACACTAAAAAAATCACACTAAAAGTACCAAAATAGTTATGCCTTAACTTTCTGGTATAACATGTCACAACATCATGTTGGACATGATGTGTGACTGTCATGATAGAAAATCTAGTGTCACATTTTGCTAACAGCATGTTGTTTTTCCAAAATGTAGCCAATTCATAAATCACAGAATTTACAATGAAATCGAAGAATTAGTTGAGGATCGAAGAATCTTGAGAGTCAATGGGAAATATCTGAAGTGATATAGGTCGGTGCTTCAGGAGGTTAAATAGAGTAATTCATACAGAGAAATTTATATCCAAAATGGTAATTAAAATTAAATGCCAAAAAGACTAAGTCATTACAGACCATAAAATCCAAAATAAAATAAAAAACTTCAAAGAATTACATCACAAACAAACAAGCAATATTATCAAAAAGGTAGAGAGGTCTTCATGCGTTCGTAGTTTGATTATTGGAGAAGTAGACGATGATCAATTAAGGACTTGTTCGACATAAGAGTGTCAATTTCGTCTCCTAAATTTTGAGCTCGTTCGACGTGATATACTATGACTTGAATTTCTTTGTCGAGTTCCTGGTGGTTAAGTTTTTGAATTTCTTACTCGCGCTCTTTTGTCTTTTTAATATTCGCTTGCAATTCTTTAATCTGTTTCTCCCAAGCAGCAATTTTTTAGAGCAAGTTCTAAGTTCTTCTTGATTTTGTTTGGAACTTTGCTCCAACGCGGAAACTTTGTTGTTAGACTCAGTTGCAACCTCCCATTCAGCTGTTTGGTGCTCACTTTATTTTGAATCCTGTTTACAACATCTCTTTAACGATTCAGATATGTAATTATATGATTAATAAGAAGTCTGAGCTCTATGAGAACATTCGCGACTTCAGGAGGAGTGGTTAAGACTTCAACTTGCTTCAAAAGATTTTTGATGTTGAAGGAAGCAAAAGAGTTTGTCTCTAAGAGTTAGAACAAATAAACTTCATAAAATTTCTCTTTATTTGTTTTGCAGCAGGTTGTCAGAAGATTTGTTGCCAGATTGATCCCCAAACACCGTCGAAAAAGTGGAACACGTGTCAGTTGAACTGCCTCTTGTATTGATGATAGCCTTCATATATTTTGTAGGATTAGTTTTTTTCAGTTTGGATAGTTCCTCTTGGAAGAGAGTAGTGGTGGTTCCAGTCTAAGCAGCTTTGAAGTCCTTGACAACTACAAGGGATGAAGTAGTTTTGATTGTTTCATCTTGTCACACCCTAATTTTTGACCTTAAGATCCCACCTATTTGTGCATTTTCTTGTGTTATTTTTTAGCTTTATAATTTCATATTCAGGTTTATTGCGACTAACAATTTTGTGCAGTTGTCTTAAATTCTAATAGAAGATGTCAGTTTTCACAGCCAAAATTCTGATACATGACCTTCGATTTCCAATTCAAAATCCAACTCAACAGGTTTAAGACCCACTTTGTGTTGATAACAGGCGTTCTTGAAAGTATGGATTCAAGAAGTTTGACTGAAGGATGCACTAGATCATTTCTCTGGCCATAAGTGGGCTCGTATTTAGAGTTCTTATCGTCTCCAGTTTCTCGGTTCAGATAAGAGATTCATGCTTATGGCATACCTAAAGAAGAGAGTACAAGCAACGGGTTCAAATACCGTTCAGAAGACGGTTTCCGAACCAAGTCATGTTAATTACAAAAGTCAAACTTTCAAGGCGAAATTTTGGAATCTCAACATCTAAGATGGCCCTCATGATTTCTCGCACAAATAGTTTGAAGTTCCACTATGAAAGTCAAAGGCATCTACTTTCTTGATTCATTTTACTCAAGCCAAGAAACTGTGATAACGTCTTTAGGACAATTCTAAAGATTAAGTGCATAAATACGTGACTTTAATGCTACATGTTCATATATACAATGTACACGCCTCTGTTACTAAGACCAATTTAAAATAACACTAAGACTATCACTACTTAAGGCTCACAAGTAAATAAGTCACAATGCAAAGTACAAATTGGCTACATGGTTTTTCTTAAAATAAAATAACACTTCTAAGTAAGATCACGAGGCCAACTAGAGACAAATTTTCAAGACTCTTGTTGTGGTGCATAGCATGGACATTGTGTGACTTTGTGTTTGTTGGACAAATTGATATTACAATAGCAATAGGAGAAGACAGTGTAACTTTGATCATCCGGATGCGTACGGGGACCATAATATCCAAGCTTGTATCTTATTCTCCCCAATTTATGCACCTGTTTGTTGAGCATGATCTAAATCGTCTTCCAATTACGAAAAACAAGTTATTACTCCAACAGGGTCTGTCCATACTGGCGTTGGTTCCTGCAAGAGACTACATGGTATTTCAAAATCTGAAATGGTGAAAGCATGGAAATACACTTCGTATATGTCTTAAATGCATTAAAATTAAAAATTATGGTTCACCAAGATGGAGAGAATTGCGAACAGCTTACCAGTGAGAAGCTTCTCGAAGACGTCCCTGGTTGCAAAAGTTATAAAAGATCTCTTGAAAATGGCCGGTTGGTTGCCAATCACCTGTCATCGTTGATCCTAATTTCTTAGGAAAATCATCACGGAAGTCCATGTTGATGGTAAGACTAAACTGCAGTATCCAAGGCGATGCCGTAAACCAAAATGCGACACTCGCATCCGCAGCACCTCACTGTTCACATACAGTTGCTGCAAACAATCATCAACGCAATATTAGTGTCGACACAAATAAAAATTTGGAGCATATAATCACCAAATCTAAGTTGAACGAAGCCGTTTACAGAACAGATTTTGAAGAAGTACCTGCAAAATTTAGCAGAGAAGAAGGGATATTTTACAACGGCAGCTTCATTGCCGTATGGCTCCGAGGGCACGGTTAACACGACAAATAGTGGTCCACACGCTAGTGGTTCTCAACTCTTTTATCTTGTACAAATATGCGAATCACCAGAGCTTCCGGATATAAACAAATTCCAACGATCTTGCCCCTTTAGATGAACTCGTTTGGAAGTCGGCAAATGAGAAGAGGAACCTATCATTAGAATCCAATCCGCAACATTTGTCAGCCATGAATCAAAGTACATCTAACAGTAATTATCAGTGACAATTACCTCCTTCCAAAGCCATCATCCAGTCTGTCTGTTTCACGAGTTAATGAGGAGATGAACTAAAGCGGGGATATTCCATTTTTTTTTAGTTCGGTCGACACAGGAAAGGAAACATGATCAATTGATTGTGGCATGCTTCCTCAAAATCCGCTTCAGCAGCACTTCGTTTTTTTATTGGCATCCCAGCTTTTGTTTCGACTTGCATTCATAGTAAACAATGAATGAAGAATTACGACAACAATCATAAGAAAAAATAAAGCGTCAAATACAGGTCACAGACAAGGCTTCAATAGAAATCAGAATACATTATGTTCTTTCCAAAACCATATAGAATCCTAGCTCAGACATGTTTTGACCAAAGTGGAACTAATTTTATTGCCTTTGAAAATGTGCTCATTACGGTTTAACTTCTTTCCAAAACAAGGTTGCAACGTATTCAATCGGATTTGGAAAGCTTTCGAAATAAGATCGTTTTACAGCCTATAAAGAGGGGTTTTGAGATGAAAGAAATAGGACAACGTAGAAAGTCCCAAATCAAAAAACTCTAAGATTGTGAATCAATAAATTAAAGAGTTATCTTTGTGCTTGTTCGAATCCACCGCCGTCAACCGCGATCCAAACCGACACCCTCGTCATTTTCACCGGTTGTCGTCGAAACCGCCCTCACCGAAAAGCACCTTCGCGAATTGCAACTACCGTCGGCGAACCACCCCCCTTTCGAGCTATCATCGCCACCCGCGAACCGTCATCGTCGCCGGAGATCGCCCCGTTCACATCCATCCACCATCGTCCTCGTAACCGTAATATTTGCTTCTTTGCTTTTTCTAACATTGTTTTATGAGTTTTTTATTTTGTTTAGGTTAAGAGATGAGGAAGGAAGAAAGGGAGAAGGAAAATGAGACGGAAACGACGACGGATAAATAAAGAACGGGAAGAGAGATTGGAGATGGGGAGAAGAGATCAGAAACAACGGCGATTTAGGGGGGAAAAAGGGCTTAGGGTTTTTGTTTTTTATTATTGTAATTGATGTAATTATATGGTATGCCGCACAACACACACGTCTCGTACACCCCCACACACAGCCCTTAGGTCTTCCATGGATCACAATCTTACGGCCCACATCGTGCAGACCATCATGAACCCGCTATCCTGCACACACACACGAACATCCGCCTCCTAATCCCTCATTAGCCTATTAACCTGCCATCTAACAACTAAATCATCATCATTAACGTTTAATATACCCCAAAACCATAAATTAACCTGATTAATATAATCATTTACCCTTTTTTTAAATAATATTTTTCTCTAATCAATTTTTTTTAAAGTAAACTAATAACCTAATTAATTTTTTTATAAACCCATTAATCTGACTTTTTAAAACTTAATATATTTCTCTTTAAGTAACTATTAGCTTATTTATTTAATTAATATTTTTCTAAACAACCTTTTAATTAATCAATCTTTCATAATCCTTTTTTTAATAATTATTCAACAAAACCGTTTATAATATAATAAATTTATTTCATTTAAGTAATATAATCTTTTAGTACAATCACCATAATAACAAAGCCTTTTAACCAAAACCAGCTATTTAATAAATAATTTATTTATTTAAAATAATTTCTATCTAGACTACTTAATTAATCAATTCATAACATTAACTTCGCTAAATTAATTGTTTAAGAAAACCTTCTTTTTTCTTAAAAATAAATCCAATATGATTTCTCCTAAAATCAACTCACCCCTTTTTTAAACCATTTCATTTTATCTAATATAATTTCACTAATAATATAATTAATACAACTTTTTTTATAAAATCAACCTCACCAAAAATAATATTCTCGTAAGTACAATTCAACTAAAATTAATCAACTCTCTCAATTCGATCCATCGTGCACGCGTCACTATTCACTTTTCACTCACTTGAGCACCTTAGCGCTTTCATGCGTTTGTGTATGGATTTATTTATCTGTCTTTATTTTCCGCAATTTATCATTACCACATTTATTTTATCGCATTGCATAACATCCAAAGGAAGAACCTGCGAATAACCTAAACAATTGTGCGTATGCATCTCATTTTCATCATACTCCCCATTTGATCCGTGATCCCATTCAAGTCGATCTTCTAAGTTTAGATCCTACCCCATAAGGAGGACTTTTTATCTTTACAACTTAGACAAACACATTCAACAACTCAATTCAAACTATTCAAACATATTAGAGAATAAGATGTTAATCATCTTAAGCGAGATAAAACTTCTACCCCATAACAATTCAATCAATATGTAGGGACTTTGCCTTAAGAGAGATAGAGGCGTACTTGTTGACAATCCGAGTACTTGAGCCCTTCTCTTAAGACGATGCAAGGACTATTTTCCTACAAAGTTGTGGTGGCTAAATCAAGTAATCTCCCTTAAAATGACAACTCATCTTTTCTCCTAAAATCAATCAATCAACTACCTTAATCCTTTAGGAACTTTGGCCACAAGCAAAGAACTCCTCAAACCCTTTAGGGGAACTACAAATACTCTGATTCCATTCCCATTAGGATATGTAGGCACAAGATGCGATATCTTGTTAATTATACTTAGAAATAAACCCCTAGGTCTTTTACCCTTAAGCAGATAACCCTTAGCGATAAACAACGTAAAACAAGAGGTTCCTGTAGAGTACTACAGAAACTTAGGATGCTAGCACCTTCCCTAAGTTTAACCAACTCCTGAACCTATAACTCTCTAACTTTTGCATGCTCGTTGCATGGGTATTTTGATCTTTTTTCCTTCCTTTGGACAAATCAAAGTTCGGCTACAAATGAATTAAGATTCAAGCTCATCAATAGCTTGGTATCCAGATTTCACCGCGACACATCTGGTCCTGCCTCATGCTCAACTTCTTCTTCTTCTTCTTTTTCTTCTTCTTCTTCTTATTCTTCTACTTCTTCTTCGGGATTGTTATCATAATCTAACATGGAGTGTTCTTCTTCATGTTGGTCTTCTTCCTCTTCACTTTCATCTTTGCCTTGATAAGAAACTTGTGGAGAAGCATCATCTAATGTATCTAACGCACTCTTTTATGTGTTATCAATGCCCATTGTATCTTGGATTTCGATCATATGAGTTTCTTTTTCTTGATCTTCTTTATTATTGGAGTAAATCGTTTGACTTTGTTGGGTAGTGCCCTTGGGAGGAGAAGTTTCTTATTGTTCTTCAACTGGCTCATTCACTTTTCCCACTGAATCCTTATTAGAGGTAGGTTGGTTCGAATGGGTGTTGGTAATCACAGGGATTGTATGCTTAACACTTGATTGTGCTAAACCACCTGCGCCATCCTATAAAAATAAGTGATTTATGATAAATTGAAATAAAGAAAAGGTGGAAATTAGTTAAATTTTTTAAAGGAAAGTTCTAGTACCATAAGACCTTCGTCACCTGGGATGGAATTATCGCTTTCGTCTTTATCAGGTGTGTTTTTGGTGACTGGATTGGAACTAACATTTATCACCTTGGAAGTAGTTAACGATTTGCTTTTGATTTTTATGGTAGTGGATTTTGGTTGGGAGGTAGCATTAGAGACTTTTGCCTTCTTCTTTTTCTTGGGGATTCTTGAAATATCTGGCAAAAGATCTTCATCTGACTCGATTATTTGGACCTGAGGTTCTTTAACTTTACACTTCTTGGGAGTAGGAGGTGGTTTTCGATTAGCCTGGAGAATAACATAAACCTTCGTGTATGAGGGTCATATATCAATCAAAAAAGAGAAGAACACAAAGGCTACCATTGTTTTATTTGCCTTGGCGTTTTCTTTGTTATTCATCCTTGACTAGACTAATAGTTTTCTTTGCTGGAGCTTTGACTAATTGCTTCCAATCGACAACTATAAAATATAAGTAAAAACAATTGCCACAAATAGAAGAAATGTCAAGAAGATTTTTAGAAAAGAAAGTAAACTAAAAGAAATCCTTCTATTTCACACCTTTAAGTATGGGAGAGAGTACTTAGACATCCTATATGCCAATATGAAAATGTCCTTTAAAGCTGTCCAAAGAATGCATAATCAGAACCACCTATTTTGCCAGCTTTTGAGACTCTTGTCGAAGGATTTTCACAAAGTCCCCACAAACGAACCAGTCAGGAAACAGAGGGATAAAATTCACACCGAAATCAGCTGTTGGCAGTCGATGGAACCTTAGAGGATATAAGTTAAAGCTACTTCATATCTTTTGTTCAGGTTTAACATAGGAAGGTAATTTTAAATCTGTGAGTTTCAGCATAAATTTTTCTTTTAAAGTGACTACTGCTTCAGGATGGTTCAACTAAGATCATCGGGTCGATAGGCAGTTTCAAAGTATTTATGAAATATTTGAATTTCCTTGATATGATTTAAAGTACATTTCTTGTTTTTTGTCTTGTATAAGAGCAAAAACAGACGTTAAATGTTGAATGAAAGCATTAACTTCGAACATTTCTATAAGATAATATTGCTTCCACAAAGTGTCATATTTTTTGGAACAGAAATAAGATGGTGTTAAAGGAATATGAGTAAGTTGAGTAAATCCAGAATAACGAGTTATTTCTTTGATGCATTCAGCTTCTGTGTGATGCATGTTGTAAAGGATAACTTTATTTTTTATGAGAAAAGGGGCTTGGGTAAGATCTGGCTTATTCCAAACTGTCAAGAAACAAGGTTTGGTTGGCAACTAAGAAGGGCTATTTGTTTCTTGGAGGGTCGAAGCCTGGTTGAAATTAGTTTGGTTTTAAGGAAAGCGTCGCATATGGCTATGGATTCTTCTTCCCGGTGTTTTGACAAAGGGGAGAACTTTTGAGTGAACCCTTATGGGCCGCGAGTCCTTTTGGCGAAGGGAGCCATATAAGAAGTAAAGTTGTACCACTTAGAATACATCATTAAATAATCAGTATAGGCCTTTTGAAGGTATGAGCCTTCATCATTAGGAGTCAGATGGACAAGGCGCGTCCCTTCAACCAGTCTGTTCTTAATCCCATCACTTTCTTCATTGATTGTGTTGCGATTTAACCAGGAGGGTTCAAAGGTGGCATTAAGCCACAACTAAAGTAACCTGAATAGACCATCTAGATTTATGTTTGAGTTCAAACCAAGTTGAATATTTTTGAGAAGTTCCATGGTTTCTACCAAGGATCCATAAAAAAACCTCAAATCATCTGGCTGAGGCAGAGTTTTCGACCAGAATGTAGTCTATTACCCATGGACAAAAATTTCTTCGCTACTTGTAAAGACCTCAAGTAGAAAATGCTGCGAGATAACCAGAGAGATAGGAAAGCGATGTGTTCTTCGTCAAATACTTCTTCAGTATCTTTCTTGCGATGGTCATAAATGTAATTGGTAAAGGTGGCTCGGTTCCCATCAAATCCAATTGTGTCTTCTATCATCAAGTTTGGATCAAAAGACTCCCATGTGGATCGAAGACCAGTAATAGAAATTATGTCAAACAGAGTGGGGGTTAGAATTCCACAAGGGAAGTGGAAGTTGATGAGTGTGTTGTCCCAGAAATACAAGGAAGTAAGCAGCATGGTTTGGCAGTAACCGGGTCCATATTTTGACAGCTGGATCATGTCGAAAATTTCTATTTCTTTCCAGATATCAAATTTCTTCTTTTCTATCTTCGACAACCAAGATAGATAATTCTCAGGATCTTTTGATAAGGGGAAATAGTTAAATGCTCTAAGAGCATTGCTCATGTAGTCTAAGCTAACAGTGATCTCTTCAGGCTCAATCGAAGACGTGGTCTGGGTATTAGTTCCCTTGTGTGGTTTAGAGGTTTTGGTTTTAGTAGCAGTCTTAGATTTCTTCCTACTTGCTATGGGTTTATACCTATGATAGGTTGGGAGAAATTCTCTATGTTTTACAAGATCTGTGTCAACTTCTGGTAAAGGACCAGGAAGAGCATGTATTTTTTTAGCAATTGAAATGGGAATAAGTACTTGGGATTGATAGATTCTCCTTTTTCTTCCTCAAGGGGAGGCTTTGGAACAAATTTTTTTTATTACCTATATTTTGAGGGCCGAAGATTGTGTGAATAGGATGGAGAAATGGTTGCTTCTTAGCATCCTTAGCAAGAATTGGTGTTTTCTTGGACAACATTGATGATTAAAGTTGAAAATACTCTAAGTTTGTTGAGATTTGAATTTGAGAAGATGAACAGTTGTTCTTGCGGTTGAAGGGAAGAAGAAAGCTCAGAAAGGTGAAAACATGGAAGAAGAAATGAAATAGAGTATTTATAAGAAAAAATCTATACGATTCATTTCGGCCATTATGAGTAGTGGTTGAGATGATGGGGCACGTGTTGACCCGTTATGGTTTGATAGGACGGTTGCAGAGGGTAGCCCGCTATTTCCTAGTAAATAGGGGAGTGATGATTATCTTTTGGATTCTTGTACGTCTTGATTATACTTTTGAAATGGCGTGGTTTGATGACCATGACGTCACATCAGTAACGGTACAGTAGTGTCGAAAAAGCTTTAAAAAATGTTTTTTATCTTTGTAATCGGAAATGACATTTTTGGAAGGCAATTTGTTGGATGGGATTTTGACATTCATTAATTTTGGAAGTAAGATAAGTGGTTTCAAATTCATATTTTGAAGAAGAACATGATGAATTCGACAACAAACAGTGGCAAGGATGTTTCGAAGAAAGTGAAGATTTGAAATGGGCTGCTGGAGTTTGAAGAATTACTTTGAGAGAAAATATGTTGTTTTCGACAGGAAAATTTTGAAGATCTAGTAGAAGGATTATTTACATAGGAGAAGCTATGGTTTAAGACTTAGAAATATTTTTTGTTTGAATTGGAGTTCGACGACGTTCATTGGAAGAAGCGGTTCGGCAGATGCAATTCTAATAAGGCTAATAACTACCTTTTCTCCGTATAATGTAATTCAAATGAGGCTAATAACTATCTTTTGACCTTATCCGTTTCTTAAGACACGTAGAGGATTTTGAGGCAATGAAATGCATGCAGATTGGAACGTGATGCTTTCTGGAGAAATAACCGTTAGGTGACAGTTTTCTTACATTTAGTATAAATATAACACTTAGAATTTAGAATAGGGGTGTTCAACAATTGTATAAAATCTCTACATTTTACTCTCAATAACTGCGTGTGTGAAAAAAGTGCTTTTAAGTCAGCTTCCATCTTTATTACTTGTCATTAATCTTCAAGCAATTTACCTTTTATGGAGTCTACATTTTCTTTCTTACTTAAAATAAATCACAACGTTCTCTTAATAAATTTGAAGAATATTTGAAGAACTTTGTATAAATGTTCATAATTATAAAAACCAAAAATTAAAAGAACACATGTCCTAGGATCAATCTAGTCGATCTTGCAAGTGACCAGAGTTTTAGTAACTTTGGAGGACTAGCAGTTGTTTACCATTTTCGATGGTAAACATTATTTAAAGCTAATGCTTCCCCTAAATATTTTTTGATTAATTTAGGAGGAAGTACTACTCTAAATAATATATTTTATGATAAAACTTTTACCTCATACAACAAAAATCGAGTTATAAACTATACACACGTTACATTTTAATTTTTTTTTAAATACCATGCATTCCCTATATTAAGCTGGAAACTGAGGGATACAATTTTTAGAGGACACATCTTTGAATCCTAACAACTACATTTGAGAATCTTTTAACTTTTTAAACATTTTTTAACGACTTTTTATCTCAGTTAGGCTTTAAATCGACAGGTAAAGTTTTTAGAGGACACACCTTCGAATCCAAACTATTATATTTTACCACCTTTTAATTTATTTTTTAAAATATTTTTTATGACCTTTTACCTTGGTTGAGTTGGAAACCAAGGAGTGAAGTATTTAGAGGACATGCCTTTGAATCCTAGCAACTATATTTTATCACTTTTAAATTATTTAAAAAAAAATATTTAATTATTTATTTCTTCGATTTTGCAGAAAACTGAGTGGTAAAGTAGTATATTTTTTATTTTTACTTTTTTATTTATGATCAATTTGATGACAAAATTTATCTTTTCCGCTCATTTATAAAGTGACAATGGTCAAGGCATTGACAACTTATCAATCAACATAAAACATTAGTAATCTGCATGAAACTCTCATTAGCCAATTAAAACGTGAATGCCACAACTATTCAATATGGATATAAATTGATGAAATATTGAAAATAATGATAACATAAGCAAGAGAAGAAAAATATTTCAAGGTTGGTTTCCTAATATAATATTTTCTATAGTAATTCCTTGTTAAGAATGGTTATTGTTAGTTAGGAAATCATGAAATTAACTTATTAATATTAATTGTAGTTGTATCATGTAAAATGTTTAATATTGTTAATATTGTTGAAATTTAATATTCAACGATTCTATTGATTTTGTTTTTGTTGTTGTTGTTGTTGCTACTACTGCTGCTACTGTTGTTGTTGTTGATATTGTTTTTGTTGTTGTTGTTGTAGAGATTTAACATTTAAAGATTCTATGGATTTTGTTGTTATTGTTTTTGTTGTTGCTGTTGTTGAGATTTAACATTTAAAGATTCTATGGATTTTGTTATTGTTTTTGTAGTAATAAGTGTTGTTATTATTTTAGTTGTTCAGATTTAATGTTTAAGTATTCTATTGATTTTGTTCTAGTTGTTATTATTGTTGTTGTTGACGATGATGAGCAAGATTTAAAATTTATCAACAAATTTGATGCTTCACAGATTAAAATTAAAAAAAAAAGGTTAAAATAAAATTTTGTAAACAGGACTTTACCCATCGAATATTGCCAAATTCGAGGTAAAAAGTAACTCATGTTTTAAAATCTAAAAAATACAATTGTTGAGGATCGAACTCATGATTAGTACTGCAACATTTTCTCTCGGTTATTTAAAAGCAGAAGGGTAAAGTGACATGTTTTCATGTGATTCATCGTTATTTCACTTGTGTAATCGAAATTATATCTCTTTCGCGTACGAAGTGAAATGGAATTATTTGTAGTAATGAAGGTTAGTACCTCCCTACTAACCTCTTTTGTGGATGACTCGTGTGCTTGTAAAATATCGCTTATAGTAAGATTCCCTAGATTTAACTCTACTTTCAATTAAAAGGAGAGAAAGATAGGTGGAGAGCTTTGGTTCTTGGAGAATAAGACTTTAGTTTGGAACCTCATGTAGCAAAGATCTCTTTTTATATAGAAGTTTATGGGAAATCTCTTCTTAACCATTCTTAAAACCAATTTTTCTAGGGATAAAGACCATTGGAGGTGTATTGGAGTGACAGTGTTAACTTTGTTTTATCATCTTACAATTTATTTATTGAAGTTAATTTTTAGGAAGATTCTAAAGTCTCACATTAGTCGGAGATAAAGTATTGAAATAGTTTATATAGAGTGACATCACTCACCTTACCAATTAATATTGTAGAGTTGTGTTATGCTAAACTCTAATACTAATCTTTGTTACCGTTACCTTCACGATCAATGTGGATAAGATTCAACCTTAATTTTGGTAGTTGAATTCCTCTAAAGTGGTAGTCTTCACTATGAAACACTTCCAAGAAAAGATTTTCAATATAGGGAACATGATTAAGTGTTTTGTCGTACATAATCTTGACAGTCATACTCGTGGCTTATGTCGTGGACCCCTAGACTCGATCTCTCACATGATTGTTAGTTGGGACGTGGTGACATATTTGTGGTATATGATTGTTAGTTATATTAGGATTTTTTTTGTCCGTCCTAGATGTCTTCCATTAGCTTTATTTTTTTTTCTTTAGGATGTTTTCTAGGATTATAGAGGACCTCACTGTGATTTGGCATTCAGTTGTGTTGTTTATCTAAAAGTCACATAATTATTTTTTTTGGTAATGCCTATAAATGTGGAGGATTTGAAAAATAAAAACATCTTCTCAATTTCGAAATTAGATCTTGATAGGACTTCAGTATATTCATGTATTTTTTCTAATTATCTTAAGAACCCTATTCACTGTTTTAACCAATATAGTCTTTTACCTGGTTTTTTGGGCTGAGTGCTCTTGGTACTTTTATGAGGATTATGTTCTTTGTGACCGTTCTTGGATTCATAATGTGACAATGGTACAACAAACCTAAACTGGTGTAACACGAGGCTATTCCACGTCGGAATTTAAAATCATCATGCAAATGGTTACTCACAACCTCTAAGAACAATTTGTGACAGTTCAATCCATTGTTAAACACTTCTTTACCAAATTTTTCCAGGGGTTATTGTAGCGTTATGTAACAACTAGTTTTTTTTTATAGAGCATTAGAAAAAGGAGTTACCGACTTAGGATGAAGTTAGTTAGTGACTTAGCATGCAAGTTTTTTATAAATAGAAAGAGACAGTTAGGAGTTACTTAGAGATCTTAAACCAATGAATTTATTCCTAAATTGCAGAAGAAGCACTCTACTTCAACTACGAGTAATTTTTATACTTGATTCAATCTAATGAAGCTAATTCTATATATTGTTTGATATGAGACTCTTAACACACCTTCTTACATTTAAAATCATATATTATCTAACGTGAAAATCTTAACACATATTATAATACATACAAAAACTTAGACCATCTCCAACGGTGGTTATTCAAATTGGTTTGCCAACTTGGCATTGAAATTGTTAAACAAAAAGTTGTTCCAGCTGGTGAACGTTCCTTGCATAAGCAACGGTTCTTCATTTTTTTATTATTAAAATAATTATTTAACTTGTTGGTTTTATTTTTTTTTTAAACTTTTTTTATTTATTATAAATATAAGTTTGTTGCAAAAATTTATAACAATCCTATTTTCTCTCACTTTTATTTACTCTTTAATTTTAAATTTCTCTCTCACAATTTCATCATTTTATTCATAAATTATTATTTTCAATTTTATGTTTAATTTTAATTTTATGTTTAGTTTATATTTATAGTAATTAAAATTTAAATATTTAAATTATAATTTTAAATAAAATAAATTTAATATAAATAATATATTTAAGTAAAGTAGTGGGACCCAATATGGGTTCTTTGAAGTTGCACCATTGGAGTGAAAATTGAATAAGTTATTTTAGAAGAGTGAGTCCCACAAAGAACCTAAAAATAGGTTGCACCATTGGAGGTGCTCTTACTGACTTAGATAAACTAAAAAATTACATAAAATTAAATAAAAAACTTAATGACTTAGAAATCAAAAATACATTTAAGCCTTTCATCTTTTATGAAAATGAAGATACTTCCTAAGCCTTTCATCTTTTATGAAAATGAAGATACTTTGTAAACAAACTACCGTTATAATTTCCCTTAACGCGAGACTCGTTGGCAACCATACTTTCTGACTTCTGCTTATAACCATTACCATGTCGTGGTGGAAAAGAATCGTTGTCTTCACTTTCAGACGTCTGCAAGGATTTACGCTGCTTCTGAAGATTTGCACAGTGAGGACACCAACTAGACTTCCATGCCCCACTATGTTTTCTTACTTGATCAAACATGTAAAATAATGATGAACTAGGGTGTCTTTCTGGGCCCTCTATAGTATATTTCAATTCAAAATCATTTGATGCTTGAATCTTTACAGCCACAGAAAGGCCAATATCCATTTTTGGATTGAAAAAATCTCCGTCATCAACAGCTAAATAGTGAACCACAGTCACCATGTAGGGATTTGGATCACTTATACTCTTTTTCTTAGATTCTAAAACCACAAGACTTGCCCTCCTTCCTTTACCGTAGAGAAAGGTACTCAATTCCGTGACACCTCCCCATACATCGATGGTTCGGTTAGAATCAGGACCCCAATCCAAAATTGACATCTCTTCTCTTATATCTTTAATAACGTGTAATGAAGTATCAGGTGGCTCAAGATATCCCGTATCAGTTTTTCTTATTGTAAATTTAATTTCACAACTGGACCCGGCACCTTTGTCTGCATCATGGATAGATAATATAGCCTTTTTATTATTCTTCATGGGACGATTTCTCTCAAATTTGAGTTTACATATTGACGACGTACCTAGGGCGTATATCATCTTGCTCACGTTGGGAAGTTTTTCATCATTGTACCCACCTGTGTACTCTGTTTGTGTCACATCGATGAATGCATATCTACCTAGTTGCACCCGACATGGATAATCTGTGTCGTTGCTGATGAGACTAGCACCGTTGAGACCATTTCCCATGCCAAATTATATTGTACCTGCAACACAAATTCTTTAAATAAGAATTAACAATATTGCAGTCATATCAAATATCTTACGTAATACAACACCAATTGCAAGGAAGAAACATGCTAGATCTCCCCTCTACATATATATTTTTATATATTAAAAATAGTTTACATAATAACAAATATGGAGACTTGAAGTAGAACATACCTAATTCCAAGTAACTTCTAACTCTATTCTGGTTTGCTTTGCACTCTTAGGTTGGTAATGTCCATATGAAAAACTGTATAAATACACAGAAAACAGAATCCATGCATTTAAATTGAAAGAGAATTAAGTGTTATTCCAACGCAAATTTTAGACGGCATCTAATTCTTGATGATCATGTCTTCCACGCCACTTGGCCTCTATTTCTTTCTTGATTGATGTTATTCAGATAAATAACAGAATCTTTTATCGGAATTGGGTTCAAAGTTATTTTGCTTTTATTAGATTATGCTCCACTGCAAAAATTTTGTTGTATATCAAGATTTTTTTTTTTGTTGACCTAAGTTAATTAATTCATAAAAATCCTCCTTAAGCATCATAAATAAAAATCGTGTGCGCGCGGTTGTAAACTAATTTTTATTTGTTTTTCTTTTAGTTTTAGTTATGTTAAGACATTTTTTTTATAATAAATATGGTTGATAACTTTGTCTCATTATTGATTTGTTATGAATTATATTTTAAAATACGATATCAACTAATTACAAATTAAAAATACATTTTTTTTAAAAGAAAAAAGATATGTTTGTATGAAATTTTTTATCCTAATAATTTAATTTTTGGAAAAACTTCTCAAAATGCTTCAAATTTTAAAAATATTTTTAAAGTATCTCAGTTAAGGTCGGAGTTTACACAAGAGCGTCAATCCAATTGGCGAACCTTTGTTAAGGCCATAAGGGTGACGCTAATTGGTATGGAGACACCTCATGCAGTCTCCAATCCATTGACAACTTGGTTATGTACATTAAAAGGTGTCGCCAATTTATCTGGACAATCCTTATATTTTGAAATTTTTTGACGAAAAATAAATGATAACACGAAATCGTATATATATTTTGATGCATAATCCAACTAAAGTTTAACCGTTTTCGATCCAATTTCGGGTTATTTCCGTGTTATTTGTCTGATATTTTGCAGGTATTCAACGATCACGTCTAAACAAGGCAACATGAAGAAAAGAAGCAATCTCAGATGAAATATGGACGAAAAAGGAGTGAAAACATCATGAAAAGCGCAGAAGGCTATTTTTGCTGATGTGACGACCGTCACAGCTCCATGACGAGCGTCAAACGGGTGACGACCGTCACACCTTGTGACGACCGTCATGCAGGCAAAAACGCCCCACTTCAATTTCACGTAACAGAAGCAATTTCAATTCCCACAGAGTGGACCACTACTCCCTAAATTATCTGCCTCGAAGTCCATCATCTTCAATGATAATCGTTAGAATTCCACTTCTATAAAAGGGGAAGAAGGGGACCTCAGAAAGGGGGCTGCATTCATACAACGAAGTGCTGCCAAATTTATTTCCAGAGCATATTTTCCAGTTTAATATTCTTATTTGTTTCTCTTTACTTCTTCTGTATTCCATTTTCATTCTTCTGTAATTTCTACTTTTATTGTACAATCAATTTGGCATAAAGACCAGAATCCTGCCAACATCTATGGAGGATCTGCCCAAAGGCCAATTGGAATATTTACAGGTTTCTCATTTCAATCGATTCCAGTTTTATTATAATGCAAATTATTATTTATTGTTTTTATTTATGTTTTATCTTTCCCAAATCCATGTCTAGCTAAACTTAGGTAATCGATATGTAGTAATAATTCGAATGGGATTTGATAACAACTGGTTGAAAAACTTTCTTTTCAAAAGTAATTTATGGTCTGAGTGTTTAAAATTAATTTACTGAATAAACTTCGTCGTGAAAGCGAGAACTTATTTAAAAGTAGTTTTGCCACGAAAGTGGGAAATTAATTAAGATACAAACCAACAAGCGAAAGCTGCGGTAATGTCAGATAGTAAACTCTAGTCATTCATTTTAATAATAGCGAAAGCACTTTGAAATGAATTAGAACTTAGAGATTTCCAAAAAATAATTTTAACCCCGAATGGGATACGAAAGTGTACGTTTGGCCCTTAGGATTATGATTAGCGTCAATAACCATCGTGAGGCGAGAGTCTTCAAATCACCATTTTCTGCTTAAATAAACTTTGAAAATTATTTCATACACCAGTAACTTGTCAAATCCCTGAAGAACACAACTACTGCATATCGATTCAATCATTTATAATCTAAGTAGCATTCTTAGTTCCCTTTTAGTGACAATCTTATTCCCTTAAGCATATTCTACCTAGCTAAACATAGTAACTCCCGAGAACACTAGTTTGATTACGAGTCCCTGTGGGATCGATATCTATTATTACTACGCGATAGACTGTGCACTTGCGGTTAGGTTGTATTAGACATAGAAAGTCGCGATCAAGTTTTTGGCGCCGTTGTCGGGGACCCGTTTAGTCAATAATGTAACCTTCTGTTACGCCGTATAGACTAGGTTAACAATTTTCATTTTTCCTTTACTAGTTCTGTCGATTGTATGCCAAGTAATCGCCCGCAAGGCGATATCGTAAAACCTTCAGTCGCAGAACTAGAGCGCTTCTTACATTTAAGAAGTCGAATCATTGAGTACCAACTCAAACAACTCAAACATAACACTCCCGAACCTCTCACTCCCATTCCCAAATCAGAAGAAGAAGAACCAACGATGGCTGAAGGACCTCCAAACAAACCGCTAAAGGCATACGCTACACTCTCTCAGATGGAGCCTAGAAGTAGCATTGCTGCCCCAGCTATTACCCGAAATGATTTTGAGCTGAAACCATCATTGTTGTCAGCTGTACAACAAAACCAATTCTCAGGAAACGCAACTGAGGATCCGAACGAACATCTAACGAAGTTTGTACAATACGCGGACACAGTGAAAGCAAATGGAGTAACTCCAGACGCGATAAGACTTCGTCTTTTCCCATTCTCTCTTAGAGACAGAGCGTGGACTTGGTTACAATCGTTACCATCCAACTCCGTTACGACGTGGGAGCAATTGAAGAACGTCTTCTTAGCGAGATATTTTCCGCCAAGCAAAACTGCTATGCTTAGAGCTCAAATCAACGGATTTCGACAGAAAGATACTGAATCTCTTTACGAAGCATGGGAACGATTCAAAGATATGATGAGAACATGTCCTCACCACGGTCTAGAAGACTGGGTAACAATCCATACTTTCTATAATGGGCTTCTATACAATACTAGATTGACAATAGACGCTGTCGCAGGCGGTGCACTTATGGATAAGCCATACGATGAAGCCTATCAATTAATCGAAAACATGTCACAAAACCATTGCCAATGGGGAGGTGAACGCACTCCAACAGAGAAAACCACAGCGAAAGGTGGGATGTACGAGATCAGCAGCCTTGAAAAGTTCAACGCTAAAGTAGATGCTCCAGCACAGAAGATCGATAGTCTGACTGTTAACCCCACTGCAACTGTCGCTGCAGTAACTCCAAATTGCGAGTTATGCGGAAATACCACTCATAATGCACCCGAATGCCCATTGCTAGCCGGAATCCCACTAGACCAGGTAAATTATGCTCAAGGAAATCCCTACGCAAATACCTACAACCCAGGTTGGCGAAATCATCCAAACTTTTCTTACAAAAGCGAAAATGCATTGCAAATGCCTACTGCTCCACCAGGATATCAGAAACCAGCTGCTCAGACTGCACCTAGGAAATCAAACCTCGAATTGATGATGGAAAAATTCATAGCTACTCAAGCTCAAACAAACAAAGAATTCCTGAATCAAAACATACACACTAGCGAGCAAATTAAACAGTTGACAGGAAAAGTAGACGCTTTAGCCACCCACAACAAAATGTTAGAAACACAGATATCACAAGTGGCTCAACAGCAAGCCTCTGTTGCCGCACCTGCTGGCACATTTCCTGGACAACCCGAACAGAATCCAAAAGGCCAAGCAAATGCTGTAATACTAAGAAGTGGAAAAGAATTGGACGAACCGATCGATCCGAGGACCGAAAACTCAGCCATGCAACAAAAACCAACTGAACAAGCAGAAAAGGAATCCGAGTTAGAGAAGAAGGAAGACAACGAGAAGGAGGACACCGCAAGTGAAAAAACTCAAGCACCTCCAGCGCCATATAAACCACCTATTCCTTACCCTCAAAGACTGATAAACTCCAAAACTTCAGGACAATTTAAGAAATTCGTAGAGCTCCTTAAACAGCTGAATATTACTATTCCTTTTACAGAAGCGATAACTCAAATGCCGTCATACGCTAAATTTCTCAAAGAAATCCTGTCGAATAAGAGAAAGATCAAGGATAACGAAACAGTTACACTTACTGCAGAGTGTAGCGCTATTATTCAAAACCGCATGCCTCCTAAATTAAAAGACCCAGGTAGTTTCTCCATACCCTGCGTCATAGGAAAGTTCGTAATAGACAAAGCTCTATGCGATTTAGGAGCCAGTATCAGTGTTATGCCCTTATCTATATGCAAAAAGCTGAATATGGGAGACCTCAGACCAACTAAAATGTCCGTTCAATTAGCTGACCGATCAGTAAAATACCCCGTCGGAATATTGGAAAACGTTCCAGTACGCATAGGACAATTCTACATCCCAACCGACTTCATAATCATGGACATCAAGGAGGACACTGTTACCCCAATTATCCTAGGAAGACCATTCCTAGCTACAGCCGGAGCTATTATAGACGTGAAGAAAGGAAGGCTAACATTCGAAGTAGGAGAAGAAAAGATAGAGTTCATTCTCACCAAGTTCTTACAAGCACCAGCAATAAACGATACCTGCTATTTAGTAGACGAAATTGACGAATGCATAAGAGAACTTGAAAATGAAGAGACCACGTATTCAGAAATAATAAAGATTCAAATACCCAATATTTCTGAAGACGATGATTGGCGTAAACCGTATAAAGACGACAGCCTAAGCGAAAGCTTAGCACTGACCCCAAACCATATGCCAGGTCCGAAGAACCCATCTTTAGAACTTAAAACACTACCCAAAAACCTTAGATATGAATTTCTAGACGATGAACTAAAAAGACCAGTGATAGTCAACGTCGACTTAGGACAACCAGAAACCGAAAAGCTATTAGAAGTCCTAAAGAAGTACCCCACCGCGTTAGGCTATAACATAAGCGATCTAAAAGGTATAAGCCCTTCGATCTGTATGCGTCGAATTACAATAGAGGAAGACTCTAAAACCTCTCGAGAGCATTAGAGGAGACTGGACCCCATCCTGAGCACTGTAGTCAGAGATGAAGTAAAGAAATTGCTAGATGCAGGAATCATCTATCCGATCTCCGATAGTGAATGGGTCAGCCCAGTTCATGTCGTACCAAAGAAAGGAGGAGTCATAGTAGTTAAAAACGAAAAAGGCGAATCAATAACAAAAAGAGTCGTGACTGGAAGTAGGATGTGCATTGATTATAGAAAGCTTAACAAGGCTACACGCAAAGATCACTTCCCGTTACCCTTCATAGACCAAATGTTGGAAAGATTAGTCAAACATTCATATTTCTGATATCTAGATGGTTACTCAGGATTTTTCCAAATTCCCATCCATCCTGATGACCAAGAAAAGACTACATTCACCTGTCCTTATGGTACTTTTGCTTACCGCCGAATGCCGTTCGGAATCTGTAATGCTCCAACAACCTTCCAAAGATGCACGATGGCAATATTTGCAGATTTCATAGACAACATCATGGAAGTATTTATGGCAATTTCTCGGTATGTGGACAAAGTTTCGAAGGATGCCTACAAAACTTAGAAATGGTATTAGAACATTGTGTAAAAGTAAACCTCGTCCTAAATTGGGAAAAATGCCATTTTATGGTCCGACAAGGAATAGTTCTAGGACATGTCATATCAGATAAAGGAATTGAGGTAGACAAAGCTAAAATAGAGATTATAAAAGATCTCCAACCTCCAAAATCCGTACGAGAAATACGGAGTTTTCTAGAACATGTCAGTTTCTACAAAAGATTTATAAAAGATTTTTCTAAAATCACAAAACCTCTGACCGGCCTGTTGATGAAAGATGCTGAGTTCGTCTTTGACGACGACTGTTTAAAAGCATTCGAAACATTAAAATCAGCCCTTATCACCGCACCAATCATGCAACCACCCGATTGGCGAATACCGTTCGAAATCATGTGTGATGCGAGTGATTATGTTGTAGACGCAGTTCTAGGACAAAGGAAGGACAAGAAACTCCATGCCATCAACTATGTCAGTAGAACCTTAGATCCTGCCCAAATGAACTACGCTACCACAGAAAAGGAACTTCTAGCAGTTATATTTGCGCTTGACAAATTCCGTTCTTACTTAGTAGGAGCAAAAATTATCATATACACAGACCACACTGCCATAAGGTACCTAATAAGCAAAAAGGATGCCAAACCAAGACTATTGAGATGGATCTTGTTATTACAAGAGTTTGACTTAGAAATTAAAGATAAGAAAGGAACCGAGAACGTTGTTGCAGATCACTTATCCCGAATAGAAGGCATCAAACATGAACCAGTACCGATAAATGACGATTTCCCGTACGAACGTCTGATAGCCAAATTAGAAAGTGACACACTCAACTCAATCTCGGAAGATCCAGAATTCGAAAAAGCCGTAGAAGTCGTCTATGCCCAAGTCACATTACCTTGGTATGCTGACATCGTTAATTACCTCGCTGCGGGCGTGCTTCCACCGGATCTCACTTATCAGCAAAAGAAGAAATTCTTCCACGATCTGAAACACTATTATTGGGACGAACCTCTACTCTTCAAGAGAGAGGCCGACAACATATATCGTCGCTGTGTCCCAGAGGAAGAAATAGAAAATATCATTTCCCAATGCCATTCAGCACCATACGGTGGTCATGCTAGTACATCCAAGACGTGCGCTAAGATTCTCCAAGCCGGCTTATTCTGGCCTAATCTCTAGAAAGACGTTCACATCGCTGTGCAAAAGTGCGATCGATACCAACGAACTGGCAACATCTCACGACGCGATGAAATGCCTCAGAAAGGAATCTTAGAGGTAGAAATCTTCGACGTCTGGGGAATAGATTTCATGGGACCATTCCCACCTTCTTTTGGTAACAACTACATACTCGTTGCTGTCGATTACGTGTCTAAATGGATAGAAGCCATAGCTGCTCCAACAAACGACGTACGAGTAGTAATCAAACTCTTCAAAAACACAATCTTTCCTAGATTCGGTGTACCAAGACTCGTCATTAGTGACGGCGGATCTCACTTCATATCGCGAATATTCGATAAACTTCTCTCTAAATATGGAGTCCGACACCGAGTAGCTACACCTTATCATCCGCAAACTAGAGGACAAGTAGAGGTCTCGAACAGGGAAATAAAACAGATATTGGAAAAGACTGTCGCTACCTCAAGGAAAGATTGGTCGTCAAAGCTACAAGAAGCTTTATGGGCTTATAGGACCGCTTTTAAGACACCAATAGGTACTACCCACTACAAATTAATTTACGATAAATCCTGCCATCTCCCTGTAGAATTAGAGCATAAGGCCTTCTGGGCCATTAAGACACTCAACTTCAACTACACCGAGGCAGGAGAAAAGCGAATCTTGAACTTACACGAGTTGGAAGAACTTCGATTAGACGCTTACGAAAATGCCCGTATCTACAAAGAACAAACTAAAAAGTGGCATAATAAACGTTCAGTCAGGAAACAATTCCGTGTGGGAGACATCGTATTACTATTTAATTCAAGATTAAAACTCTTCCCAGGTAAACTAAAATCTAGGTGGTCTGGAACTTATGAAGTGACTAAAGTACTTCAGAGTGGAGCTGTAGAAATTACCGATAAGATGAATGCACCGTTTATCGTAAACGAGCAACGTCTAAAACATTATAATAAGAACGACAACAGTCCTCAAGTCAACAGTATAGCATTGCTTGAGCTTCCAGCTCAAACACCCGAATAGCTTCTCACCAAGCTATCGTCAGGCTTTAGACGTTAAAAACAACGCTTACTGGGAGGCAACCCAATTTCCCTCGTTATTGTATTTCATTTTTCTTTAAAATTTTACTTTGAAAATCCAACAAAAATTCTAAACTTATAATTACTACTACTTTCTACTTTCGTTTGTTTTCATATTTTTATTTTTATTTTATTTTTCTCTTTTGTCTTTTGTTTCTACCGCTTTTCGTCTTTAAAAATCCTGACTTCAATCTCCTGTTTTAAACTTTTTAGGATTTTTAAAGTCTTCAAAACATTCCTTCTGTTTTCTCCGAAATACCTACGAGTATGGCCGAGTACGACTTCACAAAGGTTCACTTTCAGGACTAGCTCAAAAGGCAAGATTTGCAGCACTAACCGAAAGAGAATTCGCCTTAACGCTGTATTATGATAAGGCTACCATGGATAAACTAGGAATCACTAATAGCATTCAATACCTGTTCAATCAACTGGATTGGGAGAACACTGCTCTGAAAACACGTTTTGCTACCTATAAGGATCTTACCTATGAATTCCTTAGTTCTTTCAGATACATACCCAACTATGGTTTTGGATCCAACACAGAGCTGATTACCTTCCGAATGTTTGGAATGGACCAAACCCATAGCCGGATGTCACTAGCTAACCTCCTAGGATTTCCTAGCGGACCGCATGTGTTCATCAGTGCAGAAGATGACGATATTGATTTTCAACTCGATCAATTCTGGGGTAGAATCACAGGCGACTATCACCCTGAACCAGACAGAATGTACAATGATGATATTCATAACCCAGCTTTCAGATACTTCCATAAGATACTAGCTCACACCTTGTTTGGGAAAGAAGAAAATATTACTACAACATCTAAAGAGGAGTTATTCATCATGTTCTGTGCTTCTCAGGGACGTACAGTGAATGCAGTGCCTTTCATGATGAGATCTTTCAAACGCCTCACGCAGGAACCACAGACACCTATTCTTATAGGAGGCCTCGTGACAATGATTTCCCACGAGCTTGGCCTTAGATTCCACTTAAATGCCAGCACTCGTTTTGGCACCATCCGACCCATGAACATACAATTCTGCTTTAACAGGCGCATTTTAGGAACTATGGGACCTGGATCGTATGAGTACCTCATTAACGAAAAACCAGTACAGCTATTCACACTGCCTGATCATCTGATGACAAGTATCCACAACAAGGACAACTGGCTCTATAAATTGGATGAGCCTATGGGACCTCCTTCACCACAGTCAACACCACAGAACTACATGTATGACAATGACCACATCTCTGAGGCACACGACTATATGTACTATGAGGATGCTGTATCCGAAGCTGAAGTAGACCCTACGACTCCTCCGCACTACAACACCTATCCTGAGCCTATCCCTGAGGAGACCACCGACAAAATGGATACCGTTTTACTCCGATTGGACGACGTTGATGCAGCTCTGACTAATGTAAAAGCTGACATCGCAGGCATGCACAACGAACTGGTAGGCTTCATGGATTTAGTCTGCGACCAACTCGACTACTACGCACGGAAATTCGATGAGTTGAAGACACGAAAAGACTAGATACTAGTTCTTAGCAGTAGTTTCAGTTTAGTTTAGTTTAGTTTAGTTTCATTTAATCATTTGGATTTTTCGCATTGTTAATTTCTTTATGTACTACATACAATCGTTTCAATTTTATGTTATTTCAATTCTAGTTTTTATTCAATTATTTTGTTTTTGCATTATTCGTTGTTTTTTGGCTGCTATATTACATTGTCGTGTCAATACTAAGCCTTAAAGTCACTACAAGAACGCCCTCAGAGCAAAATTCTGCGTTCTGCAGATTTTGCTGCTGTGACGACCGTCACAGGATCATGACGAGCGTCAAGCGGGTGACGACCGTCACACATACGTGACGACCGTCACGAATTCAAAAACTGCTATCTGATATAACAGGGTGCGTGTTCTCTCCCACTACCCCCATTACCACTTCCAATCATCAGAACTGCTACCCCACTACAAATTTTCGTCCTCCCCACATTGAACCATATATTTCAACTCCAATCTCAACTTCCAAACCACACTTCTGTCAGTTCTTCCCACTCTGCAGAAAAACCCCAATCTTCAGACACCTCTCAATCTTCCAACAATGGCAAGAAATGCATAAACCCTAGATATCAGCAACATTATCTTCAGCGAAGGTGACTTAGGCGAAAGACAGCGAGCAAACTACATCGCATTCCATCAGAGGTCGCTGCAGCCGACTCATTATCCACACATTCCGTCGCTTACGGAGCTCGGACTCCTTGAAGGCCTAACTTGGATGCTTCAAAGAGCAGGCATTTGGAACCTCTGCACCAACCCACTGCCAACATACGAACAACTCACTCTCGAGTTCTTGAGTTCGTTTACTTACGTCACATCCAGCGGCGACCTTAGCCAGCACTCAGGTGCCGCATGCTTCCGGATGTTCGGCACCAACTATCAAGTAAACCAAAATCAGATTGCCAGCATCCTACAGCTACCTCGAGGTGACAATGCCCACTGCCGCATCACCGATCAGTTCCAGCACGAAGCTTTCGCGTTGTGGTATCAGTTGACCGGCATTAATGCCGATGGTTGGGACTCTCTGCACGCCACTCATATCCATAACCCAACCATCCGGTACTTTCACAGAGCGTTGAGCAACACAATCTTCGCCAGAGACAGCAACCACAAGGTGAACTCGAAAGAGCTCTTCTTCCTCCATTGTGTCTTCAACAACGAGCCTGTCAACGCCGCTCCGTTTCTGCTGGCTCACATCCAGGCCAACTGCAACCGTGGCTCGAAGCCATTTTACTTTGGCGGGATTGTCACTGCCATTGCACTCGGGCTGAACCTTGGCGACTGCCTCCAGCACCTCCATTCCATCCCCTCGGTGTTCTTTGACACCGACCACTGCAGAGCCTCTCATCTTATCCGCTCCAGAGCTGACGGAAAGTACCATCCGGTAGTGCGTGGCAAGATCGTCCGAAGCATCATCCTTCCGTCCCGCACCCGCACACACCCAGAGGATCGTACCAACTGGTTATTTGACCTCACTGCCCCTCCTGATGCCGCTGTTCCTACTCAGGACCACACCCAAGGTTCTGACGATGAAATCCAAGCTGAGTTGGACAGGTCCGAGCAGCCAGAGGCATCGCAGCCTCCTCCTCCCGAAGGTACATCCTCTCGCCGCCGCCACCATCATCCCGTGCCAGACTACACAGAAGAGGACCTCCGCCGCTCTCTAGACCAGCAGGCACAGATACTCGCGATGCTGCAGCAGCAGAATCAGCGAGCTGACCAGTTCGAAGCTTGACACCGGGCTCAAATGCAACAACTTCAAACCGGCAAAGCTACTATCACTGAGAACCTGGCGAATCTGACTTTGCAGGTCGAAGGACTTCGGGACACCGTCTACCACACAGGAGCTATGAGTTATGAGGACAGAGTAGCCCTTGCTAGAGCCAGAGGACGCCAGCGCAGACGTGACCGAGGCAGCAGACGTGATTAGTCATCCATCTTTCCTTATTTGTTTACTATATTTCCAGTTTGTTTGTACTTTCATTTCAGTTGTATCTCCCTCTCGCATGCTTCAAAAATCAGTGGGGACACTGATTGAGATAGTGTGGGAGCGGAGCCTTTATTTCCATTCCACTGTACTCTGAATTTCCTTTATTTCCTTTATTTCCATTCCACTGTACTTTGAATTTCGTAATTTCTATTTAAACACTTTCTATTTTTAGCAAATAAAGCTCGTCTATATATACTCTTTCCGTTACGCAAACATCCCCACATTATTCAACGTAAACAAAAATTTTCGCTCGTCCCTCAAAAGCAAAAGCATCACGAGAACACACCCGAGTTCAAACCAAGTTTTGAAACTCCGAGGAAACGACAATTCTAACAAAACCAGTACCGTCCTGACACCTTAGATCTCCGGTTTATGCGAGTCGGTTTCACTACCTACGCGTACCAAAGTCTCAAGTGTCTACGCAAACTCAACCCCGAGTAGTTTATGTTGCACCCTAAAATTTGACCAACCGGGTCCCGTATCTGGCTCGATATTTCGACGCATTTTGTATTCGCATTTACATACTGCATATAGTGCATTTCCTCAATCATGGTGATTTTATCGGGGTTACAGCCCTGCTGTCGCATTTCGGGTATCTCAGACCGGTTCGGGTAACCGGAGGTTATTTTGAGAAGTCGCGCGCTTCCTGGGTGTTTTCAGCTTACGCAGTGATTTTAGAGATTCTTGGTGTCCGGGTTTACTGTTTGCTTCGATCTGGTCTCACGCTCTCTTTTATGTTGGTTATTTGCCTTTGTTTACTTTTTTTAGGATTTAATAGCCTTTTGTAGATTTTAAATAGGTTTTATAGATTTTCTAGAATTTAAATAGATTTCTTTTAATATTTTTAATAGTTTTAAATCTTTTTTAGAATTTATAAATTGTTTTAATAGCATTTTAGAATATAATAGTTTTTTTAGATATAGATTTTAATAGATTTAATAGATTTTATTTTTTAATGTAGAAGTTAATAGCTTTTTAGAGATTAATTGGATTTTTAGAATATTAGAAATTAATAAATGATAGTTTAGTTTTATTAATATTTGTTAAATAGATATTAATAGTTTAGTAGCTTTTAATTAGTTTTTTGGAATATTAGATGTTAATTAGATATTATTAGATCTTTGTTAGGTTTTAATTGTTAGAACGGGATTAGGGTAATTGTTTAGATATTAAATAGTTCGTTAGATTTTAATTAAGTTAGTCTTAATTCACTCACTTTAATTTTCGTTTTCAGCACTTATTAGTTTTAATTAGCTACAGGTAATTCAGTTTCTTACCCCAATTCATCATTAATTGTCATTAGTCCATATTAACATTGCATTAATCAGTATTAATCCATTTAGTTTTAATCCAATTAACATTCAATTTGTCATTAGTCTTTAATTCATCCGTTAGTCCATTTCTCAGTCCTTTACTCAATTTTCGTTGGGCCCAGAGCTTGGAGGCCCATTTCAGTGGTCCAACGCGCCAGGTGTCATATATATACATCGCCACGCGTGCTAATTCGAGGAGCCACCTCATAATTCACTTCACTCAGATTTTGGCCACGTTTTGCACGTCTCCCTTCTCTCACTGCCACCCAACCACACGCGTGTCACTCCCTCCCTTCACCTGCACCGCCACGTGTCTGATCCTGAGCTTCACCGGTTGCATGGCTGGCGGCCATGCAACCACCGCCACCAACTTCTTCCGGCCACCGCTAACTAACTCCAACAACCTCCGGCCACCGTCCAAACACCGGAAAACACAAAAAACACCATTCTTCATCTTTTTCTTCTCCGATCTTCATACCAATTTTCCAGAACCCATCTTCTCCGATCTAATTCACCATCAACATCAATGTTCTTGCAACTCCACCCAGAAAACTCCGATGATCATCATTGATCTTCACCGATCATCATCAATAATTGTTCGATCTTCATCATTCCACCCCAGAACGTTCATCAGTTTCCCGTCTTCAATGATTCTTCATCAAGATTCGTCATCATTCATCGCCACGATCGTCACCTTCACCGTGATCTTCATAGAATTTTCCAGAAGCTGCAAGAACTTCATGTGTTCTTCACCTGTTTCCAGAAAACCTTCAAAGATTCGTCTGAATCTTCATCGTTCTCTGAGCTACGTTCCAGATCGTCCAGATTCCTCATCTTCGGATCAAGCTTCATACAAAAATCCAGAAATCTTCCAAGCGCGTTCAACAATCTTCAACGCAATCGATATCTTCATCCACTTCCAAATCCAGGATCTCTTCATCGTTTGTTCTTCAACGAACCTCAAGAACTTCTTCGAAGGTCTTCAAGAGCGTCGATCCACTGAACTAGTTGTTTCCAGAATCACGATGTGGTTTGCTTATTGTTTTTTTCTTTTGCTTTGAGGTTTGTAAAACGGACTGGAGTTTGAGCGTGAAAGAAGATGTTGAGAGGGAAGATGAAACAGAAGGATGTTGAAACGAGAGAGAGTTTGGAGAAGAGAGGGGAAACGGCGCATGAACAGTGTCTGAGGGAGAGAAGGGTGATTAGGGTTTTCCTGAAGAGTTCACGTGGCGTTGGGTTGGGCCTTGGGCCCATTGAGTTCTTCTGTCCGTACACCCCCCCCCCCCCCCCGTTTGGCCAGGAAACCATCCTTTTTTTGTTTGTTTGGTTGATTGGGCTGGACACGTCCCCTGTTTCACTTGCAACACCCCCTTCCCCATTTTTTTGTTTGGCTGAAGTGGTGGGCTGGGCCCTTAATTATGTTTCTGTTTTTTTGTTGTGCACCTCTTCTGCTGCAGTATACCCCCCTTGTGTTTTTCTTTGTTTTTTTTATTATTTCCTTTTATTTTCTTTTGTTTAGAGAGTTAAAAAAAAAGGAAAAAGAATATTTGAAAAAAAAGAATAATAAAAGAATATTGAGAAAAGAATATTGAAAAAAGATTTGAGAAAAAGAATATTTGAAAAAAGAATATGAAAAAGAATATTTGAAAAAGAATAATAAAAGAATGTTGAAAAAAAAAGAAATGAGGAAAAAGAATATTGAAAAGAAGAAAAATAATTGAAAAGGAATATGTGAAAAAATAAAGAATATATACATTTTAATATTTTTCTTTTAGGATACAATTTTTCATAGAGTTTATTTCACCTTTTTAGAGGTAGTTTTAGAAGTCCACTTGTTAGGGGACTATTTTCCACTTGATTTTCCATTATAGATGGATAGGATAGTATTTTCTAGAAGTTTGTTTTCCCGTATTCAATCATTGTAAGTTCTTCAGAATATTAATAAAACGAGATTTGAGATGTGGTCCCGAAAGTGGCTGAACTACAGCTGCTCTGATTTCTCGTACTGAGCGAGAATATGTAGGCATAGGATGCGATATCCTAGCGAGCACACTAACAACAAACTTTTGTTCTCTCGCTGCTGTGCGATCGAGACATTCCCGCTGACGACTAATTGTTTCCCTTTCTCTTGCCCTTGCGCATTTGAGACCAGGCCGTAGCTTTAATTCCCATAGGTCCCCGTACCTCTCAAAACAGACTTAGGAATCTCACTCCTGTGTGAGAACACCCTGCTTAGCCGTAGTTAGCCTGAACTACGAAAGCTCTGATCTTCCATGCTGTGTGGAAGTACGTAGGCACAAGACGCGAAGTCTTGGCGAGCCAATTCCCCGTCGTCCCGAACTACGTTGACTCTGACTTTCTCTCTTGAGAATACGTAGGCATAGAGTGCGACGCTCTATCGAGTCAATTCCCTTCCATTTAGATTTAGCAGTCGTAGATAGATTGTTTTTGCATCCTTTAGACAAACTAAGCAAGCGTGGATCCCGTCGAGTACGACGGACGCGAGGGGTGCTAATACCTTCCCCTTGCGTAACCGACTCCCGAATCCAGGATTTGGTTGCGACGACCATTCCTTTCCCGTCTTTGCGGTAGGTTTACTTCGAGCGTTTCCTTTCCCCCCGTTGGGATAAATAACGCACGGTGGCGACTCTTCTGTTTAGCCGGCGCCGATTTTCGCAGTAGCGACAACTGGCGACTCTGCTGGGGATCCAACATCCCCTGGCTGCTAAGGACTGCGATAGTTCCTCATGCATTTGGGATCCAACGTCCCTTAAGAGAGTCAATCCTAGCGCTTGTTTGCTTGTCTTTCGGATGTTTACTTTCGTACGTTGTACGTTGTATTTTACTGTATTTACGATTTCCGCACCTTTGATATTATCTGTTGTTGTTGTGCTGTTGGGTGGGGATGTTCCTTTGAGTGAGAAGCCAGACCTGGGCTTGAGTGCACTTAGAATTAGAGTGGAAAGTAGTGGGCGCGTACCGGCTTTGCTTGTACTAGTGTCCCGCAAAATCCACACTCGGACGAGGTTCTTCTGGTTGACTTCTTTTTCTACCCTTTGGGTCGAAGGGGTTGTTGGTTAGTTGAATTGTCGACTCCGGGAGCCGATCATTTGGAAATCAGCTAAGTGAGGCCTCTTCAAGACTTGATGATGCCACTCCTTCTGGGAATCGTATCGTCAGTTTTGAAAGTCTGTGACGCTGACGACCGCATAGGATGTCGTACCTTGACAGATCTAGGTCCATTATCCGTGAGTGGGAGGGTTTTTGCAGGAACCTTGACTTCCAGCCTACCCGTTATCTTGGCATCTCTCTTCAGAGCAAACGTACTCCGTCAGCAGCACAGCAGTGTTCAGATTGTGTGGGGGTTGTGATCCCGTTGTTTGCTGCATCTTGCATATCATTTGCATAAACGTGTTGCATCATATTGCATATCATCCTCCAGTTAGCCAGAGTTTTGATCCAGCCTTTGTTTCCTGAAGGTGATTACCCGGAGTTTGGATTGAGCAACTGTTGATTGTCAGAAGACGACCTAGGGGTTGAATAGATTTGAGCAGAATCGAGCATTGAAGTCAGCTGAAGATTATTGGTAGCTATGTCTGAAGGCAATTTCCAGTCTCCTAACACCTTGACAGGGTTCACTATGACGTCCAACCCTCTGTATGATTCTATGGAAGAATTCCCACAAGTGAACAACGTTACTGCAGACCAAGTTGTACAGCCTTCTGTTGAGAACCGAGGTCGACATGAGCAATTTGTTGCTCGAAATGAGCGTCCTCCTCCTGTTAACAATCAAGGTGTTGTTTTCCATGTGACAAATTACCGAAGAGATATTCCAATAGCCAGGACCGTAGATCCAAGAGCTCTTGAGATGGATAGAAAACTCCGAGCATTGGAAGAAGGAGTTAAAGCTTTGAAAATGAAAGATGCTGTTAACCTGAATGCTGCAGACAAGTGTTTGGTTCCTGGCCTGGTGTTGCCTTATAAGTTCAAAGTGCCGAAATTTGAGAAGTACACGGGAGATAGCTGTCCGAAGCAAAATTTGATGATGTTCTGTCGAAGAATGACTTCGTTTGTGCGAGATGACAAATTGATGATCCATTGCTTTCAAGATAGTCTGACTGGGGCATCTTTAAGGTGGTATATGCAGTTAGAGAGAAATCAGATCCAATCATGGGTGGATTTAGCCAGAGCTTTTCTGAAGCAGTACGATTATAATTTAGACATAGCTCATCATCATATGCAGTTGCAAGAATTTTCTCAAGAGAACAATGAACCTATCAGGAAGTATGCTCAGAGATGGAGAGAATTTGCTGCTAGAGTGCACCCACCGCTTTTGGACCGAGAGTTAACGAGCATGTTTGTAGATTCCCTACAAGATCCGTACTTCAAAAGATTGCTTGGACTTCCGTTAAGTTTCTCCGATGTGGTAACATTAGGAGAACGCCTTGAGTATGCCATAAGAATCGGGAAAATTCAGATTATTTCAAACGATCAAGCTGGTGAAATTGATTATCCTTGTGACTATCAGAACGAAGAAGAAGGTGTAATCAATGAAGCCATACCAAGTGTTGAATATCCTCGAGAAGAATCGGTGAATTTTGTTGGTTCTTCATCTTATCAGAGATCAGTACCTCCTGTGGCTTGTTATGCTGGACAAACAGTTGTGCCTGGGGCACCCTATCAAGAACCTTATGTCGCTCCTCTGGCAAATCAGCGAACTCATGGCCGAGGTTATCAGAATCAGCGTCAGAATCAGAATCGACCTCGCAACAATTTGGAACGAAGGAAAGCTCCTTCTCACCCAGTGCCTATGTCGTATAGCCAACTGCTACCATCTTTGATCCAGAGTTCTTTGGTGGAACCTAAAGCCCTTAAGCCAGTTCCAGAACCTTACCCTCCTGGGTACAATCCCCACGTTCAGTGTGGTTACCATGGTGGCTCTCCCGGGCATTCGACGGAAGATTGTAAAGCATTTCAGGCGAAAGTACAATAGTTGATCGACCAAGATCGCATTTCCTTTCGAGAAGGATTTCTGTTTGTTCATACCAACCGCTCAGCTGTCTAAGCTCGGAGATTCAGAAGGTTGTTTTCGAAGGAGCCAGTGATTCAGACAGGCGGGCGCCTCGACATTGGAAGTCCTCAGACTTTTATGTCATTTGCATTTGTAGTTTTCTTTCTGTCAGTTACTATTTGCTGTAAACATTGTATGTTTCGAATGGTGATATTAATAAGGTGACTATGCATTTTTCTGAATTAATCATATCGTTGTCGCTCATTTATTGCATTGCACTGACACTTGCATTTTATTCACTCCACTTTGTCACATGATTAGCAAAGATTGGAGGGAGGATGACGAAATAAACTCATAACCGATGATCGTACGCTTTCAGATAAGACCTTACCGATGACGTACAAGGCATTGTTTCAAATCCCCTAAACACTGGAGATATAAGGAGTTAGTCCCTTGTTAACCACTTCGAGCCAGGAAGTAGAAGTTTTTTCGGACTTTTAAACCCTCACATCTTAACCCGGGGCAGGGTAGTTGTCAATTAGCTTGACCGAGCATTCAAATCCTACAGAGGAATGTTTCCATTCGAGGACCAATAACAGTTTATACCTCTCAAGAGGTTGTATCTCGTCAATCACAATGGTTAAATCTCACCAACCAGGAGTGAGACAGTTACCATCTTTTCGGAACAATCAAGACAATCAGTGTCACACGACTTTGTTCCAAAAGAAAAAAAAAAGAAGAAAGAAAAAAGAAAGCCCGCTAAGTAAAAAGAAACGAAAAAGCTGGAAAGCTAATACTTAGGCAAGAATCAGGGCATCCCGCTGGACTTCAAAAAATCGAAAAAAATCGAAAAGAACTCAAAAGGAGTCAGTCCAGGCAAAAATTAGGGAATCAAAAAGAATGAAAAAGAAGGGATATAAAAAAATAGATCCCCAGTGAAAGACAAAGTCGTGTATACAGACACCGAAAACGAAGAAGGAGTAACTGTCACTCCGAAAAACCTTGTAAATTTCTTAATCATGGTTCTTACCATTCAACATACCTCTCGAAGAGGCGAGCGCTCGAGCCACGTTAACTAAACTTTAGGATCGGAGATCATCACGTAGAAGGGGTGGGTATAAATCATAATTTGGGCCAAATATCCTCTATTTCACGAACCGTGAACCCGACCACGATACAACCCTTAAAAGACCTAATTGAGGTAGGGTTTATTCTGAAAGCGCATTACGATAAGGTTGAGTAACCTGATTCCTTCTTGATTTGCTAATCATATCCTTGTTGTATTTTTTCACTGATCAAATCAGTCCTACGTTTGAACTTAGGTTCATTCGTCACTCACAATCATGACACGTAAATGAGTGACAGCATAAATTTCTTCAAAATCTGCATAAACATTGCATTAAAATTACCGTTCGTGAATAGACAATTTTACTTGCAGGCCAGTAGTTGGCATGAAGGAAATTCCAATAGGGAATAATCGAACAGGACTGAAAAATACAGTAGTCTGGACCAGAATGGTGTATGTTGTGAAGCCCTGTGAATCAGGGGCATTAATTTCCAGTAAGTTCAGTATCAGTAGTCTGAGGACAAGGCCCGAAGCATCAATTGATTATGGGGCAGTTTGTTTGAGAAGCAGTTGATCAGAAGTGAGTCTTCTCGAGAGCCAATCAGGGGCAGTTATACAGAAGGCTGAGTTTTGAAATAGAACCTTCCAGTGGGTAATCAGATCAGGTTAAGTCGCTTATACGCTCAGTCAGGGGCAAAGTCACTTTAGAGATAGCGAAGACCAACTGGGTTGACAATTGCTTGATTGAGGATGAATCCTTTTGTTATACAGATACCGGGGCAAATATTCTCGAAGTCTTCTCGTGGCAAGCTGTTCAGAGCAAATATTCCCAAAAGTTGGATTGGGGCAAGTTGAATTGTACTGGGGCAAGTTGTTCAAGTAAGCCTGTTTATCCCCAGCCAGAGTTGAGTATCGGGGAATCGTGTCAATACCCTTATAAAAAAACCTAAACCTTCTAAATAAGAAGAGCCGTGTTGTCGGTGGATTGTTATCCTACAGTCTAAATTTGTTACGTGTCAGAACTTCGTAACCAAGCCATTTCCAAAGTCTAGGTCTCGCCTGGAAAACCAGTAACCAGTTCTCGCCTGGCCCATGCTTCCGTAAATACCAGTTCTCGCCTGGTACCTGTCTTCGTTTAACCAGTTATCGTATCGTCGATCTTTTTCCGTAAACATCAGTTCTCGTCTGGTGTGGTTTATAGTGGCATCAGTTCTCGTCTGGTGCATGTTACCTTTTAACCAGTCACTGTCTGGTCATCAATTCTCTAACCTGTTTGTTACATCAGTTCTCGTCTGGTGGATGTTATTGGTACCAGTTCTCGTCTGGTCACCGTTTCTTTAACCTATTGTTGTATCAGTTCTCGTCTGGTACATGTCAGCTTTCAGCCAGTTCTCGCCTGGTTGTCTGTTTCTTAGCCTATATCCAGTCAGCCCGTCTGACGTTCAAAACATAAAAAACCAATTTTCGTTCAATTTTCCTAATCTATTTTGCTATCAGTTCTCGCCTGGTAGTCTACCTTTGAATGCTAGTTCTCGTCTAGCATTTTCCATCTTGTTAATAACCCGTTTTATCTTTTAAACTAGAAAAACCAAAAAATGTGTAAATACCCGATACAATTTATCACGTTTCCTGATACGAAGCTTAATGGATGCCAGTTCCCCGATTAATGTTGAATACCGTATGGACGTTGTTAAATCAGAATTACTCCCCTCAGCAGTTGAAAGTTGTGTATTGTTCCCGGAAGAATTGAGATTCGTATTTTACCCCGCATCAGAGTAGGATCAGGAGCATCCCCAGCCGATTAAGATTGATATCCTTAACAGAAGGGGGCAGTCTCTAGTAGTGAGTCGTTCACAATTAACCCCTATTAGTTAATCCCCACAGAATACAGTTTGACAGTGGTTGGAAAGAATATCGTCGAGATGATTATGTGATAACTGATTACCTTTAGTGGATTTGACGTTGCCTTCGGCATTTATTTTGCCAAACGGTTTGTAGACCTGGTGTCCTCTGGCAACTAGAGCTTACATTAGCGTTTGCATGTATCGCATCTATCAAAACGCATAGCATATTCATGCCGTATGGGGCATTGCATTTACAAATACATAGCATATTCATGCCGTATAGGGTATTGCAGTTACAAACGCATAACATTTACATGTCATATAGGGCATTGCATCATTTCAGACATACGCATGTCGAAACATAGACCAGGGTGGTTACCTATTGGCTTTCAAATTTGTTCACCTGCAGAGTTGTTTGGTTAAGCTTCTCTTCACCCACAGCGGAGTGATTTCTTCATATTTGGTTGTTACGTCAGCATCGGGAAAAAAAAGAAAGATTGACATATATCAAACTTCTGAAGTTGCCGCCTTCGCCGAAATAGGTGCCAGGAAGTTCAATTCAGAATTCCCCAGAAGAGTTGCCTCAGGTTCGCCGTGAACCATGAGTCGACAGAAAAGATCCCATAGTAGATGGGAAGGTGTTTGCTTTTTCGAAGCATTATTCCGAAGAATCAGTACCTGTGGCGTCACGCAGGTGATTGATGTTGGAAAAAAAAACAGTAGAAAATTTATCAGATAATTGACAGTTGTTGCCGTGACAACCAGACTTCAGTTTATTAGACGCTATTTCTCAAGCAGTTTTGCAGTTTATTTTGCGGTTGGCAAATTCCAGGGTTTCATTTGTATTCAACCATCTTCTACCTTTGAATGATTAAAGGTTGGGTGCTCTTCAACCATTCAGGTCCAAGCCGCTTGAATAGGGGCAGCTGTTACACCCTAAAAATTTGACCAACCGGGTCCCGTATCTGGCTCGATGTTTCGACGTATTTCGCATTAGCATTTACATACTGCATATAGTGCATTTTCTCAACCATGGTGATTTTATCGGGATTACAGCCCTGCTGTCGCATTTCAGGTGTTTCAGACCGGTTCGGACAATCGGAGGTTATTTTGGGAAGTCGCGCGCTTCCTGGGTGTTTTCAGTTACGCAGTGATTTTGGAGGTTCTTGGTGTCGGGGTTTACTGTTTGCTTCGATCTGGTCTCGCGCTCTCTTTTATGTTGATTTTTGGCCTTTGTTTTCTTTTTTTAGGATTTAATAGCCTTTTGTAGATTTTAAATAGGTTTTATAGAGTTTCTAGAATTTAAATAGAGTTCTTTTAACATTTTTAATAGCTTTAAAGCATTTTTAGAATTTTTAGGTTTTAATAGTTTTTAATAGAATAATAGAATTTCTTTTAAATAAATAGTATAGATTTTATTAGAGATTAAATAGAAATTTAATAGAATTAATAATAGAAATGATTAGAGTTTTTTATTTTTATTAGTTAATAGTTTTTTTTAGAATTTAATTAGATGTTAATTCTTTTTTAGGTTTAATAGAGTTTAACTAGATTTTAATCATCTTTTAGATTTAATTAGGATTTAGTTAGTTTAATTGGGGCTTTAATCATGTGTTTAGATATTAATTAGGGTCTGATTAGAGTGTGTTAGAATTAATTAGAGTAAGTCTGTTTTAATTTCCGGTTAATTGTAGGTTTAAGTTTTAATCAGCACTAATTAGGATTTAATGGCTGTTTTATTTTTTGTCATTAGCGTTAATGGAGTCTGAATTTTCGTGGGCCCAGTTCAGAGTTTGGAGGCCCATTCTCCAGTCCAATTCCTCTCAGTCCAATCTCTCATGCCACATGTCCTATTTAAAGTCAGCCACGCGTGCATTCCAGGGCTGGCCACCTCATAATTCACACACTCAGAGTCTTCCACGTTTTTCACCTCTCTTTCTCTCCAGCTGCCACGCCACCCCCACACTTATCTTGCTCCCTCCGTCTCACACCACACGTGGCATCACCTCAACCCACACCAAGCCACGCGTCCCACATGCACTCCTCACCGTCCTACCCGCCTCCGGCCATGCAATCGCCGTGCCGGCTACTCTAACCACTCGCCGGAGCCGCCGTAACGGTCACCGGAAAACAAGAACGTCGAATCCGTCAGATTCATTATCTTCCTTCCAGCTCCATCATCTCCTCCTTCAACTTCTCACCGGACTTGTTGAATCCTCGCCGGAATCTTCATCAAGATTCATACATTTTTCTTCCCAGAAATTCATCAACCACCAGCAACCTTCATCCATCTCCAGATGCCTTCGTCAAGAACTTCAGGTGTTCTTCGTATATTCCCAGAAAACCTTCAAAGATTCGTACGAATCTTCATAGTTTCTCCAGACCTTCATCGTTAATCTCCAGAAAGTATCCAAGATCTTCCATTGAGATCATCATCCGTTCATCATTCAAGAACCGTTTACCAGATTCCCCAAAATCCTCACTCATGAGTGTGAGTCTTCGCAAGAGCATCATCCATCAACAACTTTCGAAGAAGCTTCTAGGTTCATCGTATCCATCACCGTTCATAACCGTTTCCACCATCATCTTCATCATATTCAAGAACATCCATACCACTTCATCAAAGATCAATCCCAGTTCATCAAGATCTTCATCAATGAGCAAGAATTCATAAGTCTTTCAGCTCTCTGTCCAGATCGTCTCAAGAACACCAATAGTGTTCTTCGTCCGCACTTCAAGAACCTCATATGTTCTTCAGCAATTTCTTCAGAAGCTTCCGGAGATTTCCAGATCGACCTCGTCTTCATCATGCCTTCGTCTACGAACATGGATCCTTCATCTTCTCCGTGTTGCAAATATCATCTTCAATAGTTCTTTGTCAGGAACATTCTTCGTCAAGAATAGTATTCGCCAGAAATCTTCAGGGAGATCTTCAAAGCGCACCATCTATCATCACTTCCAGATGAGCATTTTTGATAAATTGCGAAGCTGAGAGGAACGAGGAAAGATTTTGTGGCGATTTTGTGTTGAATTGAGAAGGATAAACAAAGGGAAGAAAGTTTGAATCGGAGAGAGGGGATCTGAGAGAAGAGAGTGAGGGCGCCGTTTGGGAGAGAGTGAACAGTGAAGAGGAAATTGAGAATTAGGGTTTTCTGAAGGTTGGGCTACGTGGCTAGGGACCGGGCTCAAAGGCCCAATTGTTGTTTTTTGGCATCCCCATTTTTCCTTCTTCCCCCTCCCCGCGTGTGTGTATAATTGGGCTGGGCTCGTTATCTGCACTTTCAGCCATGCACCCTTGTTTTACTCTTACACCCCCTCCCCGTTTCAGTTCCATTTGGGCCCAGTTTTTCTGCATTATTTTTGTTGTACACCCCTGGCTGGACCTGCACCCCCTTGTTTTTGTTTTTGTTTTTTTTATTATTTCCTTTTATTTTCTTTTGTTTAGAGAGTTAAAAAAAAAGGAAAAAGAATATTTGAAAAAAAAGAATAATAAAAGAATATTGAGAAAAGAATATTGAAAAAAGATTTGAGAAAAAGAATATTTGAAAAAAGAATATGAAAAAGAATATTTGAAAAAGAATAATAAAAGAATGTTGAAAAAAAACAGAAATGAGGAAAAAGAATATTGAAAAGAAGAAAAATAATTAAAAAGGAATATGTGAAAAAATAAAGAATATATAGATTTTAATATTTTTCTTTTAGGATACAATTTTTCATAGAGTTTATTTCACCTTTTTAGAGGTATTTTTAGAAGTCCACTTGTTAGGGGACTATTTTCCACTTGATTTTCCATTATAGATGGATAGGATAGTATTTTCTAGAAGTTTATTTTCCCGTATTCAATCATTGTAAGTTCTTCAGAATATTAATAAAACGAGATTTGAGCTGTGGTCCCGAAAGTGGCTGAACTACAGCTGCTCTGATTTCTCGTATTGAGCGAGAATATGTAGGCATAGGATGCGATATCCTAGCGAGCACACTAACAACTAACTTTTGTTCTCTCGCTGTTGTGCGATCGAGACATTCCCGCTGACGACTGATTGTTTCCCTTTCTCTTGCCCTTGCGCATTTGAGACCATACCGTAGCTTTAATTCCCATAGGTCCCCGTACCTCTCAAAACAGACTTAGGAATCTCACTCATGTGTGAGAACACCCTGCTTAGCCGTAGTTAGCCTGAACTACGAAAGCTCTGATCTTCCATGTTGTGTGGAAGTACGTAGGCACAAGACGCGAAGTCTTGGCGAGCCAATTCCCCGTCGTCCCGAACTACGTTGACTCTGACTTTCTCTCTTGAGAATACGTAGGCATAGTGTGCGACGCTCTATCGAGTCAATTCCCTTCCGTTTAGATTTAGCAGCCGTAGATAGATTGTTTTTGCATCCTTTAGACAAACCAAGAAAGCGTGGATCCCGTCGAGTACGACGGACGTGAGGGGTGCTAATACCTTCCCCTTGCGTAACCGACTCCCGAATCCAGGATTTGGTTGCGACGACCATTCCTTTCCCATCTTTGCGGTAGGTTTACTTCGAGCGTTTCCTTTCCCCCCGTTGGGATAAATAACGCACGGTGGCGACTCTTCTGTTCAGCCGGCGCCGATTTTCGCAGTAGCGACAGTTTATACTAGCAGTCAGCACCATCCTAAAACACTTCTAAGCAAGCGACCGATGCAGATAAGTGTATGATCTCCAAAAAGACGAAAAATCATGAAAAGAGAGCTAAATAGCCCAAAAATATAAGACATGTTTCCTTCTAAGTTAGGTGCTCCTCACCCGAGCATTTAGCCCAACGGCACGAAAACTCATTGAAAAATCAATGACATAAGCTTATGATCAATGAAAAAGATCAAAAACAGAAATGAGATCATATTCACTAACAGGTCGACTTGCCATGAAAGTGTACGGACAACGGGTTTAATGTGATTGCGCTAGAACAAACAGGGTGAACTTGCCGCGAGAACCTTGACACCAAGCTACAGTAGCATGACTGGGACCGATTTGCATAAAAAGGAAACCTCCGAATACTTGTAGTCTAGTGTCGTCATGATACTCGTCTTGTTCCTACCAAGAATCCCGATTTTTCCCAACTCTGCGAACGAAGAAGCTGCCTCGTGCCTGCCGAATTTTCCATGTTTTACTTGAGGACAAGCAAAGATTCAAGCTTAGGGGAGTTTGATAACATGAAATCGTATATATATTTTGATGCATAATCCAACTAAAGTTTAACCGTTTTCGATCCGATTTCGGGTTATTTCCGTGTTATTTGTCTGATGTTTTGCAGGTATTCAACGATCACGTCTAAACAAGGCAACATGAAGAAAAGAAGCAATCTCAGATGAAATATGGATGAAAAAGGAGTGAAAACATCATGAAAAGCGCAGAAGGCTGTTTTTGCTGATGTGACGACCGTCACAGCTCCATGACGAGCGTCACACGGGTGACGACCGTCATGCAGGCAAAAACGCCCCACTTCAATTTCACGTAACAGAAGCAATTCCAATTCCCATAGAGTGGACCACTACTCCCTAAATTATCTGCCTCAAAGTCCATCATCTTCAATGATAACCGTTAGAATTCCACGTCTATAAAAGGGGAAGAAGGGGACCTCGGAAAGGGGGCTGCATTCATACAACGAAGTGCTGCCAAATTTATTTCCAGAGCATATTTTCCAGTTTAATATTCTTATTTGTTTCTCTTTACTTCTTCTGTATTCCATTTTCATTCTTTTGTAATTTCTACTTTTATTGTACGATCAATTTGGCATAAAGACCAGAATCCTGCCAACATCTGTGGAGGATCTGCCCAAAGGCCAATTGGAATATTTACAGGTTTCTCATTTCAATCGATTCCAGTTTTATTATAATGCAAATTATTATTTATTGTTTTTATTTATGTTTTATCTTTCCCAAATCCATGTCTAGCTAAACTTAGGTAATCGATATGTAGTAATAATTCGAATGGGATTTGATAACAACTGGTTGAAAAACTTTCTTTTCAAAAGTAATTTATGGTCTGAGTGTTTAAAATTAATTTACCGAATAAACTTCGTCGCGAAAGCGAGAACTTATTTAAAAGTAGTTTTGCCACGAAAGTGGGAAATTAATTAAGATACGAACCAACAAGCGAAAGTTGCGGTAAGGTCAGATAGTAAACACTAGTCATTCATTTTAATAACAGCGAAAGCACTTTGAAATGAATTAGAACTTAGAGATTTCCAAAAAATAATTTTAACCCCGAATGGGATACGAAAGTGTACGTTTGGCCCTTAGGATTATGATTAGCGTCAATAACCATCGTGAGGCGAGAGTCTTCAAATCACCATTTTTTGCTTAAATAAACTTTGAAAATTATTTCATACACCAGTAACTTGTCAAATCCCTGAAGAACACAACTACTGCATATCGATTCAATCATTTATAATCTAAGTAGCATTCTTAGTTCCCTTTTAGTGACAATCTTATTCCCTTAAGCATATTCTACCTAGCTAAACATAGTAACTCCCGAGAACACTAGTTTGATTACGAGTCCCTGTGGGATCGATATCTATTATTACTACGTGATAGATTGTGCACTTGCAGTTAGGTTGTATTAGACATAGAAAGTCGCGATCAATAAATAATTATAAAAATGATTAATAAAATAGTTGGTATTATGAATATTATCAAAAATAATTATTTTCTAGGCACTCTAACTCTAATTATCAAAAGTAATACATAAATTAATATTGGCGACCAGGTTGGTCAAATCGGCCACTAGTTCCACATTCCCTAGGCACTCTAACTCGTTGCGCTCGTCCCCCTCGTTGTTGATTCACGCCAGGTGTTTGAGGAGTTGAAGTCTCAGAAACATACTCGGATGGTTTCCAAAGGATTTCTTGCATTTCCATTAGGTCATGTGCGTTGAAACTAAGCGTGCGACCCATGCCAGAGTAGTTCAGATGTGACGAAGGGGTCATTGGTGTGTGTCCTGAACAATTGAATAGGGACGTTGGTGTGAATGATTTGTTGGTGAAAGGTTGAAATGGTAGTGGTGTTTGAAAGCCATAAGGTTGTTGAGATGATTGAGTGGGTAGGCCAAGGTATGATATCGAAGCGTTTTGGCTATGGAAAGATGTTTAGGTGTTACAACTATGGTATGATGTACCCTCGTTATGGTTATATCTTGATGTTGTGTTGGGGCCATAGAGATATTGGGTTTCTAGGTAGTCATCAGTATATTGGAGATGATATTGGGGACGGTTTTGGTACTGTGTTTGGGTGTTTGGCATGTTTGGATGGTGAATGGGTTGGTAAATCTGTTGGGTAGGGGGTTGTTCATAACATGGCATTTCTTGTGGGTTAGACGTTGAAGTCTCTTGTGCGTCGGTGGTTTGACGTGGGTCGTATAAATACCTGTCTTCGGAGACAAACTCAGTTGCAACAGATCTGTACCAAGCCATATAATTAATAGTTGGTATAGACGGGGTTGCCATCACCGGGTCACATAAGACATGGGCGCTGCGGTTTATCCATTTAGACGCTCCGATTTTTCAAAATCCTCCTAGTCAAGAAACTCCCATTGATCATTAACTCTTTTTAGATTCCATTTGCTGATGCCAACAGGAGGATCTGGGATGTTTTGATGCATTTCAATTTGTAGTTTGACACGGTAACTGCTGTGCATCTACACTGTTGTGAATCTGATGATCGGGACGTATGCAGTCCAAACGACAACATCTTCCTCTCTAACTTCATGTAGGTGTTCCATGTTTAGATCTGGATGCATATGAACTGAAGAAGAGAAAAATATTAGATTATAAAATAGTTTCTATAAAATATAAATTGATTTGTTTAGAGGCCTTACATTTGCAGGTGTTAGGTGATCCAACAGATTGCAGTATTTAATGATGCAATGTTTAGAGATTCTATTGTAAGTCATACTCTTAGCCAACTGTCTAAACCAAAAACAGTTCAAATTTAATTTGTTAGAAACAATAATTATTAAGGTGAAATAAACAAAGATTAAGTTAGTAACTTACTTTTGTGCATACGGGAAGGAAAATTCGTTGTGGTTGACGGGCGCTATAGATGTGTTTTTTTTTTTTTGCGCACTTACACAAAGAGCTATATAAATAAGACCGACAAGCGGAGTCCTAACTATACTCTTGTTTTAGTTAGGTATCTCAATAAAGGTAAATATATTATGTGCATAGAAGAACCAGTGCCCTCGAGAAATAAAAATAAACCAATTGAAAGCATAAGATAACACCTGGTTTTTAGTATTTTCATTTCTTCTATAGAATCTTCATCTAATATAAAACTGGCGTACCATGATTTTAGGCGCAAAAGTAAGATACCTTGGCCTTTTGAGTTTTAATCTAGCAAGTCGGCACCCAAAAGTTCCTCACAAATGAAACCATTAAGGTTTGTTGTTCCACTGACCGCTTTACCATCAATACGCAAACTGAGTAACATGTATACGTCCTCTAAGGTCACGGTACATTCACTGGTTGGAAAAAAGAAAGTGGTGTCTTTGGGCGCCATCTCTCTTGCAAAGATAGTATAAACTTTGCATCAACCGAGTAAGATATGATTTTGCTTAATATATGGTTGAATTAATTCATCGGGTACAACATATTCATGGGCACGACACCAAAACTTAGAGACTTCCTACATAATTGTCAACAAAAAAATTAAAGAGTCATTAAAAATTATAAGAGACAATAAAGAGTAACATATACAATAAAAATGAACACTTATATAAGAAGGCGTAGATTACAAGGACAAAGGTAGTTGAACAAGTATTTGGCAACTGAGAGGATTCGTACAAAGAATTATCGCAATTTTTGGTAGCGCTAAAGACATACACACCGTGAACTGTTGCAATCATGCAGACAATGCCTGCATGTAGGCCAGATGGAACTATTGTTGATGGAAATGTCATCTTTCACCGTCTTTTTTTGTCGTTTCAACCATGCATAAGAGACTTTGCATTCTGAATACCTGTTATTCAAATTGATGGAACATGGATCTATGGAAAGTACAAGGGAACCTTGCTTATGGCTGTTGCACAAGACGATAACAATAATGTCTTTCCCATAGCCTTTGATTGAGTTGAGGGTGAGACAACTTCTGCTTGGAGTTTCTTCCTTAAGAATCTCAGAACACATGGCACTCCACAAGCCAGTCTCTATTTGATTTCACACAGACATGGTGCTACAGAGAGTGCCTACAATAACCATGATAACGGGTGGCATAATCCTCATTCTACCCATGTATATTGCATTAGACATATTGCACAAAACTTTATGCGTACAATCAAAGACAAGAACCTTCGCAATAAAGTTATGAATTTTGGGTATGCTATAACTCAACCAACATTTCAATACTACCTTAATGAAATTAAGATGTCAAATGCAGATGCATGAAGCTGGTTGATAACATTCCACTCGAAAAGTGGACAAGGGCTTATGGTGGTGGATGTCGTTGGAGCCACATGACGACAAACCTTATGGAATCCATGAATAGGTATTCAAAGGAAATAGAAACCTTCCAATCACCGCTTTGGTGATATCAACATATTATAGATCGGAATCACTTTTCGCAACAAGAGGCGAAAGATGGAGTGCAGTGTGTTGCACCCTAATTTTTTACCGTAAGACTTCACCTCCTTTGCGCGTCTCTTACTTTATTTGACTTTATATTTCATATATATGTTATTATCACTAACAAGAGTGTGCAGGCGCATAAATTACAAAGGTTGTAGACTCAAGAATATGTGAATCAGAAATTCGCGTTCTCAAGTCAATTTCGAGTCTATAAAGGGTATTTATTATAAATTCAAGGACATGAACTCAAGTTAACAATCCAGGACATATGAGCAAGAGGGGTCCTTGTGCGGCATTCATCAGATCCATCTCCAAACTTCAATATTCATATTATCATAAGGCCCAAACTCAAATTCCAAGACTTCGATCCTTATGGTTTCAACCACATCGGAGGATTCGCGCTACAAATTCATTTTAGTACATATGGGAGTTCTTGTAATCCAAAGGATTCATGGCCATGATAGTCAAGTTAACTTTGAAACCCAATTCAAGTTTCAAATTAAATTCGAGACAGTTTTAATCAATTTATCATTCACACTCAAGTACTCAACTTATGAACTCAAGAGGATTTCACATTAAGATATACGAATTCGAAGTCCACTAAAGATCCATTTAGAATCCTCATGCTCATCTCTTAAAGCAACCTTTTATAATTGAGGAATGCGCCAAGAAAGACTCATTTTGAATCCTTTCTACATGTGATTCACACTGGTTATATATCTTACACATATAAACATCGAGGGATTTACAAGATTATATATCTAAGATGCTGCTGCTTACTATAAGACCAACACAATGATTTCATAACAATTTGAAACATAATTTCAAGTCCTTACACAACAACTACAATACCTTAATCAAGGATTCTATTTCCTCAAAGGGTAAATAATATTGAAGGAACATCAAAGAGTTTACTTTAACCAATACTAAAGCTATACAATTTGGGATATTATTCAAACAGCTATACAACAAAAAACACCCCATACAAAATCTACGCCCCAGTAATAGATATACGACATCAATAATATGAAGTTGCCATCCTAAATAAACTACGGTCACAGTGTTTTAAGTTGCTTCCTCTTTAGAGCACCCAACCTTTGGTTCTTAGTGGCAACAGAGGTTCATTGTTAGTAGGAGTAGCACTTGTCTTTGACTTCAGTAACCACGACCTCGATGCCGCAGCCTACGACTCGCGCGCCTTAACCTGCCGAGAAACACAACCAGTAATCAGAATATCGTTAAAAGAAATAAGTTGAGATTCAGAGTTAAAAGAAGAGAATGAGGTGATTTAGTTCCAGCCCTCAGAAAGCTCATCATTGGGCGAATCGAGCGGCCGGGAGAGCAACAGCCAGAGCTGTCACCGACTCCTTACCGTACATCAAAAGAATGGAATTTCGGACAGAAAGCAACTATGCTCAAGTGGCTCAACACAATTCGAAAACAACCAACAGTTTCAAAGGCAATTGTATTCTAAAAAAAATCCTCCGGTTCAGACACGAAGTCATCATCACCAAGGTCACAACCTTCCCCGGCAGCTGCTGGACTACTAAGAAGCATCCTGAAAGAAGAAGAAAGTCAGTTTGGTTCAGAGCAACATCCCAAGAGTCCGTCAAAAGAAGTCAAACACGCCGACAATGTCGCATTTGCTTAAATGCCTATCAGAAGCAGCCATCTAAGTTTGACCGCAATTGTTAGCAAAGTGTTAACAGAAGTAGACGATAGCAAAATTCAGCATTGACATTCGTGAAGCCGAAGAGAATCCTGGAAGCATTTCCTAAGGGGGTCAACCGAAACACGAGCAAAACATCAAACTACGACAGCACCGTTGCGACTCAGAATTATAGGTCATCATTGCCACTCCGAACATATCGGCCTCAAGTATCAACGCTTCATCATCTGCAAACAAATGGCAAACAACAGTAGTATAAAAGAGCAGCAACAATAAGCATCGCATTGAGTTACGGGACCAAAGATGGCAAGCCTTTGGAGAGGCAATGTCACGAAAAGCAACTTCAGCATACATCATCTACCCGCAGAGGTGCATCACTAAGCCAAACAATACACCAACAAGTCCATTCGAAAACTCAGAACAGAACAGGAAATGTGAAGCCCTCAGTTTCTTTCGAAGTTCATCATTGGGCACGGATTCGAGCGGCCAGAAGGGAAATGGAAGTCGTCGCCAATTTCTTACCCAGCTCGAGAATCTGGTACAAGCAAGCATCACGATATCAACAGCCGAACAACATCAGTGCCAATGGCGAGCAACATCAATGTCAGTTGTGAACAAATATCAATGTCAAGTTCAAGCAAATGCCAGCAACAACAGTAAAACACTGCAACATCATTAGTAACAACGTAACATCAATATTCTATCATCTGCGAGCATTTCCAAGCCAGTAAGAACGAACAACACAACGGACATCCGAAACAGCTTCATGTGAACCTCCTCCAAAGAGTATCAGATGACAAAGATCGAGTTAGGGCTGCTCTGGGCTGTTAACCTCCCCTGGCCCAAGATAAATCGCTTTCCACACCTATCAAATAGAAAATCTCAAATTAGCAAATTAGATCAAAGAATATACCGTGAAAAAAAGATTCCAAAAAGATCCTATCCAGATCCTCCAAAACTTTGAACCTGGACAGATGAGCATTTAACACAACAATCAGAGATTGAAATCTCATTAACGAGCATTCAACAAAATCAAATAGAAAAGGAAACTATCTCAAATCGCGTATGAACCAATATGGAAAAACCCAATCAGGCATTCAAGGCTATTGATTAAATTCGGCACAACAAATCTCACAAGAAGCCTATATAAAAGGGGAGAATCGGAAAGCATTGAAGAAAAGAGACCCTAAAAAGTCAAAAATTGGAGATCGAAAAATTATCACACAAAACCCCAAAACTTCTTAACCTAAAAAAAAAGAGTGAGGGAGAAGACTTATCTGCTACAAGCCTCAAGGAAAGCCGTTGACGCCGGCGCCGTTTCAACCTTCGCCGTCTCCAGCACCACCACCGTCAACCCTCGATAAAACCCTTTTTTCGTATAGTGTTTGAACCCAATGATCTGTTTTACTGTGTTTCAGGTTATACAGAAAGACGAAAAATAAAGAAAGATGCGAAGAATGAGTCTAAGAGAGAAACGCGAACGAGGGAAACCAAGCGATTTGGAGGAGAAGACGAAGAGATTTCAGGGAGGCTAGGGTTATCGCCCCCATCGTGCTCATTTCCATTTTATTTCTTGTTTTGTTTTTGCTTTTTAATTATGATCAAGTGTCCGCAAGTGCACATACCTCACATGCACCCTCACGCGTGAACCGCACGATCTCCAACATATCAACCCCACACACTCAGATTGCGAGCTCACCATAACTCCCTGCACACACACGCACACAGGATCCAGCGTGCCCTTCTAACTGCCTCTTAATTTACCCATTAATCCTTAATCTGATTAATTAATTAACCCTAATAACTAATCACTTTTATTGCAATTATTTAATCCCTTAAATAGCAAAAAACTTTTAACAATCAATCTTATCATTTAATTTAATTATAACTTTTTAGGTTTAATTATTTTTATTCTTTAATCCCACTGTTCTATAATTGATACAAATTAACCTTTTATCTTAATGATTAGGACCCTTAAAATCTTTTATTCACCTAAAATTATCAGTTAATCTTTAAAAAAGAAGAGGATAATAATAATAACCTTTTATTAATTAGCATGTTTATTCATTAAAAAAATAAAACCTTTACATCTAATTGCCATTTTATTTAATTAGACATTAATACCTTTTAGAAACAAAAATGACTCTTTTTATTATAATTAATTCTTTACTTTAGATTTAATTTTATAAATTATTTCACTTAAGTTTTTTGATAATAAAATTAAATTATTATAGCATTTTACTTAAAACCTTAGAACTCAATTTATATCAAACTCACCAAAAACAATTCAACCTTCCTCTAATCAATCACCCTAAAATTAACCCAACGTCGCTTAATCAATCAGGCACGCTTCTGCACACTCGCACATGCACAATTGACACACCTTAGCGCTTTCATGCGTGTGTATGGTTTTACTTTCCGCAATTTATCTTCTACAATTTAATATCATCGCAGTTACATTTTTCGCATCGCATTTCGTCCAAAGGAAAACCCTACACATAAGTCGACACTTGCGTGTAGTGCATCTCATTTGCATCATTCTCCCATTTGATCCTTGATCCCATTCAAGTCGATCTTTAAGATAGATCCTACCCCATAGGAGGACCTTGTCTTTTACCTTACAACATAGAAACAAAAACAATCAACTCAATATTTAAACAAAACAATTCAAAACAATTATTCAAACACATTAGAGAAAGATGCCAAATCATCTTAAGTGAGATAGAATCTCCACCACACATCAATACAATCAAGCCGTAGGGACTTTGCCTTAAGAGAGATAGAGGCGTACCTCGTCGATCTATATCCGAGTACTTGAGCCCTTCTCTTAAGATGATGCAAAGACTACATTCCTACAACTTGTGGCGGTTAAATCTCTCTTAAAATGACAACTCACCTTTTCTCCTAAAATTAATCAATCAACTACCCTAAACCCGTAGGAACTTTGACCACAGTCAAAGAACTCCTCTAACCCTTTAGGGGAACTACAAATACTCTGATTCCACTCCCGTAAGGATATGTAGGCATAAGATGCGATATCTTATCGAGTATACTTAGAAATAAACCCTTAGGTCCTTTAACCATTAAAGCAGATAAACACATAGCAATAAACAAACATAAAACAAGAGGTTCCTGTAGAGTACTACAGAAACTTAGGATGCTAGTACCTTCTCTAAGTTTAACCAACCCCCGAACCTATAACTCTCTAAACCTTGCATTTGCATTGCATTGTGGGAATTTCGATATTTATCCCTTCCTTTGGACAAATCAAAGATTGGTTGCAAATTGAATTAAAGATTCGAACTAATTAATAGTTTGGTATCCAAATTTCACCGTGACACAGTGTTAACGTCGGGTCAAGTATTCAGTGAAAGCATAATGAAATTGATGAAAAAGGATATTATTAGAGCCAACACATAAGTAGTTACAGTCTTCGATCGTTATAGGCAAACATCGTGTACAAGAAACAATGAACCATAATGAGGGGAGGCCCAATTTATCATATGTCGTCAGACTGAACAGATGTTGGTGTGACTGTGGCAAGTACCAAATGATATGCTTGTATGTTGAGAATGAAATCTAAAATATAATTTTGAAAATTTTAATATCTCCAAACGATATGACTTATTTTTATTTTTATTTTACATATTTTGATTCTCACGTCTTTTTATTTATTTTTAGATATTTGATTTTAAATTATCAATGATATATATTTACTTTTAGTTCTAAAGAAAGTTTAAATTTTATTTGTAATTATCATCTGTAGCACCCCAAAATTTGCCCTTTCGTTTTGACCTCAACTAGTTTTTGTTTCTCTGCATTTTGCATTTCGCATATCATAGCATTTCCTCTCGAGGCATGGGATCAAGGCATTCATGTGGCTCAAGTTGCATTCGTATCACAAAGGACTGAACAACATGAAGCAACAGCTCTGGCATTTATCTTGCCCCGCGGTCAGGCAGCCGATTTTATTTTGTTTTATAGGTATTTTTCAGATCAGGAAACAGCATTCAGGCTATCGTAAGCAATTTCATGATCAGAATATTCAAGAACGAGTTTCAAAGGCTAAACAGAGCTCCGAACAATTGAAAAAGGGAAAACGGGCAGATTTCCCTCGAAAAGGCACCAAATTCAAATTTTTGAAGGTGTTAATCGGTTAACGCATATGGTTAACCGATTAACCAAGTCAAATCAGGTCAAATAAGGGATTTTTTTAAGGTGTTAACCGATTAACCTATATGGTTAACTGGTTAACCAACGCAGATTTTGCCTCTGTACGTGAATTTTCAAGGCAGTCTAGTTTGGGGTCCAATTTTGATCACTTGAAATCTCATTTCTGCACATGGGAAGGATCTAGAATATCTTTGAAATTTGGTTAAATTTCATTTCTCCCCAAAATCCCATTCCTCATTCCAAACCTTGATTTTCCAAGCCGCTTTCCAACCTTGCTTTGGATCCTAACCTAAGCGATATTTAAGTGATTCACTCCAAACCACACTCATCGAAGCTTCATAATTTCCATTTCAAATTCAGAATTGAACATTCTCTCTCAATTCTCTCAATTTCACCATTTCCAAAACCATCACTTAAAGCTCATTATTCATTGAATTCATTGATTCTCCATTGGAATCAATGAACTCTTGAGCTCAAACCTCCATCCATCATTATCCTTGGATCATTTTCTTCCTTCAATTTTCGTGCACATTCAGATCTAAAATTTTGAAGTGATTTTGGAAGAGCTTATTTGGTTGGAATTAGCTTAATTGTGGTGGATCTTCACTTCTACAACAAGGATTTGTTTGGATCTTGAAGTTTTCCAGTCTTCTTGCATTGAATCTTCACAATTACAGTTAGATCAACAATTACCGAATCAATTCTCTGATTCGTAGGTTGGATTTCTGATCCGATTTAATTTTCGAGCTTATTTGCAATTTCATCATGCTGATCTTCATATTTGATTGAATTGTGATTGATTTGATTTGTTTGATCCATGACCTGGCTGTGTTGATCTGTTTACATGTTGTTTGAATCATGGTTTGCTGTTTTAATCTCGTGATTAAGTGATTATGCAATCATCCGGTTGATCGGATAAGTGCTTATTTGCTGAAAATGTTGTTTTGTTGCTGTTTTTCTGTTGTTGGCACAATGTTAACCGGTTAACTGTATGCGTTAACCAGTTAACCAATTCAAACTTTAAAAATTTTCAAACATTAACAGTGGTTAACCAGTTAACCCATGGTGTTAACCGATTAACACTGTGCTAGAATGTCATATTTGCTGTTTTGCTTGATTGTTTGCATACCGTTTCACACCGAATCATCGTAGATCGATATGATGCACTAGGAGTGAAATATTTTTGGATAATTGTCACTGTTTGTGGTTGTTTAATCATGATCATGTGTGTTCATTTTCCACTTGGATGCATGCTTGTGTATATGGTCCAAAGTGATGATTCTTTGCATGCTTGTTTGCTTTCATTTCTTGCATTCCTTGCTATGTTTGCATCATTTTTGCATCGCTGTTGAGGTCGAGACGCGCTTATGGCGGCTGCTTCCCCACACTTTTTCCTCCCTCCCACCATTCTAAATGTGCATTTTCATGTTTGCAATGTGCATTTTCATATGCTTTCTCCTTTTTATCTTTCCTTGCCATGTTCCCATAGGATTTAATCATCCTTGTTTAAGGTTGGTTATAGACATTAGGATTCAAACTATGCATGCTAACACTAGGGTAGATGTTCCCCTTTCAAACCGAACTTTAAGTCCTCTTTACATGACAACATTATGATTTAGTTTCCCCTTAGACCTTCTGTGCGTCTTCTCTCTTCTCATCTCAAAACCATGCTAACTCATCTAATAAATACGATGAATATTGTGCGCTAGGAGCCTTAAGCTACATGGGGAATGATGAGTGAGCGGTCTCCGCTCGCTTGTTTAGATTGTTAAGCTTTGGTTCTACCGCAAACAGGCTTAGTCCCTAACTGCTAGAACGAAGGTTTAACCCTACTCGGTTAAAACACTTAATCAACCTGTGGTTTCGTGTCAGCCCAAACTATGTCTGCTCTGATCTTTCATACCAGATGAAAGCACGTAGGCATGAGACGCGATGTCTCGGCGAGCAACCTTCCCCACCTTCGCCCGTAGTTAGCCGAACAACGTTGACTCTGATTTCTCGTACCAGACGGGAATACATAGGCATAAAGTAGAGATGCTTTATCGAGTCTCTTTTCTTTTCTTTTGTCCTGTGAGCCTGTAGCTTAGATAGTTTTAACACACCCTTAGAGAGACAACAAGCGTGGATCCCATCGAGTACGACGAACATGAGGAGTTCTAATACCTTCCCCTTGCGTAACCGACTCCCGAACCCGAGATTTTGTTGCGATGACCAATATTATCCCGTTTCGTTAGGTTTTTCCGATCGTTTCCTTTCCCTATCTTTGGGATAAATAACGAAAGGTGGCGACTCTTCTATTTTCCGCCGGGTGTTTTTCGCAGTTGCGACAGCTGGCGGCTCTGCTTGGGAAATGCGATGGTTCCTTATGCGAGTCAATCCTAGCGCTTTCTGTTGTGTCTTTGGGTGTTTATTTTTGTGCATTTGTTTTTGCTTTGTGTACATATCTGTTGTATATTATTGCATTTGCATTTTGTTATCATATTATGTTGCTGTTGTAATGTGGGTTAGGTTGTTCCATTGAGAGATAAGTCGGACCTGGGATAGAGTATGCACCTAGGATTAGAGTGGAGATTATAGGGAGCTTGTGTGGCGTTTGGCCACGCAATAGCTCGCGTGAAATTCGCATTCAGTCAAGGTTTTTCTTTGGAAATATTTTATCCTTCGCGTCTGGTGCAGTTGAGGGAATGTTGACTTAGAGAGACTGTTGACTCTGGAGAACGTGCATTTGGGGGGTCAGCTAAGTGAGGCCACTTCGTTAGACTATGATGCCAAATTGGAAACGGTGAACGTATCATCGTTTCTCAAAAGTCTGGGACGCTGACAACCCGCATAGAATGTCGTACCTTTCAAGACTAGAACCCACATGTGAGAGGGATGGGTTTTTGCAGGAAACTTGACCTTCAACCAACCCGTTCTGTTGTTGTCAGTACAGAGTTTTAACCCTGAGAACGTCAGCCAGTGTATTGTCTCAATGTTTTGGTCAGAGCTGAGCTATGGTTGAATTCAGTCAACGGCACTACAGAGACATTTTTGAGCATTGGATACCTTGATCCCATCTGTGCATTTGCATAATCATCCTGCATTTAACATTGCATGTTTATGTATGTTACAGGTTCACGTCTTCCCCTTGATTCTGGTACTGGTCTTTTGCAGAGATGGAAGTTGGCAGGAAGAGGATTGTTGTGTACAAGTTTCCGACACCTGAGTTGGGACCTTTATTTGGTATGATTTCCATGGCTGATCCTGGCGTCCTTGCAGCTTTCAGGGAAGAGTATGGGGGAATTCTGAAGTTTGTTCGCAAGATCACGAGTTATGAGCTTGGAGCTATTCATACTTTGTTACAGTTTTATGACCCTCCGTTGTGATGCTTCACATTTCTGGACTATGTGTTGGTTCCGACTTTGGAAGAGTTTGCTTACATCCTGGGTGTTCCGATCCAGAGTGGAGTGCCATTCTTCTGTTTCGAAGAAGAACCTGATCTCGAGAAGCTATCTTCCGCTCTTTATTTGAGCGCCTCTTAGTTGGCAGGTCATGTTGTCAGTAGAAACGGAGTTTCCGACTTTATTTTACCCTTATTGGTGGATAAAGCCCGGAAATATGCTGAAGATAGTTGTTGGGTGGTTTTCAATGCTATCTTGGCTTTGTGTGTCTATGGCATCGTGTTGTTCCCAAATGTACCGAACTTTGTGGATTTTGATGCTTTTCACATCTTTGCTTCCAGGAATCCAGTTCCTACTCTCCTAGGAGATTTGTATCATTCAGTGCACTACAAGAACGAGAAGAGAAGAGGGAAATTGGTTTCTTGTTGCGCATCGGTCTTGTACAAGTGGTTTATTGATAATCTTCCTCGCTCTGGAGCTTTTGTGGATTCAGCGAACTCATCTGAATGGTCAAAGAGGCTTATGGGTTTAACGGAAAAGAATATTGCTTGGTTTAACCAAGACTTGCTTGGTTGTGAGCTCATCTTTAGCTGCAGTAGCTTTCCTAATGTGCCTTCAACTATAATCCTTCTCTTGCTATTAGACAGTTCGTTTATGCGTTGAAAGGACCTCCGAAAGAAGAGGAAGTTCAGGAATCTCTGTACTTCACTGGTGTAGCGGATCCTTATATTATGGCCAAATTCATGGATGCATGGGGTAAAATTCACAAGAAGGGTAAGCTTTCTCTGGGCAAAGGTGATTGTCGATCTTATGATCCTTACTTGGAGTGGATTCGGAAGAGGGTCGAGGAAGTACTATTGTCGTTTTCTATTGAAGAACCACTATATCCCTTATTCATTGAGGCGTCTACAACTATCGACATTCTGAAGTACAATGAGCTTTGGGCCGAGAAGGAAAAGCTGCGTGAAGAGAATGAAGAGTTGAAGCAGGAAATCGGTCAGCTGAAGCATGACAAAGGTGAATCTGTATACTTGGCCAAGACGAAGTCAGAGTCCTTGATCAAGTTGAAGGAGGAACTTGCTGATCAGGTACAAGCAAGGAAGCAAGTCGGTCTTGATCTAAAAAGCACTTGTAGCATTCTGAAGAGTAAGAAGGAGGACTTAGACAGAGTGTATTCGAAGATATCCAAGTTCGAGAAACTGTAGAATGCTACCTTGACCGCTAATAAGAGTAGGGAAAACCAGCTTCGTATTCAGGTTGATAAGTTAAAGGCGCAACTCGAGGTCAAGGAGAAGGAGCTATTGTTGGAAACATTCAGCCGGCACGCGCTTCAACCGAAGTACTGAGAGGCTTCGTCAGTATTGGAAGGTTTCACATGCCGCGCAGGTGTGAAGAGACCCAGGCTCGAAGATGCTTTTGGCAAAGATGCTTGGGAGGATCTTTGTCATTATCTCCGGGATGTGATACACAAGAGAGATGTTCTTGTCGGAGAATTGGTTGTCAGACCAGATCACCCGGATACGAAGATGATGCTGAAGGAAGCTCAAGATTGGGCCAAAGACCATGTCTGCTAGGCAGTTGTATTTGTTTCCTCTGTGCTTTGTACTCTGATCATCCCCAGATATGTGGGATGAGATCAGTATTTCTTTGTATGCATTGGTGTATCTATTGTTTCTGCTTTACTTGATATATGAGAAGATTATCATGGTGTTCTTATCCATCTCTATTGTTCTTGTTCTTGAAACTGGAATCAAGGGGGAGATCTCCCTGTAAATGCATAAACATGTTTGTATTCTGCATCCTCATTTGCATCGCAGGTTGTTCTTGGTAGCCTTGTGTTCTTATCTCTGCTTGGTTTTCTTTAGTTCAGGATTGAGGAAGTTGAGGAATTCAGTTCCTACAAGTATCTAACTCGAGGGAATCAGCGGAAGGTGATGGATCAAGTTCAGGTTGAGTTGTAGGAAGTCAAAGCTCGCATGTCCCAGTTCATGGAGATGATGCAGAGTGTGACCAACGGGCAGGAACAGTTGAGAACCTTGGTTCATCCGTTGATAGCACGAGTAGACGAAGAGGGTGTTTTGCATGGAGGGGTTGATGTTGTTCCTCCACCTAACGGTGTATCTGGTCCACGGGTTATTCCTGAAGGTGTCGTACCTCCGGGCAGAGGTGGTGCGAATGAGAATGTTAACGATGCTGGTGGAAGTGTGTGCGCGGTGCATGGAAATAATGGTCCTCGCTGGGAAGATAATCAGAGTGATATCTTTTCCTTTGAGAGATATGGAGAATGGGTTACCGACTAAAGTTTACCGGAGGTTCAAACTGATTGAAGAAGAGATGAGGTCTTATGAGAATCAGAACTCTTTGGGTCTCGATATGTCAGATCTTGGTCTAGTTCCTGGGGTCAGGATTCCGCCCAAATTCAAAGTACCAGTTTTTGACAAGTACAAAGGGACGACCTGTCCTAGAGTACACATTCAAGCGTATTTCCGGAAGATGTCGGCGTATTCCGATGACGAAAAGCTGTTAATGCATTTCTTCTAAGATAGTCTGGATGGGGCATCTTTGTAATGGTATATGGGACTCGAGAAAACTCGTATCCGCAGCTGGAAGGAATTGGCTGAAGGTTTTGTGCATCATTATCATTACAATAGTGATCTAGCACCCAATCGGGTACAATTGCAGAGCTTGTCGCAAAAAAGTACTGAGAGTTTCAACGAATACGCCCAGAGGTGGCGGGATTTAACTGCAAGACTGCAACCCCCTATGGTTGAAAGGGAACTGATCGACATGTTTATGGCTTCGCTGCCCGGTGTGTATTTTGAAAAGCTGGTAGGCTGCATGTCTGCAGGGTTTTCTGATCTGGTAATAGCTGGTGAAAGAGTTGAAAGTGGAATCAATTCTGGTAAGATTCCAAATGGTAGTGGATCTTCTTCAGGAGGAACAAAGAAACCATATTCTGTAAACCCCAAGAGAAGGGAAGGGGATGCAAATGCTATTTCTCGCAGAGGTGAAGGTAGAGATCAGTCCCATTACCCTCAACAAGTCTCTATAGTGGATATCCCGGATACAGCTCAACAGCGGGTCAATGTTCAACGTCCTTATGCCTCCAGGCGCAAAATGGCTGATAGGCAGTTCGAAAATCCTCTGATACTGTATGCTCAGTTGTTACAACGTTTGTTGTAGTTATAGTTGGTGCAGAAGAGGACTCTGGCTCCTCTCACTGGTACACTGCCTCCTGGTTATGACGCGAATGCTAGATGCAAATTCCATTCAAGTGCTCCGGGGCATGATATTGACCACTGCAAAGCATTCAAGCATAAAGTTCAAGATTTGCTTGATTCCAAAGCTATTAACTTCACCAACGATGGACCGAATGTGACTCAAAACCCAATTCCGAATCACGGGGTGGCAGGAGCCAATGCCATTATTGAGGGAGAGAAATCGAATCTGATAATTGATGTTGAGGATTTGAAGACTCCGCTGGGTTTCGTGAAGGCTAGTTTGTTGAAGAAGGGGGTATTTTCGGGTTGTTCTGCTGATTGCTCAGGATGTGAGATGCGGCCTGAGGGTTGTGATCTTTTGAGAAAGGGTATTCAGAGAATGATTGATGAGGGTTGTTTGCAGTTTGACAAAGTTGTGAAAGAAGATATTGAGGATAAGGTGAGTAGTGGCGATGTTGCTACAGTTTCTATCCCATACCGGACGATCAATATTTTAGCGCCTGCCAGGCCAGCTCCGGTTACCATTACTGTACCTGGACCCATGCCATACGAGAGTACTAAAGCTATCCCATGGAATTATGGGGGAGAGGTGTTCTGTAATGGGCAAAAGTAAGAGTGGCCAGAGTCTGTAAGTGGAGGTTCGTCGGTTGAGAATATAGTTGGTGCCGGAGGTAATACTAGAAGCGGCAGAATCTTTTCTCCACCAGATGTTAATGCTGGTAGGAACGATAAGGGCAAGGGTAAGGTTGTGATTGAAGAGAATACTGAACCTCAGGTTGATGCTGAGGTATTTTCAAAAGACACAGAGGAATTCATGAGGCTCATTCAGAAAAGTGATTACAAAATTATAGATCACCTAAATCAGACTCCTTCGAAAATCTCTATTTTCTCACTCTTGCTGTGTTCGGAGGCACATCGCAACGCTCTGCTGAAGATTTTGAATGCAGCGTACGTACCTCAAGAGATTTCTGTCAATCAGTTGGAGGGGGTAATAGCTCATGTAAACGCCGGTAATGGTCTCGGTTTTACTGATCTGGATTTGACTCCTACCCGGAGGAATCATAATCGTGCTTTACATATATCTCTGGAATGTAGAGGATCCCTGATGTCGCATGTTCTGGTGGATACAGGTTCATCCCTCAATGTGCTTCCGAAGAAGGCATTGATGAAGCTTGATACTCGAGGTTTGATATGTATGCCCAGTGATCTGGTGGTAAGAGCTTTCGATGGGTCTAAGAGATCAGTGTTTGGGGAGATTACGATGCCTATTCAGATAGGGCCAGAGATCTTTGATGCGGCTTTTTACATTATGGATATCCAGACAGCATACAACTGCTTGCTTGGCCGATCTTGGATACATGCTGTTGGGGCAGTTACCTCAACGTTGCATCAAAAGCTGAAGTACATGATGGAAGGGAAAATCGTCACAGTATGCGGTGAAGAAGACATTATGGTGAGCCATTTGTTGTCTTTTAAGTATGTGGGAGTGGATGGAGAGATCCACGAAACACTCTGCCAGGCATTTGAAACAGTTCAGATTCAAGAGAAGTCTCATGTGGAAGCCAAGGGTCTAGAGGTTTCGATGTCATCGTTCAAGGAAGCTCGTGCTATTGTAGAATCCGGCTCATCTCAGAAGTGAGGCCAAGTTCTTGATGTTCCTTTCATGCAGGACAAGTTCGGCTTGGGATACAAACCCGCCAGTTCTTCTCAAGGTGTTCCGAAGTACAGGGGACCTGTTCAGTTCACCAGTAGTGGTGTGTTTTTCGACCAGATTAACGTCGTTGAAGACGACGAAGGTGACAATGATTGTGATATGGATTCTTGGATTCGCCGATGTGCTCCCGGCCAGAAGCTGTGCAACTGGACTACCGAAGAAATCATTCATGTTACTGCTGCAGAGTAATGTTCATTGTTTTGATTATGTTCAGTCCTACGTTCTGCCTAAGACGTAGTGACCCATTTGTGGGGCCTTCTTGTTATTTGTGCTTTATCATTAAATAAAAGACGTTTTTCGCATTCAAATTTTATGATCCTTGTTTTTCTTGTTTTTGTTTTGCATTTATACTAAACAGAAAAATGGCAACGTGTTTTGTTTGTTGCATAGCATAATAAACATAAACATCCTCATGCAGGTCTTTTCTATCAGATGCCATCGATTCAGGTTCAGCTATGACTTCGTATGACTTTGATAATCGCATTTATCAAGCTGAAGAAGAGACTGACAAAGACTGTGAACTACCTGAAGAGTTAGCCAGACTTCTCAAGCAAGAGGAAAGGGTCATTGTGCCTCATCAGGAGGATATTGAGATCATCAATCTAGGTACCGAGGATGACAAGAAAGAGGTTAGAGTTGGGGCTGCATTGGAAGTGTCAAGAGAAGATTGGTCGAGATGCTCCGTGAGTATAAAGATATCTTCACTTGGTCTTACCAAGACATGCCTGGGATGGATATAGATATTGTGGTACACCGGTTAACTCTCCGAGAAGAATGCGCGCCAGTCAAGCAAAATTTGAGACTAACAAGGCCTGACATGGCAGTCAAGATCAAAGAAGTTCAGAAGCAGTTGAACGCTGGTTTTCTTGCTGTCACGAGTTACCCTCTGTGCGTCGCTAATATTGCTCCTGTGCCTAAGAAAGATGGTAAGGTCAGGATATGCGTTGGTTATCGAGATCTAAATAAAGAGAGCCCGAAAGACGACTTCCCGCTCCCTCATATTGATGTGTTGGTCGATAACACCGCTCAGTTTTCCTTCATGGATGGCTTCTCTGGGTACAACCAAATCAAGATGGCCCCAGAAGACATGGAGAAAACTACTTTTATCACACCGTGGGGGACTTTTTGCTACAAGGTGATGCCCTTTGGTTTGAAGAACGCAGGGGCAACCTATCAGCGGGTGATGGTCACTTTGTTTCATGATATGATTCATCATGAGATTGAGGTCTATGTTGATGACATGATTGCAAAGTCGCAAACGGAGGAAGGACATCTGGTCGATCTATTGAAATTGTTTGAAAGGTTAAGAAAGTTCAAGCTGAGGCTGAATCCTAATAAGTACACCTTCGGGGTGAGATCTGGAAAGTTACTGGGTTTCATTGTCAGTGAAAAAGGTATTGAGGTAGATCCTGCCAAAATAAGAGCTATACAAGAAATGCCTGAGCCGAGAACAGAAAAAGAGGTTTGTGGTTTCTTGGGGAGATTGAACTGCATTGCAAGGTTCATATCTCATCTTACAGCCACTTATGAACCAATATTCAAATTGCTAAGAAAAATCAAGCGGTCAGGTAGAATGAAAATTGCCAGAAAGCATTTGAAAGAATAAAAGAATATCTGCAGGAACCTCCAATACTCATGCCTTCAGTTGCAGGGAGACCATTGATCATGTATCATACGGTTCTTGAGAATTCAATGGGATGTGTGCTCGGTCAACAAGACGAGTCTGGTAGAAAAGAGCATGCCATCTATTACCTGAGTAAGAAATTCACTGATTATGAGTCGCGATACTCAATGCTGGAAAAGACATGTTGTGCACTCGCTTGGGCTACTAAGCCTTTGAGACAGTACATGTTAAATCACAAAGCCCTGTTGATTTTGAAGATGGATCCGATCAAGTATGTCTTTGAAAAACAGGAACTCTCCGGAAGGATTTCCCGATGGCAAATGGTTTTAACATAGTATGATATTCAATATGTTTCCCAAAAAGCCATTAAGGGAAGCATTCTGTCGGAATATCTTGCTGAACAGCCGATCGAGGATTATCAGCCGATGAAGTTTGATTTCCCAAATGAAGACGTCATGTTTTTGAAGATGAAAAACTGGGATGAGCCTTTACATGACGAGGGTCCCGAGATTTGATCTTAGTGGAAGTTGGTTTTCGACGGAGCCGTTAATTCATATGGTAATGGAATCGGTGCAATCATTACAACTCCTCACGGTTCACACATACCGTTTACCGCCCGATTGACATTTGCCTGCACCAATAATGAAGCCGAGTATCAAGTGTGCATTATGAGGTTAGAAGAGGCTATTGATATGAGGATCAAGAATCTAGATGTGTACGACGATCCCGCGCTGGTCGTCAACCAAATCAATGGAGAGTGGGAAAGTCGTCAGGCCAACCTAGTGCCTTATAAGGATTATGCAAGGAGACTGTTGCCGTTCTTTGACAGAATTGATTTCCATCATGAGTCGAGGGTTGAGAATCAGATGGCGGATGCCTTGGTTACATTATCCTCGATGTACAAAGTGAATTTCTGGAATGAAGCTCCAACTATTACCATCATGTGTCTTAATAGATCTACTTTTGTGTTTGCAATTGAAAAAGCATCAGATGTAAAGCCTTGGTATTTCGATATCAAGCATTTTCTCAAGACTCAAGAGTACCCGTCTGGGGCATCCAACAGAGATAAGAAGACTCTGAGGAGGTTAGCCGGTAACTTTTATCTGAACAAGGATGATGTACTCTACAGGAGAAACTTCGACATGGTCTTGCTGCATTGTGTTGATGAACTTGAAGCAAACCTATTGATGGAGGAAGTCCATGAGGGTTCTTTCAGAACTCATGCCAATGGACATGCAATGGCCAGAAAATTGTTGAGAGCTGGGTATTATTGGATAACTATGGAATCCGATTGCTTCAAATACGTCAGAAAGTGCCATAAATGCCAGATTTATGCGGATAAAATGCATGTGCCACCAAATCCTCTGAATGTGTTGACATCTCCTTGGCCTTTTGCCATGTGGGGAATTGATATGATCGGAAAGATTGAGCCTACTGCTTCTAATGGACATCGCTTCATTCTGGTTGCGATTGATTACTTTACGAAGTGGGTAGAAGCAGCGTCCTTTGCCAATGTCACGAGACAGGTGGTAGCCAGATTCATAAAGAAGGACATCATTTGTCGTTATGGAATTCCGGAGAGAATCATTACTGATAATGGTTCAAATTTGAATAACAAAATGATGAAGGAACTGTGTCAGAGTTTCAAGATTGAGCATCACAATTCTTCTCCATATCGTCCGAAGATGAATGGTGCTGTTGAGGCGGCTAACAAGAATATCAAGAAGATTTTGTAGAAGATGGTCGTAACCTACAAAGACTGGAACGAAATATTGCCCTTTGCTCTTCACGATTATCGTACTTCGGTGCGTACGTCAACCGGGGCAACTCCTTTCTCACTGGTGTATGGTATGGAAGCAGTCCTACCATTAAAAGTTGAGATTCCTTCTTTAAGGGTATTGTCAGATGTGAAGCTTGAAGAAGCTGAATGGGTGCAAACTAGGGCGAATCAGTTGAGCTTGATTGACGAGAAGAGATTGGCAGTCATTGCGCATGGCCGATTGTACCAGAGTAGGATGACAAAAGCCTTTGATCAGAAAGTGCGTCCTTGGTGTTTCCAGATAGGGAATTTGGTGTTAAAAAGGATCCTTCCTCCTCAGACAGATCACAGGGGAAAGTGGACTCCTAACTACGAAGGTCCATATGTGCTAAGAAAGGTTTTCTCTAGAGGAGCCTTATTGTTATCTACTATGGATGGTGAAGATTTTTCGTCTCCTCTGAACGCATACATGGTTAAAAAATACTTTGATTGAAAGAGACCCGCTGGACACAAAAAGAAAGTCCAGGCAAAAAAGGGGCATCCCGGCGAACCATAAAAAGAAAAGGTTCGGGCAAAAATTAGGGATAAAAAGAAAAATGTGAACCCGCGTAGTCGAAAACCTGGAAAGGCGACTTCGGCAAAAATGGCTATCCCGGTGGATTGAAAACTCGAAAGGGCGATCTAGGAAAAAGTTAGGGATTCAAAAGCAAAAGACTGCGATCTACGTCCGATCTGTGAACTTGTGAGCAGTTATATCGAAGGAAAGGAATCAGTCTAGTCAGTCTTTTCAGAAGGCGAAACATGGGGAACATTGAAGACATATAGGTCATAGCTGAATCGATACATGGTGGTTGTCTGTTTCCATATTACCGACATTTGTATATTTTTGCTTTTGCACAGTTACCTCTTTTCAGGAATTGCATTCGAATTGTAATTCGCCTATTTATAGGCCTTTCATCAATAAAGTGTTCACTTCAGTCAAATAGTTTTCTTTTCTTGTTTATCTTTACTGTTTTGTTTGCGAAAATGTCTGTTATTTTGGTAAGCATTGCAGGTGAAACAAGAGGCTTTACAGAGCATGATGAAAGTGTTGACTTTACTCAAGCAGCGAGTATCATGAGTGGTAACTGATGTAACCATTCCGCATACATGATTTTCCTTGTGTTTCTGTTTGTTGCAGGTCAGCAGAGTTTATTCTCAGCGGATTAAGATTTGATCCTCAACAGGGTGGTTTCCTTTTCCAACAAGTTTATCCTCAACAGGGTCATCTTCAGCAGCAGGTTGAGATCCCCGTCCGAGTAGACTTACATCCCAGCGAGGTTGTCTTATCGCCAGCAGTCAGGCGTTTAGTGTAGCAAAGATTGTGTTTCCCCACATGGTCGATATCAAGTCAGATGCCGCCAGCAGAGGTGAGGTCTCCACCAGAGGCGACTTTTTAACGACCTTTTCCTAGTGGAGTCGATGTTATAAGGTTTTCCCCGGTAATATCAGTATTCAGGATTTTCCTTCTCTTAGCAGAATTCAGTGTTGATTCCCTCGACGTGACAAATATTTAAATAGAGTGGATTCTTCCCCAGCAAGGGTGGGTTGCTACTCACTCCCCAAGCAGAATTTGTTTCCCCATTAGAGTGAAGCTTTTAGTGGGAGTATGTGATGTTTCTCAGCAAGACGAGTTGGTATCTGATGTAGTCCCAAGCAAAGTAAGTATTCCCCGAGCAGATGGATTTCTCAGTATTGCTTTCACCAGTTGGAGTAGCTGATTTTCCCCAGCGAGGCACTTTTTCCCAGCAGGGCAAAGTTTTCTGGAATGGCCATTCAGGGTTTTATTCTTTTCGCTGGCTAAGTCTTTTGATCGTCAGAAGGTTATATTTTGGTATGCCATTCAGGGCGCCTTCTCAGCAGATTATGGTTTCGATCCCCATCCGAATGGATCTTTGAAGTATTACCCATGGAAGTTGTGTTCCAGGGAGCCATCTAGGGCTTGTTTCCCCAGTATGAGTCTGATCGTACCTGGCGTGGTATCTCTCTCCGGCGGAGTTGTTGTCCTCTCTCTAGCATTTATTTTGCTGGAGTAGTTCCTTTGCATTTGCATTTTTGCATAGCATCCTCTCAAACGCAATTACCTCTTTTCAGGAATTGCATCCGTGGTAATTTTCCTATTTACAGGCTCTTCCTAATCAATAAAGTATTATTCATACAAAGAGCTTTCTATTTCCTTTTTTACGTCTATTATTTTGTTTGCAAAAAAGGCGTCCGATATTTTTAATAAAATTTGCATGTGAAAACTTTGGGTCTTTACGAATCATATTGAAAACAATGATTTACTTGAATGGTGTCTAGGATGGTAACTGAAATAGCCATTTTGCATAGAGGACATTCTATTTGTTTATTGATTGTTTACAGGATGACATGATCCTCTCCACAATAGAGGTTCTACCCCAATAGGACAGTGTTGTAAAATCAGAAGCATCTCATTAGCAGTGATGTGCAATTATCCTCAGTAGGGTAAGATTGGGCTTATTCCCCAGCAGCAGAGTAGAGTTAAAATCTTCTCCCCGATAGGATCTATGTCATTGACTTCACTCCCCAAGCAGAGATTGATCTTGATTCCCTCGACGAGTAAATCAGCATTGGTTGATATCCTTTACAAAGTCAGATCTTTAGGTTGTTTTCCCAAGAGATGTCTTTCTCAATTCTCAGCAAAGTGAAATTCTCCCCAGAAGATTTCTATTCAGGAAGGTCGTTCAAGGCATTTTCCTTAGCAGAGTTTATTAGTTGATCCTTGTCAACACCTTTCCGGGTGGTTTTCTTTTGCATTTGCATCTTGCATACCATCCTCCCAAATGCGTAGCATTTCCATTTTGCATGGAGCATTACTCCATATTCAAACATATGCACCCGAAGTATAAGCCAAGTTTGACACCCTTATTCCCAGACATCTCTCCAGCAGATAACAATATAATTCAGGGGACTTTGTGGTACCTTAACCCCGACCAAAATCATTGATGGATGTTTTCATCCTACTTTTACTCCTCGGAAGAGTTTGTTTGTTTAAGCTTCTCTTTCACCCAGCAGAGTGTTCTTTTTAGGTTGTAAGTCAATTGATTCTACTTCCTGCCTATCCTAGATGTTATTCCAACTTTCGTTTGGTAATCCCCAACGTAGTCGTCTTTATGGTTGTTATCCCAAATTTTGGTTGGTAGTCCTCTATTGATTCCTCGACCGAGTTGTTATCCCAACGTTTGGTTGGTAGTATTCGTTGCAGTAAGTTCTCCTTCGTTCGGCGTCCTAGTGATTCCAACTTTTGGTTGGTAACCTTTTGCTTGATCCCAAATTTTGGTTGGTATAACTTTGTTAACGATCTCAACTTTTGGTTGGTAGTCTGTTGTTTGTTGGATGTTATCCCAACTTTTGGTTGGTAGTCCGTTGTTTTTTGAATGTTATCCCAAATTTTGGTTGGTAGTTTTCAGTTGAACTCCTCTGCGAATTCGTTATCCCAACTTTTAGTTGGTAGTCTTCCTTTCGGTGTGATTTTCTTTAGTCGGTATTCCGGAGATCCTAACTTTTGGTTAGTAGCCTTCTTTCAAAATTTTGGTCGGTAATCTTTTGGACAATCCCAACTTTTGGTTGGTAGTCTTTATTGTTCGTGTGTTCGCCTTCGGACGATGTTTGGGTGATCCTAACTCTTGGTTAGTAGACTCTTTCTCGCAACTTTATGATATTACTCTCTAGTGATCCTAACTTTTGGTTGGTAGCCGTTGTTATCTTCTTGTTCAGTTACCTTTTTTGGTTATCTCAACTTTTGGTTGGTATCCGCTACCTTTAAGTCCACCTTCGGCTGGCAACCACTTTATCCTATATACATCCCCGGATGTGGAAAAGTTTTGGGTTCTTTTGGTATTCAATCACCTTTTACCTTGAATATTTGAAAGTGGTTGCTTTTCACCCCTTCAGGTCTAAGTTGTTTGAATAGGGGCAGCTTTAGCACCCAAAATTTGCCAATCATTTTTCTTTTATCTTAGCTTATTCTTTCATATCCTTTTGGATTGGCATTTGTGCATAGCATTGGTCTTAGACAGAGGATCATGGTATCTTATCCAACAACCAAGAGAAGAGTTTCATCTTCAAAACTCAATCAAGAGTTCATGCTAAACTTTGTTACAACCTCAAGCCATAAGGTCTCCATCATCATTAAGGCATGTCACTCAACCACTTGAATCAAGAGCACAAGCGTTGATTCTTCTCCTCCTATCTCATGGATAAGTGATTGGGGTTTTGGTTCTAAGGAGATTTGTGGCTAGTTATTTGGTCAATACATGATTATAAATCTCAACAACCATCTTGAAGTTCCTCTACATGGTTTATGTGTCATCACAAGCCACCGCAAGAGCCTCAGTCGGTGGAAATGGTCCTAGGGTTTCATCTGGTCAACAAGAGTCAACTATGATTCAATTAGGTCAAAATCTTGGATCTCAAGGTCAATCAAGGGAATGATAGATGTTTTCAAGTGATTTCATGTGTTTGGAACAATAAGAATCAAGAAGGAACATAAAATCAAGAGTTTGACTAAATTAGGGTTTTGGTGGAAAATTTTCTAAGTGTAGAAAACCCTAATTCTAGCCATCTTGCAACTTCCATAACTTTCTCATTTTTTAATGGATACAAACTTGCTATAGGATTAAAGAGGACATCATGAACTACAAGTTTGTAGAAGTAAGCATGTCCAAAAGATTCATGGTTTGAGAGATATGATGAGCTAAAGTTGGAAAAATGAAGATTTTGACATTTCAACACTTAGAATTTTTTTCTAGTATAGAAAATCAGTTTGAGGTACCAACTATCAAGCCCATCTTTCATGGTGATACAAGCTTCAATTGAATTTACCTACAACATGAGAGTTTTATATCATCCTCCAAGCTTTCGTTTGAGTACTAGATCATCTCTATTGGATATGTAGAGCTCAAGTTGTCATGCTCCCAAGTAGGGGTTTCAAAGATGCCAAGTTTGGCAAGTGGCTAGGCAGATTTTTGGACCAAACTTTCAAGGCATTTTTCAGTAGTTCTTGATCTCAAATTTATTTTCCCACAAAATGAAAGTTGAAGATCATTCTTCAAGCTTTCTATACATTACTAGAACACCTCCATGGGATCAAAACTCTTCAAGTTATGCACTTTCAAAGATAGGGTATCAAATATGTCAAAAGTTCAACAACTTAGAATTTTTTCTAAGTTACTTTGGGCAGTTTTGATGACATGCTTTCCAACCATCTTTTCTCATTGATCCAAGTTTCTTTTCATTTTAAAATCAACATGAAAATTTGTTCCTTAGTCTCCCTACGTTGCATTGAGCTAAAGAAATAACCAATTGGGGCAATATTCATGGAGTTATGGTGGTTTAAAGATTGCCATAAAGAGATGTTTCTCATGCATGATGTGTTTCTACTTTGTGCACAAACACGAGCCAAGGTTGCAGCATGACCTAGCCTCAAATTCACACACATAACACAATCTTTTGGTGGCATCAAAGTTTTCCCAAAGTGACTAAGCATTTCATATTAACATCTTGTACCATTTGCTACACTTTTACCAAAACAAGGAAAGTTTGCAAAAACTTACATAGAAGGGATGTTTCCACTCTCATTTTAACCTTTGCACCCACAAAATGACAAAGGATGCAGCCGCAACAAACCTCATGAGGAGGCAACTTGTACCATTTCCACATGCCACCTCCAACTTTCAAATTTTGGCAAATCTGTTACCACAAGCCATTAACCACTGTTACTCTTGTTTTTCACCTCCCAAAACTCTCATATATAAGTTACAAACCCTAATGGAAGGCGCATACATCATTTTGAATCAGAGTCTAAGCAAAAGGAACGCTCATTCTCAAAATTTTCTCTCTCTTTGAATCCCACTCTCTAAAGGAATTTTCTCTCCATTCCTGTTTCTATCACCACCTATAAGGCTTGAGGAGTTACAAGGGAAAGTGTGGTTGAAGCTCAAAACAAATTCAAGAGTTGCAGGATTGCGTTTTTGAGGTATTTTTATTTTTTCGTTTTTCTCTCGTGATGCATATCAATTTCCTTTGTTGATCATATGTTTAAACTTCTTGATGGATGTAGATCATTACTATATGCTTGTTATTTTTGTTTCTTGAAGTTTCAGAATGTATGTTTTTCCTTCGTGGCTTGTTTACACCATGTTAGAGTTGATATTAATGATTTTGGAAGTGATATTCGTGTTCATCATAAAAAACCCTAGAGATTGGTATCAGATTTGTTGAGTTTTGGTTTGATTTTCAGTCAGCTCCGATGAGGGTCACCGGAGAAGACGTTTGGAGCTAGGGATCCGGTGTCTGGTCATTTGAAATGATGTGGCCATGTTGACTCAGGTTGACGGCTTGCATGTCTCATGTGTGTCTTCCAGGTGTGCTTGATGTGTATCTCATGCCAACGTGTATTAGTGAAACGGTGCGTAGCACCTTATGTTTTGTTTTTTATGGCTGAGTTAATCATGGGCCTAGCCCTTTTTTCTTCCTGAACCCCCCTTTGTTTGAGCCCAATGCGCATCTGAACTATTTTCTTTGTTATTATGTTTGCTAATTCATACCCCTCTTTGTCTGCTTTATTTTATTTTATTTATTTTCCAACTTTGATTTTATTTCTAATTATTAAATGTTTTTAAAAAATACCAAAAAATACTTTTCCGATATTTTTACATCTTAACTTATTTTTCACATTTTTTTATTTTTATTTTTATTTTATTTTCTTATTTTATTTTTAATTAACGGTTTTGTATGTTTTGTTTGACCTAGTTTGAAACATGACTTCAATTTTTGCCATTTCTAATTGACTTTTGACTCAATCCTTTCCACACACTTAGACATCTATTTGATGAATGTTTGGATGCTATTTTTATGCTTTGGTAAAATCCTTTGGTTTGATTTTCATTTAACTTTATTTGACCCTCGATTCTTGCTTGATTAGTTGCTTGCTTTGCCTTGTTTGGTGCATTTGATGATGCTCTTTTACCAGTCTTGTCTTGATACTTTTCCATATGACTCATAACACACATGACATGAGTTTGATAATTTATTTGAATTTTATTTGCTCTTTTTTCTATTTTTGGTTGGTGCATCTAGTTGTTGTTACTTTGACCATGTCTTGTGTATGACTTAATCTAGTCTTTGGAGTTTGTTTCTTGGATGATTCAATGTATGTTTGATGGTTCTTGTATGCTCTAGTTGACATGTTTGAGGTTATGATTTTCATGTATAGAGGTTCATTGCATGACCAGTTTATTTTATATGTTTCACATGATCATTTGTTTCTTTCATGGGTTAACCTAAGAGATGTTTGCTTGACCTTTTGTGCTTCAACTTGAGTTGTCTCTTCTTGAATTTGATTGTTGATTTTAATTTGAGCATGATACATATCATTTGAGTTTTTTTTTGACTTTTCTGGATTGAAACTTGATCATTTGTATTCTTGTTGAATATCTCTTTTCTTTGAGAATGACTTTGCTGTATGAACCCGCTCTTGATGCATGTCTTGAATTCAAACCTTGATTTTCCATTTGTGTGTTCACGAGTGAATATTTGACTTGATATTCATGATGATGTTCCATCCCACACTTGGTTTCATGCTCTTATATCATGTCTCTTCCTTTAAGGTTATGCCTTGTATGCTTGCTTTGTGTAGCATTGGATTTGTTTATGAGTGTGATGCATGACTTAACTGTTTGCTTCTTCTTTAATCATTGTCATGACTTGGATGTGATGTGACGCTGCTACTGCCCTACCTTTTTTCCATCTCATCTGACTTTATCCCACTTTTTTTGATGATTGATGATGCATATTGTTAGACATTGAGTCAGTTGTGTGTGTTTGGGGACTTTGTCTTGCCACTTTGCTTTAACCTCTAGTCTTTGAGTGTGGCTTGAAATATATGTATTCTTATTTCACTTTGACATGATTTGATATGTGTTTTGTGTGTGATTGTGTTTAGTGCTTACTTGTGCCTTTGTTTTGTCACTTGAGTTGAACTTCCTTGAGAAGTTGTTTGTTGCTACTTCCTTTCTTTCATCTCATTTTTTATTTCTTCTCTTTCCTTTATCTTGATACTTGTTTGAGTTTTGGGCTTTGTTTTCGTTTGTTATTGATTGTTATGGAGTTTACTTGTGTTTCTGTTCTTTTAGGTGTTTTGTGATCGTTTCCCTTCCCTCTCTTTGGGATAAATAATGTTTGGTGACGACTCTTTTGTTTGTTGCAGCCAGCCCTTGTCGCAGTTGCGACAGCACCCAACATAAAAATTCTAGCACAAAATCCCCTAGAGGAAATCAACTTAAAGGAATGAACAGTCAAAATACCAACGTATATAAGCACCAACCTTAGCACATAAATTAAAGTCGAAGTGATCCAACGTCTGTAGGAGTACAAAGACTACTTTGCTTGAGATTATGACGAGATTTCTAGATTGAGTAGAGAATTGGTAGAACTGAAGTTACCTATTAAGCTTGGAAGGAAGCCAATTAAACAGACTCCAAGGCGATTTGCACCAAAAATCTTGTCAAAGATAAAGAAGGAAGTCAAAAGGCTCCTCAAGTATAAGTTCATCCGTACAACAAGGTATGTCGAATAGATTACTAACATAGCTCCCGTCATTACAAATAATAATACTTTGAGGGTCTGCAATGACTTCAGAGATCTGAATGCGGCAACCCCAAAGGAAGAATATCCAATGCATGTGGTATAAATGCTTGTAGACTCCGCTGCAGGCTATAAGTACCTTAATATAGTGGTAAAAATTGTGAGTGTAAGCTATTGATTAACTTAACCAAAAAAAACAAGAGTCGCCACCGCACTTTTTATTTTATCCAAATGGAAAGGAAAAAGAGCGAACCAAACCAAAGAGTTCTAAAACAAGAACAAATAAACAGAGATCTGGGTAAGGGGGTTGGCACCCAAATCGTCTATAGTACTCTATAGGAGTCCTTTGAAATATTTACGCTTTTTGGCTTGAAAATGGTTTGTTTGAAAAGAGATTGGGGAGATGAGAAGAGAATTATTTTTTTAGATTTTTGTATTTGGAGAGACTTATCGCCTCATGCCTACGTACTGACAAAATGTAATATAGGATCAAAACCTCGTAGTTCATGGTACAAATAATAAAAGTTTGTTGGTTTTAATTGATTTAAATGTAAAGACAAGTCGTCATTTTAAGGAGAAAACTACGACTAGTCGCCCACAAGTATAAGACAACATTTGTGTCAACTAAAGATGGATGATTTTCTTGGATTATCAACAAGTATATCACTCAACATCAAAGTGGAAAATGTCAGAATCTTAATACTATGGGGAATAGGAGAATTATATCTCAACTATGGAAATGACTCATGTCTAAACTTTATGAAAAGCTTTAAAGGGAAAAGTGCATAAAGGCACAAAAAGAGTTGATGAGTTTTATTTGTATTTTATGTCTTTTGAAATTGGTCAAAACATGATTAACATTGATTGACCTTTATTAGGAAGAACCAAGTTTGAAAATCACTTGACGAAAGTTAAGATTTTATTGCGAAAGTGGTTTTGAAGTTTGAAAAAAACGAGAAGGTTTCAAAAGAGGGAGAAAGGTTTTGAAAATTTAAGAAGGGGAGGAGATGAAATGACTATCCTAGAAAAAAATTAAAAGCTAGAGGTAAGAAATATCTAACCAACTTGCAGCACACTCCATAGCTAGCAAAAAGAATTCCATCCGATTTAAAGCATAAGCTAATGAGCGAGCCATATAAAGGCTAAGATCCACAACACTCCAAGCATAGGGATGAGAGTCCTAATTCTAAGTCCAAGGGTCCAAGAATGGTCTAAAAGCATAACCACAACATTAATAGCACCAAGATTTTTAGAGATTTGGATCCTTTATTAGTGTTTTGAACAAGATATGGTCCATGTGGACAAAAGAGAAATGACATAAACATAAATAAATATATGATATGATATGATAATATTGAAGCATAAAAGTAAAGAGATAGGGAGTAAGAAGGAAATATAAACAAAATTACAAAGATATTGTGAGTGAATTAGTGATTAGTGGTTAGAACACATGATCAATGATGGTTAATTCTTGCACTTAAACCAAGGTTAATGAAAACTCATTAGAGGATTGATAGAATCAAAGCCTCCTAACAATGAGTTTCATATATAGTGGACTTAAGACATGCAACTAACCATACTTGGACTTTCAAACATAGGTTTGAGCTACGAATGATCATTTTCCGATTACGAGACACTTTAGCGCTATGTTAAGCAATCATAATTGAGTTTATATAGAAACCATGACTATCTGAGGCCAGTCAATAATAATATTAGTGTTAACACATGTTAGAGAAGTAATATATAAATCACTCTCCTAAAAGATGCCACACAAATAGAAAAGAAGATAATGATCTCATCATAATCAAGACAAGGAAAACAAGTCCTACGAATCCAACAAGGAAAACGAATAGCAGCAATTTTCGGAAGAAATGCACAAAGTCCAGCAAGAATCATAACAGAATGAACCAACAAAATTAGGAGAAAATATTGGAAGATTAAATCCCACAAATCAAATAAAGAAACCACATATAAAATCATCAAAGAGGGTTAAGAAAGATAAACTCTAAGAAACAAACGGAGGCGGCGGCGGCGCAATTGAAAGGTGTTCTGAAGAAGCACCTTGCTTCATCATCATCACCGTCAGAAAAAAAAATGAAAGAAGAAGAGATATTTTTCGTACAACCCAGATCGGAGACAATCACGAGTGTTCCATCATCATCGTTATATCAAGAAGCCATCAAGGACTGGAATCAAGAAGCCATCGGAAGGAGCTCTAAGGAAATCCCAAAGCTCGACTTTCGACCACCTTCAATTCATGGCCGGATTCAGAGGTTCATCACTGTCATCATCATCCGGTAAGGATCAAGTGTAGCTCACCGTTTGTTGTTTCTTAGGTAACGAAGAACGAGGACGGAAATAAAATAATTTCTCCTTAAATGCAAAAAATCAACTTTTTCCTTTAAATAAAAATTCAAAAATATAAACTTTTGATGTGACCGTTTCAATTTCCGTCTAACCCTAATTATCTTGTTCATTCTAGCTTATTAATCCTTCATTTGTTCATATTGTCGTTGTTTCAATTGTAATCATGTGAGGCTATCGTCGCAGTTATTTATTCTTGCTTTTATTTTTGGTTTGTAATTTATGCGAGGCTATCGTCGCATTTCTGTTTTCAATTCTGTACCGTTAGCCTTCCGAAGCATTAGGTCTAGTTGTTTGACCGCCGAGTCAATAACCCTAATCTTTGACCGTTTCAAAACCCTAATAGCCTAGGTGTCCCGCCGTGGACGAAAATGCCCTTTACCCTAGCGTTAGGTCAAAGAGTCGTCGTACTCCGTTTTAGGGTTTCTCGTTGTGGAACATTTAGTTAACCCTAATTTCAATTCAAGTTATTTAAATGTAGAAATAGGAGTCGCCACACTCCATGTAAGCATGTCCTTAAGAACACTTACTCACCTTGAAACCTTGACCACAATCAAGAAGTTTCTAACCTCCCTTTTTGAGGGGAACTACGATTACTCTGATTCCATCCCCTACTTCGGATAGGTAGGCACAAGATGAGAGTCTTGGCGAGTAAACTTAGGACTAACCCTTAGGTTTTTTAGGTTACTCTATCACTTAGCTCAGTATATATTCCAAGCAGATAATAAAAATAAAAAGCATACTTTAAACAAAAGGTTCCTGTAGAGTACTACAGAAGTTTAAGGTGCTAATACCTTCCCTAAGCTTAACCAACCCCTTACCTAGGTCTCTCCCCGCATTGTGCTTACGATGCAAAAATTAGGTTTTCTTTCATTTGACGTTTTCCTTCCGATAAATCAAAGATCGGTTACGAATTAAAAACGTGATTCGAGCTAACTAATAGTTTGATATCCTATTTCCACCGCAACACCTCCTAACAATGAGTTTCATATGTAGTGGACTTAAGACAAGCAACCAACCATACTTGGACTTTCAAACATAAGTTTGAGCCACAAATGATCATTATCCGATTGCGAGACACTTTAGCGCTATGTTAAGCAATCGTAATTGAGTTTATGTAGAAACCACAACTATCTGAGGCCGGTTAACAATAATGTTAGTGTTAAAACATGTTAGAGAAGTGATATGTAAATCACTCTCCTAAAACATGTCATACAAAAAGAAAAGAAGGTAGTGATCTCATCATAATCAAGATTTTTTTATCGATTAATCGAAGATAATCTATCACTATTCCAAAGTATGGAGAATTATCTCAATGATCATTCATCCATAGATTTGAAATAATGAAGATTAAACAACCTTGATAATCAACAATCCATAGATTTCATCGATCAAAAGAAAAAGAAGAAGAAAGAGAACTAAAATGAATCTTAATTCAATTAAATCGTCATTAATATCAATCGCCTCTCTTGACAGATTTAGAATTTATCCTATCGACGCCCATGGTCCATTGAGATTAACAAGATCATACTCAAAATTTGAGATCCAACCAAATCAACCAACAACTAGATCCAACCACCAAGAAGACAAACAAGCAACATGTTAATTCAAATGATTTTTAAAAAGTAATTTTAAACGAAATATCAAAAAACACAATTAACAAAATAATTTGTCAATATCAGAATTCTGTTAAAAAAAATTTAAGAAGAAATTAGTACACAAAGAAAAATGAATTAAAAGGAAAAAAACTAAAGAAAATATAAAATGTGAAGGAGGTTAAAAGAAAAAAGAAGAGGTGAAGGTAAAAAAAAACTCACGGCCCACACCGAATGAAAACCAAACTCTTATTTTCTTTTTTCTCCCTTTTTTTTAAAACTAAATTAAAACAAAGAATCAAAGAAAAAACAATTTCCATCTTCTTCAAGCTTGCGATACCGTTTGACGCCATAGCCAGCAAGCGCAAATCAATGCGACGGGATACGAAAATCACACAGAATAGATCGCAATCAAGAGCTCTTCACAACAGTACCAACAGTTCAAAGAAATGCAACCAAAAGTAACGGATCAAAAATGATGGTGAAGCTCAAACTACCTTCAAACTCAGGTAAAAGGTGAAATTGAAACTCTCTTCTTCTTCTTCTTCTTTGAGTCTGGCTGAATTTGTCTCAATTGGAGTGAATTTGGTGGAAGGAAGTAGGAGAAGAAAAAGTGAGCGACAGATTTCGTAGTGAGGAATTGAAGAAGAAAATTAGCTGAGGTTTTTTTTTGCTTGAAAGCTTGAGTGAAATGAGTGAGGTATGTGTTCTATTTATAGATGGAGGAGCATGAAAATGATTTGTCGTTTATGATATTTTCTGTGCGTTTTGTATCTTGGGTGTTTACGCGTGATATTTTGCTAAAAATTCTTCATGCCGTTTTGCTTTTTTCCTTGTAGCTCATGTTGTAATTTGAATGTGACGTGGAATGATTTGCTCACATGTAGTATTGTTGAAATTGTATTCTACAGGTGACGTAGATTAGAACAAGTTATGGCTTACTAACATTTCACATGGCTCATGTTCTGCAGGAAGCTGGACAATTCTTTTTCTTGAATTTGATCTCTGATTCCACCATATTAACTGAAGGCTTGCAACAGCAAACTGGTTACACTGCAAGGTTTTGTTAGAACATAGATTGGTGTTTAATATATCTCATAGTTTTGATGATAACATAAATGAAATTTTGTATAAAGGAAACATATACTCTAATTGTGTTTAAGTAATTTTGTTTCAGATCTTAAATTATATATTCATCTGAAAGCAAAAATTACATCTGCATCTAAAAAGAACGCTAAGACTCTGAGCGTCAGAAGTAACATTTCAGAAGACTCTGAGCGCTGCTTGAAGAGACTCTGATCTGCTACAAATGACTTTGAGTGAAACTGAGAAGAACTTGAGTGAAGAGCGTATAACATTGTTTCAGAAGACTCTGGATGTACTTTACGCTGCATGTACAGAGGCTCTGATATTCAACTATACGCTGATTGTAACATTCACGCTTAAAGCACTATTGCTACAAGACTTTGATCTGAAGAACAAAGAACTACATCAGAGGATCTGATGTTAGTATATCTATTTGAAAAGATGCCTGCTCAAAGAAAAGATTCGTTGCTAATCCCAACGTCTGCTCCAACAACACTATTCCTCATTTATGCATGACACAAGAATTCAGACACAAAGCACATGTCTGAACATTCCTCTTCCTGGAAAGCAAAAGTCAATAGAGGACAAAAAGGCAACAGAGGCAGCAGAATGTACAACAATACACAGTCTTTGAGATAAGGACTTGAAGTAGTATTTAAACAAGCTTCAGCATCTTTCCAACGTTGACGAAACATTCACAAATCATTTGAAAGAAAACCAACTCACAAGCTCTCATTCAAATATTCTTCAAAGCTTAACCATTTTCATATTTGTTCTTAATTTTGTGTAAACATCACTGTTGTGATATAGCTTGTTAGAAGCAAAACCTTAAACACAAATTTGTTTAGTTTATCTTTGTAAAAGATTTACATAAGAAGACCAAGTTGTGGTCAGATTTTCTTGAGAAGACTAAGACAGTTGTCTTAGTGGTTTAGACTGTAATCAAGTTTGATATAGTGGATTAAGTCCTTGTTGAGAAAGGCAAATCACCTGGGTAGGGTGGACTGGATTAGTTTGAGTTCAAACGAACCAGGATAAAAATACTGTGTTATTTTTTCTATCTACCAAAGTTGTTTTAAAACCCTTATTCAACCCCCCCCCCCATTCTAAGTGTTTTTCTCACCTTCAGTTGGCATTAGAGCTCCGGTTCTGTAAGTGCTCTCACTTAACCGTGACAGAAAAGATCCAGTTGAGAAAAACTCCTAATATCTTGTTCTTTATTCATCATGGTTGCTGAAGCTTCAACTTCAACTTCATACAACAACAGATACGATGATAAAGACAGAATCAACACCAAACCTCCCATGTTTGATGGTGAGAAGTTTGACTACTGGAAAGATAGAATAGAAAGCTTCTTTCTAGGCTATGATGCTGATTTTAGGGATTTGGTAACTGATGGTTACATTCATCCTACCAATGATGAAGGGAAAAAGGTTGACAGAAAATATAGATCTGATCAACCGAAGAGGGAGTTTAGAAACCACCACAAAGCAAGAACCATCCTGTTAAATGAAATATCTCATACTGAGTATGAGAAAATAACAAACAGAGATACTGCATTTGATATGTTTGAGTCTCTCAAAATGACTCGTGAAGGGAACTCCCAAGTAAAGGAGACAAAGGCTCTGGCCCTCATCCAGAAGTATGAAGCCTTCAAAATGGAGGAGTCTGAATCTGTAGAAACAATGTTCTCAAGATTTCAGATCCTAACTGCTGGGTTGAAGGTTCTGGATAAAGGCTACTCTACTTCTGACCATGTCAAGAAGATCATCAGAAGTCTGCCAACAAGATGGAGACCCATGGTGACAGCTCTGAAGCTCGCGAAGGATCTGAATAAGATCACTCTGGAGGAATTGATCAGTTCCTAAAGGAGTCACGAGATTGAGCTGGAGGAAGACGAGCCTCAAAAGAAAGGTAAGTCAGTTGCTTTAAAATCTAACAAATTTGCTAAAGCGTTGCAGGTTATTGAAGAAATTTCTAAATAATCTTCAGAAGAAGAAGATGAACTATCTCTACTGTCCAAGAGGATTAGTCAACTCTGGAAGCACAAACAAAGGAATTTCAGAAACTTCAAAAAATCTGATCAGCATTGCGACTCTTCTAGACGAAAGAAATCTGGAAAGAAAGACATGGTGTGCTATGAGTACAAGGAGCCTGACCACTATAAGAATGAATGTCCCAAAATTCAGAAGGAGAAACCCAGAAGGAAGTTTTAAAAGAAGAAGAAAGTCTTAATGACCACGTGGGATAATTCAGATGCTTCTGAATCTTCATCAGAATCAGAGGATGAGTGTGCTAATGTAGCATTAATGGCTGACATGGAAGACCACAAAGAAGCTGCTGAATCTGGATTAGAATCAGAATCAGATTCTGAGGAGGTATTTTCTGAACTCACTAGACCAGAACTTTCTGAAAGTTTATCAGAAATTCAGGAAAGTTACAGCAGAATCAAACTCAAATACAAGAAGCTTCAAAGTTGTCTTACATTTGAGAATGATCAGCTGAGGTCTGAAGTTGCTTAGCTTAAGGCAAGCAATCTTAAAATAAAAAATGATTTAGAAAAAGCTCAGAAAACTGACTCAGATCATACATCATGCTCTAAAAATATTTTAGAAGAGTATGATTATAGCTTTCATACGTTTCTGGCTAGAGGCCTAGATAGAAGCAAGATGGCTTCAATGATCTATGGCGTAAGCAGAAACAACAGAAAGGGTATTGTATATGAATCACCTTCTGGGAAGGATTTAAATCCAAAACATGTTGATAAACGGACCATTAAGTATTCTCCTCTATATACTCATTTCAAATTTGGTCATTTAAATGATATTAAACACACTCGTTCTGATCAGAACAAACGTGTGTTTAATAAACCTAAATTCCAACAGAACAAGGATGCTTATAAAGGAAAGAAATTCAGAAAGAATTTCAAACCTACTAACCCCAGAGGACCCAAAGAAATTTGGGTACATAAGGACAAAATTATTTTTGTTGCAGACATCCTTAGCAGCAAAGTTGAAACACCAGTCTTGGTACCTGGACTCTGGCTGCTCGCGTCACATGACGGGAAGAAAGTCTATGTTCTAAAGCCTGAAACTTAGATCTGGTGGTGACGTAAAGTTTGGAGGGAACCAGAAGGGTAGAATAATAGGCTCTGGAACTATTGGTAATGGTAACCTTCCCTCTATTTCTAATGTTTTACTTGTTGAAGGATTAACACATAATCTATTGTCCATAAGTCAATTAAGTGACAATGGTTATGACATAATCTTCAATCAAAAATGTTGTAAAGCTGCCAGTCAAAAAGATGGCTCAGTCCTCTTTAATGGAAAAAGGAAGAACAACATTTAAAAAATCAATCTTTCAGAACTTAAGGTTCAGAATGTAAAACGCCTTCTGTCTGTTAACGAAGAGTAATGGGTCTGACACAGAAGATTGGAGCATATTAGTATGAGACGTATATCTCAGATTAATAAACACAATCTGGTTAGAGGACTTCCTCATTTGAAGTTCAACTCAGATGCTTTTTGTGAAGCATGTCAGAAAGGAAAATTTTCAAAATCTTCTTTGAAAACAAAAAATGTTGTTTCAACCTCAAGACCATTAGAGCTGCTTCATATTGATCTGTTTGGACCAGTGAAAACTGCATCCATCAGAGGCAAGAAGTATGGACTAGTCATTGTTGATGACTGTAACACCCTTCTAACCCCGCAGAATAAATATAAATAGATCAGAGTAATTATCATGCATTTCACAAAAGGGTGTCACATAAATTTTCAAAACATTACACAACACCTGTCATGCTCAATAATATAAAAATAACTTTCTGCTTTTCATACACCTTCACATTAACATGTAGTAGTGGATTTGCTTTAATCATGATGGACATAATAGAAGTCTCATGCTCATCCCATTTTTTAATACTTAGGCTTAAAAGCCAATTCTTCATATAATTCAAAATAACAACAACAGAATAAAGTAGAGTACATAACATATCTCTCCAAATATGAAATCAAAATATTCCCCGGTGTTACATAATCAGAGCATGACTCGATCCAAAATAAATAAAGACACAACTCAAGCTACTCCAACGGCTACCTCGTGCTAGAAGCAACTCTACTCCTCAGTACCTGAGCGATGTCGTATAAAACATCATTCCAACAGAAGGGTGAGAATTCACATAACTATTGAAATTATAAGATAATATATAATTTAAGGCATACAAACATAATCACTATTATTCTCACACTTCAAAAGTTTTATCAACACAATATTATTCAAGTAACCATACTATTCATAAGTATATACACACAACTCCATAATTCACCAATTTATCAGTTCCACATATCACACGTAATATCATAGCACATAAATATACATAATGAGACTCAATGCAAAACTCAATGCAAGACTCAATGCAACTCATGTCATGTGGTACCAACACTTGTTATTATTTTTCGATTTTCACATTTAAACCGGGTCCGTTCCCTAGACCAATAACACACAAAAGCCCATTCTCTAAGCTTTCAAACCCCGCTCTAGGTTTGGGACAAGTCACTAGCTCCCACGGAACTAACAAACATTGCCTCTTGACGCAAATGATGTGTATGCAAATTCAACAACTATATGCAATTAAGATCATACACAAATCTTAATATCCACACATATCTTCAATAAGTCATTACACTTGAATTATCACACATTTATACATATACAAGTATCAACACAATTCAACCTTCATTCACAAATCACACCACCAATTAAACATAGAATAACTAATCCATAATTAATAATTTAAAATTCAATATTCAATAAATATTCACTACTTAATGTAATATTCAATAATTATTCAATATTCAATAATGATCAATATTTTAATAAATAATCAATATTTAATCAAGTTCCAATATTGAATAGATATTCCTTAATTAATCTAGTTTCAATATTAATTAAAGTTCTAATAATTAATAAGATTTCATATTTACTAAAATTTCATTTCTTAAATTGTATACTGCTACAGGAATGGAACCATGATAAAACAAAAACATCACATTTCATTTTTTAATGTTTCTATTACTACAGTCCAAGAAGAGGAAAGGTATCACAAAGTTCATTCCTGGTATGCACTACAGTTCCAAACATATGAAATAAGAGCTACATTTAGTTACTTCGTGAAACATCGTTATTACTGATATTAAAATATTAGTGGAATTATATTTTTTTAAAAATGCTACAGCTCACAATAATTAAAAATGTCACAATACTTTTTTCATATTTCTCTTATCAATCATTAAATAAAATTATATTATTAATATTATTATTAATTATACTAGTGAAACAAATATATAATTAAACTAAATAAAAAAATTATTAATTTAAGTATGAATTGAATTAAGGTATCACTCTGTTTTACTTGTAGTTTTCCTATTAAACACTTCTGTTACAGTACCGAATGAAAAAGGAGGAAAAACACCACTTATGCTAATTCTAACAGAGTGCATATTAACAACTAACCATAGCATTCTAACTAACTTACTTAATTTTACCAACTCATAATGAATCTAACCTACAATCATTAATAGTCATCACTTAAACATTCCCAAATTCCAATTCAATTCTAACTTAAAATGATTATTAACATCAAGGTTCCATCCAAAATCCATACAAGCAATGTAACCATTCTCATAGCAATTCACAAATGCCACATAGTTAGTTCAGTCACAACAACTTTTTAACATGACCTGTACCAGCGCATGCTAACAGTTCCACTAGGACTTCATTGCATTCCATAACAATTTAAATGATATCAATAGTTCATGTTAAGCATAGCATCATTTTATAGTAATTCCACAAGTCAATCTCATTCTCCAAATTTGGTAGAATTATCAATAAAACCTAACAATTCCAATTCATGGATACTTTGGGGATTTTAACCTAAACATATTTCTACCCACTAATTATTATCAAACAATCCCAATAAATATGCAAAAACCCACCCTTACCTTGAATTTGTTGAACTTTTGCTCTTTCTCTTGAGTTTCCTCCTCTTCTTCTCCACTCCTTTCTTTGCCTCTTTTCTCCTTTCTATCTTTTCTTTCTTTCTATTCTCTTTTATCCCATTCTCTTATTTTATATAATTCTCACAATTTTAATTAACCTAGTAATTCCAATGGGTTTAATAACTCATGTCTATTCACACCCCCAAATAGGCTCAATAAATTAATCTAACAATTCTATATTATTCTACAAATTAGAACATATCATATAAGTTAAATAATAAAATCAAATCAATTATTTCGAATATGTCCAATAATTCAATTAATCCAACCAACTCAAATAAATCAAATAATTTATATAAATTCAATAAATCAACTAATTCAATTATATCAAATAAATCACATAAATTAGTTAATTCAATTAGGTCTAAAATCACATAATTAATCAATTAATTTAATTAATAAATAATTACTAAAATTTGGGGTGTTACAATGACTACAACAGATGGACGTGGGTAAAATTCCTGAAACACAAGGATGAGTCTCATTCTGAATTCATTGACTTCTGCAAACAAGTCCAAAACGAAAAAGAATTTAAAATTGCTAAAGTCATAAGTGATCATGGTGGTGAATTTGAAAACAAATATTTTGAAAAATATTTTAAAGAAAATGGCATTGCACATGATTTCTCCTGCCCTAGAACTCCTCAACAGAATGGAGTTGTAGAGAAGAAAAATAGAACATTGGAAGAAATGGCCAGAACCATGATCAACGAGACTAACATTGAAAAACATTTTTGGGCAGAAGCAATGAATACAGCTTGTTATATTCATAACAAAGTGTCAGTTAGACCTCTTCTAGAGAAGACTCCTTATGAACTGTGGAGGAATAGAAAGCCCAACATTTCTTATTTCCATCCTTTTGGATGTGTATGTTTTATGTTGAACACTAAAGAGAATCTGAACAAGTTTGATTCTAAAGCACATAAGTGTTTCATGCTTGGATATTCTGAACGCTCTAAAGGCTATAGAGTATACAATACAGAGACACATATTGTAGAGGAATCAATTCATGTCAGATTTGATGATAAGCTTGGCATTCAAAAGCCAAAGCAGCTTGAAATTTCTGCAGATAGAGAAGTTCTTCTCAAAGACTCTGAATAATCAGAGGCAGATAAAGCTCAAGCAGAAGCACCAGAAGCAACGCTAGATGCTACTCCCTTGGCTGCTCGGATGAAAAACTTGAACATTTATGAAGAACTAAATGTTAAAGGATCATCCAGAATCAAAGCCTCTCACCTAGAGGATATGATAATTGGAAAGAAGGATGACCCTATCAGAACAAGGTCATTTCTCAGATCATCTGGAACATCACTGTTTGGGTTGGTGTCTATCATTGAACCAACTTCTGTGGATGAGGCTTTGAACGATAATGATTGGATACTTGCTATGCAAGAAGAGCTAAATCAATTCACCATAAATGACGTTTGGGATCTGGTTCGAAGACCACAAGGTTTCAACATCATTGGAATAAAATAGGTCTTCAAAAACAAGCTGAACGAGCAAGGAAAAGTAATTAGAAACAAGGCTAGGCTGGTGGCTCAAGGATACAGTCAGCAAGAAGGCATAGATTACACAGATACTTATGCTCCTGTGGCAAGGTTAGAATCTATTCGCTTGCTTATTTCTTTTGTTGCACATAATAACATCACTCTGTATCAAATGGATGTTAAAAGTGCCTTCTTAATTGGTTTTATAGAAGAAGAAGTTTATGTTCATCAAGCTCCTAGTTTTGAAAATGAAAAATTTCCAGAACACATTTTTAAGCTTAAGAAATCACTCTATGGCTTAAAAAAAGCTCCCAGAGCTTGGTATGAGAGGCTGAGTAATTTCCTTCTGGAAAATAACTTTATCAGAGGAAAAGTGGACACTACTCTCTTCCATAAATCAATTAAGAAAGACAGTTTAGTCTGTCCGATTTATGTTGATGATATTATATTTGAAACTACCAATATTACGCTTGGAAAGGAGTTTGCTCAGTCTATGCATGCAGAATTCGAGATGAGCATGATGGGAGAACTCAGATTCTTTCTGGGAATCCAAGTCAATCAAACTCCAGAAGGTACCTACATACATCAGACTAAGTATGTGAAGGAGCTTTTGAAGAAGGTTAATATAACTGAAAGTAAGTTGGCTAAAACTCCAATGCATCCTACAATCACTCTTGGAAAAGAAGAGATAAGTAAGAAGGTAGATCAAAAGCTTTACAAAGGTATGATTGGATCTCTTCTGTATTTGACTGCTTCTAGACCTGATATTCTATTTAGTGTTTGTCTGTGTGCTAGATTCCAATCAGATCCTAGAGATTCCCACTTAACAGTTGTTAAGAGGATTCTGAGGTATCTGAAAGGTACTACTGACGTGGGTTTGTGTTATAGAAAATTTGATGATTATAAATTAGTTGGATTCTGTGATGCTGACTATGCTGGAGATAGAGTAGAGCGTAAGAGTACTTCTGGAAGCTGTCAGTTTCTGGGAAGTCATCTGGTCTCTTGGTTCAGCAAGAAGCAACCCACAATTGTGCTTTCAACAACAAAAGCAGAATACATTGCTGCTGCAGGTTGTAGCACTCAGATACTCTGGATGAAGAGTCAACTAGAAGACTATCAGATTAATGAGAGTAACATTTCAATCTTCTGTGACAATACATCTGCTATATGCTTGTCTAAAAACCCTATTTTACACTCTAAGGCAAAGCATATAGAAATTAAACATCATTTCATCCGAGACTATCTTCAGAAGGGAATTATAAGTTTAAACTTTGTTGATACAGACCATCAATGGGCTGATATCTTTACAAAACCTCTTGCTGAAGATAGATTCAAATTTATTCTGAAAAATATAAGTATGGATTTCTGTCCAGAATAAAATGTTTATCAGAAGCAAATTTTATTAGATGGAAAATGTTTTAACTCTGAAGTTATTCATTTATTTTTTATTGTTTAATTTTTTTTTATTGTGTGGAAATCTGAACTGACAAGCCTAAAAGGATCTGAACATTGGATAACGTTTCATTTCTCAAAGAGTTTCAGAAGCACATGCAAGCAAACACGTGTCATCTGAGTCTGAAAAGATTGAGTGTCCAGCACTGAAACACCGTTCAGAGGTACTGTTTGAATTACTTATAATTCTCGTTTTCCTCCCCACGCGTTGTCAGAATCATTAAATGTGTTTCTTGTCATGATTATGTTTGATGTGATTTAATATTTAATAAATGCTAAATGCTAAATGTGTGACTCTTGTGTGCCCTAATTTTGTCTTTAAATTCCACAACACGTTCACTTCTCACACTTTTCACTTTCGTTCACACCTCTTATGCATTTCTTCTTATTGTATTCCTTCATCTTCTCCTCTAAACCCAAATCTCAACGAAACCCTAAACCCCTTTCTACTTCAACCATGGCAACTTCTTCACCAACCTCTCAACAACTTCAATCAACAATGGTTGCTATTTCTTCTGCAAATCTGGGTATTGTTGCTTTCAAAGAACCAGTTAGAACCCTCCTTACACCAGTTGACAAACTTGAAGTTCTCTGTGAATCAATAGTGGATTTTGAATCTATTTCAGAAAATGGGTTTGATCTTCGTCCCATTGTTGATGCTCAAAGTTGGACAAAATTCTTTGATAGACTGATGGGACCAGTTTATCCATGCTTGGTGAAAGAATTTTGGAATCATGCAACTACATACCCTAAGTTTATTGTTTCTTCAGTTCTGGGAAAGGAAATTATAATCACTGAAGATTTGATTAGGAAGCTTATTGGTTATGAAGAAACTGATGGTGTTACAAATGTGCCAGCTGGGTGTATTGATATGACAGAAGTTTACAATGTAGTTTGCACATCTAGAGAAGCTTCTAACAAAGTGAAAGATCTGAAGCCAATCTACAGGATATGGGCTAAGATTTTTATGGGATGCATCCATCACAGGAAGTCTTCAAACTCTCCTGATTATGTCAACACTGATTAGATGTACTTCATGTACTGTCTGAGTCAAAGCACAAAAGTGGATCTGCCACACCTTCTCTTCTCTCATCTATGGAACCATATAAAGATGACAAGAGAAGCAGTGAAGACAAAGCACATGAAGGTCAGAAACTGGATTCCAATGGGAAGACTCATTTCTGACATTCTGACTGAAAATGGTCTAATAGCTCATCTGACAGAAGCTGGACAGATAGAAGAACTTGCTTATATCATTGGAAAGCCTCTGAATGGGAAGAGTCTCCAGAGGATGAGAGTAGTGGATGAACTTACATCTGCTCCTGCTAAGCTCAATATTGAAGAAGTTAGTCAGAGGAGAGTTCCAATAGATGATTTTCCTATATTATGTGCTGATGAACCTAGAGATGCAATTCTTCAGTACATTCAGATGTGTTAGGAAGATGGAACCCCTATTCCTGCAGATATTCTTAAGCGTGCTAGAGAACCTGCACCATATTTTTATGAATAAAATCTGAGGAAGAAGAAACAGGCTTCAGAAGAAGGATCTGCAAGCAAGAAGCAGAAAACTTCTGAAAAACCTAAGAAGAAGAGAAAAGTTTTTGGAGAAGCTTATTCTGGCAAGGTCAAACGTGTAAAGAAGTCAGGTATTCTTTCTTCATATTTATCTTCTATTTCTGAACAAGAAACAGAACCAATAGTTAGCTCTCACCCTCCTTCTGAACCCTTATCTTCTGAAAATATTCATCCTTCTGAACCTCTACCTTCTGAAACTGTTCATATATCTGAACAAATTCCTTCTGAACCCCCTCAACCTAAATCATCTGAACCAACTCCTTCTGTCAATATCCCTTCTATCACACAACCAGAAAAACCCATTCCCTCTGATCCTCAACCATAACAACCTAAAACTTCTGAATTAAATATATCTGATTCAGATATTCTTGACGCATAACCCTTGAAAATTCTATTTGACGTTTCCTCAACATCCTGTCACACTTCTGCATCATCTGATTCTTCTGAATATGATTTACCTTCAGAAGTAACCTCACCCACTTCAATCTGTGATTATGAACCAAAACAACTAGATGTATCCATTTCATCTGAACCTATCCTTTCTCAACCAACTCCAAAACCTACATCAGCTTTTGTTCCATTTTGTCCCATGCCTTCTGATATCATTCCATCTATTAAACCAAAGACTGTTACTAAACCTTCTACACCATATCCTCGTCCTCTTTTCATCATTCCCACTTTTTCCATACCATTTCCTTCTGCAACACCTAAACCATCACCTTTAGAAGCATACCTAAAACCAAAACCTAGGCTAAACATTGATGTTCTGTTTGCTAGTTTTGAAAAAGAAATAAAGATGTGTTTATCTTCTTTTAAGAAGGAATTCCTTACAAGCATTAACCTAGATGCTTATGAAGTCACTTGGAACATATTCATTTCAAGATTTAATTCTGTAGCTTCAAATCTTCGAACCATTTGCTCTGATGATGCAAAGGTAAGATTTGCTGAAGTTATCAGACAAACTTTGTTGAATATGAATAGATCTCCAATTCTTCCTCTAGACAATGCACCTGTTGAAGAATCTAAGTCTGAAGATGTTCATCCAGGAGCGTTTGTTGCTGAAGAAATTCCTGTGTTAAATCAGTGTTCTCTGATGGTTATAGAACAAGCATCTGACTCAGTGATTCAAGAGAATGCATCTGCTATGGCTGTTGAGACTGCATCTGCTCCTGCATCTTCTGAAGTCAAGAAAGAGAATCCAGATCTTGAATAAAAGTTTGCTATGCTTGAAGCCAGCAACACAGAGATCAGATCTTGGATGGTCAAGCAAGAACAGAAAATAGATGAGATCAAGACATGGATGGCTAGGCAAAAATAGTCTACTTCTGAGATCACAAACCTTCTGAAGATGATTGTCTCTCGTCAACCTTAGTTGTTTTCTATTGTTTGTGCACATTATGTTTGTTCTGCTTATGTGTTTATTCTCTGAATAATTTGTTTATTAATGACTCTGTTTGGTTTTTGTTTCTATTTGTTTTATCATATTATTTTTCTCTGTTCTTCTTTTTTGTCTTAAAAAGTTTTTCTTTTTGATATGACAAAAAGGGGGAGAAAATGGAAATTATAATTGTTCAAATAAACAGCTACCAGAATGGAATTCAGACATAATTTATTATAACTAACATTGAATTTTAGTCTTTCAGAACTATAACGCTGCATCTGACTTAATTCATAAAAGGTACCCTAGAAGCTCCTAAATCAGGCTCTGATCCAAATCAGGATCCAAACCAGGATCTGATTCTGAAAAGAATAAACCAGGTTTAAACCAGGCTCTGCTCTGATTCTGAAAAGAATACTTAATCAAAAAGGGAAGTATCTATTTTTCTTATGGTATTCAATTCAGAGGGAGATTCACAATCTCAGGGGGAGTTATATTTATTTTTCTTATTCTTGAACAAAATTTCCTATGTTTTTGTCATCATCAAAAAGGGGGAGATTGTTAGAACACAGATTGGTGTTTAATATATCTCATAGTTTTGATGATAACATAAATGAAATTTTGTATAAAGGAAACATATAATCTAATTGTGTTTAAGTAATTTTGTTTCATATCTTAAATTATATATTCATCTGAAAGCAAAAATTACATATGCATCTGAAAAGAACGTTAAGACTTTGAGCGTAAGAAGCAACATTTCAGAAGACTCTGAGCACTGCTTGAAGAGACTCTGATCTGCTACAGATGACTCTGAGTGAAACTGAGAAGAACTTGAGTGAAGAGCATACAACATTGTTTCAGAAGACTCTAGATGTACTTATGCTGCAAGTACAGAGGCTCTGATATTCAACTCTGCGCTGATTGTAACATTCATGCTTAAAGCACTATTGCTGCAAGACTCTGATCTGAAGAACAAAGAACTACACCAGAGGATCTGATGTTAGTATATCTATTTGAAAAGATGCCAGCTCAAAGAAAATATTCGTTGCTAATCCCAATGTCTGCTCCAACGACACTATTCCTAATTTATGCATGACACAAGAATTCAGACACAAAGCACATGTCTGAACATTCCTCTTCCTAGAAAGAAAAAGTCAATAGAGAATAACAAGGCAACAGAGGCTGTCAAACATACAGTAATGCACAGTCTTTGAGATAAAGACTTGAAGTGGTATTTAAACAAGCTTCAGCATCTTTCCAATGTTAACGAAATATTCACAAATCATTTGAAAGAAAACCAACTCACAAGCTCTCATTCAAATATTCTTCAAAGATTAACAATTTTCATATTTGTTCTTAATTTTGTGTAAACATCACTGTTGTGATATAGCTTGTTAGAAGCAAAACCTTAAACACAAATTTGTTTAGTTTATCTTTGTAAAAGATTTCCTTAAGAAGACCAATTTGTGGTCAGATTTTCTTGAGAAGACTAAGACAATTATCTTAGTGGTTTACACTGTAATCAAGTTTGATATAGTGGATTAAGTCCTTGTTGAGAAAGGCAAATCACCTGGGTAGGGTGGACTGGATTAGTTTGAGTTCAAACGAACCAGGATAAAAATACTGTGTTATTTTTTCTATCTACCAAAAGTTGTTTTAAAACCCTTATTCAACCCCCCCCCCCCTTCTAAGTGTTTTCTCACCTTCAGGTTTGTTGTCCACCAGGATGAGCATGAAAATCCAAACTATTTAATGCCTGGAGCTACATTCTCCCCACAAGAGGCCTCCTTCACCAAATTCTGCCCAGGTAGACGTTCCACAAGAAATCCTCCTCAAGGATGTATGCAGAAAATAAGTGATGTATTGACAAGTTCGAAGCTTTGTAACAACTGCTTCTTCTGTCAAATAGTCTTCGGAAGAATACGTCTTCATGGTCTCTAGGAACATATTAATGCAATATCCCCTTGCCGAATGAGAAATTCCTACGACAAGCATAGGTTCTGGAAAGTCAATATCATGATCAACCCCAACAAGTCCATATACATAGGGATTCTCGGGATGAGCATGCCCAGCTATAAAACGACGTTTCCTGGATCGAGCTTTAATTAGGCCTTGAACTTCCTCAACAATGCACACTGAATAACCATTATGTGTCAGATCGTCCAAAGATTGTCGAAGATTCATAACAGGGTTGTTCTCAACGAGGTTGTTGCATCCCAAAATTTGACCAACATTTATTTACCCAGCAAGAGTTGTATGAGACTTTGAAGCTAGCCAAGAAGGTTATTCAAGTATGCAAAGGTTGATATCTTTGTCAGAGAACTCAAGAGATCCCCAGAGGGATTGATTGAAACCAAGGTTGTGTGTCTCATAACTTGAGAGTTGTGGGCGCTCCTCAGATGATTCTGAGACTATGAGGGTAGACTTGAAGATTTGAGAAAGCTTATGAGATGTCTTGAAAGCCATCATGAAGCCTAGAGAGTTCATTATGCAAGGATTCAGAAGATTCAGCCATGAGTGGTGGAATTAGGGTTTGACTAGGTCAACCCTAAGTCAACTGATGATTGGGAGAGGGTTGAGACCTAATCCAAGAGCCATGTGATCATGGAATGATGCATTGAGATGCTATAAGGATGATTCCTAGACCAACTCATCATGATTGAAGAGTTTGAGAAGTTTTAAGCTAGGGTTTCTAAGGCTTGACAGTGTAAAATCCCCTAGGTTGATCCCTATCTTCAAGGCAGTTTAGCTCAAGATGTGATTGTCATCTCATCTTCCCCATAACATGAATGTTGTAGATATTGTTATTATCTTTAATTTGAGTACTAGAAGTCCTTGATAGGATTTGTAGAGCTCAAGTTATGACTTTGACAAGTTACAGGTCATCTGAGGTATGTGAATCTGGGTCCTTGAAAGTCACCCAACTTGCATCCAACCTTTGCCCTAGTAGGATGATTCCTATGAACTCTTGGTCAACATGAATGTTGTTCCTAATCTTCTTAGATTTCTAGAGAGTACTAGAAGTCCTTGATAGGATTTGTAGAACTCAAGTTATGGCTTTGACAAGTCAAGGGCATTTTGGTCATTTGGAGATTATAGGTCATTTCAAGCATAAGGCCATATCTCCTATTTCCAAGCTTCAAATGGAAAAATCTTCAACATCAAACTTGCTTAGAATGATGTTTTAAGGCTATTAGGGAGGTAATGAGATGTTGAAAAGGCTTGTATCAAAAAGTGATGAAAATGGCCTAAAATGGAGGCATAAGTTAAATAAGTTGAAATTGAAAATTGGAAATCCCAAGTTACACATACAAACCATGTCATATAATAGGTCATTTTGACTCTAAAGGACATTCTAAGAACAATGGTTCAGCCACAATTTTGATTTGAGGCCTAGATCTTAGGGCTGCTTTGGAAATGGCTTACTTGCATCTTAAGGCACCAAAGCAAAACTCAACAAAACTCAATGTACAAGTTAGTTATGCATTGTAACACATCATATATCTCATGTGGGGAGAATTTCAAGTCAGAATTGGTTATCACAAGAGGCTTGGCATGAGATAGCATATGGTGAGAAGTGAAATCAAAATGTCATGACATGAGATTTCCAATTTCTCATGGAAAGGTTCTAGATGGTTCTAGATGATTCTAAACCACTCTATATAACATGTGTAACTTGCTCAGATGCAAGGTTGGTGAGAAAAGAGGTTTGAGAGAGAGAATGCCATCTTGTTGCTTCCATTGCAAGTCAAGTTCCAATTCTATATTCTTCTTCAATTCCATTCATTCTTTCTATACAAACACATTCCATTGATGATTCTGAAGGTGTGCACATTGATTTGAGGGCAAATCCATGGTGAATTGAAGAGTTGGTGATTGAACTTTCAAGGTAGCAAGTCAGAATCGAATTCTGAGATTGAGGCTTCCTCCATCAAATTTGTTGCATACAGTAGCAAGATTAGCATCCAAGGAAATTTTCTGAAGAGTTTCAAGGCTTGAAGTGAAGGATTTCACCATCTGTTGATCAAGAATAACCAGGTTTGCAAATTCTCCATTACACAATGTTTTATGCATAATTAGGTTAGTTTGTTAGTGTAGAAAGGTTAGAGACACCTAGGTGATGGATTCTGGAGAGTTAGAGAGAGTTTAGTGATGATCAACATGATGACACCATTTCTGTTTGACCTTGTATCTTGCTGAATCTTGAGAGATAAGCTTAGTTTGATAGCAATAATTGTTCAGTGTAACATGAGGAAGAGAATGAGCATCACAAATCCAAGAATGGTGAGTTTTGATTTCTGAGCAAATCTTGAGGTTTGATTCGTGTTTCAAGCTAGATGATGATTCAATGATTGTGAGTGACATGGTTGGATCCAGTGTGGAATTTAGAGTAGACTAGTGTTTTACATTTTGAATTTTCGTGAAGTTTTGACGAGATACGAGATTGGGGAGGATGAGGTTCATAGCTCTGCAACCATGGCTTTCCCTCCAATTCGCAGGTGCAAAAGGAAGAAGATGAGGTCTCATCCGTTGGATTGCAGTGAGACTCGTTGACTTTGGCAAGATCCAGCGGCCCTGATTTGATTTCATTTGAGAGGGAATTCTGAGATGCGAAACGCGGGCGTTTCATTTAAGTTTGGTCATGGGCTTAAGTGGAATTTGATGTCCACACCCCCTTCACGAGGCCCATTAGATTTTGAACTGAATTCCATTGCTATTCCCACCATGTTTTTCTCAATTTCTTTCCCTTTTTTCTTTCTGATTTTCTGATTAATGAATGGGCCTAGCGCGTTTACTTCCTGAACCCCCACTTTTAGCCCATATGAGAAATGAACTGCATCTGGTTACTATCTGCACCCCAGTTTCATATTTTCATTTTATTTTCTTCCATTTTATTTCAAACTTGGAAAAATCATAATAAATAGGAAAATAATGATTTTTAAGTGGGAATTTTTGCTCCTATTTCATATTAATGTCTAGAAAATTATCAAATAAAAATATTTTCATTTCATGCATTTTTAAAACTTTTTGTGTATTTTCTATTTTAATTGCTTTTATATTTTTCTATGTTGATACATGAATTTGTAGAATTTTGTTTAGGTAGTTCCCTTAACATTTTTAGGCCATTCTTTTTAGGATAGCTAGATATAAGCTTTAGCTTCTCCCTGGATTTATTGCATAATTTTTTGATGAATTTTAGGTTAGCTTTGCTTAGATGACATTAGGTTGTGTAGAATTAGGTTAATCCTTAACATAGGTCCATAATAACACTAGAATTTTGGGTTTCTAGGTCAAGTTAGACATTGGGACATATAAGGGTATTAAGGGTAGGTATGTAGGATCCCTTAGAAATTATATTAGGTTTTAATATAGTAGTATACTATTTTTAGATGATTTTTGTAGCTGATGATTGTTGGTGTTGCCCTTGTGGGCTTGTATTGTTTGTTTGCTTTGCCTTGTGGGCTTGTATTGTTCGTTTGCTTTGCTTTGTGGGCTTGGAGAGATTGGTTTTGTTCTAAGGAGCATTGAGGAGCATAGTAGGAGCATTGAGGAGCATTGAGGAGCTTGAGAGCTTGAGTTTTGTTTGTTTTGTTGTTGTTTTAGGGTTAGGGATTAGGAAGAGCTTAGACCTAGTTAACTTCTTTCTTAAACATGGATGGTATCTTTCACCTCCGTTCCTCCCTATGATTCAAAGTCCTTCCATGGTACACACCTCTCTCCTTTGGAGGGATAAGTGATTGTACCTAGGAAGTAGAACTTTTGAGGGAACCATTCCTTTGATGTTGAACCCTTATAGGTCACCCTTGGTGGTCAATAAGTAGTTCAATATCCCCAGCTTATCCAGTTAAGTGATTTCCTCTAGTTTGATTATCTTGAGAGATGCAGAGCCTGAGTGTGAAGATAAAGACTTCATTGAAGAGTGTTGAAGAGGATGAATCCTTGAGCATTGCCATTCCAGCTGAAGCTTGAAGAGCAACAAGAGCAAGATGATGCTTGAAGACCCAATGAAGATGAAGTAAAGACTGAAGGATGAAGTTGACACTTCTAAGTGATTGAAGATTATTCTGAAGAGCTGAAGCTTGAAGCACAAAGGAAGTTGATACTTACTTTGAAGCTTGGAGATCCTGAAGGAGCCAAGTTGATACTTGTGATTCATAGTGAAGCCTGAAGGTGGAGCTGATCAAGGAGCTGAAGCTCAGAGAAGATAAGTTGAAACTTATGTTGAAGGGTTGAAACCTGGAAAAGCAAATAGATATTTGTCAAGAGTGATGGAAGTCTGAAGACTGAATTGTTGTTGGAAAAGCTGAAGCTTGGAGTTGAGAGAGGATCTGCTTTCTTTTCTTTTTCTTCTCTGTATTGATGTGTTTTGTTTGACTTGCTTGATGCATTAGAACAAGTCCATATCTAGAATAAGTAGAATCTAGGAGCATGATTGCACTAGAGGTTGAGTTGCTTCCTCTACTTGTATTGTTACTGTGTGGCTTTGCTCGCGGGTATTCGGTAGAGCCCAGCTCCCTTGCCCATGTGGTTTGTTTGCCTGATGGCATTTCATTTCATTTTCTTCTGTATGATTGCAGTATACTGTATATTGCTTGATAGCATGTTTTATCTTTCAGTATGATTACTGTTATCCATTCTGGCTTGAGGTTGAGATGAGCTTGTGGAGGCTGAAGCCCCACACACATTTCCTCCCTCACTTGCATTGCATGCATTTTATTGTTTAAGCTGATGCTTTGTCTGTTTTAGTGTATCATTGACATGATCCCTTAGGACTCTCATTTCCTTTGAAAAGGAATTGATGATAGAACTTTAGGTTGAAACCTATGCATGACAACTTCTAGGAGTTCCCTGTTCAAACCTCAACCATAGGATGAATCCATGGCATGACAACAGTAGGACTTAATAGTCTCCCTCCTAGTTGGGCCTGTTCTCTTCTCATCTCGAAACAGTTTAAGATACAGTAATCATGAATGATTTCTTTCGTACGTTACGAGCCTTAAGCTATCTGAGAAAGGATTGTGGGAGAGTTTCTTTTCCACAGTCTGGATGTTTAGTATGGTACCCTTTGGGTGACATGCGATGCATTCACTCTCAGGTCATAGTCTCTAGTGCGATCGAGATTGCAAACACAATAAAAAACACTTCTTTTGTAAAAGACAGGAAATAAAGCATAGTGTCCCGAACTACATAAGCTATGATCTCTCATACCTGTTGAGAGTACGTAGGCACAATACTGATGTATTGGCGAGCTCCCTTCCCCCATAATCCTTCGTAGGCCGAACTACGTTGACTCTGATTTCTCATTCTCTGATGAGAATACGTAGGCATAAAGTGCGACGCTTTGCCGAGTCATTTTTCTTTTCTGTTTAAGCCAGCCTTGATAGGTAGATAGATGAAACCAACCCGTCCAATAAACACAACAAGCATGGATCCCGTCGAGTACGACGGACGTAAGGGGTGCTAATACCTTCCCCTTGCGTAACCGACTCCCGAACCCAGACAATGGTTACGACGACCTTGTCTTACCCTTTTTCGTCAGGTTTTTCCGATCGTTTCCTTTCCCGCTCTGAGGGATAAATAACGAAAGGTGGCGACTCTTCTGTTTTGTCGGCACCTTATTTTCGTGCAAGCGGCAGCTGGCGACTCTGCTGGGGACCGAACCCAGAATCTCTGGTTCTCCGGTTCCCCTGTGCGAGTCAATCCTAACGCTTGTATGTTTACTTGTTGGGTTACGTTTATTTATCGCATTTTACTTCTCGCACTTTATTTCCCGCATTTTATTTTCAGTATAATATGATTATCTGTGTTGTTGTGGGATGGGAGTTCTGATGAGTGAGAAGCCAGACCCAGGCTTGAGTGCACTATAGACTTAGAGTGGAAATTAGTGGGCGCGTGCTTGCTTTGCAAGCACTAGTGTCTCATGAAATCCATGCTCAGACGAGGTTCATCCGGTTGGCTTCTCTTTCAACCCTTTGGGTTGAGACGGTTGCTGGTTTGGTGGATTGTCGACTCTGGGGACCGATCATTTGTGATTCAGCCGAGTGAGGCCGCTTCATGAGCTGGTGATGCCATACGTTCTGGGTATCGTATCACCCCTCTTGAATGTCTGTGACGCTGATGAACGCATAGGATGCCGAACTTGAGTCAGTTTAGGTCCATACCTGTGAGCAGGGTTGGGTTTATTTCAGGAAACCGTGACCTTCAGACTACCTGGTTTTCTTGATAGTGAATCAGTTGTGTTAGTACCAGGGTTTCTCAGTTGCAGAGTTGTTTGTTCTTGATAGAGCAGGTTTTGATCAGAGGATCTTATCATCAGATGTGTATTTGTTCTTGATAGAGCAGGTTTTGATCAGAGGATCTTATCATCAGATGTGTATTTGTTCTTGATAGAGCAGGTTTTGATCAGAGGATCTTATCATCAGATGTGTATTTGTTCTTGATAGAGCAGGTTTTGATCAGAGGATCTTATCAGCAGATGTTGTTTGTTCTTGATAGAGCAAATTTTTGATTGGGGTCTGAAGATCTCATCAGCAGATGTTGTTTGTTCTTGATAGAGCAGATTTTTGAGTGGGGTCTGAAGATCTCATCTGCAGATGTATGTTTGTTCTTGATAGAGCAAATTTTTGATTGGGGTCGGAAGACCTCATCAGCAGATATTTCTTGATCCTACATCAGAGGTCCTTATTATCAGACATTTGTTCTTGACAGAGCAGAATTATGATCCTGTGTATATGGCCCTATCAGATGGTGGTTCTTGGCAGATCAGATTTGTGGTCCTACACCGGGGTTTTCTTCTTATCAGTGGTTGTTGATACAGAATCTCCACAGTAGTTGCCTTGGTCTCCTATTGCATGATTGCATTTTGCATTAGTTTGCATATTCATTTGCATTTCATTAACGTGTGTCTGTGTTGCAGGTACCGTTTTCCCCGATCCAGGATTTCTTGCCTCCTATTGTATTGTTATGAGCTCTCTGAGGAAGACCGTGGCTTACAAGTTCCCTGCCCCTGATGTGGTTAAGCTGACTGGTTTGATAGCTTTAGCAGATGATTCTGTGAGGGATGAGTTCAGAAAATCTTACGGCAGGTTGCTCAGTTTGGTTCATAAACCGGCTGTGTTCGAGTTGAATAGGTTGCACGCTCTGCTGCAGTTCTACGACCCTCCGCTGAGATGTTTTACTTTTCAGGACTTTGTTCTCGCACCTACGCTGGAAGAATATGCTGATTTGCTAGGTGTGCCTATCAAGAGGCAGATGCCTTTTGTTCATATGGATGTTGAGCCTGATCTGGCTGGTTTAGCTCCTTCACTTCATCTGGACGCCTCCGAGTTAGTATTGACTAGTTGGAACAAGGTTCCTAGGTTCTCCTTGCAGTTTCTGGTAGGTAAAGCTCAGCAGTGTGCCAAGGACGGATGTTGGGTCGCGTTCAATACCATCCTGGCTCTGTGCATATATGGTATCATCCTGTTCCCTAATATGCCCGATTTTGTAGACTTTGACGCGTTTCACATCTTTGCTTCAGGGAATCCAGTCCCTACCTTGATAGGAGATGTCTATCATTAAGTCCACTATAAAAACGAGAACAGGAAGGGGAAGAATGTCTCGTGTTGCGTACCCTTGCTGTACAAATGGCTTGATAGCCATCTGCCCAAAAGGGGTCCTTTTGTCTCGTCTGCAGCCACAGCTGAATGGCCCGAGCGTCTGATGAGTTTATCTGCAGAGGACATTTACTGGTTCGACAGAGATAGGTTGGGTACTGAGGTGATCTTCAGTTGCAGCGGGTTTCCAAATGTGCCTTTGATAGGTAGGAATGGCTGTATAAACTACAATTCGTCGTTGCTGGTTCGACAGTTCGCGTATTCTTTAAGAACTCCGCCGAAGGATGAAGAGGTACAAGAATCTCTGTACCTCACTGGTATTCTAGAGGGGGATCTGTTGTCCAAGCTTCAGCGCGCGTGGAATGGTATCAGTAAGCGAGGAAAGTCGTTGCTGGGAAAAAGCAACAATCAAGCCTACCCTCTGTATGTAACTTGGATCAGAGCCATAGCCGATGCTATAGGGATGTCGTTTCCTCATGCCAATCCAGAAAGCCCTCCGATGATCGAAGAGCCTACTACTGTGCCCATTCAGCAGCATAATCAAGTGTTAGCTGAGCGGGATGAATTGAAGCAGGCGAATGAAGAACTGGAGAAGGAGTTAGCTCAGCTCCGAAGCGAGAGGAACGAAGCGGTTCATTCTTTCAAAAGGCAAACAGAGTTGGTGAACCAGCTGGGCACAGACCTGACTAAGCAGATAGCCAAGCGTGAACGCATGGGTCGAGACTTCAAAGCTGTCAACGACGTACTGGCTACGAAGAAGCAGCACTTGGACGAGGCATATCGGAGGATATCCAAGTTCAACCAGCACTGGAAGGCTTCCCTGGCCACCAGGAAAGAGCGGAAGGATAAGCTGATGCTACAGATCTCCAAGCTGGAAGCCCAGGTGAAGGACAGTGAAAAAAGGTTTGATGAAGAAACCGCCCGCAGATACGCCGCCGAAGGCCAACTCAACAAAGCTCTCACTAACCTAAAGGAGCGCAAGCTGACGTTTGAGTCCAAGAAGCGAAAGTTAGAAGATTGCTTCGGCGAAGGAGCATGGGAAAGTTAGGTCAAAGGTCTTCAGTATACCATTGTGCAGAGGGAGTTACTCGTCGAGGGGTTACTCACGCTGCCGGATCATCCAGAGATGAAGGAGTTGTTAGAAGAGTATCGCGCCTGTGGCCATACTTGACTATTTGTATTCCCTTTGTTTTAATCATTGTTGTATGCTGACCATCACCGGGCTTGTTGGCTGAGGTCACGCTGTTGATTCATCTTGTACTCGCTGATGCTATGTACTGCCTTGATAGGCTTTCTTTATATATGAAATTGTTGTTTCCCTGATTGGACTCAGACTTCTTCTTATTATTATCAACACTGGCACTCAGGCACTAGGATCGGGGGAGATCTCCCAAACACACAGACACACGCATGCATTTGCATGAAGCCTTTGCATGACGAGCATTTTGTTGTTTTTCCTAACCCTTTAGTGTTTACAGGTCTTTCAGGTTCACAGGTTGTCCCTGGTTGTTTCCGGTGGTTCCAGGATTGATCAGAGACCGATTCACCGTTATCTGACTAGAGCTAATCAGACCAGAATCATGGATCAAGTGCAAACCGATGTTCAGGAGCTCCACGAAAGGATGGATCGCTTCATGGAGCTCATGCAAGTGGTCGCCAATGGCCAAGATCAGCTCAGAACTTTGGTCCAGCCTTTGATCTCCAGGGTTGATAGCAACGGCGTGCTCCACGGTGGGACCGTGCCTACTCCTCCACCAGTTGAAACTCCGCAGAATGGTGTCCGCGTGGCCGGGGGCAACGGCAGTGCCCATGGTAACGTGATGGCCAACATCGGACTCAATACGACGGGCGTCGGTAATGGGAGTCTAGGAGCTAATGTCAACATCGGGCCAGGCAACGGCAATGCAGGCGTCAGGAATATGTTTGTGCCTCAGCCATGGCTGGAGGATCACCAAGTTGATGTGTTCTCTCAGAAGGGTGCTGAAGGGGAGATGAATGCTAAAGCGCGGCTTAGATTCAAAGCACTTGAAGATAAAATGAGAGATATTGAGAATCAGAATACTTTGGGTGTTGATATGTCCAAGCTGGGATTGATTGCTGGTTTCAAGGTACCTCCTAAGTTCAGGGTACCTGACTTTGAGAAGTATAAGGGCACTACTTGCCCTCGTGTCCACCTGAGATCGTATTACAGGAAGATGTCTGCTTATTCTGAAGACGAGAAGTTGCTGATGCACTTCTTCCAAGACAGTCTTTCCGGGCCATCCCTCGAGTGGTACATGGGTCTGGAGCCCACTAGCGTGCGCACATGGAAGGATCTCGCTGAAGCGTTTGTCCACCATTACTAGTACAACAGCGACTTGGCCCCGAACCGAGTCCAGCTGCAGAACCTATCGCAGAGGAATATTGAAGGGTTTAAGGAGTACGCCCAGCGGTGGCGTGAGTTGGCAGCCCGGGTTCAGCCGCCGATGGTTGAACGCGAGCTCGTGCAGATGTTTGTAGCCACCCTCCCAGGGGTTTACTATGAGAAGTTAGTCAGCGGAATATCTGGGACGTTCTCAGCTCTCATTATCATGGGCGAGCACGTCGAGAATGGAATCAAGATCGGGAAAATTCAAGGTGAGTCGTCCTCAGCTGGAGGAGGAGGAAAGAAACCTTATGCTGGTAAACGGCGAGAAGGAGAAACGAGTGCTGTGACCAACGCCCGAAGGAAGGGCAAAGGCCCTCAGCAGCAGATAGCCAATATAAATATCCCAGCGGCTCCGCAGCAGCAGCAGCAGCAACCGAATCAACAGGGATATAGAAAATACCAGAATCGGGCATCTTTGGCAAACCGTCACTTCGAGGCACCGCCCATGTCGTACGCGCAACTCTTGCAGACCTTGCTTCAGCTTCAGTTGGTCCAGAAGAGGACGATGGCTCCCTTAACAGGGGCACCTCCACCAGGGTACGACGCAAATGCCACTTGCGATTTCCACTCAGGGGCACCAGGCCACACGATCGAGAACTGCAAAGCCTTCAAGCATAAGGTGCAGGATTTGGTGGATGCCAAGATCATTAACTTCTCCGATATTGTGCCCAATGTCACGAAGAATCCTATGCCGAATCATAGGGGAGGCGGAGTGAATGCCATTATCAAAGAAGAGAGTGCAGATCTGTTGACTGATGTCAGAGATCTAAAGACGCCACTTAGCTTCGTCAAAGCTAAGTTGTTGAAAAGAGGGTTCTTTCCAGGTTGCGGAGAACTATGTATGGACTGTGCTACACATTCTGATGGATGTGAACAGTTGGTCGAAGGAATTCAAATCCTGATGACTGAGGGGATTCTGCAGTTTAGCTGGAGAGCTGAAAGTGGATCAGGAGAGGTAGTGCTGAAGCAGGCCGATGAAGTCGCCACCATCACCATCCCTCGTCGGCCAATAACCATTTCTGCGCCCAGACCGCCTACAATCACTATTACCAAAGCTGGGCCAATACCCTTCGAGAGCACTAACGCCGTCCCGTGGCATTATGGGGCTGAAGTCTATTGCAACGGACAGAGGTTGGAGTTAGAGCCGTATGGGTCGACCGTGGAGAATCATGCGGGAATCAGTGGTATTACTCGCAGCGGAAGAGTGTTTGCGCCGCCAGAGGTCGTAGCGGATAAAGCGGTCAGAGCTGATGCGGTCGATAAAGGGAAAAGCAAAGCCGTCGAAGAAGTCCCATGTGGGGTAGAGAAAGATTTTCTTGTTAAGGATGCCAAGGAGTTTATGCGGTTGATTAAAAAGAGCGACTACAAGATTGTAGATCATCTCCATCAGACGCCCTCGAAGATTTCCATTCTCAACCTGTTGCTGTGTTTTTGAAGCACACCGCAACACGCTGCTGAAGGTATTGAACACCGCCTACGTACCGCAAGAGATATCGGTGAATCAGCTAGAAGAGGTTGTAGCCCACGTCAATGCTGGCAATGGGCTAAGGTTCACAGACTTAGAGCTGACGCCAAAAGGGAGGAATCACAATAGCGCCCTGCACATCTCGATAGAGTGTAGGGGCACGATCATGTCGCACGTGTTGGTAGACACGGGTTCGTCACTTAATGTTCTTCCGAAGAAGGCGTCAATGAAACTGGACACTCGTGGAGTGATCTGCACACCCAGTGATCTGGTTGTGAAGGCGTTCGACGGGACTAAACGCCACGTTTTCGGGGAGGTGACCTTGCCGATCCAAGTCGGTCCGGAAACGTTCAACGCGGTCTTTTATATTATGGACATCATGCCTGCCTATAGTTGTCTCTTGGGCCGGCCATGGATCCATGCTACTGGTGCCGTGACCTCCACGTTGCACCAAAAGCTCAAATATGCTGTCGGAGGAAGCATCGTAACCGTTTGCGGCGAGGAGGACATAATGGTGAGCCATTTGTCATCCTTTAAGTATGTTGAAATGGATGGCGAAATCCATGAAACTCTTTGTCAAGCGTTCGAAGCCGTCAAGGTGAAAGACGTGGCTCCTGTGGTCGTCAGAAAGCCAGAGATGAATCTCTCCTCATTCAAGGAAGCTCGGGCTGTGGTCCAAGCTGGATCTACCCCAGGATGGGGGCGAATTTTGGAGATACCCAACAAGCAGGATAAGTTTGGGTTGGGATATTCCCCTGGAGCTGAAGCTTCTTCTTCTTCGTCTAGCAGTGCGTCTCGAGGTAAATGGCCGATCCAATTTACCAATGGCGGAGTGATTTTCGAAAGCATCAACGCGGCGTCTGAAGACAGCGGGGATAGCGATTGTGATCTCGACTCTTGGATTCAGCCAAGCAAGCCGGGCGAGGGCCTCAACAATTGGACCATCAAGGATATCATCCAGATGACAAGTGAAGAGTAATGATTTACTTTTTTCAATCATTGTACAACCCTATGTCCTACCCGGGGCATAGCGGTTTTATTGTCAGGGCCTCGTTGGATTATGTACATGCATTTTGTTAATAAATCAAAGGCTTTTTCTTCGTATTCAAATATTGTGATCTCTGTTATTCATGTTTTATAAAAACAGTAAAATGGCAATGGGGTTTGTGCTAACCTGCATATTCTTGTTTTAAACTTAACCCTTGTTATTGCAGGATCCACATAACAGATGACATCGACTCTGGACCTTCTACGGCTCACTTCGACTTCGATTGCCCGATCTATCAAGCCGAAGAAGAGATTGATGAAGACGAAGACCTTCCTGAAGAGTTGGCCCGCTTGTTGAAACAAGAGGAGAAAGTTATTTTGCCTCATGAGGAGGAGATCGAAATCGTGAACCTGGGTTCTGAAGAGCTCGTCAGAAATGTCAGGATAGGGGTTGCGCTGCAGAGGGATGTCAAGCAGAGATTGGTCGAGATGCTAAGAGAGTATAGTGACGTCTTTGCTTGGTCATACGAAGATATGCCTGGACTTGACACGGACATCGTGGTCCACCACTTGCCGCTTCGAGAAGATTGCCCTCCCGTTAAGCAGAAGCTTAGGAGGACGAGACCAGATATGGCCGTTAAGATCAAAGAAGAAGTGCAAAAACAGCTTGATGCTGGCTTCTTAGCGGTCACCACTTACCCTCCGTGGGTCGCCAACATAGTACCTGTACCGAAGAAGGACGGTAAGGTACAAATGTGCGTCGATTATCGGGATTTGAATAGGGCGAGCCCTAAAGACGATTTCCCGTTGCCTCATATCAATGTGTTGGTCGACAATACAGCCCAGTTCTCCGTGTTTTCGTTCATGGATGGCTTCTCCGGTTACAATCAGATCAAGATGGCGCCGGAGGACATGGAGAAAACGACGTTTATCACTCCCTGGGGAACATTTTGCTACAAGGTAATGCCCTTCAGTTTGAAGAACGCAGGGGCAACTTACCAACGAGCAATGGTAACTTTGTTTCATGATATGATTCATCATGAGATTGAGGTCTATGTTGATGACATGATTGCGAAGTTCCAAACGGAGGAAGAGCATCTGGTCAACTTATTGAAGCTTTTTGAGAGGCTTAGGAAGTTCAGGTTGAGGCTGAATCCTAACAAATGTACTTTCGGAGTACGGTCCGGAAAGTTACTGGGGTTTATCGTGAGTGAACGAGGCATCGAGGTTGATCCTGCAAAAATAAAAGCCATTCAAGAAATGACAGCGCCGAAAACAGAAAAAGAAGTTCGTTGTTTCCTGGGCAGAATAAACTACATTGCAAGGTTTATTTCTCAGCTCACGGCCACTTGTGAACCGATGTTCAAGCTTTTAAAGAAAGATCAGGCAATTACTTGGAATGAGGATTGCCAGAAGGCATTTGACAAGATAAAGCAGTATCTTCAAGAACCTCCAATCTTGATACCCCCAGTGGCTGGACGGCCATTAATCATGTACTTGACAGTTCTTGAGAATAGTATGGGGTGTGTTCTCGGTCAGCACGATGAGACGGGCAGAAAGGAGCATGTCATTTACTACTTGAGTAAAAAGTTCACTGACTGTGAATCTCGATACTCGATGCTGGAGAAGGCGTGTTGTGCACTAGCCTGGGCTGCCAAACGTCTATGACAGTACATGCTCAATCACACCACCATGCTAATTTCGAAGATGGATCCGATCAAGTACGTCTTCGAAAAGCAGGCTCTTTCGGGCAGGATTGCCAGATGGCAAATGGTGTTAAAGGAATATGATATTCAGTACGTTTCCCAGAAGGCCATCAAGGGAAGCGTATTGTCTGATTACCTTGCCGAACAGCCGGTCGAGGATTACCATCCGATGAAGTTCGAATTCCCTGACGAGGATATTATGTTTCTCAAAGCGAAGGATTGCGATGAGCCGTTGCCCGACGAGGGGCCAGATAGGAAATCCCAATGGAAATTGATATTCGATGGGGCGGTTAATTCCTATGGAAGTGGCATCGGGGCTATCATCACGACTCCCCACGGATCCCACATCCCGTTCACTGCGAGACTGACGTTTCCAGTCACCAATAATGAGGTGGAGTACGAAGCCTGCATCATGGGTTTAGAAGAGGCAATTGATTTGAGAATCAAGAACCTAGATGTATATGGTGACTCGACACTTGTGATTAACCAGATCAAAGGGGAGTGGGAGACTCGTTAATCGAATTTGGTGCCGTACATGAACTATGCCAGGAGGCTGCTTCCATTCTTTGATCGAGTGGAACTCCATCATGTGCCCAGGGCCGAGAATCAGATGGCTTATGCCTTAGCCACGTTGGCTTCAATGTATAAAGTCAATTTTCGGAATGAGGTTCCAAGAATTGTCCTTTCCCATCTTGATAGACCGACATTCGTCTTTGCAATCGAGGAAGCCGCCGACGGCAAGCCATGGTTCCATGACATCTAGACCTTCTTTATGACTAAGGAGTATCCTCCGGGTGCGTCAACCTAGGATAAGAAGACTCTAAGGAGGCTGTCTGGAAATTTTTATCTCAATCCTGATGGAGTGTTGTATAAGAGAAACCACGATCTCGTGCTACTCAGATGTGTAGATGAGAAAGAGGCGAGTATGCTCATGGAAGAAGTCCATGAAGGCACGTTTGGTACGCACGCCTGAAGGCATGCTATGACGAGGAAGATCCTGAGAGCAGGATACTACTGGCTGACGATGGAGTCGGATTGCTTTAAATTCGCGAAGAGATGTCATAAATGCCAGGTTTATGCTGATAAAGTTCATGTGCCGCCGTGCCCGTTAAATGTCATGTCTTCCCCGTGGCCGTTCTTCATGTGGGGCATCGACATGATAGGCAAGATCGAGCCCACTGCGTCTAACGGTCATCACTTCATTCTAGTAGCTATCGACTACTTCACCAAGTGGGTGGAGGCAGCCTCGTATGCTAATGTGACCAAGCAGGTGGTGGCTAAATTCATAAAGAGGGACATCATCTGTCATTACGGAATTCCCGAGCGGATCATTACTGATAATGGTTCGAATCTGAATAATAAGATGATGAAGGAGCTGTGCTAGAGTTTCAAGATTGAACACCACAACTCATCTCCTTACCGGCCGAAGATGAATGGCGTCGTTGAAGCGACCAATAAGAACATAAAGAAGATTGTTCAGAAGATGGTTGTGACCTACAAAGATTGGCACGAGATGCTGCCATTTGCATTGCACGGTTATCGTACGACAGTACGTACTTCAACCGAGGCAACTCCTTTCTCCTTGGTGTACGGTATGGAAGTTGTCCTGCCGTTAGAAGTGGAGATCCCTTCTTTGCGAGTTTTGGTTGATGTGAAACTCGACGAGGCAGAATGGATTACGAACCGACTGAACCAACTCAGCCTGATAGACGAGAAGAGGTTAGCATTGATTGCGTTTGGTCGTCTGTACCAAAGCCGAATGAAGAAAGCTTATGATAAGAAGGTGCGTCCTAGAAGCTTTCAGACGGGTGATCTCGTCCTGTAGAAGATTCTTCCTCCACACTCCGACCACCGGGGCAAGTGGACTCCGAATTACGAAGGTCCGTACGTCGTCAGCAAGGTCTTCTCGGGAGGAGCTTTGTTGTTATCCATGATGGATGGTGAAGATTTTGCATCCCCGGTGAACGCGGACGCAGTTAAAAAATACTTTGCTTGAAAGTGACCCGCTGGACAAAAAAAGAGAGTCCAGGCAAAAAAGGGCATCCCGGCGAACCAAAAACAGAATAAAAGGTTCGGGCAAAAATTAGGGATACAAATTGAAAAAATGTACACCCGCGAAGTCGAAAACCTACACTGGGCGGCTTCGGCAAAAAAGGGTATCCCGGTGAACTGAAAACCCGCAAAGGACGGTTCACGCAAAAGTTAGGGATTTGAAAAAGCAAATGACTGTGTTCCGCGTGTGGACTTTCTTTGTTTAGTGGTTTGGAAGACCTGAAGGCCGTTCATCTGAATCCATCTCTTCCGAAGCTGAAGCGTCAGAGAAGTATCAAAGTCGAGTGGGTCATAGAAGGATCAACTCATGGTGTTCGTCTACGCCTCGTTGCCGACATTTGTATATACTGATGTATATTTATGTTTTATTTTTGCGCAGCTTCCTCATTCCAGGAGCTTGCATCTGTTGTAAAACATTTTTACCCGTTCAAGGGTTCGTTATCAATAAAATGTATACTATTCAGCAATTCTGTTTGTCTGTTTAGCATTTATTTGTTTTGTTTGCGAAAAAGAACGCCGATGTTTTTGATAAAATGCGCATACATAAACTTACTGGCCTAGGCCACTGATTGTTGAAACAATTAAATACTTGAACATTGTCATGAGATAATAACCTTGATAGGTCCCTTTGAGAAGGGTATCTTGTCTGTTTGTTTGTATTGTTACAGGTGTAGCTTATTCCAGGCAGTGCACCGTGCGCATCCCGAAGCAGGATGACTCCTCCTTCTCCAGCAGAATTCAGTAGCCTCTCCCTGCAGAGTCTGAACGCGATATAATGAGCATTGATATGTCTCCCCAGGCAGAGATGATTCTCTCCCTAATCAGATGCGTCCTGAAGGAACGCCATCTCCTCAGCTGAGTCAGGCGCCGAAGCGTGTGTTCATCCCCCAACACCGGGTCACAAGTGCAGGTTTCATAGGAAACTATTCGTACGCCGAAGTATGCATCAATTGATGGTGCCAGACTGAAGTCTCCAGCGGAATTGAAATTCCCCATGAGAGTCGTACTCTCCCCCGAAGTCGGATGATTCCTTCTTCCCCAGCGGAATTGAAATTCCCCATCAGAGTCGTACTCTCCCCCGAAGTCGGATGATTCCTTCTTCCCCAGCGGAATTGAGATTCCCCCGCAGAGTCGTACTCTCTCCAGCGAAGCAGAATAATTTCTCCTTCCTCAGCCGAGTTTGCAGATCCCCAAGAGAGCCGAATCCTTAGAAGCTGCTCAGACCATGATTGGTTTTTTCCCCAGGGGAGTGTTGATCAACTGAAGTTGTTTCCCCACAGAGGCGTTATCTCCAGAGAAGTAGCCGAGAAGGCCATGCAGTTTATTCCCGCGATTGACATCACCTTCCCTCAGCAGGTCCAAGTTCTCGTAGAGCTTCGTTCCCCTGCAGCAATCAACTGAAGTTGTTTCCCCCGCAGCAGTCCACTGAATTTGAGTCCCCTGCGGAGTCCAATTGAGATTGGCGTGACCTTGTTCTCCTCAGCAGGATGATTCCTCTACCTGAGTAGTTCTTTCTCCTTGACAGGAGGATTCCCCCTTCAGCATTTATTTTGCTGACGGGATCGCATCATAGTGCATGATTGCATAGCATTTATCATAAACGCATAGCATTTCCACCGTGTGGAGCATTGCGCCCTTGCCGAAGCATATGCATAATAAACATGATCTAGGTTGTTACCGTTCTTGTTTTGCAGGTGTTCCGCCGCAGAGTCGATTGCTCAGGATGATTCCTGACATTCCCCCCCCCCCCCCAACGAAGCCGCTTGCTCAAGATGATTCTTGATGTCTCCAGCGGAGTCTTCGGTTCGAGATGATTCTTGAATTCCCCAGCAGGGCTGTTTGCTTAAGATGATTCTTAAGACCCCAGTGCAGTCTCCAGAGTTGGTTGCTCAGGTTGATACTTAGAGTCCCCAGCGAAGGTTGCCCAGGATGATTCCTGAAATCCCCGAGAGCCGAATCCTTGGAAGCTGCTCAAGCCATGATTGGTTTTTCCCCAGTGAAGGTTACTCAGGATGACTCCTGAAATTCCCGCCAGAGTGTTCGCTCAGGATGATTCCTGAAATCTCCAGAATGGTTATCGGTTCAGGATGATTCTTGAAAGTCTCCGGCGGAGTTATTTTTCCAAGATGATTCTTGAAGTCCTCAGCAGAGTTGATCCATCCAGAATGATTTCTGGACCCCCGGAGCGGAGTTACTTGATAGTTCTCCAGAATTCCCAGCGGCGAAGCGTCATCCCCAGCAGGTTTCTAACGGCGAAGTTGAAACCTCCCTTGAAGACTCCAGGATTGAAGTCTGACCGTGTTAATGAAGCAGTTCTCTCAGCTGATGCGGAGTGCCTGATGGCAGAGGTTTAGATATTCCCAGTTGGCTCATGATTGACCAAGAATTCTATTCCCGACTTGCTGACGAAGTCCGACTGATGCCCGACAGATGTCTTTGAATGCCTGATGGCATGATCAACCTGATGGTCGATGTCCGGCTGATGCCCGACAGTTTCTTTGAATGCCTGATGGCATGATCAACCTGATGGTTGAAGTCCGGCTGATGCCCGACAATTTCTTTGAATGCCTGATGGCATGATCAACCTGATGGTTGAAGTCCGGCTGATGCCCGACAGTGTTCTTTGAATGCCTGATGGCATGATCGACTATGTATTACCGATTACCGTGTGACCAATTCCCTAGTAGGGTTGTCGTGCAACTGTTATGCTCAGTATCGAAGATGTTCCTACCGACCAGAGTATCGTGCACCTGTGTGTGGTACCCAGACCTCCAGCAAGATCATTGACACGTGTTCATCTCTCCAACAGAGTCTACTATTCAAGTTCATATTTCCCCAATGGATTTCTTCACCCTGACAGCGAGGTCAGATGCTTTTATCGACTCGATATTTGAGAAATTGACGGCGAAGTCAGAAGACTATATTTGAGAATTTGACGGCAAAGTCAGGTTATTTTTGAGAACTTGACAGCAAAGTCAGATTATTTTGAGTACTTGACGGTCGGGTGTTTCTCAGAGTTATAGTTGGCTGGCGGCGATGTCAGATTCTTTGTTTTCCCAGCGGCGAGGCTGGATGTTTGTCTGGCAGTGATGTCGGGTAGTTTGGTTCTCCAACGGCAATGTTGGATGTTCGTTTCTGGCGGCGATGTCAGGTGATTTAGTTTTCCAGTGGCGATGTTGGGTGTTTTGGTCGTCCGACGGCGATGTCAGACGCTTTATTTTCATGAATGCCTGACGGCGAGGTGAGGTGTCTGATGACAATGTCAGAGGAATTTAATGCGGATAACTGACGACAAGGTTCAGATCAGTATGCCTCCAGCTAGTAGCCGTGCAACTATTATTTCAGCTTTCGAAAATTTGTTCCCGTCAGAGTACCGTGTACTTGTGCAGTTGGCAAATTTCCGGGTTTATCGGTATTCAACCGTCTCGCACCTTGATTGGCTGAGAGCCGTTCGCTCCTCTCCCAGTCAGGTTCAAGCCGTTTGAATAGGGGCAGTTGTTGCACCCCAAAATTTGACCAACATTTATTTACCCAGCAAGAGTTGTATGAGACTTTGAAGCTAGCCAAGAAGGTTATTCAAGTATGCAAAGGTTGATATCTTTGTCAGAGAACTCAAAAGATCCCCAGAGGGATTGATTGAAACCAAGGTTGTGTGTCTCATAACTTGAGAGTTGTGCGCGCTCCTCAGATGATTCTGAGACTATGAGGGTAGACTTGAAGCTTTGAGAAAGCTTATGAGATGTCTTGAAAGCCATCATGAAGCCTAGAGAGGTCATTGTGCAAGGATTCAGAAGATTCAGCCATGAGTGGTGGAATTAGGGTTTGACTAGGTCAACCCTAAGTCAACTGATGATTGGGAGAGGGTTGATACCTAATCCAAGAGCAATGTGATCATGGAATGATGCATTGAGATGCTATAAGGATGATTCCTAGACCAACTCATCATGATTTAAGAGTTTGAGAAGTTTTAAGCTAGGGTTTCTAAGGCTTGACAGTGTAAAATCCCCTAGGTTGATCCCTATCTTCAAGGCAGTTTAGCTCAAGATGTGATTGTCATCTCATCTTCCCCATAACATGAATGTTGTAGATCTTGTTCTTAGCTTTAATTTGAGTACTAGAAGTCCTTGATAGGATTTGCAGAGCTCAAGTTATGACTTTGACAAATTACAGGTCATCTGAGGTATGTGAATCTGGGTCCTTGAAAGTCACCCAACTTGCATCCAACTTTTTCCTTAGTAGGATGATTCCTATGAACTCTTGGTCAACATGATTGTTGTTCCTCATCTTCTTAGCTTTCTAGAGAGTACTAGAAGTCCTTGATAGGATTTTTAGAACTCAAGTTATGGCTTTGACAAGTCAAGGGCATTTTGGTCATTTGGAGATTATAGGTCATTTCAAGCATAAGGCCATATCTCCTATTTCCAAGCTTCAAATGGAAAAATCTTCAACATCAAACTTGCTTAGAATGATGTTTTAAGGCTATTAGGGAGGTCATGAGATGTTGAAAAGGCTTGTATCAAAAAGTGATGAAAATGGCCTAAAATGGAAGCATAAGTTAAATAAGTTGAAATTGAAAATTGGAAATCCCAAGTTACACATCCAAACCATGTCATATAATAGGTCATTTTGACTCTAAAGGACATTCTAAGAACAATGGTTCAGCCACAATTTTGATTTGAGGCCTAGATCTTAGGGCTGCTTTGGAAATGGCTTACTTGCATCTTAAGGCACCAAAGCAAAACTCAACAAAACTCAATGTACAAGTTAGTTATGCATTGTAACACATCATATATCCCATGTGGGGAGAATTTCAAGTCATAATTGGTTATCACAAGAGGCTTGGCATGAGATAGCATATGGTGAGAAGTGAAATCAAAATGTCATGACATGAGATTTCCAATTTCTCATGGAAAGGTTCTAGATGGTTCTAGATGATTCTAAACCACTCTATATAACATGTGTAACTTGCTCAGATGCAAGGTTGGTGAGAAAAGAGGTTTGAGAGAGAGAGTTCCATCATGTTGCTTCCATTGCAAGTCAAGTTCCAATTCTATATTCTTCTTCAATTCCATTCATTCTTTCTATACAAACACATTCCATTGATGATTCTGAAGGTGTGTACATTGATTTGAGGGCAAATCCATGGTGAATTGAAGAGTTGGTGATTGAACTTTCAAGGTAGCAAGTCAGAATCGAATTCTGAGATTGAGGCTTCCTCCATCAAATTTGTTGCATACAGTAGCAAGATGAGCATCCAAGGAAATTTTCTGAAGAGTTTCAAGGCTTGAAGTGAAGGATTTCACCATCTGTTGATCAAGAATAACCAGGTTTGAAAATTCTCCATTACACCATGTTTTATGCCTAATTAGGTTAGTTTGTTAGTGTAGAAAGGTTAGAGACACCTAGGTGATGGATTCTGGAGAGTTAGAGAGAGTTTAGTGATGATCAACATGATGACACCATTTCTGTTTGACCTTGTATCTTGCTGAATCTTGAGAGATAAGCTTAGTTTGATAGCAAGAATTGTTCAGTGTAACATGAGGAAGAGAATGAGCATCACAATTCCAAGAATGGTGAGTTTTGATTTCTGAGCAAATCTTGAGGTTTGATTCGTGTTTCAAGCTAGATGATGATTCAATGATTGTGAGTGACATGGTTGGATCCAGTGTGGAATTTAGAGTAGATTAGTGTTTTACATTTTGAATTTTCATGAAGTTTTGAGGAGATACGAGATTGGGGAGGATGAGGTTCATAGCTCCGCAACCATGGCTTTCCCTCCAATTCGCAGGTGCAAAAGGAAGAAGATGAGGTCTCATCCGTTGGATTGCAGTGAGACTCGTTGACATTGGCAAGATCCAGCGGCCCTGATTTGATTTCATTTGAGAGGGAATTCTGAGATGCGAAACGCGGGCGTTTCATTTAAGTTTGGTCATGCGCTTAAGTGGAATTTGATGTCCACACCCCCTTCACGAGGCCCATTAGATTTTGAACTGAATTCCATTGCTATTCCCACCATGTTTTTCTCAATTTCTTTCCCTTTTTCTTTCTGATTTTCTGATTAATGAATGGGCTAGCGCGTTTACTTCCTGAACCCCCACTTTTAGCCCATATGAGAAATGAACTGCATCTGGTTACTATCTGCACCCCAGTTTCATATTTTCATTTTATTTTCTTCCATTTTATTTCAAACTTGGAAAAATCATAATAAATAGGAAAATAATGATTTTTAAGTGGGAATTTTTGCTCCTATTTCATATTAATGTCTAGAAAATTATCAAATAAAAATATTTTCATTTCATGCATTTTTAATATTTTTTGTGTATTTTCTATTTTAATTGCTTTTATATTTTTCTATGTTGATACATGAATTTGTAGAATTTTGTTTAGGTAGTTCCCTTAACATTTTTAGGCCATTCTTTTTAGGATAGCTAGATATAAGCTTTAGCTTCCCCCTGGATTTATTCCATAATTTTGTGATGAATTTTAGGTTAGTTTTTTTTAGATGACATTAGGTTGTGTAGAATTAGGTTAATCCTTAACATAGGTCCATAATAACACTAGAATTTTAGGTTTCTAGGTCAAGTTAGACATTGGGACATATAAGGGTATTAAGGGTAGGTATGTAGGATCCCTTAGAAATTATATTAGGTTTTAATATAGTAGTATACTATTTTTAGATGATTTTTGTAGTTGATGATTGTTGGTGTTGCCCTTGTGGGCTTGCATTGTTTGTTTGCTTTGCCTTGTGGGCTTGTATTGTTCTTTTGCTTTGCTTTGTGGGCTTGGAGAGCTTGGTTTTGTTCTAAGGAGCATTGAGGAGCATAGTAGGAGCATTGAGGAGCATTGAGGAGCTTGAGAGCTTGAGTTTTGTTTGTTTTGTTGTTGTTTTAGGGTTAGGGATTAGGAAGAGCTTAGACCTAGTTAACTTCTTTCTTAAACATGGATGGTATCTTTCACCTCCATTCCTCCCTATGATTCAAAGTCCTTCCATGGTACACACCTCTCTCCTTTGGAGGGATAAGTGATTGTACCTAGGAAGTAGAACTTTTGAGGGAACCATTCCTTTGATGTTGAACCCTTATAGGTCACCCTTGGTGGTCAATAAGTAGTTCAATATCCCCAGCTTATCCAGTTAAGTGATTTCCTCTGGTTTGATTATCTTGAGAGATGCAGAGCCTGAGTGTGAAGATAAAGACTTCATTGAAGAGTGTTGAAGCGGATGAATCCTTGAGCATTGCCATTCCAGCTGAAGCTTGAAGAACAACAAGAGCAAGATGATGCTTGAAGACCCAATGAAGATGAAGTAAAGACTGAAGGATGAAGTTGACACTTCTAAGTGATTGAAGATTATTCTGAAGAGCTGAAGCTTGAAGCACAAAGGAAGTTGATACTTACTTTGAAGCTTGGAGATCCTGAAGGAGCCAAGTTGATACTTGTGATTGATAGTGAAGCCTGAAGGTAGAGCTGATCAAGGAGCTGAAGCTCAGAGAAGATAAGTTGAAACTTATGTTGAAGGGTTGAAACCTGGAAAAGAAAATTGATATTTGTCAAGAGTGATGGATGTCTGAAGACTGAATTGCTGTTGGAAAAGCTGAAGCTTGGAGTTGAGAGAGGATCTGCTTTCTTTTCTTTTTCTTCTCTGTATTAATGTGTTTTGTTTGACTTGCTTGATGCATTAGAATAAGTCCATATCTAGAATAAGTAGAATCTAGGAGCATGATTGCACTAGAGGTTGAGTTGCTCCCTCTGCTTGTATTGTTACTCTGTGGCTTTGCTCGCATGTATTCGGTAGAGCCCAACTCCCTTGCCCATGTGGTTTGTTTGCCTGATGGCATTTCATTTCATTTTCTTCTGTATGATTGCAGTTTACTGTATATTGCTTGATAGCATGTTTTATCTTTCAGTATGATTACTGTTATCCATTCTGGCTTGAGGTTGAGATGAGCTTGTGGAGGCTGAATCCCCACACACATTTCCTCCCTCACTTGCATTGCATGCATTTTACTGTTTAAGCTGATGCTTTGTCTGTTTTGGTGTATCATTGACATGATCCCTTATGACTCTCATTTCCTTTGAAAAGGAATTGATGATAGAACTTTAGGTTGAAACCTATGCATGACAACTTCTAGGAGTTCCCTGTTCAAACTTCAACCATAGGATGAATCCATGGCATGACAACAGTAGGACTTGATAGTCTCCCTCCTAGTTGGGCCTGTTCTCTTCTCATCTCGAAACAGTTTAAGATACAGTAATCATGAATGATTTCTTTCGTACGTTACGAGCCTTAAGCTATCTGGGAAAGAATTGTGGGAGAGTTTCTTTTCCACAGTCTGGATGTTTAGTATGGTACCCTTTGGGTGACATGCGATGCATTCACTCTCAGGTCATAGTCTCTAGTGCGATCGAGATTACAAACACAATAAAAAACACTTCTTTCGTAAAAGACAGGAAATAAAGCGTAGTGTCCCGAACTACGTAAGCTCTGATCTCTCATACCTGTTGAGAGTATGTAGGCACAATACTGATGTATTGGCGAGCTCCCTTCCCCCATAATCCGTCGTAGGCTGGACTACGTTGACTCTAATTTCTCATTCTCTGATGAGAATACGTAGGTGTCGCTACTGCGAAAATCGGCACCGGATGAACAGAAGAGTCGCCACCGTGCGTTATTTATCCCAAAGGAGGGAAAGGAAACGCTCGAAGTAAACCTACCGCAAAGACGGGAAAGGAATGGTCATCGCAACCAAATCCTGGATTCGGGAGTCGGTTACGCAAGGGGAAGGTATTAGCACCCCTCACGTCCGTCGTACTCGACGGGATCCACGCTTGTTTTCTAGTACGAATTATTATTCTATCTACTCTACAGGTCTGGGATTGAAAAGAAAAGAAAATGACTCGGCAAAGTATCGCACTTTATGCCTACGTATTCCCGTCTGGAACGAGAAATCAGAGTCAACGTAGTTTGCCTACCAACGGGAAAGGAGGGGAAGGTTGCTCGCTAGGATATCGCATCCTATGCCTACGTACTTTCATACAGCATGAAAGATCAGAGCAAACGTAGTTCGGGCCACGTACGACACAAGTCTGTTTTGATTGCTTTTATCTCCTTCTGAAAAAGGGTTTTTCTGATTACTGGTCCAAGCGGACAAAAATGACGTTTTGACGAGTTCACATTCTTTTACGGAAGAAGTGTCTTTTGTTGTGTTTGAAATTTTATTGTATTTTTCTGTTTGTTGTGAGAAAGAAGAGACAGAACTCTAACCTATGGTTGAAAAGGGGAATCAAACTAACCTGATGTTATCATGCATGGGTTAAGACCTAATGTCTATCATGTTCCTCTCTTGCACAGAGAGAAATAGAGATCCTAAGGGAATAGACGGAAACAGAAACAATAGCATATATACAATAAAGCAGTAAAATGCATGGATGCAGCAATACAAGCGAGGCAAGGGAGTCCCACTCAACCTCGAACCTAGAAAACAACAGGCAAAAGCGAACAAAATTCGCTTTCAACCTAACAAGTTAAACAGCAAGCAATACAGTCAGGGAAATTCAAACAATACATCAAAAATTATAAACAGCAGAAATAAACAGCCAACAGCAGTCTTCATCAACATTTGTCTTCAAGTCATCGTCTACAAGCTTCAAGCAAGCATCAGTCTTCATCTTCAAGCCTTCAAACAAGGTCTCTATCTTCAATCTTCCAATGGCTTTTCTTCAAGTCTCACTCTCCAAGATGAGCAGTAGTCCACAAGATGAATTGGATGTTAAGCAGTCAATTGCCTACCCAGGGTGGCCTACTGACTGTTAACATGATACTGACAGTTTTCTCTCAAAAGTTCTATCTTTTAAATATATTCACTAATCCTTCCAAAGGAAGGAGGTGGGTATTTAAAAGAGACTTTGAATCATAGAGAAAGAATGGAGGCAGACAAGACCTTCCATGTTTATGAAGCAAGTTTTCTACTCTAGAGCTCTGCCTAGTTCCTAGACCCTATAACCTTCAACAGCTGCCAGCAAGATGCTCTTCACCAACTCTGGAAATTGGTCTTCATTCTCTTAATCTTCAATGGGCTTCATCAGCACAGTCTTCAGCTCAAACCCAAACCCCAAGCAGGCCCAATACCCCACACAGTCAAATAATAACCCTAGAGAGGGCACACCACACAATCAAGCCAATACAAGAAATATACTAATAGTAATAGTAGAATAGGGGAAGCCTAACATTTTCTAAGGGATCTATTATTTACTCATAACCCCTATAGTCCCATACCCCAAAATTCAAACTACAACTCCTAAAAGAAATGATTTATCACACCTATGTTATATCTAAACCCTAGTTTTGATTCTCCTAATCACACCTAAACAAACCATCAAAAATTTAGTCCTAAAATCATGAATTAAATCTCACATGAAAATTAAAGTCCTAAGTGAAGTACTCTAAAAAGAATGGGTCCAAAATATACAAGGATCTAGCTAAACTAAAATCAACAAGATCAAGTATTAAACTAAACATTATTTAAAACCTATTTAAAAGAAAAATATACTAAAAATACAAAAATAAAATAAAATGCTAATTTTATTATATGACAATTTTCTTAACAGAAATATAAAAAAGATGCAAAAACAACCACTTAAAAATATGAAAATTTCAATTTGTTATGATTTTTCAAACAATTAACAAAAATAAAAGAAATTAAAATGATTTAGAATGGTTAGGGGTGCAGTTAGTAGTTATTTGCATTAAAACATGGATGATGGGCCCAGACTGGGGGTGCGCATAGCAAGGCGCGTCTGGGCCCAGTTAAGTCAGAAAAACACAAAAGAAAATAAAAACAAAAAACGGTGCAAATAGCAATATATGCAGTTCAATGGTTTGGGCCTTGGCGTTTGGGGGTGCGAAAAGAAATAGATCATTAAGCCCAGTCTGAGTTGTTTAATGAAACGACGCGTTTTGCATTGCCTGAATTCCCTCGCGTTTTCAGTTTAAACATAGGTCGTTGGATGAGTTTCTGAGTTAAAGTCATGTGCACAATCCAACGTTGGGGAGTCATCTTCTCCAAATAACCTAGGGTTTGCATGAAGATAGCCATGGAACTCGAGCTTCATCACCATCTTCCATAAATTCGTGCATGCTCAATTCCTCACCAAATTCAAACATGTAAAAAGCAAAATCACTCTAATTTTCTCCCTGAATTCGCTCATATCATCAGCATCAATTCATATCACATAAATCATGAAACACGATCTCCAATTCAGAACTACTCAGAAATTTCATCATCACCTATCCACAATCTAAGTGTACTAATCTCTTCCTGACCTTGCACTGATCAATAATCACTATCAACTTAAGATTTTAACAGCTTAATCCTCATGTTATAATCCTCAACAGAATTTGTGCTCCAATGGTAGCCTCCATAACATGCTCTCAAATCCATCAGAATTATTCATCTACTTATTCCTAACAGTTCTAACTTAAGAATTCTACATCATGCTAACTAATCTATGCTAATTCGAAGAAAACACTAACCTGGTGTAATCTTGAAAACAGATGGAGAAACCCTTGGATTCACCGCTTGCAATGCTTTGGACTTGATCAATGGACTTGGTTCTTGGTTCTGTATGCAGAAATTCTTGCTCAAATGCTTTGGATTGCCATAACCAATTCTTTTTGCAATTTGGAGGATGAGCTTGTATATCACGATTCTTGTGATCTCTTCTTCAAATCTTGCTTGCAATGAACTCAGGGATGATTCTTGAGTGGATTTAGATCAAGAAATTGAATGATTGATGAAGAATTGAAGAGATTGGAATGAATTTGCAAAATTGCAAAAGGGAGTGAAACTTGGTGTTTTGGATCAAAATGAAGTGCAACCCCTTCATAGATCAGCTCTAGGGTTTATATAGATGCCTATGGAAACATCTAGAACTTGCTAGAAACCTCTTGTGCACAAATCCCTTGAATTTTGGCATGTGTAACTTCATACATAAGCAACCAATGATATCTCTCAAATTTTGACCTAAACTCAAAAATCCAATATTGCCAATGGTCTTAAAACATTCTTTCCAATCAAAATGACCTATAATTTCATCCCATTTGGCCATATTATGAAAAATCTCATTTTTAGGTCACTTTTATTCATTAAATTCACCTTTTAATTGACCAAATTTGTAACCTTGAGCTATGAGCATTTCCAAACTTTCATGATCACTTTTCTAGACTCAAAATGTCATTTGGAGCAAGTTTGATGTTGTGAAGTTTTTCATTTGAAGCTTCCTTGTATGAGTTTTGGGCATAGGCTTGAAATGACCTGTAATTCTCAAATGACCAAAATACCCTTTGCTTGCCAAGGTCATAAGTAGAGTTCCACAAATCAGATGAAGGCATACCATACCTTTCTAGAAAGCTAAGACAATGAGGAACAACTCTCATGTTGACCAGAAATCCATTTGAAATCTCCTTGAGGGGTAAAGGTTGCTTGGAAGACAAGTAACTTTCACAGACAAAATTTCAAATGCCTCAAATGACCTGTAACTTGCAAGGACCATAACTTGAGTTCTATAAATCTCCTTGATGTCTTCCACCACTAAAATTAAAGGTATTGAGATCCCCTACAAGTTTCATGTTGGCCAAGGATCCATTTGAAGCTTGCATTTTGAATTATCTTGCTTGGAAGTTTGACCTAAATCAGGGGATTTTACATAGAAACCCTAATTTGGAAACTCCTCTTCTTATTGATTTATCTTGATTTCTCCTTGGCACAACACCACATCCATATCTACATGTCAAATTATGAACCCCACATCTCTCAAATAGACCTTGATGCCTTTCAATCAATCATTTGACCTAGGGTTGACCCAGATGAAACCCTAGTTGACTGTCTTCAACTGCAGCTCTTGCAATCTCATCAATGACTTGCCTCTCTTTCAAAATGACTCTCTAGGTCTTCCATGATGTCTGTATAGCCTCCATGACCTCGATTCACAGCTCACAACTTCTTTGATGATCTTCAAATACACTCAAGATAGGAGAGAGATCCACTGCTTGATCCACTGACTTCTTAGATTTCCATTTCTTTCTGATGACTTGGATAGGCCTGAATTTGAACAATAACCTCTTGATAGGCTCATAGAGATGAGAATAGTACTTGGTCCATTGTTGGATAACTTGTTATGCTATGCTATGCAGATGATTAGACTATGTACATGACTTTATATGCAAATGCTAATGCAATTGAAACATAAACCAAGTGAAGTAGGTTGAGCAAATTTTAGGGTGCAACAGTAGGCATAAAGTGTGACGCTTTGCCGAGTCATTTTTCTTTTCTGTTTAAGCCAGCCTTGATAGGTAGATAGATGAAACCAACCCGTCCAGTAAACACAACAAGCGTGGATCCCGTCGAGTACGACGGACGTGAGGTGTGCTAATACCTTCCCCTTGCATAACCGACTCCCGAACCCAGACAATGGTTGCGACGACCTTGTCTTACCCTTTTTCGTCAGGTTTTTCCGATCGTTTCCTTTCCCGCTCTGAGGGATAAATAACGAAAGGTGGCGACTCTTCTGTTTTGTCGGCACCTTATTTTCGCGCAAGCGACAGAGGTTTAGAGCTGATGTAGAGTGAACGATTCTACTATTGTCACGCGTGTCCCATAATGAACCAGCAAGTATATGACCATGAGCATTTCTTTCCAGATGGAATAGGATTAGCATAACTCAATGGTGAAGGTCCTCTTCTACTGTTTTGGTCTGGCTAGAGTTATGAGACCCTCCAAGAACATGATTTGTTGACTTTTAGAATATGAATGACTACTTGACATTTGTACAGGTCCATGACCTGAAGGGATGTGATAATTCTAGTTTTCAATATGCTTATGCTCTGCTGCTCCAGTAATTTTCTGCAATCTTAATCTCTTAGACTCCTTCTCAAGTTCTTGTTCAAGAAGCTGTTGTTTGGTTACGCTCAATGGGTTGTTGTATGACTGCCCCAAAAGATTGCAAAACTATCTTTTAAGTTCCTCAGCCAAATTATCCCAGTTAGATTGGGAAAGTAATGCATGGTATGGTGACTTATCAAAGATTTCTAGGCCATAGAAGATAAGTCATAAGCTTCTGGACATCCGCAATATGACTGCTAGCAAAAATAGAAAGATGAGTTCTTGCATAATGAAGGGCTTCATCTCTACTTCCACCATTTTGAAGTATATTTACAAATTGCATCGAGTGCAGTTTCAACACAATGTCAGATCCACTTTGAGCAAGTTTTGTTAGAATTAATCACATCCCAGTTGCATTTTGGTCTTCTGAAGATTGAAATCAAGACAAGCAATTTTTTTGCAGGGAAAACCTTGAGAGGCATTCCTTGGGCAGCACGGCCAGTATTAAGAGCATAACCATTCATCAAAAAGCTCTCTAGCACTTTTACCGTGTGCCTTCAATATATTGATTCCCTTGATTGGGTATCTAATTTCACCGCGAGCATTGGTCATCTTTACAACTTGCACTGCATCCACAACCAAATTCATAAAGAAGTCGCTGTCTCCAGCTATCAGCTTCAAGGACATGCTGGTCTTGGCATAGTTAACTAGTGAATCTTTTCCTAGCTTTTCAACCTTGACAACCAACTTTTCATCAATGTATTTACACGCCTCTCTCACATAGCAAGCCTATATTCGCTGATAATTGAAGTTGAATGAATCTTATTCCTAACAAGATCATTTTCCCTTTTAAGAAGCTCTGCAACCATAATGATGACGAAAGTAGTACCATCCCCAACTTCTCTATCTTGAAGTTCAGCAAGCTCAACCAAAGCCTTAGCAGCAGGATGTTCAACTTCCAGCATCTTGAGAATGGTAGCACCAAGGACATGGCTGACATATTCAGACACTAAAAGCTTGTAACCTGCCTTCATTACGTGTGTCGTGAAAACTCAGTATTTAAAAGTAATTTTCTCAAGAATATAAGGAAGAGATGCAGTGTGATCCAAGTGAAAAAAACGTGATGAGAAGTACGTCGACAATTGAAGGATCAATTTCTTCAAAATACCGTAGCACCGCCGTGGATGTGCCTTTGCAACGGAGTCTAAGTCTCTGCAATATGCAAATCAGATTCAACAGCAGGAGTCAATAATTAAGAAAATACATTGACACTTGCAACTGAAGTAGGAATTGGCTTAGTCTGGCGGGAGCATGTTGATTAGTATTATCGAGCCTATTTACTTGCTCCAATGAATTGCTAAGAGGCGAACTAGAAGATTGGTGACAGTAGCAATACTTTCTTTCTGAACCATACCTTTTTCTCGACCGCGCATGTAATGAATCAGCTTGACAGTATATCAATTGTATATCAATCTTATTATATGCATTTAAATAGCCATTGGGATCAGTATTGACTTTCCACTAGATTCTTTCACACAGAGTAGTTTGGTACAAATTCAACCTTCCACTCACTGTCTTGATATCAACTTGAAAGCTAGCATCTTTAATGGGTTTGCAATGTTTGTGGGGTTACCACTTGTTGCGGTATCAAACTATTAATTAGCTTGAATCACATTTTTAATTCACAACCGATCTTTGATTTATCCGAAGGAGAAGGTCAAAAGAAGGAAAACCTATTTTTTTGCATCGTAAACACAATACGGGGAGAGACCTAGGTAAGGGGTTGGTTAAGCATAGGGAAGGTACTAGCACCCTAAACTTCTGTAGTACTCTACATGAACCTTTTGTTTAATGTATGATTTTTTACTTTATTATCTGCTCGAAATATATACTGAGTTAAGGCATAGAGTGACCTAAAAGACCTAGGGGTTAGTCCTAAGTTTACTCGCCAAGTCTCGCATCTTGTGCCTACGTATCCGAGGTAGGGGATGGAATCAGAGTAATCATAGTTCCCCTTGAAAGGGAGGTTAGAAACGTCTTGACTGTGGTCAAGGTTTCAAGGGGAGTAAACATTTCTTAAAGAAACACTTACGTGGAGTCTTGAAACTCCTATTTCTATGTTGAAATCGTTAATTGAGATTAAGGTTAAGATTAGGGATTCTATGGCGAGAAACCCTAAAACAGAGTATGGCGACTCTTTGACTTAATGCTAGGGTAAAAGGCATTTTCGTCCACGGCGGGACACCTAGGCTATTAGGGTTTGGAAACGGTCAAGGGTTAAGACTATAGACTCGGCGGTCAAACGGTTTAGACTTAATCCTTCAAAGGGTTAACGGGAAAAAAATATGTCGACGATGAATTATTACATGGCAGTTATTGAAATATTAGAAAGCATAAACTGGTACGGAATTGAAAACAAATTACGACGATAGCCTCGCATAAATTACAATCCGTAAAAAAATGACAAGCAAGAAACATAGCGGCGACGATATCCTCGCCTAAGTACAATTGAAAACTCAGAAATATGAATGAAGATCAAGGATTAGCAAGCAAGGGCAGGTAGGGATCAAACGATGGTTAGATGAAAATTAAAACGGCATAAACCAAGAAGTCTTTATTACTTTTTTTTAATTTTCCTCTAAAAGAATAGTTAACCTGAAATTTTTTTAAAAAACAATATTTCAATTAGAATGTTAAGAGAAAACTTTAATTAACTTTTGTATTTACAAAGCGGAATTATTTTAATTTTAATGCTTTTTTTGTTAAAAATTTGTTTTAATTTTAATGTTTTGCTAAAAAAAAATGTATTAATTTAAATGTTTAGACAATGTGTTAATTTTTTATTACAAAACGTTTTAGGATTTAATTATGGAAAAAAGGTTTCAATTTTTAATTACAAAAAAATATTTTTCAATCTTTTATTATAATGATGAAGTGCTTTTTTTTGGTTTTAAATATTTAAAAAAAATTTAGTTTGTTTTAGATTTATTAAGAAAAATGATGTATTAAGTAACAAAATGTTATATTAATTTGTTATTATTAATAAATCATAATCTAATAAAATAATAAAAACAAGAAAATAACCACTAATTAATAAAATAAAATGATAAATGAAAAAATAAAAAAAAAAGGAAAATAAAAACACAAATAAGGGGGCGATATTGTCTCCTGAACGTTTCAATCTTTAGGGTTTCTTTGTAACCCTCTTTGTCTTCTTTTCCTTCTTGAGGCGCCGCCGCAGATGGTTTATCCTCCATTGTTGCTCATTTGCATTCGGTACCTCCATTAACGGCTTCTTAGCTTCTTCCCTCTTCTTCTATGAACCTGAAAGGAAACAAAAACCTCTGTTACTGGCAACAACGAATCACATCTACTTCGTTGGAGGTTTGAAGCGATTGACGGTCGTTAATGAGGGATGATAATGAGGATGGATTTTTGTCTGCCTGAGTCAGCGACGACATCCTTCCTCTTTTTCTCGGTGATGATCTTTCCTTCCTTCTGATCTTAGGACAGGGATGATGAGGAAAACCCTTCGTTTGTTTTCTAAATCCCGTCCTCGCCTTTGGTCGCCGCCATTTTAGGTTTGTATCTTTGGGTTCTTCTTTTCTTTTTAACTCGTGATGATGATGAATCTGAAGTTCCTTTTTATATGCTTCTTATTATTGCTTGGGCTTTTGGACCTCTTCACCATTTTCGGCTGAATTCCTATAAGGTTTGCGTTGAGTGATTCTTGAAGGCGCGGTGCTGATTTATTGCTGTTATTTATTGGCTTGATGGAATTTGTTGTTATGCTTTTTCAGGAGTTCTAGATTTGGTTATTGTTGCGTATTTCGTGGCGGATTCATTGTTGTGGTTGTTATGATTTTGTGTGAATGTGGGCTTGGATAGTGTTAGTTCCATGACTCTATGATTGTCCATGGTTCTATGATTGGCTAAATTTTGGTAAAACATGATTCTGCACTGATGTTAAGCAAGAGGTTATAACATCCACATCTATTGTGATGACAGTACTGCTGTCATGTATTTTAATCATGGATGTCATACTGAATGTCATGACATCGCTGTCTGGTACAGCAGGTGCTGCTATTGTATATCTCTTGACAGAGGTGTTTTGGTCTGATGAGATCTTGTTGGATATACCTCATCAGTAAGTGCAGGTCAAAGAGATTTATTAGGAACAAAGTGCAGATTTAATTGGTGCTCATAAAAAGGATCTTTGAGACTTTTTATGAAACTATAGAACATTTGTTTCTACTGTTATGAAGAAAATTCTGCAGAAGTACTCTAGAGGGTATGTTTAGTTAGCTAGCACAAAGTAAGTTGGATGTCATGCTGGATGTTATGACACCAAGCGTATGACATCAGGTAGCTGACAGCAAGGACGCATGTTGGTTTTCTATTATAATGCGTGAGTTAGCTTAGGCTGGATTTTAGGGAACCTGTTATGGCTCCTTAGTTATCTAAGACGAGATTCTAGGCAGTGCTGGCCGTATCATGAAACGTCTATGACCTAATTGAAAGCACGTTGAATTATGGAAAGTGGTTTAACTTGGTTAAACCTAATGTATGTTGCTTTTGACCAGCCCAAGCCCAGTCTGCATTACTATTTAAGGAGGAGCAGAAGCGAGGGATATTAAGCATTCACAACAAGTAGAACTTGAGTGTAAAATTAGGATTTTAAGAGTCTTGTGTGTGTGTCTTTGTAAGTCACCCTTTCTATCTCTTGATACATTGTGGTAGACATATTTGTGAGTGAAGAAGTTTGTTCTTCACGTGAATTGTGTGAGTGAAGAATTGTTGTTCTTCAAGTGTGTCTTAGGATACGTGTATGCCAAGCAATATTCTGCTGTATAATTGCATTGGTTTAGTGTGTATGAACTATTGTGTTCATTGTGTCACTCAAAGCTGTTAAGCAAGAGTGTGCGTCTCTTGATCAAAGTTGTGAAGCAAGATCAATGTGTGTTTTGAAGTGTGTCTTGATATCTCTTTTGTAATTATGTAATGATATCAACGAGGTGATTGACGGGGAGTGAATGGGTATACTCAGGTCTAGAGGTCTCTAGGCTGAAGTGTCATTAAGTAGGTCTTAAGTGAAGAGTGCAAGCTGGGTGTTTGACTCTGAATTAATTTTACTAGTAGTGAATTTCCTCCCTGACTTGGTAGCTCCCAAATGTAAGTGTTGTTGACACTGAACTGGGTGAACAATTACTGTGTTATTTAACTTTCAGCATTTATAATTCTGCACAATTTAAATGGTTAGATAAATATTCTGTCTGTCTGCTGATGTTACAACATACATCATGACATTGTCATGGCATTGGTACAATTTAAAGGAATTTAAATTGATCATGGTTTGTCCTTGTTCTGTTTTAGTAGATATCAATATTCTTAGGACATCTGAAATCTGCATACCAGAATTTCAGGTTGTTTGACTGGATTTGCAAAACCTGCGCTTTTTCCAGGATGTTTGTCTAATTCATTGGATGCTCGAAAATTCTGGAAAATCTGTTTGGGCCTTATTTGACCAGAATCACTTTTGGTGAATAAGTGCTATTTTTTTTCAAAAGCACTTTTCTAGATAAGCATTTTTTTGGCCAACAGCTTTTTCAAATAACTTTTTATCTCTCATCTCTCGGTTGCCTTGAAGAATAGATTGCTGCTTGTTTTTAGCCTTTGGTCAGAATAAAGTCGGGAGCAGGAGACGAAGCAATCTGTTACCCTCCCGACGCACCCGATGATGACAATGCTCTGAGGGTGTCGGGACGAAACTAACCAATTAAATTTTGTCCGTCTTGATTATTTTGCAGGTTTGAAAGAGGTGATCGGAAAAGTCGGAATCGAGACGAGGAAATCGGAATATCTTAGGAAATTAGGCATTTAGGAATTTTTGAGGAAAAATGTAATTTATTATTATGTTTTTTTTGTAATTTTATTTATTTATGACTTTTTTTTGTAATTTTAACTAATAAAATTTATTAATTTATTTGTTTATCATTTGTTTTTTTTATATGCAAATGAAAATGAAAACTATTATAAAACATATGCTTTTGTTAAAAATATGAAATGAAACTAATGTTAAAATGGAACAAAATTAATTTAAAATGAAAAATAAGAACAAAAATTAAAAAATGAACTAAAATTATTTATAAATGAAGTGAGAATAGAAATTAAAGATGAAATAGAAACGAAATTGATTTTTTTAACAAAATGAAATAACGATTGATTTAAAGATGAAATTAGTCTAAAAATGAAATATAATTGATGAAGTTAATAAAATGAAATGAAAATATTTTTGCTCCTTTTGATCTTTAAAATGAAACAAAGACACTATTAAAATTCCACATTTTAATAATTCCCGATTCATCCCAATTTGTCCGACTAACCTCGTTTCCGACATAACTTCTGATTAAACCTTCTGGTAGCTCAAATGAGCAACCCTACTCGGATAAATCCAAATTGTCTGATTAAACTCAAATGATCCTATTCTCCTGCTAACTTCAATCCACTAACTTCATCGATTTAAATTGAACAGCTGAAATCCTTCCACGATTAAACATTCCAACTACCCCCTCAGCCTCGATTCACATCAACAATATCCAACGGCTCAAATTTCCTGACTACAGCTCAACTCTCATAAATTGACATCCGATTTCAAACAAATGACCATTTTAACCTTCATGAACCAAAGAGCGTGCCACGTGATATTTTCCTGCAAAAATCAACCAACTGCACGAACTTGTTAGTGACTGATTAAATGCGATGTAAAAATGTAATGGAATGCAAGATGAAACAACAAATCTTAGGGAAAAATTTAGGGTATTATCTGATGATTTGAGCGACGTAGGCTCGAAAAATCATGGTGAAAGGGATTTAAATATAGATAACCGAAAATTTTGCCCTTAGATGAAGTGCCATGCAATGCTATAGACAAAACGAGACAGACTAATGCTGACAATGCCATGAATCTAGTATGATGCGTATGATGGAATACATAAATGCATAGATGCAGACGACACGACTACACGGCGGACCGACGCGACGAACAAACACACTGGGGAATGCGACGCACTAGGAAACAGCACGGCACTGGGGAACTCTAAAGTGATGGACAACTGGAGTGAGCACGACCAATTATCACTTTTAGAAAAGGGAATGGTAAGAATGGGATCCTCAATGGAGATGGCACCGGCGAGACGGCTTCCACTGGGGGAATATCTGAGAGTAAATGTTCAATAGGTTCCGGCATGACCGGCTGATACTCCAGGGTAAGACGTAAAACTAGATTGGCACGACTGTAGGATCGATTAAACAAAATGCTGGAGCATTGAGCAAAGAATAACATCCGAGCTTCTGGAAACTCTCCTCGTGACGAGATCGAACGAGATTTTTGGGAATCCGTAGAAAAATATACAGGGTAAAACTGGCTGTATGCCAAAATAAATGGTTTTAAATGGGAAACGCCCTGATAAGTTTTCTCGAGAGAGAACTGCCACTTATCATCGGAAGAGACTTATATGCCAAACTAGATAAGCTCCCAAATAAAGAAACTACCACTAATCTGTGGATAATAGATTGATTGATAAAATAAACTTCTTCACATCTCAGGTATGTGCTCCCTGAACATGATAGATTTCTTCTTTTGCTAAAGGATAAAATGAACTTCTTCATACTTCATAATTTGTGCTCTCCTGAATATAATTCAGCTCCTTCTTTTACTAAAGGATAAAATAAACTTCTTCATACTTCAAGATCTGGTGTCTTGAAGATGATTCTGTTTAAACCTCCCCACTCTTCAAGATGAAAGGGCAATGGAATACCAAGCTACTCGATGGAGATGGCCATTTGCTGCAAACCATAACAAAGATAGGATAAACTTCTCAGGAAAGAAATACCGCTTATTTGCAAGAGTGGCAATGATAAGCTTCTCGGGTGAGAACTGCCGGTGGAGGTGGTGACATGTAATGTAAATTGTAAAGAAAGTTGTGATGATGGTAACATCGAGATCACTGAGTGTAATGATGAGCTTTTCGTATGAGAAGATCAATTGTAGGGTGTCATGATAAATTGTAAAGTAAGATTTAATAATGATGATGATGATAAGCTTCTCAGGAGAGAACTGTCGCATACCGCTGTTGAAAGATGTAGTGATACGCTTCTCAGGCGAGAACTGTCGCATATTTGCAAAGGATTGTAAAGGCTTTTCTTGAAAGATAGTGCAAAATAAATGCACGTCCAAGTAGGTTCAGCGACCAACAGGACCGGGGTTCGATCTAGAAATGGGCTAGAAAGAAACTGTCAAACATGAATCCATTAGGGAAATGAACTCGAACCGGGATTATCTTATCCTGGCGCGAAAAGATAACTGAAATGACCATCGTCCACGAGGGTTGAACTCTATGGGGAAACTTAGAAACAAACAAGTATTTTGTGCTTAGGGCTGACGATCTACTTGGAGGGAGCGACCAAACCCAGTTACTCGGCGGTAACGACTAAGAATGACCACAACTAGTAAACATGTAGATGCTAATGTGTATGTCGACGTGTATGGAAATGAAATGAAACGAGTATGTAATGCTTATGCTAATGCGTATGCATATGTTGACAGACGAGAGAGGAGACATGAGATGAAATAAACATCTCGACAGGGAGACCCTGACGACCTCTGCAACAACACATCTATCGAGGGATGAGAAGAGTTGATGGTAGAGCCAACTCTGGCTTCAAAGTTCTAACTCTATGGGGAGAAAATAATCCACTTGGGGATACGGCATCACGACTTCCTCATGGGGATACGATATAACCTCACTGGAGAATACGATATCATGACTTCACTAGAGGATACGATATCATGACTTCACTAGAGAATAAAATATCATGACTTCACTGGAGAGATTACTATCATGAATCATAATCAACCGAAGAAAATCTTAGGATCAAAGACTTCCAGGGATAAAATAAATATCCGCTGCACGGGAAAGACGCAGAGCTAGGCGGCTTCATGGGGAAAGTGTAGCAACCTCCTGGGAATAGTACCTCGGCTTCCTGGGGAAAAGGTACATTCATCTGAGGGTAAAATATATCGAATTTCCTTGAGGAGAGTTCATCAGACTTACTGAGTAGAATTCACCAGATATTCCTTGGAAAGTAACCTGACTTCTTGGGGAGAACATGGTACTCCTGGGGAGTACTTCCTGAGGAAAGTTAAGCAACTTCACTGAGGAACAGATGATTCCATGAAGAGTGGGTCCTCAAAGACATGGATCATTTGGAAGATACCGGGGCGTTCTCTGCAGCAACGAGCATCACTGGAGATTTATCGGATTAATCCAAAGTATTGTCAGCTTAAAGTCTCGCCGGGGACTACCATTGGGAAGATGTTGGTAACGAACAAATGCTTGTGCAACAATGAGACTTACTGGGGAACGAAGATATCCTTCACAGATTTCCACAGATCAAAGGAAATTTCATTTTCAAATGCATTTTCGAGAAGAAAAAAAAAATAAAAATATATATATATATATATATATATATATATATATATATATATATATATATATATATATATATATATATATATATATATATATATATATATATATATATATATATATATATATATATATATATATATATATATATATATATATATATATATATATATATATATATATATATATATATATATATATATATATATATATATATATATATATATATATATATATATATATATATATATATATATATATATATATATATATATATATATATATATATATATATATATATATATATATATATATATATATATATATATATATATATATATATATATATATATTTTAAGTTTAAAAAACACTTTTCACCTTCAACATTTATCAACAAAAGCAAATTGCATAACAAAAATAAAATGGAGATAATGTGCACAAGGAAATTGAAAAACAAAAGGCAAATTTTATTAAAGAATGGTAGCTTGCTAAAGGCACAGCTCCATAGAAAATTACAATTTGAAATTGGCAATATGGGAAAGGTTACATTGAATCCAACGACCTACTGACCCTAATGACTAAGACTATCTAAAACCTTACTTCTGAAGAGAGCGATTAGATTTGGAATGGATCTCATATGAAAATGTATCTGCAATGCTCGGTGTCACCGATGCAGTGAAATGTCTTTGTCCCTAACTTTTCCCTGGACCGCCCTTTCGAGTTTTTAATCCACCGAGACGCTCATTTTTGCCTAGGCCGTCCTTTCGGGTTTTCAACTTAGCGAGCTGCATTTTTTTTCTTTTAGGCATAATATTTTCGGACTGCATTAGAGTTCAGAGAAAGGGCGAGCTCTTCACCGTCCATTGTCGTAAGAATTAGCGATCCTCCGGAGAAGACTGTCTTAACAAAAAAATGGGTTGTCATAGTTGGGCATCCATTTCCCACGCATGTCTTTGTAAATTGGCAAGAATTTCTTGAGTACGAGCTCTTCTTGGTGGAACTCACGAGGTAAAACTTTCTTGTCAAAAGCTCTCTTCATTCGATTCCGATATAACTGACAGTGGCACATAGCTGTCAAGCGCTTCTCGTCGATGAGATTCAATTGGTCATATCGGTCTTGAACCCAATCGGCTTCATCCAGCTTGGCTTCCATCAACACCCTTAAGGAAGGTAACTCAACTTCGATGGGGAGGACGGAGTCCATTCCGTATACTAGTGAAAAAGGGGTCCATTTTGTTAGAACAGTGGTAAAGTGTCGGGTTTTTGTTATCGTCTCCACAAGGAATTTGAGATATTGCCACTGTTCGACAGTTGTCAAGTTCTTAACTTTAAAGTAACAAAAGGGGTTTGGTTTTTAGTAACGGTATCTTGCATAAAAAGTAATAAATTGCGGTAAAAGATTGGTTTTACGATTTAATAAAGATTGTCAAAGTTAGGGTTCAGTAATCACTTTGCTTGTATATGTTCGATCAACAATACGCATAAACTCCTTTAGATGATAAACACATTCACAACATCTTCCCAATGTAATTTTTTCTAACTCACATTGTGATTTTTCCCATTTTGATCCATTGTTGATTTCTCACACAATCTATCAAAATGACAACATTTAGGTTTAACATTTTCATGAACAACCACATTCAAAACTATTTCTAGCTTAAGAAAATAGATGGATGAAAACTTAGGTCAAGAGTTGAAAAATATCTTTCATTCATAAACCAACACAAAGAGTTATAAATAAAGCAAGGTTTTCACCATATATTCATCATCAAAGAGTTTACAAATGAAGGTCATCCATATACATACAAAGCTTAATGATCACCTACATCTAACCTTGACAAAATGAAGAACTTAGCTACTCATTTTCATGGTAGCTTGTAAAAGAAGTTTCGGAAGAAGGTTGATGAACATTCGAGTCGAAGAATCCAACTTGGATGAGAATCCACCTTCTTTTTGTAGAATAATGTTAAGAAATGAAGAAAATGAGATATGTTTTATTTCTAGGTTACAAAAATCTCTTTTGGAGCAGAACTAGTAAAAATATGGTATGGTCTCAAAAAGTACACATTGCTACTTATAGAAAAAGTTGTTGTCCTGTCATGCTCGCGACTTTGTTCGCCTAGCGAGCTAACAGCGAACGCTCGCTACAGCCTTGCCTAGCAAACATGCTAGCGAGGAATGAGGATAAGATTCTGGAATGCTTCTCTACTTGCTCGCTAGGTGCTCGCCTAGCGAGTTCTTCGCCACCTTCCTCGCTGCCAACAAATGATGCCAATTAGATTCTGCCCAAGTCTGGGAGTGTTCGCTAGCGGCTCGCTACGAGCTCGCCTAGCGAACAGCTCGCTGCAACATTCGGCAGATGTTCGCCTAGCGAACAAGCTTTTGCTCTTGTTCTTTCTTGATTCCTTTGTCAACTTTCTTGTGTCTTCAAATTCTACTCTTTCATGCTCAAATACTGCACAATAACACACAAATTAAAAGGACCAAGAGCATTTCACATAATGTTGCATATCAACAAAAGCAAGGCGATTTTGAACAGAAACTAGACAAAAAGGAGCGAAAGATGCCCACATTTGATAGCTCAAATAAGCACGATTGGGCATCTAACAACTCTCCCCAACTAGAATATTGCTTGCCCTCAAGCAAAGTATGCCTCGTGTAAGAGGATTTGCTTAAAGAAAAAGGTTTTTTTTGAAATTGGATCAAATGGCTCAAACACAAGCGACTCAACTAGATACAAGACTCCAATGGTTAAAACAACACAATACAAAAAACTAAATCCTTAAAGCAATACAAAACATGCAACAATCCACAAAAACAATATCCTGAATGAATCACCCTATCACTCCACTTCGAATAAGGATTGAAGAGATCAGGCGTTTACAACCGCGGGTGCAATCTCACTCTCCAACAAACAATGCCAAACTCAATACAATTCATACAATGTCTAACAAATATAAATGAAAATGCGGAAGCACGAAGATCACTAAGGTCTTTTCCGGTTGTAGTTTGGGCAAGTTAACAAACAAGGGACATATCTAAAGCCATTGAAAATGAAGTTGCCGATGAAAAAGAGACATTCACTGTAAAACTATTCACACATCTCAACTTCATTTAACTTATTTCTTATTTGAAACCTTCACAACTCTTATTTCACAACTCCATTTTTTTTTCAATATTTTTCATCCAAGCAAGCATTCATTTTCATTCTTTTCTTTTGATCACTTTTTTTTTCTTTTTCACACTGTATTCACAAAACAAGTGTTTCTCTTTTTCTAATTTCTTTTCAATGCTTGCTTGGTTTTTCAAGAGTTGTGGCAAACTACCAACTTACAATTTCGTTCTCCCCAACTTATCTTCTACTTCCTTCATAAGTGAATGCTCTTTACTTGTTACAGCAAAAGAACAATAATAAAAAAATTTCAGGTTTTCAAGAAAAAGATTTTTGAAGTCTCGCTTTGTTTCAAGCTGAGATTCAACTGTTTAAGCTCAAAGGGGTTAACAAATACTCTCTGCTCACGGGTAGTTTGTATTTGGAACTGGTTGTGCTCGAAAGAAACAAGTGCCTTGATCATTTCTAATTGCTTCCACAAATTCACAATAATAAAAGACAAAGCATGAATTAAAAGAATCAAAACCGTTCATTAGAATCCAACATTTATTTGTACAATGGAGGTTTTTTCACACTTTTTGGTCTTAAGTCCTAAGTGAATCATTCATTCAATTATGTTGTAAAAAGAACAATATTCAATTACAACAAGAATAAAGTTCTTCATGCATTCTAGAGTTCTAACCGAAGGTAACCATGTACCTTAGCCATATTCACTTGTTTATTTTATTATTGCCATCCAAGCTCAGATGCACCTTCATTGGATACTTCTTTCAGAGAGCAACCAATCTAGAAGGTTTTGACACACAACAACCACAAAAATTATTAAACAGAATAATTTAAAACTAACACAATAATTTAAAACAAAATATTAAACATTAAAATAAAAATAATGTGCATGGGGACAAAACACCCCAAAAAATACATGATCAAAAAACCGAAATCAAAACAGAATATCTGAAAATAAAACAAAACACTAAAACTGAAAAAGATAAAAATTTAGTCCTCTTCGGACTTAGACTCCTCATCATCAGAACCGTCATCATCAAAATCTTCCTCTCCCTCTCCAAAAACAAGCATGTCCACAGGCCAGTTCACGTGCTGCATAAATTGCTCACGCATCATAATAGGACGCTCAACGGAGGGGTCACGGATCTGAAGCTGCAATACCTGCATAGAATCGTGAATATCCACCATAGCTTGCTGCGTTGCCGCCATTCAATCCCAGTTGTAGTTACACACTGCCTGTTGAAAAGGGTCGAACCCTTGAGAAAAATTTCCAGGACCATCGGTAGTTCCAGTACTAGCAGCTGCACCACCTCTGTAGTTCTTTGGCTTACAGTACTTATCCATATATTTGTCATCAATAGCGATCGGGATCTTCACCAAATTGTGGGATGGAAGCTTCATCCTCGACTAGAAGCATAAGGCCATAATGAGGCAAGGAAAAGCAAGGGGGAAATTAACTCGCACCCCCGACTTTAGACCGTTCTCAATAATTGACTTCAGCTCATTAGCAATAATCCGAGCCACATCAATCTGGACATTTGTGAGTATGCAATGGACAAGGTGTGCCACTGGGATCGGCACGGTCGATGTGTGGGATTTTGGCACAATATTTGTAGAACCAGAAGTAAAATTAGCTGAGCTATAGGAATCATATCCTCTCTATGATATCTCATAGGATGTCTAGATTGGTTTAGCTCAACCGGTTTACCCTCTAGCAATAGGGCAGCGGAAATGTCATCTGTATCTCTGCGCAACCTCAGGTTTCTGGTGTAAGTGTCTAATTCATTTGCTCCCAGATGGAGCGATTCACCAAGGACTCGGTTAATGGAATCCCTGTCGAAAGTGACCTGACAGCCCATCACTCTTGTCGTCCATGTGAAGGGCTCGTCGTCGTTAGGCAGCACGTTCACGTAGAACTCGCGCACTATATCAACATTGTAGTTTTCGAGTGGAGAAACCAGCCTGTCCCACCTTTTACTGTTAATCAGCCCCGCAAAAGTTCTGTATTCGCCTTGTGGGTCAATTATGAACCTCTTTTCAGGGAGTATCTTCCTTTTTTGTAACGCCACAAAGCGGATGGCTTGTTTTGCCCCTATGAACTTTTCGGTATCAAATTGGATCGGAATTGGACGGGAGGTGCTGAAAACTTTTCGCTTCTTACCATGACTACCTGAGGCCATCTGCACACAAACCATAGAAAACACAAACAAACAGCAGCACAAGATTATCAGTCATCATAAATAAATAAAAAGTTCTGACATGCTCGCTGGCTTGCTCGCCTAGCGAGCTCATAGCGAATGCTCGCTACTGACTCGCCTAGCGAACAAGCTAGCGAGCGCTGCGAAAGTTCAAAATCAGCCACTGTTTTGGACCCCAAACATCAAGAATCCCAAGTTTGTTCAACACAATTCCAGAACTAATTGATGTTACAAGAAAGGCATTTTTCTGAGTACACATACAAACCTAAAATTTCTCAGTTCCCTAACTTGCAATATTTAACCTAAATCCTAATTTTTCTACAATTTAAACAATGAAGAGCAAAAGAGAGGAGAAAGATCAAACCTGATTGCAGCAAAGAGAATGAGACACAAAAAATTAGGGCTTGCAAGAGAATAGAGAGGTGAGTCCTTGTGTTGTGTAAGTCCAGTTGGAAGTGTGAGAGTGAGAGTGAACGTGAATGACTTAAGTTACAAAAGAAAAACAGATTTTGGGCCTACAAGAGTGGCCTGCTAAACTACTTAAAATGCCAGACACGCGTATGCTCGCTTAGCGAACAACTAGCGAATGCTCGCTACATGCTTGCCTAGCGAACGTGCTAGCGAGCATGACAGAATTTTACAAATTCAGCACAGCAGGTAGAGTTTAGTTTCATCATGCTTCCACCTTGTAGACACCAACAAAACACAACCAAAATAGTAAATACTTACAATGTTGAGGTGCCTTTCAACAAGCGCTTGTTTATCGTCGGATAAGCTCGACGGTCCAAGATGCTCACACCGGAACATCTAGAAGGAAGGCACAGCTTTCTCGATCAACTAGACCGCCAAGATATATCTTTAAACGTTGGCCATTTACCATCTAACTGTCCTTCTTTTCCATGTCTTCAATGACAACAGCCCCAAAAGTTTTTACCTCTTTCACACGAAATGGCCCGGACCATTTTAACTTCAATTTTTCGGGAAATAGCCTCAACCTGGAATTAAACAATAATACCAACTGCCCGGGAACAAATTCCTTTTTCCAGAGCTTTTTGTCATGATATTCCTTAACTTTTCTTTGTACAACCAACTTGAGTGATATGCGGCATTGCGCATCTCCTCCAACTCAAGCAGTTGCACCTTTCTTTTTTCACTGGCCAACTCATTATCAAAGTTCAAAAATTTTAAAGCCCATAAGGCTTTGTGCTCCATTTCGACCGGCAAATGACAAGTTTTACCAAAAACCAGTTGAAATGGATTTAGCCCAATTGGAGCTTTATAAGCAGTGCGGTATGCCCATAGAGCTTCATCCAATTTTTGCGACCAATCTTTTCTAGAGTTAGACACGGTTTTTCAAGTATTCTATCAATCTCACGATTAGAGATTTCAGCTTGACCATTGGCCTGTGGGTGATACGGAGTTGCCACTCTATGTGTTACACCGTAATGTTGCAAAACTTTTTCCAATGGTGCATTACAAAAGTGTGACCCTCCGTCACTAATCAACACCCAGGGAGTTCCAAAGCGGGAAAAAATGTTTTTCTTTAAAAAGTTTATGACCGTCTTAGAATCTTCCCGAGGTGAGGCAATTGCCTCAACCCACTTTGACATGTAGTCAACTGCAACCAGTAAGTATTCATTTCCAAAAGAGGGTGGGACTGGTCCGACAAAATCGATACCCCAACAATCAAATAATTCAACCTCTTGGATGTTTTGGAGAGGCATCTCATCTCTCTTACCTATCCCACCACTTGGTTGGCAACTGTCACAACTTTGCGCATGGGCATATGCGTCTTTAAAAATATAAGGCCAATAAAATCCCGATTGAAGGACTTTATTGGACGCTCTTGCCCCATTGAAATGTCCACCATAAGGCGAGTTGTGATAATGCCATAGAATATTTTGCGCTTCATCGCCGGTAACACACCTTCTCAAAATGTTATCACCACCCAACTTAAACAAGTATGGGTCATCCCACACATAATACTTACAATCCGAGATGAATTTCCTTTTTTGGTTCGGAGTTAGGTCGGGAGGCACAAAACCACTCGCCTTATGGTTTGCAAAGTCCGCAAACCACGGGCTAACTTGAACTTTAAAAAAAATTTCATCAGGAAATTCTTCTCGGATATCCTTTTCAGAAGATGTAACCTCCACGTTCATAAGGCGAGATAAATGATCCGCCACCAAAATTTCCGATCCTTTCTTGTCCTTAATTTCAACATCAAATTCTTGCAACAAGAGTATCCCACGGATGAGTCTTTGCTTCGAATCCGGTTTGGTGAGCAGATACTTAATCGCCGCATGGTCGGTATACACAATCACCTTAGAACCAATAAGATAAGACCGATATTTTTCTAGCGCATACACTATCACAAGTAATTATTTTTCGTTGGTAGCATAATTAATTTGTGCCTCATTTAGAACCTTACTTGCATAGTGTATAGCATGAAAAAAATTTTCCTTCCTTTGACCCAATAACGCTCCAATTGCATAGTCGCTAGCATCGCACATGAGCTTAAAATTTAAATTCCAATTCGGAGCGACTATAATTGGAGCGGTAACAAGTTTTTCCTTCAAAATTTTAAAAGCATGTAAACAATCTTCAGTTAAGAGAAATACCTGGTCCTTAGCGAGCAAATTACTCAAAGGCCTAGCTACCTTTGAGAAGTCTTTGATAAATCGCCGATAGAAACCGGTATGCCCAAGAAAGCTTCGGATTCCCTTCATATTTACCGGAGGAGGCAACTTTGCAGTCACGTCAACTTTTGCTCGATCAACTTCAAGCCCTTTTGAAGAGACTTTATGTCCGAGACTATCCCCTCGGTTACCATGAAGTGGCATTTCTCCCAATTAAGCACAAGATTCGTTTTCACACACCTTTCAAGCACCGTTTCCAGATTATCCAAGCATAAACCAAAATAACTTCCAAACACGGAAAAGTCGTCCATGAACACTTCCATCGTTTTCTCGATCAAGTCGGAAAATATAGCTTGCACACATCGTTGGAAAGTCACCGGAGCATTGCACAACCCAAACAGACATGTGAAAGTCGTCTTCTCGTGATCGGCCGAGTCAACCGCAATTTGGTTGTACCCGGAATAGCCATCAAGGAAACAATAGTATTTTTGCCCCGAAAGTCTTTCCAACATTTGATCCATGAAAGGAAGTGGAAAGTGGTCTTTTCGAGTTGCGGTATTCAACCGCCTATAGTCAATACACATTCTCCACCCTGTTGCCACCTTCGTCGGTATCAATTCATCTTTTTCATTTAGAATGACGGAACTGCCACCCTTTTTGGAACCACATGCACGGGACTCACCCAAGGGCTATCCGAAATTGCGTAAATCATTCCCGCTTCCAAAAGCTTAACAACTTCTTTCCTAACAACCTCCTTCATAGTAGGATTTAAGCGGCGTTGAGGTTGAGCTACCGGCTTAAAATCCTCTTCCATTAAAATCTTGTGCACGCAATAAGAAGGACTAATTCCTTTGAGATCGGAAAGAGTCCATCCCATTGCTTATTTATTCTTTTTCAACACATCAATTAAACGGGATTCTTCATTTTTAGACAAAAGGTTGCTTCTGATAACCGGCTTCTCTTCGGTTTCATTAAGGAATGCATACTTCAAGTTAGAAGGTAGCATTTTCAATTCAATTGGTGGTTTTTCTTCATGGACCTCTTTTTTCAACACTTCCTCTTTGACTTCCCATGGTTGCAACTCTTTAAGATTATCAAGTTCCCTTAAACATTCCTCAAGAGCTTGCTCTTCTTTAATTGTGAATACTTCAAAAGAGTCATCAAGAGCTAATTCCATAGGAGATGTCACATGAATATGCTTAGATACTTCCAAAGTTTCTTCTTCAATTACATCAATTCGAAAACTATCATGATTATCTTTTGAATGCTTCATAGCTTCAAAAAGATCAAAAGTGACTTCTTCATTTTGGACTCGCACTTTCATCAAACCGTCATCAACATCAATCATCATTCGCGCGGTTTTCATGAAAGGTTGGCCTAGGATTAGCGAAGCATCATCATCCTCTTCCATATCAATCACAATGAAATCAACCGGAAAGGAGAATTTGTCAACTTTAACCAATACGTCTTGAGCTACCCCATGAGGATGGGTAGTCGACTTATCGGCCAATTGCAAAGTCATTCGGATGGCTTTCATTTCAATGTTGCCAAGCCTTTTCACAATAGACAAAGGTATCAAATTAATGCTTGACCCCAAATCAATTAGCCCTTTCCCGGCATATACATCACCGATAGTAACCGGCAAAGTAACTCTTCCCGGATCAACCTCTTTTCTCAGAAGAGTCCGTTGGATGATGGCACTACAACTAGCATCAAGAACAATTGTTTCCGGTTCCGTATACCTCCTCTTTTTAGTAAGTATGTCTCTCATGAACTTGGCATACTTTGGCATTTGCTCCAAAGCTTCGGCAAACGGAATGTTTACTTGAAGTTGTTTAAAAATATCCATGAATCGGGCGTAATGCCGTTCATTTTCCCTCCTAGATGGAGCATGTGGATATGGTAGGTTTTGGACCGGAGTAGTGCTCACTACCTCATTTCCTCTAGACGCTCTAGAATTCCGCTCTTTTTTCTTCTTCACTTCCTCCACCTTCACTTTTTCACTTTCATTATTTTCTACTTCTACACTTTCTTTATTTTCAACTTCAACCACTTTTTCATTCTTTTTAACTTCTTCCTCACTTTCCTCCCCAACTTCACCATCAATTCTATCATCAGTTTTTTTCTCCTCATCTTTTCTCTCATCCTCTCTTTTTTCACTCTCATATCTTTTTTTACTCTCACTAACCAACTCCCTTCCACTTCTCGTCGTTATCGTTTTACAATGCTCTTTTGGATTTGTTTGCGTGTTTGCCGAAAAAGAAGGTCCGAATTGTTGTTCCGCTAGTGGCTTAGCAAGTTGTCCAACTTGAGTTTCAAGATTTTTGATTGCTGCATCGTTGCTCTTTTGATTAGCCATTGACATTTGCATGAATTACATCAATGTTTCTTCCAACTTTGAATTTACGACCGGCGGTTGTTGAGGTTGATAAGTATTTTGACGGCTAGAATTACCACCCCTATAACCTTGATTATGTTGATAGTTACCCCTGGGTTGGTACCCTTGATTTGGTTGATAGTGTTGTTGTTGTTGGTTTTGAGGATGTTGTTGATACGGTTGTTGTTGTTGTTGTTGCCTCGGTTGGTAGTCTTGTTGATTCGCCATATAATTTACCTCATCGAACCCGGGAGGTGGACAAAATCCGGTATCATGTTCACCCTTGCAAAGCTCACAACAAGCTATTTGTTTAGCTTTTGAAGGCTCTTTCATCTCTTTGATTTGTTGAGTTAAGAGTTCCACTTGTTGTGAAATGAGTTTATTTTGTGCAAGGATAGCATCATTTGTCCCAAGTTCAAGCACTCCCAGTTTCTTCAAAGTGTTTCCTCTACTTTGAATTTGAAGGTCATTTAGAGCCATATGGTTAATGATATCCGTAGCTTCATCGGCGCTTTTAGACAACAAAGAACCACCCGCAGTGGCATCCATAAAGTATTACAATTTGGTTGAAGGCCGTTTTTCAAAATGTGGATTTGCGTCAACTCATCAAAACCATGACCTTTGCACTTTCGAAGCATGGATTTAAATCTTTCCCATGCCTCGTTCAATGATTCGTTGGCTACTTGAGAAAACACGGAAATTGCCATTTTGGATTCCATGAAACGGTTGTGAGAGAAAAATCTTTCAATGAACTTCTCTTCCAACACGTTCCAATCCATCACGACCGCCGGTGTTTGATCCAAGTACCAATCTTTGGCTTTGCCGAGCAAAGCATGAGGAAAAAGTCTTTTGAACAACGGTAACTCTTGAGCTTGATCAACTCCCGCCGCCAATGCTATCTCATAAAATTTTGTGAGAAAAGCAAAGGGGTCTTCATGGTCCATTCCGGTGAATGGACTTCCGTATAACAAGTTGAGAGTTCCCGTCTTCATCTCGGCTTGCCTTCCCGTGTGGTTGGCAAACTGAGCAGTATTTCTTGGACTGTTGATACATGGTATGGAAACGGGCGGTTGTGGTGGTGGATCCATGATAGGTATGAAATGAGGTGGTGGATTTGTAGAAGAACCTTCTCCTTGTTCTTGTCGTTGTCTATCAAGTTGCCTCCTCCGTCTTGTTCTTCTATTCAGTCTCCTTGCGGTTCTTCCGATCTCGGAATCAAAAAGAATTTGGGCCTCAGGAATCTGCCCTCGCATAAAATGAAAGCTACACACTAAACCAAACAAATCAACAAGAACAAGTCAAAAAGTCAAGAGTTAAAAATTCAACAACTATTGTGATGCTCGCAATATCTATTCAAAATCCCCGGCAACGGCCCCATTTTGTTAGAACAGTGGTAAAGTGTCGGGTTTTTGTTATCGTCTCCACAGGGAATTTGAGATATTGTCGCCGTTCGACAATTGTCAAGTTCTTAACTTTAAAGTAACAAAAGGGGTTTGGTTTTTAGTAACGGTATCTTGCATAAAAAGCAATAAATTACGGTAAAAGATTGGTTTTATGATTTAATAAAGATTGTCAAAGTTAGGGTTCGGTAATCACTTTGCTTGTATATGTTCGATCAACAATACGCATAAACTCCTTTAGATGATAAACACATTCACAACATCCTTCCAATGTGATTATTTCTAACTCACATTGTGATTTTTCCCATTTTGATCCATTATTGATTTCTCATACAATCTATCAAAATGACAACATTTAGGTTTAACATTTTCATGAACAACCACATTCAAAACTATTTCTAGCTTAAGAAAATAGATGGATGAAAACCTAGGTCAAGAGTTGGAAAATATCTTTCAATCATAAACCAATAAAAAGAGTTATAAATAAAGCAAGGTTTTCACCATATATTCATCATCAAAGAGTTTACAAATGAAGATTATCCATATACATACAAAGTTTAATGATCACCTACATCTAACCTTGACAAAATGAAGAACTTAGCTACTCATTTTCATGGTAGCTTGCAAAAGAAGTTTCGGAAGAAGGTTGATGAACATCCAAGTCGAAGAATGAAACTTGGATGAGAATCCACCTTCTTTTTGTAGAATAATGTTAAGAAATGAAGAAAATGAGAGATGTTTTGTTTCTAGGTCACAAAAATCTCTTTTAGAGCAGAACTAGTAAAAATATGGTATGGTCTCAAAAAGTACACATTGCTACTTATAGAAAAAGTTGTTGTCCTGTCACGCTCGCCACCTTGTTCGCCTAGCGATCTAACAGTGAACGCTCGCTACAGCCTCGCCTAGCGAACATGCTAGCGAGGAATGAGAACAAGATTATGGAATGCTTCACTACTTGCTCTCTAGGTGCTCGCCTAGCGAGTTCTTCGCCACCTTCCTCGCTGCCAGCGAATGATGCCAATTTGATTCTTCCCAAGTCTGGGAGTGTTCACTAGCAGCTCGCTACGAGCTCGCCTAGCAAACAGCTCGCTGCAACACTCACCAGATGTTCGCCTAGAGAACAAGCGTTTGCTCTTGTTCTTTCTTGATTCCTTTGTCAACTTTCTTGTGTCTTCAAATTCTACTCTTTCATGCTCAAATACTGCACAATAACACACAAATTAAAAGGACCAAGAGCATTTCACATATTGTTGCATATCAACAAAAGCAAGGCGATTTTGAACAGAAACTAGACAAAAAGGAGCGAAAGATGCCCACATTTGATAGCTCAAATAAGCATGATTGGACATCTAATAGTTGCCCCTGTTGAAGTTCGAACAGTAGTTTTGTATCCGTGCAAAGCAAACAGTAACATTTCATGCCAATCCTTGTAGGTCTTAACCATCTTTTGCAGGATCGTTTTGCTATTTTTATTCGCAGCTTCAACAGCTCCATTCATCTTAGGACAGTACAGAGAAGAATTGTGATGTGCAATCTTAAAAGTGTCACACAACTCCTTCATAGTCTTGTTGTTCAGATTGGTACCATTGTCAGTTATGATCCGAATCGGGACCTCATAACGGCAAATAATCTCTTTCCTGATGAAGTGAGCAACTACTTGCTTGGTTACGTTGGTGTAGGAAGCAGCTTCTACCTATTTGGTGAAGTAATCCATAGCAACAAGAATGAATCGGTGACCATTGGAAGCTTTCGGCTCGATTGCCCCAATCATGTCAATGCCCCACATAGAGAAAGGCCATGGTGAAGTCAAAACATTCAACGGTGCAGGAGGAACATGCATCTTGTCAGCATAGATTTGGCACTTGTGACATTTCCTGGCGTATTGGATACAGTCAGATTCCATTGTTAACTAGTAATATCCAGCCCTTAACATCTTCTTAGACATAGCATAACCATTGGTATGAGTTCCGAAAGTCCCTTCGTGAATCTCTTGAAGTAACATGTTTGCTTCACGTTTATCAACACATCTGAGCAAAACCATGTTGTAGTTTCTTTTGTATAACACACCATTGCTGATGAAGAATCTAGATGTCAGTCTTCTCAAAGTCTTCTTGTCAAGACCATTAGCATCATTGGGATACTCCTATTTGAGCAAATAGTTCTTAATATCGTGAAACCAAGGCTTTTCATCCACCTCATCTTCTTTGACCACCTAACAGTAAGCGGGCTCAGTCTTGCGTTCAATTCGAATGAGAGGTGCTTCGTTATCTGAATTTCCACATGGATGCTAACATGGCTAAAGCATCAGCAATATGATTCTCAAATCTAGGAACGTGTTCGAACTTGATCTCATTGAAGTACTTTATCAAATCAACAATGTAGTCTTTGTAAGGGATTAATTTCTCATGCTTCGTCTCCCACTTGCCTTGTACTTGATAAATAACCAAAGCTGAATCTCCACTTACTTTGAGAAGTTTGATTCTGAGGTGAATAGCTGCTTCAAGGCCAAGAATGCATGCTTCATATTCTGCGATATTATTTGTACATTCGAAATCTAACCTTGCTGTAAATTGAGTAAAGCCACCTTTTGGATTCATCAAAACAACGCATATACCATGCCCACTGTAATTTGAAGAACCATCAAACATCATCCTCCACCAAAGACCCGGTTCGGGACCTTCATCGGGACCTGGCTCTTCGCAATCCTTCTTTATCAACAGGATGTCTTCATTGGGAAAGTCGAATTTGAGAGGCTCATAATCTTCGACTGGCTGATCTGCAAGATAGTCTGATAAGATACTTCCTTTGATAGCTTTCTGTGGCACATACTGGATGTCATATTCAGATAGCAACATGTGCCAACAGGCAAGTCTTCCAGTCTCAGCAGGCTTTTCGAAAACGTACTTGATTGGACCCACCTTCGAAATCAACAATGTTGTATGACATATCATGTATTTCCTGAGACGCCTAGCAACCCATCCTAGCGCACAACAAGTTTTCTCCAAGAGTGAGTATCTGTTTTCACAATCGGTAAACTTCTTGCTTAAGTAGTATACCGCACGTTCCTTTCTTCCAGTCTCATTGTGTTGCCCATGTACGCAACCCATAGACTTCTCAAGAACGGTAAGATACATGAATAATGGTCTTCTATGAACAGGAGGAACTAAAATAGAAGGCTTTTGCAAGTAGTCCTTGATCTTTTCAAAAGCTCGCTGACAATTGGGATTCCAATCAACAGTTTGCCCCTTGCATAACAACTTGAATATCGGTTCACAAGTGGCAGTCATGTTAGAGATAAAATTGGAAATATAATTCAAACGTCCAAGAAAACCTCTGACTTGTGTTTCAGTCCGCGGAGCTGGTATGTCCTGAATGGCTTAGACTTTATCTGGATCTACTTTAATTCCTCACTGACTGACGATGAAACCAAGTATCTTTCCGGATCTCACACCAAAGGTACATTTAGCAGGATTCAACTTCAACTGATACTTCCTGAGTCGCTCAAACAGCTTAACCAAATGATCCAAATGCTCCTCTTCGTTTCAAGATTTGGCAATCATATCATCCACATATACTTCAATCTCTTTGTGCATCATGTCATGAAAGACAGTCGTCATAGCGCATTGATAGGTTGCCCCTGCGTTCTTCAAATCGAAGGGCATAACTTTGTAACAAAAGGTTCCCCAAGGGATAATGAATGTAGTCTTTTCTTGGTCATCTGGATCCATCTTGATCTGGTTATAACCGGAGAAACCATCCATAAATGAGAAAACTGCGAAACTAGTTGTATTGTCGACAAGTGTGTCAATATGTGGCAGAGGAAAATCATCCTTTGGACTAGCCTTGTTCAGATCCCTGTAATCTACACACATTCTGACTTTATCGTCCTTCTTGGGCACTGGTACAATGTTGGCAACCCAATCTGGATATTTCCCTGTAATCTATAAACCTGCATCCAGCTGCTTTTTAACCTCATCTCGAATCTTCAAAGACATGTCGGGTCTGGTTCTTTGAAGTTTTTACTTGATAGGTGGATAATCAGGCTTAAGCGGAAGATTGTGAACAATAATATCTATGTCTAAACCGGGCATATCTTGTTACGACCATGCAAACATATCAACATATTCCTTCAAAAACTTTATCAATTTCTGCTTGACCCCAGCCCCAAGTATTGCACCAACCTTGACCTCTTTCTTGTCTTCATTTGTGCCAAGATTAATCAAATCTACCTGCTCCTTGTGTGGTTGAAGTTTTGTGCACTCGTACTCGACCAATTTTGTCAATTCGGTGGGTACTTCAAAATCTTCTTCACCCTCATCTTCAGCTTGATAAATGGGTGAATTCCAGTCAGGAGAGACGATAGAGTCATTGGGTTCAACAAGGGTTGTAATGTCACTGCATGTTGAAAGACTTATTTTATTAAATGTTCAATGAAAATGCAAGAGAGAATGGAAATGTTTTTTTAGTTTGTTTTTTGAAAAGATTGCCAATTTCATTTTTTAAAAGGTGAAAACAAAAAATGCTAGTGAAACAAAGTGGAATGGAAACAAAATGCATTTATTAATAATTGTTCAAAATGAAAGGTGGCCCTACAAAGCGACCCAATAGACTTGGGCAGATCTATGGATTTGAAAACACAAATGAAAAATTAAATTACTTTGACAATGGAAAGATAAATGGAATCTCTATAGCCTCCCAGTTGCTCAAAGCTACATCACTCTGAAACACCAAGTTGTTAAGGTCTTCATCTTCGTCATCGTCACTGATGGAATTAACATGGAAACCTCCGTTGACAAACACCTCTTGGAAAACCTTCGGACATCCTTCGACAGATGTAGAAGCTTTGTCATGAGTTGGTCTGTAACCCAACCCATAGCTATCAGTCTTTATCTTGATGTTGATGACTTTTCCCTATCCTTCAGGAATGCCCCTGTCGATCGTTGATCTGGTACTCTTCAAGGAAGTAAAAGATGGATTACTCTGGACCTCCGTAGTCTCTTCGACCTCCACTAAAACAACGTTGGCGATCTCAAGGGCTTGGAAAGAAGTTTCCAACGTGTCCTCATCAGCCTCAATATAACGGAACACCGATAAATTACTAACCATTAGATCCTCCTCACCATGTATAATCACCAGCTTGTCATCGATCACAAACTTCATATTTTGATGCAAGGAAGAAGTTACTGCCCCAGTAGCATGGATCCAAGGCCTTCCAAGTAGACAGTTGTAATTGGGATTGATATCCATAACCTGGAAAATGATCTTGAACACATGCGGGCCAATCAGAATCGGGAGCTCAACTTCCCCAATCACCAATCTACGCGAACCATCAAAAGCCTTAGCAATTAAAGAAGTAGGCTTCACCACAGTATCTTTGTAAGCCAACTTGCTGAGAACCCTCTTAGGTAGGACGTTCAACGACGAACCAATGTCCACAAGTACTCTTGCTAAATTATCTTCCTGACACTTCACGGATATGTGTAAAGCACGGTTGTGATTCACACCCTCTTTTGGCAGCTCCTCATTACCGAAGCTGAGAGTATTACAGGCGGTAATATTAGCAATTACACTATCAAACTAGCCAGTAGTGATGTCTTGTGCAACATGAGCTTGGGTCAAGACCTTCTGTAGAGCAGCTCTATGCGCGGGTGAATTCAATAACAAAGATAAAATAGAAATATTTGAGGGAGTATGGTGAAGCTGGTCAACAACTTTATAATCACTCTTTCTGATTATCCTCAAGAATTCAGCATCCTCATCATTGGTAACAACCTCTTTACCTTTATCTCTGGCAGACACAACAGTATTAGTAGTTGTCTCCTTAGACGGAGCCTCATCAAAATGGGGTGTATAGACACGACCACTGCGAGTCATCCTGCTTGCCCCAACTATGTTGGTTATACTTCCACCATCATCCTTCACCTTTTCTCTTAGAATGACCTTCCTAGATTCTTTGCCAATTGCGGTTATGTCATACTTCCAAGGTACAGCTTTGGGATCACTGAACGGAAATGGACTCGTCTTTTGAATGATCAATGATTTAGGTTGATCCACTGTTGGAGTAACACGATTCGGTATACTGAATACCGGCATCACAGAACTTGGTGCTGGCAGATTAAACACTAGCATCCTACCCCTTGGTTCGGGAAAATTGAAAGTAGGCTCAATTGCGGCTATTTCCTCCTTCTTCACCTTGTTGGCTAGTTGCAGAAAACCGTCATCAATCAATCTCTGGACATCTTTCTGAACCATAACACAACCCTTATGACATTCGTCGCAGCTTGTACACTTGATATGAGAAACAGATACTAGACCTGCTTCAAACAACTTTGAATGGAAAGCCTTCAGCAGAGTTTTAATCTGGGATACGTTAAGAATAAAGTTCTTGTCAGGAAAATCAGTAACAATACTAACGGCCCCATGTGTGAGCAGAGGGTTTGTTTTAACATTGGGCGGCGGATCGTTGAAAGACAAAATATTCTTTTCCAATAGATTCCTCACAATGTTCTTCAAAGCATAACAGTTCTCCAAATCGTGACCTGGCGCACCCTCATGAAAAAAACAATGAGCGGTGGTGTTGTAGTTGGCTGGAAACGGATTCGGCGGAGGTCCCAAAGCTCGGGTGGTAATCAAACCTCGTTGCACTAAGTAAGGATACAACTGGATGAACGTCATCGGAATCGAAGGACACGGCTTGTATTGTCTCCTCGGAGCATTTTGGCGAGGTGCCTGATTCCTTGGTTGTTGATTTGCGGGAGCATTGGACGCTTGCTGATAGTTAGGTGGAGGTTGTTGATATATTGGAGGCGGATAAACAGGAGCCTGCTGCATAGGCTGGTAAGCAAGATCCTGTGGAGCTTGCTGACTAAAAGCCGGTGCAACAGCAGCTACATACGGAGGTTGAGCATATTGAACCGGGTAACCTTGTGATTGAGCATACTATGGCGAATATTGATACTGTTGATCTCTCCTTCTATCTGAGGACACAACATGGGTCTCTCCTTCCTTCTTTTTCTAAGGATGGAAAGAAGACTTCTTAGCTTGGTCCTTCGAGCTCGAACTGCCACTACCACTAGACATTTTTCCACTTTTCATAGCCAATTCAACCTTTACTCCAACAACAGCAATATCACCAAAATTCGTGGTTACACTACCCACCATCCTCTCATAGAACTCAGGACAAACGGTGTCGACAAACCAATCAGCTAGATCCTTATCAGTCAACGGAGGCTCGACTTGATAAGGAATTTCCCTACATCGCTGGGCATACTCTTTAAAGGTCTCAAAACTCTTCTGAGTCATACTCAATAGTTGTCTTCTATCAGGATCTAAGTTTATGTTGTACTTATAGTGTTTAATGAAAGCATCAGACATATCCTGAAAATACTTTATGTGATGCGAGATTGGTCAAATGTCAAATACCACTTCGATGAAGCACCTTTTAGACGGTTATGAAAACAGTGAATCATCAACTTATCATTTTCCACGTGGGCCGCCATCCTGCAGTAGTACATGATCAAATGGCTTTTCAGACAAGTAGTCCCTTCATAGCAGTCAAAGTTCGGATTTTTGAACTTTGGCGGAATCACTAGACCGGAAACCAAACAAATGTCTCTAGCAGCAGCACCAAAGATATGGTCCCCTTCCATCTTTCTTAATCTTTTCTCAATAGTAACAACTTCCTCACGAAGCCTATCACGTGGTTGGTACCCTCCATCATTATCATCCAGAATTTCATAAACGGGCTCATTAAGATAAGGTTGTACCCGAGTATGAACATTAGCTTGTGTGAAGGTAGGAACCACCTTAAAAGGCTCAGAAACCAAAGGCACAGTTTGTTGAACATTTTGCACAACAGGGATAGCTTGTTGAGATGATGTAATAATGGGAGGATGTATGAAACTCCGTGAAAGACCATAAGGAAACGGATTCTCAATAGTAACAACCGGTGGAGGATCTGCAACAATAGCGTTAATCTCAGAGACCACAATAGGCTGAGTATCCATCTTTTCATTCATAACCTGGAGCAATTCCATAATCGTTCCTACACTCCCTCGAAGGTTTGCGAGCTCGTTGTTGACACGATCCATCTCTCGAACTTGGTGTTCCATCCTCTTTCGAGCTTGAGCTCTAGTGTTGTATCGACTCAGGGTGACAAAACTGGAAGGCGAGAGACCCGAGTATGAGAAACCAGGAGACACATGCAATGCAAAATATGATGCTAAAATGCAAAATGCGAATGAATGATTTCATGGAATTCAATTATTTATAAATATTGCGAATGCGAATGAATCATTTCATGGAATTCAATTTATGAATATTGCGAAATAACAAAGAAATTTTATTTATTAATTGAGAAATGGATTACAAGTAAATATAAATTCCTTAATGAAACAGCTAAACAAAATCTAAATAATGACCCTAAGGAAGCATCATCCACCACTTAGACGAGCAGGAGGAGAGTCAGAGGAAAATAAATCATCGTAAAATCTTCTCTTTTTGTCGGAAAATGCCTCTTCATTCTTTGTTCGAAGCTGATTTTGAAGTTCATCGTATTCACTGGCCATCACATGGTATTTGTTTTTCCATGCTTCGGCTTCACGTTGTGCTTTCTTCAAAGCGATCTTCAATGTCTCAGCTTCGGTCATGAAAATCTGAAAAGGTTCCTCTGTTGGAGGTAAAGGATCTTGGCGAGCATAAGGCATCTTCAGTTTGATAGCTCTTTCTCGGACCCACTGAAGGTATGGCTCCATAGACACACAATTAGGTATTCCCAGACTTTCTCGACCTTTTCTATGCAAGTGTTTCTAGGAAGATATAATCTGATCTTGAAGTTCTTTGTTGTCTTTGAAGAAAATTCTCTCCACATGAACACTTTTAGGTGGTTCCTTCAAGGGATACCCTAACTGTCGGAGAGCTAGGACTAAATTGTAGCTAATTCCTCCATTAAAACCGAGCAAAGGCATGTTAGCAAAGTCTCCACAACCATTAATGATTAATATTCCATCATACATACGGTTATACCAATCAATATCGAAGTGAGTTAAAGCCATAACCCTTTGTAACCAGCGTCCTTTAGTACGATCCCAAAACGGACCAGACTTAGGCAAGTGCAAAATAAACCATTTCTACAATAAGGGAACACAACATGTAATCATCCATCCACCGCGGAAGTTTCGGAGATGTACAGAATGATAAGTATTACCCAATAGAGTCGGCACTGGATTCCTTTGCATGAAGATTTTAATGGCATTAAGGTCGATGAATCCTTCAAAACTAGAGAACAATAGTACTCCATAGATAAGTAAAGCAACGATCGCCTCAAAGGTAGGCATACTCAAATGATCGGCATAATACTGGGCTTTCTCGATTAGGAACTTTGTAGGTAACCCAAAAATTTCACCCTTATGAGTCATATTCTCCTTAATGTCAGATACCTTCAAACACGTTGCTTTAGCAACATCCTGTTCTTTAGGGTCTTTCTCCAAGAAAGTGAAAGGAGTCTTATCCAAAATAGACAGCCCTACAAGCTAAGAATATTCTTGCAAAGTAGGCAATAGCTGATAATCAATGAAGGTGAAGCAATGGTATTCGGGATCATGGAATTGTAGCAAAACCAAAAGAAGTCGTTCGTTCACTTGTAGTTCCAACAGAGGTGACAACCTTCCATACTGTTTTCGGAAACCTTCTCGATCTTGGACTAAAGCTCCTAGTTTCCTTAGGTCATCTAGCTTAAGACTTTTAAAAGTATATTTCAAAGTTTTTCTTCTATTGTAATCCATAGTATCCTGCAATATTCCTAAATAAAGTTTGAATTCCATGAAATGTGATGTAATGTGATGCTTTATGGATGCAATGCACATATACAAAGTCCTAGGTTTAAGGTATGTACAAGGAGTTAAGGTATACCCATCCCCATAAGTATGTACTAAGGTTAGTTGTACCTACAGAACAAGGGTTCTAAAGAAGTTCCCAAAGTCATTCGTCCATCCTTCGGATACTATCGACTTTCCGACTGACTTGGGGGTCGATAATATTCTCAAGAGAACCTCTTTTGAGTGTAGTATCGTGTGGCAACTATTTTGGGACTACTCCCTCATAGTTCCCGCACTACGTCCTGTATAAGGCCTAAGTGATGTTAAGGTACTACGGTCCCCAATATCATGGACTCCTATGCCGAAAATAGTAAGGGTTTTCACGACTATACTCGTTCAACCGAACCATTTTGCGGGAGGGTCTCAATCGAGTGGTGATTCTCAAGTCAGCTTGGTCGGGAGTCATTTCCTATAAGCCTCGTCGAATATATCACCTTCCTATAATAGGGTCACTCAAGTCCGGGTGTAGGACTTATCTCACAACAAAGGGATACCCCAAGCAAGGTATAATTAATATATACATACAAGCAAGCAAATAAAATAATGGCATACAATAAACAAGATAAAGGTAACCCTTAAAAATTAAGAGTGTCCCCAGTGAAGTCGCCATTTTCTGTTGCGGTGGAAATAGGATATGAAACTATTAATTAGCTTGAATCACATTTTAAATTCACAACCGATCTTTGATTAATCCGAAGGAGAAGGTCAAAAGAAGGAAAACCTATTTATTTACATCGTAAACACAATGCAAGGAGAGACCTAGGTAAGGGGTTGGTTAAGCTTAGGGAAGGTACTAGCACCCTAAACTTTTGTAGTACTCTACAGGAACCTTTTGTTTAATGTATGCTTTTTTACTTTATTATCTGCTTGAAATATGTAATGAGCTAAGGGATAGAGTGACCTAAAAGACCTAAGAGTTAGCCCTAAGTTTACTCTCCAAGACTCGCATCTTGTGCCTACGTATCCGAGGTAGGGGATGAAATCAAAGTAATCGTAGTTCCCCTTGAAAGGGAGGTTAGAAACGTCTTGACTGTGGTCTAGGTTTCAAGGGGAGTAAATGTTTCTTAAGGAACCGCTTACGTGGAGTCTTGAAACTCCTATTTCTACGTTAAAATTGTTAATTGAGATTAGGGTTAAGATTAGGGATTCCACGGCGGGAAACCCTAAAACAGAGTACGACGACTCTTTGATCTAATGCTAGGGTAAAGGGCATTTTCGTCCACGGCGGGACACCTAGGCTATTAGGGTTTGGAAACAGTCAACGGTTAGGACTATTGACTCGGCGCTAAAACGGTTTAGACCTAATCCTTCGGAGGGTTGATGGAAAAAAAAAATGCCGACGATGAATTATTACATGGTAGTTATTGAAATATGAGAAAGCATAAAGTGGTACGGAATTGAAAACAAATTGCGACGATAGCCTTGCATAAATTACAATCCGAAAAAAAATGACAAGCAAGAAACATAGCGGCGACGATATCCTCTCCTAGGTACAATTGAAAATTCAGAAATATGAATGAAGATCAATGATTAGCAAGCAGGGACGGGTAGGGATCAAACGATGGTTAGATGAAAATTAAAACGGCATAAACCAAGAAGTCTTTATTATTTTTTTGAATTTTCCTCTAAAACAACAGTTAACCTTAAATTTTTTTTAAAAAACAATATTTCAATTAGAATGTCAAGAGAAAACATTAATTAAATTTTGTATTTACAAAGAGGAATTATTTTAATTTTAATGTTTTGCTAAAGAAAAATGTATTAATTTAAATGTTTAGAAAATGTGATAATTTTTATTACAAAATGTTTTAGGCTTTAATTATGGAAAAAAGGTTTCAATTTTTAATTAAAAAAAATGTTTTTCAATCTTTTATTAAAATGATGAAGGGATTTTTTTTGGTTTTAAATATTTCAAAATTTTTTTGTTTGTTTTAGATTTATTAAGAAAAATGATGTATTAAGTAACAAAATGTTATATTAATTTGTTATTATTAATAAACCATAATCTAATAAAATAATAAAAATAAGAAAATAACCACTAATTAATAAAATAAAATGATAAATGAAAAAATAAAAAAAAAGGAAAATAAAAACACAAATAAGGGGGTGGTATTGTCTCCTAAACGTTTCAATCTTTAGGGTTTCTTTGTAACCCTCTTTGTCTTCTTTTCCTTCTTGAGGCGCCACCGAAGATGGTTTATCCTCCATTGTTTCTCGTTTGCGTTCGGTACCTCCATTAATGGCTTCTTAGCTTCTTCCCTCTTCTTCTATGAACCTGAAAGGAAACAAAAACCTTTGTTACTGGCAACAACGGCTCACCTCTACTTCGTTGGAGGTTTGAAGCGGTTGACGGCCGTTAATGAGGGATGACGATGAGGATGGATATTTGTCCGCCTGAGTCCGTGACGGGATCCTTCCTCTTTTTCTCGGCAGTGATCTTTCCTTCCTTCTGATCTTGGGACAGGGATGATGATGAAAAACCTTCGTTTATTTTCTGAATCCTGTCCTCGCCTTTGGTCGCCGCCGTTTTGGGTTTGTATCTTTTGGTTCTTCTTTTCTTTTTAACTCGTGATGATGATGAATCTGAAGTTCCTTTTTATATGCTTCTTATTATTGCTTGGGCTTTTGGACCTCTTCACCATTTTAGGCTATTTTTACGGCTGAATTCCTATAAGGTTTGCGTTGAGTGATTCTTGAAGGCGCGACGCTGATTTATTGCTATTATTTGTTGGCTTGATGGAATTTGTTGTTATGCTTTTTCAGGAGTTCTAGATTTGGTTATTGTTGCGTATTTCGTGGCGGATTCATTATTGTGGTTGTTATGATTTTGTGTGAATGTGGGCTTCGATTGTTTGACTGGATTTGTAAAACTTGTGCTTTTTCTAGGATGTTTGTCTGATTCATTAGTTGCTCAAAAATTCTGGAAAATTTGTTTGGGCCTTATTTGACTAGAATCACTTTTGGTTGAATAAGTGCTTTTTTTTTCAGAAGCACTTTTCTGGATAAGTGTCGCTACTGCGAAAATCGGCGCCGGCTGACAGAAGAGTCGCCACCGTGCGTTATTTATCCCTCAGAGCGGGAAAGGAAACGCTCGAAGTAAACCTCGCAAAAAACGGGGAAAAGGTATGGTCATCGCAACCAAAACCTGGGTTCGGGAGTCGGTTACGCAAGGGGAAGGTATTAGCACCCCTCACGTCCGTCGTACTCGACAGGATCCACGCTTGCTTGGGTTGTCTAAAGGATGCAAAACAATCTATCTACGGCTGCTAAATCTAAACGGGAAGGAATTGACTCGATAGAGCGTCGCACTCTATGCCTACGTATTCTCAAGAGAGAAAGTCAGAGTCAACGTAGTTCGGGACTACGGGGAAAATTGGCTCGCCAAGACCTCGCGTCTTGTGCCTACGTACTTCCACTGCATGGAAGATCAGAGCTTTACGTAGTTCAGACTAACTACGGCTAAACAAAACATTCTCACACAGCAGTGAAAAAAACAACTGGTTTCACAGGGTCGGGAACCTATGGGCAAAACTATGGCTTGGTCTCAAATGCACTCGGGCAAGAGAGAAAAAAGGGTTACGATTAATCGTCAGCGGGAAGGTCTCGATCGCACAGCCGCGAGAGAACAAAAGTCAGTTGTTAGTGTGCTCGCTAGGATATCGCATCCTATGCCTACATATTCGCGTCTGGTACGAGAAATCAGAGCAGCTGTAGTTCGGCTACTTCGAGACCACAACTCAAATCTCGTTTTATTAACATTCTGAAAAATGATTACAATGCTTGCATACCGAAAATAAATCTCCTAGGAAATACTATCCTATCCTATCCTGAAAAATTGAATGGAAAATAGCCCCCTAACAAGTGGGCTTCTAAACTATCCCTAAAACCGTAAAATAATCTCTATGAAAATATATCCTAAAAGAAAAATGCACTCTAAAAAATATTAAATCTACTTTAATATTTTTTCCTTTTTCCTTCTTTTCTTTTCAACTATTTTCTCCTCTTTTCTTTCAACATATCTTTCCATATTTTTCTATGTATTTTTTCACAATATTTTCTCTCCTTTTTCTATTTCTTTTTTTATTCAAAATATTTTTCATATTTTTCTGTATTTTTCTATATATTTTTCTTTATTTCTTTTTCTCTTTCTTTTTCTTGCTATTTCTCTTTTTTCCAATATATTTTTCTATTGTTTTTCACTTTTCTTTTTTAACATATTTTTCTAATATTTCTTTTTCACAAATATTTTCTCAATATTTTTCCTCATGTATTTTCTCTTCTTTTTTCTTTGTGAAAAAATAATAAAAGAATGAAAGAATACAAAAATGGGGAGGCAGCTGCTACAAGGGGGATACGGCTAGAAAAAACAGGAAAGCCAATGGGCCCAGCCCAAAACAACTCACACAAAAAACAGAAATCCCAGAAGGGGGGTGTAGAGCTGGAACGAGGGTGTTGGCAATTGGATCCCATTGGGCCTGAGGCCCACTTCGTGGCAGAAAAAAAAAATGAGGAGTGTAGCACCAAAAAATGATTGGGCCTGGATCCAGCCCAATCTCTTCCTCTCCTTCTCCTGTCACTCTCAGAACAACCAAAAACCCTAGACTTTCCCCTTTCCGCCGCTGCCGTCTTCCCTTCCTCAGTCTTACTCCCAATCTCCTTCAATCTTCGTTCTTCCCAGACTCAATCTCCCCCAAACAACTGCGTTTCATCAACCTGGATCTAGAAACAATTTTGGCGCTCGAGTTCCTGATGAACATTTCTGAAGATTCTAGATGACGATCTAGAGATTGAAGAACTGAGATGAACTCGTTCTTGAAGTTTCGTTGATGATGGTGATCCTTGGACGTTTCTGGGAAAATCACTTGGCGAAGGTTGTTGGAGTTATGGACACAGATGAGTTCACGATTGAAGGTTTACGAGAAAAGATGAAGGACCCAGATGTTCTTGATGAATCTGGAAAAAGGACGAGTGTTCTTCGCTGATGAACATTCTTCCTGGAGATCTGTTCTTGAACGTGATGATGATGATGAAGCAGTTTCTGGGAAGTGATTATGGAAGATGAATATTCTTGCTAAAACTCGATTCTGGAAATTATTCTTGATGGCTGATGCATGTTCATGAAGAACAATGAAGTTCTGGAGATACGATTGAAGAAAACGATGAAGACCCTTGCGACGGAGATGAAGATCCATGGAGTTTGCTTTGACGAACGGTTTGCTGTTGATGTGATCTTCTGGAGATGAGGATCAGAGGTTGGAGGAAGATGAATGTTGGTTGACGGATCGGAGGCGATGAAGATAGGAGGTGAAGGTAGGAGGAGTTCTGGGATTTTTCTGAGTTTGGTGAGGTTCTCCGGTGAGGCTCACGGCGGTCGCCGGCCATGCAGGCCGGCCGGTGAATGACTCCGGCGAGGACCAGGGGGAAGACGCGTGGCACCAAAGTGGAGGAGGGAGACGCATGCTGACCACGTGTGTGGGGAATGTGGCAGTGTGGGTGGAGAGGGTGGACGCATGTGGGACGCGTGTCCCATGCGTGGCGTGTGTGTGATGATGAAGCGTGGGGTCCTCTCCTGACTAACACGTGGCGCTGGACTATTTAAACCACTAAGAATTTCTAGAAGCTTCTGGATTTCGCTGGAGCTTCCTGGGAACTTGGACTGATAAATGGACCTGAATTGGGCTGCAAAATGGACATAGGCCCACCAAAAAATCATGACAGAAACCAAAAAATCCGCATAATAATGGATTAATGACTTAAAAAATGGATTAATGACAATGATTAGAACTGATGGGAAATTAACGTGAATTAATAAAGGGACTAATGAAATGGATTAACACTAACTAATGGACCAATTAAATTCTAATTAAACTATCAAACTAATTACTGAACTAAACTCAATTAATTGCTAAACTAATAACACTCTAATAAAATTCTAATAAATCTCTAATAAAACTATTAAAAAACTATATTTTTCTATTAAAATCTATTTACTAATAAAAGAAAAAATCTGTTATTATTCTATATCTAAAATTAAAACATTTAATTTCTATTAACAAAAACTATTTATTTAATAAGAAAAAATCTATATCAAAAAAGCTATTAAAACTATTTAAAAAACCATTAATATTCTAAAAATTCTATATTATCCTAAAAAAATCTATTAACTCCTAAAATGATTAAAAATCTATTTAAAAAGAATTAAGACTATTAACAATCCTATTAATACTCTAAAAATGCTAAAAAATGATTTAAATCTATTTAAAAATCCTATTAAATCCTAAAAATGAATTTAAAGCTATAAAAAATCTAAAAATGGTCAATAAAATCCAGAAAAAATCACAATAACACCGAACAACACATAACACCGCGAGAGCGCACTAAAATAGCCGGTAAAAATAAACGGGCACCGAAATATCCCAAAAATACGATTCTACCTATCTAAACTGATAAAAAACACCTGAAACACGAGACGAGAGCTGTGATCCCAACAAAATCAAAACAAATGAAAAAATGCACTGTATGCAATATGCAGATGCGAATGCGATTATGCGTCGAAACCTCGAGCCAGATACGAGACCCGGTTGGTCAAATTTTGGGGTGCAACAGCTGCCCCTATTCAAGCGGCTTGGACTTGACTGGGTGAGGAGCGAACGACTCTCAGCCAATCAAGGTGCGAGACGGTTGAATACCGATAAACCCGAAAATTTGCCAACTGCCCAACTTGTGATACTGGAATAATAGCTGCACGGGAACTATCTGGAGAGATACTGATCTGACATCGCCGTCAGTTATCCACGTTAAATTCCTCTGATATTGCCTTCAGACAACCACAACACCCAACATCGCCGCTGGAAGACTAAACCTGATATCACCGTCGAACAATCAAAATACCCCGCATCGCCGCTGGAGAAAACACAATACTGAACAAACTACCCCGCATCGCCGCTGGAGAACTACATCTGTCAAAATATCCCGCATCGCCGCTGGAGAACTAAAGGATCTGCATCACCTGACATCGCCATCAGAAGACTGAATCAACTTAACATGCCCAACATCGCCGCTGGAAAACTGAATCTGACATCGCCGTCGGAAACAACCATCGCTCTGAGAGACACTCGACATCGCCGTCGTACAAACATCATCTCTGCTGGGGATTTAAAGAGTCTGACCTCGCCGTCAAACAAATATCCAACCTCGCCACCGGACACAAACCCGGTCCGGGAATCTGAAGTATACATCTCAAAGGTACAAAACCTGAGCTTGGGATGGAAACAAACACTTCCAACGGTACATATCCAAAGGTACGAAACCTGAGCTTGGAGGCGAACATATCCAAAGGTACGAAACCTGAGCTTGGAATCAAACATATCCAAAGGTACAAAACCTGAGCTTGGAATCAAACATATCCAAAGGTACAAAACCTGAGCTTGGAATGGAACATTCTGGTACCGCCTTCAGGCGTTTGCGAAATCAATCTTCATATTAGACATCACTGTTGGAGCAGACATATCACGCTGCTAAGGACTTTAATAATCATCTTGAACAAACAACTCCGTCGGGTACCTTCAAGAATCGTCCTGAACTGACAACCTTTCTGGCGACTTCATTCTGCTGGGTATTCCAGGAATCTTCCTGGGCAACTCTTGCTGAGGACGCTACTGGGAAACTCAAGCATTATACTAGGCGAACAACCCGGGAAGCTGTACTGAGGTCTTAAGAATCATCTTAAGCAAACGGCTCTGCTGAGGTATTCAAGAATCGTCTTGAACTGACGACTTCGCTGGGGGAGACGAGAAGCTTAACCACACAACTCTGCAGGTGAACAAATTCGAAATCCAATAGGTAACCATCCTGGTCCATGTTTCGACATGCGTATGCTGGATAATGATGCAATGTCCTATATGATATGTAAATGCTATACATTCTGTTTGAAAATGTGATGCCCAGACGGCATGGATATGCTATATGCTTGTATAAATGCTATGACTTTATATGCAAATGCTAATGCAGGCTCGAGCTGCCAGAGAACACCAGGTCTGAAAACCACTTCGCAAAATAAATGCCGAAGGTAACGGCAACTCTACTGGGGATGAACTGAAGTCACAGAACCATCTCAGCAAAATAAATGTTGGAAAAGGGAAACCAAATCCGCTGGGGATAACTGTTCTGCTGGAGAAGTGGAAAGGCAACCCTGCTTGGCGACTTCACTGGGGAAGGAAAGAACAACTCTGCTTGGGGATGCTTCCTTCAAACCAGTGACAACTGATTGTACTCTGCGGGGATTGACCTAACTGAGGTTGATTGCGCGCGGCACACTGCTGGAAATGCCCCTGCTATCAAGGATGTCGATCTTAATCTGCTGAGGATCCTTCTGATCCTACTCTGATACGGGGTAAAATATGATCTCGACTCTTCCGGGGATAATAAGCAGCTTTCATCTACTGAAGAGTGGCAATTCTGATTTAACAACATCCACAAGGAATTCAAACATTACTCGGAGCACTGGCATCCGTCGAGCTTCGTATCGGGGAACATGACAACATGCGGGTCATTGGGAAATACTGTGTCAGACACCTTTAGGTTTTTTTTTTTGTTTCTCTGGTTTAGGATAAACATGGACTATGTACACAGTGGAAGATATGGAAATACTAGACGAGAACTAGCATTCAAGGGTAGGCTACCAGACGAGAACTGATAGGTTAGGAAAATTGAACAAACATTGATTTTTGTGTTTTTGTACATCAGACGGGGCTGACTGGATAACAGACTGAGGCATAGACAACCAGGCGAGAACTGGCTGAAAGCTGACGTACGAGAACTGGTATAACACATAGGTTAAGACACACGATGATCGGACGAGAACTGGTTACGCGATGACATGTACCAGGCGAGACCTGATACAACACTTGAAGAAACGGCGACCAGACGAGAACTGGTTACAATAAACTGCACCAGACGGGAACTGATGCTTACAGAAGGGTGGGCCAGACGAGAGCTGGTTACCGGTTTGCCAGGCGAGAACTGGACTTTGGAAACGACTGGTTACTGACACGCAACAGGTTTAAACTGTAGGATAATGATCCAACGACAGCAAGGCCTTTTCGGAATGCTAAGGTTTTTGATAAGGGTATTGACATGATTCCCCGATACTCAGCTCCGGCTGGGGATAAACAAACTGGTTTGAACAACCTGCCCCAGTACACTCAGCTGGGGATAAAAAGACTGGCTTGCACAACTTGCCCCAGTACAATTCAACTTGCCGCAATCTAACTCTTGGGAACACCTGCTCTGAACAGCTTGCTACGAGACGACTTCGAGAATATTTGCCCCGGTATCTGTATGACAACAGAGTTCAATCTCCAATTAAACACCTAACAACCCAGTTGATTTCAACATTCTCTGCGATGACTTGCCCTTGAATGAGCGTTCTAGCGACTTAACCCGATCTGATTATCCACTGGAAGTATCTGCTTTCGAATATCTGCATTCTGCATAACTGCCCCTGATTGGCTCTCGAGAAAACTCCTTCTGATCAACTGCTTCTCAAATAAACTGCCCCTGCTCAACTGAAATTTCGGGACTGGTCCTCAGACTAACTGATTCTGAACTTACTGGAATATAATGCCCCTGATTCACTGGGCTTCACAACATACACCATTCTGGTTCAGACTACTGAATTACTCAGTCCTGCTTGATTATTCCCTGCTGGAATTTCTTTCGTGCCAACTACTAACCTGCAATTAAAATTGTCTATTCACGAATGGTAATTCTAATGCAGCGGTCATGCAGATTTTGAAAAAATTTTGAGCTGTCACTCATTTACATGCAACGATTATGAGTGACGAATCAACCAAAGTTCAAACGTAGTGCTTACGTGGTCAGTGAAAAATACAACAAGGATGTGACTAGCAAGTCAAGAAGGAGTCAGGTTACTCAACCTTATTGTAATGCGCTTCAGACTAACCCTACCTCAATTAGGTCTTTTAAGGGTTGCATCGTGGTCGGGTTCACGGTTCGTGAAACAAAGGATATTTGGCTCAAATTTGATTTGTACCCACCCCTTCTACGTGATGTTCTCCGATCCTAAGGTTCAGTTAACCTGGCACAAGCGCTCGCCTCCTCGAGAGGTATGCTGAATGGTAAGAACCACAATTAAGGAATTCACAAGCTTTTCCTCTAGAGTGATAGTTACTCCTTCTTCGCTTTCGGTGTCTGTGTACACGACTTTGTGATTTGCTGGGGAAAAATTTCTTTTTAATCCCTCTTCTTCATTCTTTTGATTCCCTAATTTTTGCCTGGACTGACTCATTTTGAGTTCTTCTCGATTTTTTTCTTTTGAAGTCCAGCGGGATGCCCTGATTTTTGCCTAAGTATTAGCTTTCCAGCTCTTTCTTTCTTTTTTACTTAGCGGGCTTTCTTTCTTTCTTTCTTTTGGAACAAAGTCGTGTGACACTGGTTGTCTTGATTGCTCCGAAAGGATTGTAACTGTCTCACTCCTGATTGGTGAGGTTTGACCTTTTGAAAGGTATAAACTGATTGGTTCTTGACAGACAACACTCCTCTGTAAGACTTGAATGCTCGGTCAAGCTAACTGACAACTACCCTGCCCCGGGTTAAGATGTGAGGGTTAAAAAAAGTCCGAAAAAACTCCTACTTCCTGGCTCGAAGTGGTTAACAAGGGATTCTCTTCCTTATCTCTCCGGTGTTTAGGGATTTGAAACAATGCCTTATACGTCATCGGTAAGGTCTTATCTGAAAGCATACGATCATCAGTTATGAGTTTCAGTTTCATCATCCTCCCTCCAATCTTTGCTAGTCACGATGATAAAGTGGAGTGAATAAAATGCAAGTGTCAGTGCAATGCAGTAAATGAGCGACAGCGACATGATTAATTCAGAAAAATGCATAGTCACTTTACTATTATCACCATTCGAAACATACAATGTTTAAAAGCAGGTAGTAACTTACAGAAAAGAAACTACAAATGCAAATGGTAAAAAGTCTGAGGACTGCCAATGCTGAGGCGCCTGCCTGTCTGAATCACTGGCTTTTGCTGGGGAATACTTTCCGAACCTACGAGCTTAGACAGCTGAGCGGTTGGGATGAACAAACAGAAACCCTTCTCGAAAGGAAATGCGATCCTGGTCAATCAACTGCTGTACCTTCGCCTGAAATGCTTTACAATCCTCGGTTGAATGCCCCGGAGATCCACCATGGTAACCACACTGAACATGGGGATTGTATCCAGGAGGGTAAGGCTCTGGAACGGGCTTGAGAGCTTTTGGTTTCACCAAAGAATTCTGAATCAAACGCGGAAGAATCTGGCTATACGGCACAGGTACTGGATGGAAAGGAGCATTCCTTCGTTCCAAGTTGTTACGAGGTCGGTTCTGATTCTGACGCTGATTCTGATAGCTTCGGCCACGGGCTCGTGGACTTGCAAGAGGAGCGACATAAGATTCCTGATAGGGTGCCCCAGGCATGGTTGTCTGTCCAGAATAACGGGACACAGAAGATACTGACCGCTGAGAAGACGGAGAACCAACAAATTTCACCGATTCGACTTGAGGATACCCAACGTCTGTCAGGACCGCATTGATCATAGTTTCATCTTCAGATTGAGAGCCATAGAGAGATTCAGTTTCACTGGCCTGACCTCTTGAAACATTCGGGATTCTTCCAGTCTTTACACCATACTCGATGCGCTCTCCCGTCCTTACCAACTCAGAGAAATTTGGTGCAACTCCAAGCATTCTTTCGAAGTACGGGCTCTGCAAGGAGTTTACAAACATGCCTTTCAGCTCTTGGTCTAGGAGCGGTGGTTGCACTCTACCAGCAAATTCTCTCCATCTTTGAACATACTTTCTGAAAGATTCATTGTTCCCTTGAGACAATTCTTGCAGTTGCACGTGAGTAGGAGCTTCGTCAAGATTATAGTCGTACTGCTTCAGAAAGGCATTGGCTAAGTCCATCCATGATCGGATCTGATCACGCTCTAACTGCATATACCAACTCAGAGGTGCCCTAGTCAGACTACCTTGAAAGCAATGAATCATCAGCTTGTCGTTGTGCACAAATGAAGTCATTCTTCAGCAGAACATCACCAGATATTGCTTCGGGCAACTATCTCCTTTGTACCTTTCAAACCTCGGCATTCTGAACTTCGGAGGTAACATTAGGCCAGGAACCAGACACATATCTGCAGCACTAGGAGTAACAGCGTCTTTACCTTTCAAGGCTTTGAATCTCTCATCTAATGCACGAAACCTTTCAGCATACACGGGAGCTAATGGGTCTTGATTATTTGCTGTTGGGACCTCTCTTCGGGGCTTTGACACAGGGAAGGCAAAACCTTGGTAGTCTGAGACATCAACAGAAGGAGAACGTTCACCTCGGGAAACAAACTGCTCACGCAGACCTTGGTCTTCAACAGATGGTTGCACAAGCTGAGCTGCAGTAAGGTTGTTTACTTGCGGAAAGTCTTCGTCGTGCGGAGATCCATACAGAGGATTGGACGTCATGGTGAAACCTGACAAGGTATCAACAAACTGGAAGCTGCTCTCTGACATAGCTACCGACAACTGTCAGCTGACTTCACTGCTTGACTCTGATCAAATATGCTTTAAATCTGCTTCAACCTCTTGGTCGTCTTCAACACTCACCTTCAGAACCAAAATAATGGCTGGATAAGAGCTCTGACTAACTGGCGAATGGTATGCAATATGATGCGAAGATGCCTATGCAAATGCAATGCAATGCAACAAATACGGGATCACAGCCCCCACACAATCTAAATACTACCGCACTGCTGACGGAGTACGGTTGCTCTGAAGAGAAGACCAGAATAACGGGTAGGTTGGAAGTCAAGTTTCCTGCACACAAAAAAAAAAACCCCCCACTCACAGGTATGGACCTATATCTGACAAGGTACGGCATCCTATGCGGTCGTCAGCGTCACAGACTTTCAGAACTGACGATACGATTCCCAGAAGGAGTGGCATCATCAAGCTTTGAAGAGGCCTCACTTAGCTAACTTCCAAATGATCGATTCCCAGAGTCGACAATCCACCAAACCAGCAACCGTCTCAACCCAAAGGGTTGAAAGTGAAGCCAACCGGATGAACCTCGTCTGAGCGTGGATTTCATGAGACACTAGTGCCTGCAAAGCAAGCACGCGCCCACTAATTTCCACTCTAAGTCTATGGTGCACTCAAGCCTGGGTCTGGCTTCTCACTCATCAGAACTCCCATAACACCCCAACAGCAACAGATAATATCAGTAAATAAGCACCAAAAATAGACAAGCAAACAAGCTCTAGGATTGACTCTCTTAAGGGACGTTGGATCCCAAAATTAACTCGCTTTCGGGATGTTGGATCCCTAGGAAACTATCAATTCCCCAGCAGAGTCGCCAGCTGTCGCTACTGCGAAAATCGGCGCCGGCTGACAGAAGAGTCTCCACCGTGCGTTATTTATCCCTCAGAGCGGGAAAGGAAACGCTCGAAGTAAACCTCACAAAAAACGGGGAAAAGGTATGGTCATCGCAACCAAAACCTGGGTTCGGGAGTCGGTTACGCAAGGGGAAGGTATTAGCACCCCTCACGTCCGTCGTACTCGACGGGATCCACGCTTGCTTGGGTTGTCTAAAGGATGCAAAACAATCTATCTACGGCTGCTAAATCTAAACGGGAAGGAATTGACTCGATAGAGCGTCACACTCTATGCCTACGTATTCTCAAGAGAGAAAGTCAGAGTCAACGTAGTTCGGGACTACGGGGAAAATTGGCTCGCCAAGACCTCGCGTCTTGTGCCTACGTACTTCCACTGCATGGAAGATCAGAGCTTTACGTAGTTCAGACTAACTACGGCTAAACAAAACATTCTCACACAGCAGTGAAAAAAACAACTGGTTTCACAGGGTCGGGAACCTATGGGCAAAACTATGGCTTGGTCTCAAATGCACTCGGGCAAGAGAGAAAAAAGGGTTACGATTAATCGTCAGCGGGAAGGTCTCGATCGCACAGCCGCGAGAGAACAAAAGTCAGTTGTTAGTGTGCTCGCTAGGATATCGCATCATATGCCTACATATTCTCGTCTGGTACGAGAAATCAGAGCAGCTGTAGTTCGGCTACTTCGGGACCACAGCTCAAATCTCGTTTTATTAACATTCTGAAAAATGATTACAATGCTTGCATACCGAAAATAAATCTCCTAGGAAATACTATCCTATCCTATCCTGAAAAATCGAATGGAAAATAGCCCCCTAACAAGTGGGCTTCTAAACTATCCCTAAAACCGTAAAATAATCTCTATGAAAATATATCCTAAAAGAAAAATGCACTCTAAAAAATATTAAATCTACTTTAATATTTTTTTCCTTTTTCCTTCTTTTCTTTTCAACTATTTTCTCCTCTTTTCTTTCAACATATCTTTCCATATTTTTCTATGTATTTTTTCACAATATTTTCTCTCCTTTTTCTATTTCTTTTTTTATTCAAAATATTTTTCATATTTTTCTATATATTTTTCTTTATTTCTTTTTCTCTTTCTTTTTCTTGCTATTTCTCTTTTTTCCAATATATTTTTCTATTGTTTTTCACTTTTCTTTTTCAACATATTTTTCTAATATTTCTTTTTCACAAATATTTTCTCAATATTTTTCCTCATGTATTTTCTCTTCTTTTTTCTTTGTGAAAAAATAATAAAAGAATGAAAGAATACAAAAATGGGGAGGCAGCTGCTACAAGGGGGATACGGCTAGAAAAAACAGGAAAGCCAATGGGCCCAGCCCAAAACAACTCACACAAAAAACAGAAATCCCAGGAGGGGGGTGTAGAGCTGGAACGAGGGTGTTGGCAATTGGATCCCATTGGGCCTGAGGCCCACTTCGTGGCAGAAAAAAAATGAGGAGTGTAGCACCAAAAAATGATTGGGCCTGGATCCAGCCCAATCTCTTCCTCTCCTTCTCCTGTCACTCTCAGAACAACCAAAAACCCTAGACTTTCCCCTTTCCGCCGCCGCCGTCTTCCCTTCCTCAGTCTTACTCCCAATCTCCTTCAATCTTCGTTCTTCCCAGACTCAATCTCCCCCAAACAACTGCGTTTCATCAACCTGGATCTAGAAACAATTTTGGCGCTCGAGTTCCTGATGAACATTTCTGAAGATTCTAGATGACGATCTAGAGATTGAAGAACTGAGATGAACTCGTTCTTGAAGTTTCGTTGATGATGGTGATCCTTGGACGTTTCTGGGAAAATCACTTGGCGAAGGTTGTTGGAGTTATGGACACAGATGAGTTCACGATTGAAGGTTTACAAGAAAAGATGAAGGACCCAGATGTTCTTGATGAATCTGGAAAAAGGACGAGTGTTCTTCGCTGATGAACATTCTTCCTGGAGATCTGTTCTTGAACGTGATGATGATGATGAAGCAGTTTCTGGGAAGTGATTATGGAAGATGAATATTCTTGCTAAAACTCGATTCTGGAAATTATTCTTGATGGCTGATGCATGTTCATGAAGAACAATGAAGTTCTGGAGATACGTTTGAAGAAAACGATGAAGACCCTTGCGACGGAGATGAAGATCCATGGAGTTTGCTTTGACGAACGGTTTGCTGTTGATGTGATCTTCTGGAGATGAGGATCAGAGGTTGGAGGAAGATGAATGTTGGTTGACGGATCGGAGGCGATGAAGATAGGAGGTGAAGGTAGGAGGAGTTATGGGATTTTTCTGAGTTTGGTGAGGTTCTCCGGTGAGGCTCACGGCGGTCGCCGGCCATGCAGGCCGGTCGGTGAATGACTCCGGCGAGGACCAGGGGGAAGACGCGTGGCACCAAAGTGGAGGAGGGAGACGCATGCTGACCACGTGTGTGGGGAATGTGGCAGTGTGGGTGGAGAGGGTGGACGCATGTGGGACGCGTGTCCCATGCGTGGCGTGTGTGTGATGATGAAGCGTGGGGTCCTCTCCTGACTAACACGTGGCGCTGGACTATTTAAACCACTAAGAATTTCTAGAAGCTTCTGGATTTCGCTGGAGCTTCCTGGGAACTTGGACTGATAAATGGACCTGAATTGGGCTGCAAAATGGACATAGGCCCACCAAAAAATCATGACAGAAACCAAAAAATCCGCATAATAATGGATTAATGACTTAAAAAATGGATTAATGACAATGATTAGAACTGATGGGAAATTAACGTGAATTAATAAAGGGACTAATGAAATGGATTAACACTAACTAAGGGACCAATTAAATTCTAATTAAACTATCAAACTAATTACTGAACTAAACTCAATTAATTGCTAAACTAATAACACTCTAATAAAATTCTAATAAATCTCTAATAAAACTATTAAAAAACTATATTTTTCTATTAAAATCTATTTACTAATAAAAGAAAAAATCTGTTATTATTCTATATCTAAAATTAAAACATTTAATTTCTATTAACAAAAACTATTTATTTAATAAGAAAAAATCTATATCAAAAAAGCTATTAAAACTATTTAAAAAACCATTAATATTCTAAAAATTCTATATTATCCTAAAAAAATCTATTAACTCCTAAAATGATTAAAAATCTATTTAAAAAGAATTAAGACTATTAACAATCCTATTAATACTCTAAAAATGCTAAAAAAATGATTTAAATCTATTTAAAAATCCTATTAAATCCTAAAAATGAATTTAAAGCTATAAAAAATCTAAAAATGGTCAATAAAATCCAGAAAAAATCACAATAACACCGAACAACACATAACACCGCGAGAGCGCACTAAAATAGCCGGTAAAAATAAACGGGCACCGAAATATCCCAAAAATACGATTCTACCTATCTAAACTGATAAAAAACACCTGAAACACGAGACGAGAGCTGTGATCCCAACAAAATCAAAACAAATGAAAAAATGCACTGTATGCAATATGCAGATGCGAATGCGATTATGCGTCGAAACCTCGAGTCAGATACGAGACCCGGTTGGTCAAATTTTGGGGTGCAACAATAAGCACTTTTTTGGCCAACAACTTTTTCAAATCACTTTTTATCTCTCATCTCTCGGTTTCCTCGGAGAATAGATTGCTGCTTGTTTTTAGGCTTTGGTCAGAATAAAGTCGGGAGCCAGAGACGGAGCAATTCGTTACCCTCCCGATGCACCCGATAATGACAATGCTCTGAGGGTGTCGGGACGAAACTAACCAATTAAATTTTGTTCATCTTGATTATGTTGCAGGTTTGAAAGAGGTGATTGGAAAAGTCGGAATCGGGACGAGGAAATCATAATAGCTTAGGAAATTAGGCACTTAGGAATTTTTTAAGAAAAATGTAATTTATTATTATGTTTTTTTTTTTTTGTAATTTTATTTATTTATGAATTTTTTTGTAATTTTTACTAATAAAATTTATTAATTTATTTGTTTATCATTTTTTTATATGCAAATGAAAATGAAAACTATTATAAAACATATGCTTTTGTTAAAAATATGAAATGAAAATAATGTTAAAATGGAACAAAATTAATTTCAAATGAAAATAAGAACAAAAATTAAAAAATGAACAAAAATTATTTACAAATGAAGTGAGAATAGAAATTAAAGATGAAATAGAAACGAAATTGATTTTTTTAACAAAATGAAATAACGATTGATTTAAAGATGAAATTAGTCTAAAAATGAAATATAATTGATGAAGTTAATAAAATGAAATGAAAATATTTTTCCTCCTTTTGATCTTTAAAATGAGACAAGGACACTATTAAAATTCCACATTTTAATAATTCCCGATTCATCCCAATTTATCCGACTAACCTCGTTTCCGACATAACTTCCGATTAAACCTTCTAGCAGCTCAAATGAGCAACCCTACTCGGATAAATCCAAATTGTATGATTAAACTCAAATGATCCTATTCTCCTGCTAACTTCAATCCACTAACTTCATCGATTTAAATTGAACTGCTCAAATCCTTCCACGATTAAACTTTCCAACAACCCCCTCAGCCTCGATTCACATCAACAATATCCAACGACTCAAATTTCCTTACTACAGCTCAACTTTCATAAATTGATGCCGGTTGCAAGCAAATGACCATTTTACCCTTCATGAACCAAAGAGCGTGCCACATGATATTTTCCTGCAAAAATCAACCAACTGCACGAACTTGTTAGTGACTGATTAAATGCGATGTAAAAATGTAATGGAATGCAAGATGAAACGACAAATCTTAGGGCAAAATTTGGGGTATTACACCACTTCTATACATCAACATTCACTAAAGATTCCAACTCAGCCTTCAGAATAGGAAACACTCTTTTCAACAATGCAGAAAAGCTATCAGTTTTTGGTTTTATCAGCATAAGAGACTGCAATAGAACAAAAAGGAAGAGTGTCTTTGACAATTCTGAATCGTTGCAGCTTTCAACAAACCAGGCAATATTATCTTCAGGGTGGACCGTGAAGTTGCTAGCCAAGTTATTAATAACCTTCAAGTTAATAGAAGATAAACTTCTAAGTATCAGAATCGTTTCTTTAGATCTAGACACAATAACATTCTGATAAAGTGGCCAGGTAAATTTTTTGACTAGTACAAGAGCTTTTAAATTTAAGTCCTGTGTCTATGGCATAGCAAGGAGTAATGGAAAAATCATGGCGGCAATGTTTTTCAAGTAATCAGAATGATCATGAAAATATGATATGGCTTTCTTTAAACAGGTGACAACGACTTCTCCAGTTAGACTTACATTATCGGTTGAACCAGATAGCAGCTTGCCAACACATCATCTTAGCACAGTTTGCAGTGTCTCGATAAGCTTAGAAGCACCTAGTACATTTTGCAAGCCATCAACATTTAAAGCTACTTGAACAACTGTTATATCTTTATCATCAAGCTTTCCTAGAATGGCCTCTTGAATATCAACAAGACTCTCTGAAACAAATGCCTCATTTTTTCAAGATTCCAGAAGAATTTGTGTCATGCAGTGTAGTACGTCTAACATTAGCCTTTGGATGATACAGGCAAACCAAACTTTAGACTCTGAAATATCAGATGATGAATCCAAATTACCATTCAACATCTTGCATAAAATCTTATACAGTGAATCATCTTTCTTCTTGTTAAAAGAGTTCCAAAATGCTACAACAGTGGTGCGGTTTGCCCAGCTTGCACATGCACACTATGAAATTTGGCAACTGTATCAGGTGTACGAAGGATTCCTTGCGGAGACTGAGCAGCAAGCTCAGCTTCTTTTTTTTATATATTTTTTTTGAGAAAATAATTCATGGAAACATTCCACTACCAGCTTCTCATCACCAAGAAGGCTTCCTTGGCTGTGCACCCATCTCAATGACATGCAACTTGGATATCACTTGATCGGCATTAAGTGTTTTGGTGGCAAAAGAAATTAAAGCAGAATAATTTTTATTCCCAGGAACTTTAAATTAAGCAAATGATGCTGCTTGTGCTTCGAGAGCTTGACTATGATGTTGTTCCACAGAGAAGAGTTGCATATTTCCTTTCATGTTTTTGAGCTATTAGCTTTCCTTGCTGCATCAACAGCACCTTGGAATTTTTGTAACTTGACCAGTGTAATAGCCAACTTAGCCCAGTTAGATATAAAGGCATAAATATTTTTGCAGCCTCATATAATACTTCATCATATAACCGGTCCCCAACACTTTGCAAATTAGAAACATTTGGCATCAGAATGAACTCTTCAATGTCACTAAGCCCATCAAGCTTTGGTTCTTTTGCCTTTTGTCTTACTATTAACAAGTATTTGACAAAGTCATGATAAATATTGGCATCTTCAGCAGCACGGATAACATCCAAAAATTGTGTATTGTTATCTGCTCGTATAAATGACTCAATTGCATCGCTTACAAACCCATCCCTGAGTTGAGCCTTCAGAACCTGACTCTTAAAAGCATCTTCTTCAACTCTGAAAGCAAACTCAACAGCTACTACGAATATTATCAAGCAACACATTGACTGCTTGAACATTCAAATTGAACTTCTTGAAAATTGCAAATGCTTCCTCATACAACTGTGCTTCTACAACCATTTCTCCAACTACAGGCCTCTGAATCTTCGGTTAAAACTGAATCACCTAGAATTTATTTGAATTAATCTCTGGGAAAATAAACCCACAGATGAACATAACCTGGACTAATGAACCTTGACCATAATAGTCTGGACCAAACTTCTCATAAAATACTGCTCGATAAATTGATGATTCTCCACAAGATCAGTTGACCTCGAATAATCATCCCTTGAGAAAATAGATCACTGATATAGATATTTACAAATGAAGTAATCCCTTGATAGTTTGACTTTAATTGCACATGAATAGCCATACTCGATTTCAAGCCATTCCTTTCCCATGAAGCAAGTAAGAAACACACAAGGGTGTCGGGAGAACCATAAAGTATGATCTTGTTTGTGTATGCAATGATGCAAATGAAATGTGGGGTCTTAGGGGTAAGAATTAGGGTATTACACTTAGTATGCTCAATAGTTACTCTAGATACTAACAAATATTCATTGTTGTAGAAGATGTGTCGAAAATGGCATTTCGATGTCCTGGAGCTTTAGACACCTACAAATGGGTAGTGATGCCTTTTGGTTTAAAAAAAATTTGGGAAACCTATCAAAGACCAATAAACTCCATTTTCCATGATTTTATAGAAACATTTATGCAAATTATATTGTCGATATAGTTGTCAAGTCTGTGTCAGGAAAAATCACACAGGTCATCTTCGACAATCGCTTGAAAGCATAAGTATGGTCTGAAGTTGAATCCTATCAAATGTGCATTCTATGGGCAGGCCATATATTTTATAGGCTTTGTGGTCCACAAGAAGGGGATTGAAATCAATCAGAATAGGATCAAGGTAATTATGGAGGCGAAAGCACCATCAATAAAGAAGGAACTGCAGTCTCTACTAGGGAAGATCAACTTTTTAAGGAGATTCATCTTAAACTTAAGTGGCAAGACTCCGACCTTTTCTTTTCTACTTGACTAAAGAAGGAAGGTTTCGAATGGAGGCAGACTCAACAGGAAGCTTTTGACAAAATAAAAAATTATCTTGTTCATCCTCCAATTTTAGAAGTAAGAATATGAGGTTGTACATTTATGTGTCTGACGTAACTATGGGGAGCATGATTGCTCAAGAGGATGAAAATGGCGTCGAAAGAGCCATTTACTATCTTACTCGAGTCCTCATTGTTGCACCCTAAAATTTGCTCAACCTACTTCACTTGATTTATGTTTCAGTTGCATTAGCATTTGCATATAAGGTTATGTACATAGTCTAATCATCTGCATAGCATAGCATAGCAAGTCATCCAACAGGGGACCAAGTACTATTCTTATCTCTATGAGCCTATCAAGAGGTTATTATTCAAATTCAATCTTATCCAAGTCATCAGAAAGAAATTGAGATCCAAAGAAGAAAGTTGACCAAGCAGTGGATCTATCTCCTATCTTGGGGGTATTTGAAGATCATCAAAGAAGTTGTGAGCTGTGAATTGAGCATGGAGGGTATATAGACATCATAGAGGACCTAGAGAGTCATTTTGAAAGTGATACAAGTCATTGATGTGATCACAAGAGTTGTAGTTGAAGACAGTCAACTAGGGTTTCATCTGGGTCAACCCTGGGTCAACCCTAGGTCAAATGATTGATTGAAAGGCATCAAGGTCTATTTAAGAGATGTGGGGTTCATAATTTGACATGTAGATATGGATTTGGTGTTGTGACAAGGAGAAATCAAGAGAAATCAAGAAGAAGAGGAGTTTCTAAATTAGGGTTTCTGTGTAAAATCCCCTAGTTTAGGTCAAACTTCCAAGCAAGATAATTCAAAATGCAAGCTTCAAATGGATCCCTGGCCAACATGAAACTTGCAGAGGATATCAAGACCTTTAATTTGAGTGGTGGAAGACATAAAGGAGGTTTATAGAACTCAAGTTATGGTTCTTGCAAGTTACAGGTCATCTGAGGTATCTGAAATTTTGTCTGTGAAAGTTACTTGTCTTCCAAGCAACTTCTACCCCTCAAGGAGCTTTCAAATGGATTTCTGGTCAACATGAGAGTTGTTCCGCATTGTCTTAGCTTTCTAGAAAGGTATGGTATGCCTTCATCTGATTTGTGGAACTCTACTTATGGCCTTGGCAAGCAAAGGGTATTTTGGTCATTTGAGAATTACAGGTCATTTCAAGCCTATGCCCAAAACTCATACAAGGAAGCTTCAAATGAAAAACTTCACAACATCAAACTTGCTCCAAATGACATTTTGAGTCTAGAAAAGTGATCATGAAAGTTTGTAAATGCTCATAGCTCAAGGTTCTAAATTTGGTGAATTAAAAGTGAATTTAATGAATAAAACGGACCTAAAAATTGGATTTTTCATAACATGGCCAAATGGGATGAAATTATAGGTCATTTTGATTGGAAAAAATGTTTTAAGAACATTGGCAAAAGTGGATTTTTGAGTTTAGTTCAAAGTTTGGAAGTTATACTAGTTGGCTTACAAAGGAAGTAACATATCCAAATCCACAAGGGAATTGTGCACAAGAAGTTTCTACCAAGTTCTAGAAAGGTCTATGAGCATCTATATATTGAGTAGGGTGGATCCATTCAAGGGTTGGTGATTCATTTTGGTTGAAGCACATAGTTACATCTCATTCTTCAACTTTGCAAATTCATTCCAAACTCTATCAAATCTTCATCATTTTCCAAAATTCTTGATCCTATCATCATCTACATCCATCATAGATCAAGCTTCCATCAAGATCTGGCTGAATTGAAGTAGAATTCGTGTGCTACCAAGTGCATCCTCCAAATTGCAAAAGGAAGTGGTTACAAGAATCCAAGGGGTTTAAGCAAGAACTACTGCATACAGAATCAAGACCTTGGTTAATTGATTGCCATTGAAGCATTGCTGAGCTTGAAGTGGTGATTTCCTCCATCTGTTTTCATCTTTAAACCAGGTTAGTGTTTTCATCGAATTGGCTAGAATTAGTTAGAATAATGGAGAATCATTAGGTTAGAACGGTTAGGAATGGTTAGATGAATGTTTCTGATGGATTTGAGAGCATTTCACGGAGTTCACCATTGGAGCACCAAAACTGTTTTGACCTAGAACACTTAGGTTAGAGCATGTTAATCGTGGCTAGGTAGATTAGAATGATCAGCATAGCATGTGGAACGCATTAGTGTAAGAGTTAGCAAGAATCAGCAGGGTTGATCTCAGTGTAAAATGTTGGAGCCAAGGTCTTCTACCTATCGGGTTTGGTTATAGATTGAGTTTTAGAGGGAACTGAAACCATGGTTGTGTAGGGGAGAAGAAGTAGAGCAATTTTGCTTTTTACGGATTTGATTTTCATGGAGAAACGAAGGTGTATGAAGGTGTGGAAGTATGGTTCGTGAAGCTTCGTGCATGGCTCATTAATGGCAAACCCTAGCTCATTGGAGAAGATGACTTTCCCAGCGTTGGATTATGCACTTGACTTTGACTCAGAGACTCATCTAACGGCCACGATTCAAAGCTGAAAATAGGAGGGATTTCAAAATGTGAAACGCCCCGTTTCACTTAAGTTTCTGACTGGGCTTAAGTTACCCTTGCTTTTCACACCCCTAGTTTCAAGGCCCAACGAGAATTGAACTAATTCATTTACTATTTGCACCATTTTGGTTTTTTATTTTTTTCTTGTGTTTTCTGATCAGCTGGGCCCAGACGCGCCTTGCTATGCGCACCCCCAGTCTGGGCCCATCCTTCAATTTTCAACTTAAATAATTGCTGATTGCACCCATAACCAATTCAAATCATTTTAATTTCATTCATTTTTTTTAATTCTTTGAAAAATCATAACAAATTGAAAATTCCACATTTTTAAATGGTTGTTTTTGCATCTTTTTCTTATTTCTGTTAAGAAAATTGTCATATAATAAAATTAGCATTTTATTTTATTTTTTCATTTTTAGTATATTTTTCTTTTAAATAGGTTTTAATTGATGTTTAGTTTAGCACTTGATATTGTTGATTTTAGTTTAGCTAGACCCTTGTATATTTTGGACCCATTCTTTTTAGAGTACTTCACTTAGGACTTTAATTTTCATATGAGATTTAATTCATGATTTTAGGACTTAATTTTAGATGGTTTGTTTAGGTGTGATTAGGAGAATCAAAACTAGGGTTTAGATATAACATAGGTGTAATAAATCATTTCTTTTAGGAGTTGTAGTTTGAATTTTGGGGTATGGGACTATAGGGGTGTTATGGGTAGATAATAGATCCCTTAGAAAATATTAGGCTTCCCTTATTCTACTATTACTATTAGTATATTGCTTGTACTTGCTTGATTGTGTGGTGTGCCCTCTCTAGGGTTATTATTTGACTGTGTGGGGTATTGGGTCTGCTTGGGGTTTGGGGTTTGAGATGAAGACTGTGCTGATGAAGCCCATTGAAGATTAAAAGAATGAAGACTAACTTCCAGAGTTGATGAGGAGTATCTCTTGCTGGCAGCTGTTGAAGGCTATAGGGTTTAGGAGTTAGGCAGAGCTCTAGAGTAGAAAATTTGATTCACAAACATGGAAGGTCTTGTTTGCCTCCATCCCTCTCTATGATGCAGAGTCTCTCTAAGACATTCACCCCCTTCCTTTGGAAGGCTTGGTGATTGTGCCTAAGAGATAGAACTCTTGAGAGAAACATTCTATGTGTTGTTAGCAGTCTGTTTGCCACCTTTGGTGGTCAACTAATTGCTTAACACCCCAGTTCATTCTTGTGATTGGTTCCTCAGCTTGGAGATTGGGACTTGAAGAAAAGCCATTGGAAGATGGAAGATGAAGATTGATGCTTGCTTAAAGACTGTAGATGGTTGAAGATGGCTTGAGGACAGATGTTGATGAAGACTGCTTTTGCTGTTTATTTTTGCTGTTTATAATTCTTGATGTTTTGTTTGAATTTCCCTGCCTGTATTGTTTGCTGATTAACCTGTTAGGTTGAAAGTGAATTCTGTTCACTTTTGCCTGTTGTTTTCTAGGTTCGAGGTTGAGTGGGACTCCCTTGCCTCGCTTGTATTGCTGCATCCATGCATTTTACTGCTTTATTGTATATATGCTATTGTTTCTGTTTTCCGTCTATTCCCTTAGGATCTCTGTTTCTCTCTGTGCAAGAGAGGAACATGATAGACACTAGGTCTTAACCCATGCATGATAACATTAGGTTAGTGTGATCCCCTTTTCAACTGTAGGATAGAGTTCTGTCTCTTCTTCCTCCAAACAAACAGAAAAACACAATAATATTCCAAACACAATAAAAGACACTTCTTCCGTAAAAGAATGTGAACTCATCAAAACGTCATTTTTGTCCGCTTGGAATGCTAATCAGGAAAACCCTTTTTCAGAAGGAATAAAAACAATCAAGACAGACTTGTGTCGTACGTGGCCCGAACTACGTTTGCTCTGATCTTTCATGCTGTATGAAAGCACGTAGGCATAGGATGCGATATCCTAGCGAGCAACCTTCCCCTCCTTTCCCGTAGGTAGGCGAACTACGTTGACTCTGATTTCTCGTTCCAGACGGGAATACGTAGGCATAAAGTGCGATACTTTTCCGAGTCATTTTCTTTTCTTTTAACCCTGACCTGTAGAGTAGATAGAATAACAATCCATACCCGAAAACAAGCGTGGATCCCGTCGAGTACGACGGACGTGAGGGGTGCTAATACCTTCCCCTTGCGTAACCGACTTCCGAATCCAGGTTTTGGTTGCGATGACCATACCTTTCCCGTATTTTTGTGAGGTTTACTTCGAGCGTTTCCTTTCCCTCCGTTGGGATAAATAACGCACGGTGGCGACTCTTCTGTTCAGCCGGCGCCGATTTTCGCAGTAGCGACAGCTGGCGACTCTGTTGGGGATCCAACGTCCCTTGGCTGCTAAGGACTGCGATAGTTCCTTGTGCATTTGGGATCCAACGTCCCTTAAGAGAGTCAATCCTAGCACTTGTTTTTCCGTCGAGGATTTTGTATGGATTTATTTTTTCTCTCATTTACTTTCAGCATTATATTATTATTATTATTGCTGTATTGGGGTGTGACGGGTGTCCCATGATTGAGAGATAAGTCGGACCTGGGCTTGAGTGCACCTAGAATTAGAGTGGAAATTAGTGGGCGCGCACGTGCTTTGCATGTCCTAGTGTCCCGCGAAATCCACACTCAGACGAGGTTCTTCTGGTTGGCCTCCTGTCCTACCCTTTGGGTGGCTCGGGTTGCTGGTTAGTTGGATTGTCGACTCTGGGAACCGATCATTTGGAAGTTGGCTAAGTGAGGCCTCTTCAGGATTTGATGATGCCACTCCTTCTGGGAATCGTATCATCAACCCTGAAAGTCTGTGACGCCGACGACCGCATAGGATGCCATACCTTTGTCAGTTACTAGGACACCTACCTGTGAGAGGGTTTTGGGGTTATGCAGGTAACTAGACCTTCAGATACCGGTTGTTTCTCGATCTGAGACCCTGAGTATTTATGGACAGTTGAGAGGTCTATCAGAGACCAGTTGGAGTTATGATATGAGGTCTATCAGAGACCAGTCAGAGTTATGTTGTGGGGTCTATCAGAGACCAGTGTTGGAGCTTTGTATTGGGTCTATCTGAGACCAGGGTTTGAGGAATTCTGGAGGGTCTATCTGAGACTTTTGATATGGTTCAGGCTTCTCAGCCATGGCATTTGGTCCCTGTTGCATGTTACTTGCATTGCATTGCTTGCACAACCATTATCATTGCATCCCATTAACGTGTGTCTGTGCTGCAGGTGCATTTGCATATTCCCTAGTTCTAGTGCCCGGACTTCTGAGTATTGATCATGGCTGGTTTAAGGATGACAGTTGCCTACAAGTTACCTATTCCTGATATTACTCCCCTCCTGGGTCTGATTTCACTTGCTGATGAGGATGTCCGCAGAAGCTTCAGACAGAGTTACGGACGGCTGTTGAGATTGGTTCGCAAATCAACTGATGATGAACTGAATGGGCTGTATACGCTGATGCAATTCTATGACCCTGCTTTGAGATGTTTCACATTCGCTGACTTTATTTTGGGGCCTACCATTGAAGAGTATGTAGAGTTCACTGAGCTGCCAGTACAGAATAAGGTTCCCTTTATTCACTCTGCCGCTGAGCCCAAGTTGGAGGACTTAGCTAAGGCCTCGCACATGAATGCTTCTGAGCTGTTGATGACTTCTTGGCGCGAGGTTCCAGGTTTCTCTCTCCAGTTTCTGATTGGTAAGGCTCAAGAATACGCCAAGAATGGATGTTGGGTAGTCTTTAACGCTGTTTTGGCTCTATGCATTTATGGGATAGTGTTGTTTCCCAATTTCCCGAATTTCGTGGACATAGATGCATTTCATTTGTTTGCTGCTGGCAACCCTGTACCCGCATTGATCGGGGACTTCTACCATTCGATGCACTACAGAAATGAGAACAGGAGAGGCAAGAATGTCTCTTGTTGTGTGCCTTTGCTGTACATGTGGTTTAAGAGCCATCTTCCCCTGAAGGGACTTTTTGTGGATAGTGCAACTACAGCTGACTGGCCAGAGCACCTGATGAGACTATCTTCTGAAGACATTGAGTGGTTTGACCGAGACTTGCTGGGGGATGAGCTTATTTTCAGTTGTTCTGGGTACCCTAATGTTCCGTTGATAGGAAGGAAAGGGTGTATCAACTACAACCCATCTCTGTTAGTTCGCCAGTTTGGATACGCGTTGAAGAACCCACCTCAGGAGGAGGAAGTACAGGAATCTCTGTACTTCACTGGTGATTTGAACAGAGAGTTACTAGCCAAGCTTCAGCATGCTTGGATGCGTATCAACAGAAGAGGGAAACCACTATTGGGGAAGAATGATTGTAAGGCTTATGCACCCTACAAAGTTTGGATCCAAGAGAGAGCAAGACAGTTACTGATGCCATTTCCAGCTGCACCGGTCCCTGTTCATATTCCGGTGGAAGAACCAACCACTGTTACTATGGAGGCCTACGAGCAAGTTGTAAAAGAAAAAGAAGCTTTGCTGAATATCAATGAAGGGTTAGAACAGGAACTGGCTCAGGTGCGTAGTGAGAAGAACAAGGCTGTGCATTCTTTCCAACAGCAGATTGAGTTAGTAAACAGGCTAGGTGCTGAATTGACTGAAGAGAAAAAGAAGCGCAAACGTCTGGGTAAAGAGTTCAGAAGCTCTCATGACATGTTGGAGTCCAAAAAGAAAGCACTCGATGCCGCTCACCGAGAAATCTCTTCTTGTAACAAGATGTGGAATGCTACGCTAACCAACAACAAAAAGAGGGAAGACAAATTGAAGCAGCAAATTTCTGAACTCGAAGAACAGTTGAAGGCTAGCACTAAGAAGTATGAAGAAGAGGTAATGACGAGATACAGTCTCCAGAATGCATTGAACAAGGCCATCGAAGGCAAGAAAGAAGCTGTGTCTCAGAAGCGGAAGCTAGAGGATCGCTTCGGAGAAGGGGCATGGGAGGAATCTGCTGGTGATTTGCGACGTGTTCTCAAGCGGAGAGACCTACTTGTTGAGGGTCTGCTTACCCGACCAAGTCATCCAGAGACTAAGAAGTTGCTAGAGGAGTACCAGGCATATGGGAGTACTTGATCGTTTCATGTATTAATGTGTATGCTTTATTTGCATAGCGTTGACCATCACCAGGATTGTTGGTTGAGGTCATGCCTTCTTATTGTACGCATTGATATTGTATTCTGGGCTTAATGGATTTCTCTGCAATATATGAGGTTTTCTATGATTCGGCTCCTATCACCGTATTGCTAGCACTGTCACTGCACTGACACATTCACACTAGAATCGGGGAATGATATTCCCTAATGCACAGACACATATTGCATTGCATTCACATTCATATTGCATTACAGGTGATTATTGAACGGTATCTCATTTTTGCACTGTACCAGGTCTTTTTCAGGATTGAAGGTCAGCGCCCGCACCGATACTCCACTCGTACCAACTGCCGAAGAATTATGGATCAGATGCAGAATGAAATGTAGGACATGCGCGAGAAGCTGGCGCTCTTCATGCAGACAATGGAGACCATTGCGAAAGGACAGGAGAATTTGCAAGCTTTGGTGCAGCCCCTGTTGGTAAGAAATGTTGGGCACGGAAATGAGGATCATCAGTCTGTGCGAGTCGACACTATTCACGGAGATGGTACCCCCACACCGGTGGCTCCACCTGTGGTAAACATACCTGCTATCAATGTGAACAACGGCGCTGCAGCCGGGAACGGTAACGTTGGAATCGGTAACGAGACTGTCGTCAACAACGTTGGCTCAGAGATGTCAACCTGGGTGATAATATGGGAGGTAATGGCTTCGGTAATAATGGATTTGGCTTCAATGACCAGGGGTTTGATCATGCTGGGAAGTACGGCTTCAACGCTCAAGGTTTCGGACAGGACGGATATGGTATGACTAATCAGGGTTATGGCGGATTCGGAAATGGAAATGGCGCTGGGTTAATGGCTTTTGGACCTGCTGGGGTCGCTCCGGGGTACGGTAACAGGGGGCGAGGCCCGGTAATGAATCAGACTAGAGTTGGCCGTAACAACGGGTACGATGGATACGGAGCTGGGAATGGTATGTGGCAAGAAGATCAGCAAGAGGATGCTTTCTCCGGTGGAGGTTTCGAAGGTCCTATCGACGACTCTCAGAGAATCAGGATGCTCGAGGAGAAGATGAAGGGGGTCGTAAATCAAAGTGCTGTTGGCTTAGATATGACAACAATGGGTCTGGTGCCTGGCCTGAGGGTGCCAATCAAATTCAAAGCTCCCACATTCGACAAATATAAGGGGGACACCTGTCCAAAGGTGCACGTGCGGTCATACTACAGAAGGATGTCGGCGTATTCAAACGATGAGAGGATGCTAATGCATTTCTTTCAAGATAGCTTGTCTGGTCCTTCCCTTGAGTGGTATATGGGATTGGAACCAACTCAGATAAAGACGTGGAAGCAGCTGGCTGAAGCATTTGTGGCTCACTATAAGTACAACAGTGACTTGGCACCCAACCGGGTCCAATTGCAGGGGTTATCCCAGAAGAAGGGCGAGAGCTTCAAAGAGTATGCGCAAAGATGGCGCGACATGGCTGCTAGAGTTCACCCTCCTTTAGAGGACAAAGAAATGAATGATATGTTCATAGGAACATTCACCGGTTTGTTTTATGACAAGTTGTTTCATACGTCTTTGGGCAGTTTCTCAGACTTAATCTTGATGGGAGAGAAGATTGAAAGCAACATTAAACAGGGAAGATTCCAAGCTGAGGAGTCCACCTCAGCCGGCAGTAACAGAAGGCCTTTCGGTGGGCACCGTCAGGGTGATGCAAGCACAGTGTTTGGGGGCCGAGGCCGAGGCCGGGGCAGAGGTCGGAACCAGTACAATCAGTCGCAGCAGGTGGCAAGCGTTACCATTCCATTTCAGCAACAACCATTTCAATAACAACAACAACAACAACAGCCACAACAGGGGGCACAACCTGCCCAGTGCAGATTCCAGGGGGGCAAACCAAGGAGGGTGTTTGAAAAGCCTCCTTCAACGTATGCAGAATTGCTACAGACGTTACTGGGTTTGAACTTGGTGGAAAAGAGAACTCTGGCGCCAATAACAGGCACTCCTCCGTACGGTTACGATGCAAGCAGGCACTGTGAATTCCACTCCGGGGCTCCTGGCCACGATGTAGAGGGTTGCCACGCGTTCAAGCATGTAGTGCAGTATCTATTGGATAGTAAGGCTATCAATTTTGGACAGGCGGGTCCGAACATAGTGCAAAAGCCCATGCCCAACCATGGGGCAAACGCCATTTTAACCGAGGAGGGTTTGAACTTGATTATGAATGTCGACGACCTAAGGACACCGTTGTGCGAGATAAAGAGCAAATTATTGCAAGGTGGTGTGTATCCAGGTTGCGACGAGTATTGCTTAGAGTGTTGGACCCAAGCTGGGGTGTGTGCTGACTTAAAGAAGGGTATTCAGGATTTAATCGATGGAGGCACATTACAATTCGACCGAACGACAGTTGAAGAACCTGCAGAGTTATCAGCAGACAAGCAAAGTGATGTCGCTACTGTGACGATTCCCCGAAAAACAATAACCATAACGGCGCCGGCCAGGCGACCGCCGATCACTATCACCAAGGCAGGACCAATCCCTTATGAGAGCACTAAGGCAGTCCCCTGGACCTATGGGTTAGAAGTGTACTGTGATGGGGTGAAAATTGACGTTAGTAAGCAGCCAGCTGAGGTTGTAGACAACGTCGTCGATACTGGAGGTATGACAAGAAGTGGGAGAATCTTCATATCGCCTGAGGTAGAGGCTGAACGACTGGCGAAGGGAAAAGGAAAGATGAATGAGACCGTCCCTGTGCAGAGGAGCGAAAAAGAAACGGCATCGAAGGATGTAGAAGAGTTCATGCGCCTTATTCGCAAGAGCGATTATAAGATTGTTGAGAACCTTCAACAAACGCCGTCAAAGATATCCATACTATCGTTGCTATTGTGTTCTGAAGTTCACAGAAATGCATTGTTGAAAGTTCTGGATACTTCCTTCGTACCCCAAGATGTTTCCGTGAATCAGCTGGAGGGGGTATTGGCGCATGTGAACGCAGGCCATAGCTTGGGCTTTACAGATTTTGATTTGACCCCCAAGGGGAGAGAGCATAATATGGCGTTGCACGTCTCGGTTGAGTGTAGAGGTTCAGTCATGTCTCATGTACTGGTAGACACCGGATCTTCCTTAAACGTGCTGCCCAAGAAAGCGATGATGAAACTGGACGTCAGGGGAATCATGTGTACGCCTAGTGACCTGGTGGTCAGGGCATTTGATGGTACACGAAGAACAGTCTTTGGATCCATAACATTACCTCTACAGGTAGGGCCGAAGGTTTTCACGACTGAATTTTATATCATGGACATCCAGCCAGCATACAGCTACCTTCTCGGACGACCCTGGATCCATGGGGCTGGGGCAGTCACATCTACCTTGCATCAAAAGTTGAAATATATGGTAGGGGACAGTGTGGTCACAGTCTGTGGAGAAGAAGATATATTGGTCAGCCATCTGTCATCATTCAAATATGTAGAAGTCGACGGCGAGATTCATGAAACACCCTGTCAAGCCTTTGAAGGGTTGCGCATCAAAGACAAAGGTCCCGAGCCGAGTAAAGCGTCAGAGGTAGTCGTCTCGTCATATAAGGAAGCTCAAGCTCTAGTAGAGACTGGTGAGACAAAGGGCTGGGGAAAGGTGCCGGATATTCCTGTAAAGATGGACCGATTTGGGCTGGGATATCAACCGTCGTCATCAGCACCTGCTGTGGGGGCACCCCATTTCAGAGGACCAATAACCATCACTGCTAGTGGAGTGTGTCACGAGGCCATCAACGTTGTTTCAGATTCCAAGGAAGGAGACAGTGACTGCACGCCTGGATTCAGCCAAGCGTGCCAGGACAAGGATTGTGCAATTGGTCTATTCAGGAGATTGTTCCTGTGACTCTCAAACAGTAATACTTTGTTTTCTTAATTGTTGAACAATCTGGTGTCTTACTCGAGGCATCGTGATTTGCTTAGGGTTGTGCTGTTATGAACATTGCGTTGTTTAATCATTAAATAAAAGGCGTTTTTTCATGTACAAATATTGCGATCTCTGTTTTTCCTATTTTGTGTTTTACAATAAAATGGCAACATGGTTATTCGCTTTATACGCATTTTGAAGCATTAAACCATTCCTTTTGCAGGATAACATTTTCAGATGACATCACTGAACCGCCTATGACTCGTCTCGACTTTGAGCACCCGGTATTTCAGGCCGAAGAAGAGAGTGTGGAAGATGGCGACGTTCCCGAAGAATTGTCTTGGTTGGTGAAGCAAGAAGAACGAGTCATTCTGCCTCATGAGGAGGTCATCGAAATTATTAACCTGGGGGCGGAAGGGGTTGAAAAGAATATCCGTATAGGGGTTGCGCTGCAGAGCGATGTCAAGCGAAGACTGGTTGAAATGCTCAGAGAGTATAGTGATGTGTTCGCTTGGTCGTATGAAGACATGCCTGGGCTTGATACAGATATGGTTGTGCACCGTCTGTCGTTGAAAGAAGAATGCCCGCTGGTTAAGCAGAAGCTTCGCAGAACTAGACCTGACATGGCAGTGAAAATTAAGGAGGAGGTTCAAAAGCAGTGGGATGCTGGTTTCCTAGCTGTGACAAAATATCCCTCATGGGTCGCTAACATTGTGCCAGTGCCAAAGAAAGACGGTAAAGTTAGAATGTGCGTAGATTACCGTGATTTGAATAAAGCGAGCCCGAAAGATGATTTTCCGCTTCCTCACATCGATGTGCTGGTGGACAACACTGCCCAATTCTCCGTATTCTCCTTCATGGATGGCTTCTCGGGCTATAATCAGATTAAGATGGCACCAGAAGACATGGAGAAGACTACTTTCATAACACCGTGGGGAACATTTTGTTATAAAGTGATGCCCTTCGGATTGAAGAATGCTGGGGCAACGTATCAGCGTGCAATGACGACTCTTTTCCATGATATGATGCATAAGGAGATCGAAGTTTATGTTGATGATATGATTGCCAAATCCCAGACGGAGGAAGAGCATTTGGTGAATCTGCTGAAGTTATTCAAAAGGCTTAGGAAGTTCAGGCTGAGACTGAACCCTAACAAGTGCACCTTCGGGGTGAGATCGGGTAAACTGCTGGGGTTTATCGTGAGCGAAAGAGGAATAGAGGTTGATCCTGCAAAAATAAAAGCAATTCAAGAAATGCCGACGCCTAGAACAGAGAAAGAGGTGCGCGGGTTTTTAGGGAGGTTGAACTACATCGCCCGGTTCATATCTCACCTAACAGCTACGTGTGAGCCGTTATTCAAGCTGTTGAAAAAAGACCAAGCTGTAACGTGGAATGAAAATTGCCAAAAGGCGTTCGATAAAATAAAGCAGTATTTGCAGGAGCCTCCTATTTTGATACCCCCAGTGGCAGGGAGACCCTTGATTATGTATTTGACAGTTCTTGAGGGAAGTATGGGTTGTGTTCTCGGTCAACACGACGAGACAGGAAGAAAAGAGCATGCGGTCTACTACTTGAGTAAGAAGTTTACTGAATGTGAATCTCGATATTCAATGCTCGAAAAAACTTGTTGCGCGCTAGCCTGGGCCGCCAAGCATTTGAGGCAATACATGCTGAATCATACAACCATGCTCATCTCGAAGATGGATCCTATCAAATATGTATTCGAAAAGCAGGCACTATCGGGGAGAATTGCCCGCTGGCAGATGGTTTTGACTGAATATGACATCCAGTATGTCTCGCAGAAGGCTATAAAAGGGAGCGTATTGTCTGAATACTTGGCAGAGCAGCCTATTGAGGATTACCAATCGATGAGGTTTGATTTTCCTGACGAGGATATCATGTACCTAAAGATGAAAGATTGTGAAGAGTCGTTGCCAGACGAAGGACCGGAATTGGGCTCCAAATGGAAGTTGATCTTTGACGGAGCTGTAAACACCTACGGTAGCGGAATAGGGGCAATCATCACCACTCCACACGGGTCGCACATCCCGTTTACTGCTCGATTGACCTTTCCGGTTACCAATAATGAAGCCGAATACGAAGCTTGTATCATGGGGCTTGAAGAAGCCATTGATTTGCGAATCAAAAATCTGGATGTATACGGAGACTCGGCTCTGGTGGTGAATCAAATAAAAGGGGAATGGGAGACACGTCAGCCCAATTTGATACCTTACATGAACTATGCGAGGAGATTATTGCCTTTCTTTGACAAGGTTGAATTGCATCATGTACCGCGAGCGGAGAATCAGATGGCTGACGCCCTGGCCACATTGTCTTCCATGTACAAAGTCAACTTCTGGAATGAGGCTCCCAGAATTGTTATCTCTCGACTTGACAGACCTGCCTTCGTATTTGCCATTGACGAAGCATCTGATGACAAACCATGGTATTTTGATATCCTTAATTTCCTGAAGAGCAAAGAGTATCCGGCTGGGGCATCCAGTCAAGATCAGAAGACTCTCAGGAGATTGGCGGGTAATTTCTATTTGAATCCGGATGGTGTCCTGTACAGACGAAATCACGACTTGGTGCTGCTGCGTTGTGTAGACGAAAAAGAGGCAAAGCTGCTCATGGAGGAAATACATGAAGGTACATTTGGTACGCATGCTGGTGGGCATGCTATGACGAGGAAGCTGCTGCGGGCAGGTTATTTTTGGCTAACTATGGAAACTGATTGTTTCAAGTTTGCAAGGAAGTGCCACAAGTGCCAAATCTATGCAGATAAGATCCATGTGCCTCCGAGTCCTCTGAATGTGATGTCATCGCCATGGCCATTCTCGATGTGGGGAATCGATATGATTGGAAAGATCGAGCCGACGACTTCTAATGGACACCGGTTCATTCTAGTAGCAATCTATTATTTCACCAAATGGGTGGAAGCGACATCTTACACAAATGTGATTAAGCAGGTGGTAGCCAGATTCATCAAGAGAGATATCATTTGCAGATATGGAATCCCCGAGCGGATAATCACTGACAACGGTTCAAACCTGAATAACAAAATGATGAAGGAGCTCTGTCAGAATTTTAAGATCGAGCATCACAACTCCTCCCCTTACCGACCCAAGATGAATGGCGCTGTTGAAGAGGCCAATAAGAATATAAAGAAGATTGTTCAGAAGATGGTGGTGACCTATAAGGATTGGCATGAGATGCTACCTTTTGCTTTTCACGGTTATCGTACGACGGTACGCACATCAACCGGGGCAACCCCGTTCTCGTTGGTGTATGGAATGGAAGCAGTACTACCACTGGAAGTTGAGATTCCTTCCCTGAGAGTACTACGAGATGTCCAACTAGACGAGGCAGAATGGGTGGAAGACAGGTTAAACCAGCTAAGTTTAATGGATGAGAAGAGGCTAGCTTCTCTAGCATACGGGCGGTTGTACCAGAGCCGAATGAAGAAAGCATATGATAAGAAGATACATCCACGGAGCTTTCAGACGGGCGACCTTGTGCTGAAAAGGATTCTCCCGCCGCAGGCAGATCACATGGGCAAGTGGACCCCTAACTACGAAGGGCCATACGTTGTCAGAAAAGTCTTTTCAGGAGGAGCTTTATTGTTGTCCACCATGGACGGTGAAGACTTTACGTCGCCTGTGAATTCGGACGCAGTTAAAAAATACTTTGCTTGAAATTGACCCGCTGGACAGAAAAAAGAGAGTCCAGGCAAAAATGGGGCATCCTGGCGAACCAAAAACAGAATGAAAGGTTCGGGCAAAAGTTAGGGATAAAATTGAAAAAATGTACACCCGCGAAGTTGAAAACCTACACTGGGCGGCTTCGGCAAAAAAAGGGTATCCCGGTGAACTGAAAACCCGTAAAGGGCGGTTCACGCAAAAGTTAGGGATTTGAAAAGCAAATGACTGCGGTCCGAATTTGATATTGTAGTGAGCATTAGCGCGGGAGAATATACCTGAGGGGTCGATTATCAGATACAATCTCTTCGGAAGTGTGAATGCCGGGAAAAGCATTAGAGTCGGGCGAGTCATAGGAGGATCAATTCATGATGTTCGTCTGCATCCCGTTGCCGACATGTGTACAAATTTGATTTGTCATTATATTTATGATTCTTGTGCATACTTGTATATTTGTTGTGCGTAGCTGCCTCTTTTCAGGAGTTACATCCCGTGTACAAAACTCTGCCCATTTAGAGGCCCAATCAATAAAACATGTTATTCAGTATTTGATGCTGGTTCTTTACTGTTTTGTGCATGATAAACGCCTAGGTTTAATGAAACTAGCAGGTGTATAACGTCGCTGGCCCTTGCCAATAATTGCTAAAACTTTGAATTAACTGAAAATAATGTCACTAACGCTAACCTGAATAGATTGGGTTGCGTAGACTTGTCTTGTCTTGTTTTTGGTGTTTCAGGGTTCGTAGCCGTATGAAGTGGACGATCAAAAGATTGCAATATGGACCAGAAGCGCGTAACGAAAGACTCGATCCCCACGCAGGTCACGCTTCTGAGATAACACTATTCCTCCCTGGAGAAGGATCGAATTCTCCAGCTAGTCGTAGCTTACCCAAAGGACATTCTCCAGCAAAGTCGTTTATCCTCAGCAGAGTTTGGCGATTCCAAGATTGTAGGCTGTATTTAGACAGTGTGGTGTTCCCCAACAGGATTCCCCTATCCCAAGCAGAGTGGTTTAGCCTCGGAAGATTAACATTTCCATCTCGTGAGCTGTACTTAGAATGTCTACCCTTCCCAGTAGGGTCATTTACTCTCCCCCAGCGGAGTCAGTTGATTTTCCCCAAGAGAATCGTTTCGTCCCCAGCGGAGTTCTCTTTTCAGCAAGTGTTCTCTTTCCTCCCAGTGGAACTCAAAGATTAAGACTCTCCCCGGCAGAGTTGGTGGTGTATCCTGGCATTTATTTTGTCGGAATACCGTGTGATACCCGTTCACTCCCCAGCAGAAGTCCAATCAGGATTGGCACATTCAATTATCCCTCAGCGAAGTTGGCTTCACTCTTCCAGCATTTATTTTGCTGGAATAATTCTGTGGCACCTGGTTACCCCCAGCGGAGTTAGCATTATCTTCAGCATTTATTTTGCTGAAGCGGTTTCTGTATCCCAGCAGTTCGAGTCTGCATTTGCATCGGCATATAGTGTCATACTTGCATCCACCAAATAAAAAAACGCGTAGCATTTCCATGTCGTACGGAGCATTACGCCATTTTCAAACATACGCATTTTTGGAACATAAATCAGGTGTGTTTTCTCAGCAGGAGTATGAAGTTCTAGCTTAGATCTATGACCATACATTCAAGGTCTCGACGAGAGACGTGTGATGATATGGTTCATCTTACTATTTTCCCCACAGAGTTATTAGGCAAAATTTCTCTTTGTCCCCGAGTAGAGTTATTTGTGTAAATTTCTCTTGTTTTCCTCGCCAGAGTTGCTTATTGAAGTTTCTCTAGTCCGGCCAGCGGATTATCTTCTTCAAATTTGTTGTTACGTCAGCATCAAAGGGTCTCATGAATCAGAATTTTAGAGGCTGCCGCCGGTTATCAGAACAGGCGTCCAGTAGTTTGCTTTCCAAATATCCCCAGTAGAGTCCGCCTCAAAGTCGCTGTCACGTCAGTGCTAAAAGGTTTGTGGGTTGGGACCAATGGAGTTAGTTACTGTGGAGATAAGCAAAGAAGCTGTATTCAGAGTATCTTCCCGTAGGAGCAGACGGATGTATTTTCGTACTGGTTGACAGGAGTATTTCCCCGTAGTCGTCAGAATTTTGTCTATGTTGATAAGAGTTCCTCGCGTTGACGAAATATGAGTCCTGACGTGGACCAGTTAGGAGTTCCTCGCATTGACGAAATATGAGTCCTAACGTGGACAATTTATTCCTAACGTGGAAAGGTTATTCCTTACATGGAAATTTTATTCCTAACGTGGACAGATTCGATTTTTCGGTATTGATGGAGCGTGAGTCCTGACGTGGACAAGTTTTATTTCCTCAGCGGGTCGAAGATGTGAGTCCTGACGTGGACAAATCAAGACGAGGTGTGAGTCCTAACGTGGACGATGTATTCCTGACGTGGAAAGATGTATTCCTTACGTGGAAAGATGTATTCCTTACGTGGAAAGATGTATTCCTTACGTGGAAAGATGTATTCCTTACGTGGAAAGTTTATTCCTAACGTGGAAAGGTTATTCCTAACGTGGACAGTTTATTCCTGACTTGGAAAGTTTATTCCTGACGTGGACGGGTTATTCATAACGTGGAAAGTTTATTCCTAACATGGACAGTTTATTCCTGACGTGGAAAGTTTATTCCTGACGTGGACGGGTTATTCATAACGTGGAAGAGTTTATTCCTAACATGGACGATTTATTCCTGACGTGGACAATTCATGCCTATGTTGATAGGATCCCCTCGTGCTGATGAAATGCAGACGAGTCATCCCCAGTGAAGTCGCCGAGATTTTCCGTGTTGACGGCAGGTGGAATCAAGACGGGGACAAGTGTTGGTTGAGATTTCTTCGTGTTGACGAAACAGGCGTCCTAACGTGGACAAAGTTCTATTCCTGTGTTGTTGAGATGTGAGTCCTGACGTGGACAGATTTGTGTATTCGTGGTTTGACGAAGTTTGGGTCCAGATGTGGACAAGGTTACTACTGTGACAACTAGATGCAGTTGGGGGATGTCGTTCCCCAAACAGCGGTGCAGTTTATTTCTGCGGTTGGCAAATTTTCGGGTTCTTAGTATTCAATCGTCTTGTACCTCGAATGTCTGAAGGATCCGGGCGTTTCACCCAGTCGGGTCCAAGTCGCTTGAATAGGGGCAGCTGTTGCACCCTAAAATTTGCTCAACCTACTTCACTTGATTTATGTTTCAGTTGCATTAGCATTTGCATATAAGGTTATGTACATAGTCTAATCATCTGCATAGCATAGCATAGCAAGTCATCCAACAGGGGACCAAGTACTATTCTTATCTCTATGAGCCTATCAAGAGGTTATTATTCAAATTCAATCTTATCCAAGTCATCAGAAAGAAATTGAGATCCAAAGAAGAAAGTTGACCAAGCAGTGGATCTATCTCCTATCTTGGGGGTATTTGAAGATCATCAAAGAAGTTGTGAGCTGTGAATTGAGCATGGAGGGTATATAGACATCATAGAGGACCTAGAGAGTCATTTTGAAAGTGAGACAAGTCATTGATGTGATCACAAGAGTTGTAGTTGAAGACAGTCAACTAGGGTTTCATCTGGGTCAACCCTGGGTCAACCCTAGGTCAAATGATTGATTGAAAGGCATCAAGGTCTATTTAAGAGATGTGGGGTTCATAATTTGACATGTAGATATGGATTTGGTGTTGTGCCAAGGAGAAATCAAGAGAAATCAAGAAGAAGAGGAGTTTCTAAATTAGGGTTTCTGTGTAAAATCCCCTAGTTTAGGTCAAACTTCCAAGCAAGATAATTCAAAATGCAAGCTTCAAATGGATCCCTGGCCAACATGAAACTTGTAGAGGATATCAAGACCTTTAATTTGAGTGGTGGAAGACATCAATGAGGTTTATAGAACTCAAGTTATGGTTCTTGCAAGTTACAGGTCATCTGAGGTATCTGAAATTTTGTCTGTGAAAGTTACTTGTCTTCCAAGCAACATTTACCCCTCAAGGAGCTTTCAAATGGATTTCTGGTCAACATGAGAGTTGTTCCGAATTGTCTTAGCTTTCTAGAAAGGTATGGTATGCCTTCATCTGATTTGTGGAACTCTACTTATGGCCTTGGCAAGCAAAGGGTATTTTGGTCATTTGAGAATTACAGGTCATTTCAAGCCTATGCCCAAAACTCATACAAGGAAGCTTCAAATGAAAAACTTCACAACATCAAACTTGCTCCAAATGACATTTTGAGTCTAAAAAAGTGATCATGAAAGTTTGGAAATGCTCATAGCTCAAGGTTCCAAATTTGGTCAATTAAAAGTGAATTTAATGAATAAAAGTGACCTAAAAATGGGATTTTTCATAACATGGCCAAATGGGATGAAATTATAGGTCATTTTGATTGGAAAAAATGTTTTAAGAACATTGGCAAAAGTGGATTTTTGAGTTTAGTTCAAAGTTTGGAAGTTATACTAGTTGGCTTACAAAGGAAGTAACATATCCAAATCCACAAGGGAATTGTGCACAAGAAGTTTCTACCAAGTTCTAGAAAGGTCTATGAGCATCTATATATTGAGTAGGGTGGATCCATTCAAGGGTTGGTGATTCATTTTGGTTGAAGCACATAGTTACATCTCATTCTTCAACTTTGCAAATTCATTCCAAACTCTATCAAATCTTCATCATTTTCCAAAATTCTTGATCCTATCATCATCTACATCCATCATAGGTCAAGCTTCCATCAAGATCTGGCTGAATTGAAGTAGAATTCGTGTGCTACCAAGTGCATCCTCCAAATTGCAAAAGGAAGTGGTTACAAGAATCCAAGGGGTTTAAGCAAGAACTACTGCATACAGAATCAAGACCTTGGTTAATTGATTGCCATTGAAGCATTGCTGAGCTTGAAGTGGTGATTTGCTCCATCTGTTTTCATCTTTAAACCAGGTTAGTGTTTTCATCGAATTGGCTAGAATTAGTTAGAATAATGGAGAATCATTAGGTTAGAACGGTTAGGAATGGTTAGATGAATGTTTCTGATGGATTTGAGAGCATTTCATGGAGTTCACCATTGGAGCACCAAAACTGTTTTGACCTAGAACACTTAGGTTAGAGCATGTTAATCGTGGCTAGGTAGATTAGAATGATCAGCATAGCATGTGGAACGCATTAGTGTAAGAGTTAGCAAGAATCAGCAGGGTTGATCTCAGTGTAAAATGTTGGAGCCAAGGTCTTCTACCTATCGGGTTTGGTTATAGATTGAGTTTTAGAGGGAACTGAAACCATGGTTGTGTAGGGGAGAAGAAGTAGAGCAATTTTGCTTTTTACGGATTTGATTTTCATGGAGAAACGAAGGTGTATGAAGGTGTGGAAGTATGGTTCGTGAAGCTTCGTGCATGGCTCATTAATGGCAAACCCTAGCTCATTGGAGAAGATGACTTTCCCAGCGTTGGATTATGCACTTGACTTTGACTCAGAGACTCATCTAACGACCATGATTCAAAGCTGAAAATAGGAGGGATTTCAAAATGTGAAACGCCCCGTTTCACTTAAGTTTCTGACTGGGCTTAAGTTACCCTTGCTTTTCACACCCCTAGTTTCAAGGCCCAACGAGAATTGAACTAATTCATTTACTATTTGCACCGTTTTGGTTTTTTATTTTTTTCTTGTGTTTTCTGATCAGCTGGGCCCAGACGCGCCTTGCTATGCGCACCCCCAGTCTGGGCCCATCTTTCATTTTTCAACTTAAATAGTTGCTGATTGCACCCATAACCAATTCAAATCATTTTAATTTCATTCATTTTTTTTAATTCTTTGAAAAATCATAACAAATTGAAAATTCCACATTTTTAAATGGTTGTTTTTGCATCTTTTTATTATTTCTGTTAAGAAAATTTTCATATAATAAAATTAGCATTTTATTTTATTTTTGCATTTTTAGTATATTTTTCTTTTAAATAGGTTTTAATTGATGTTTAGTTTAGCACTTGATATTGTTGATTTTAGTTTAGCTAGACCCTTGTATATTTTGGACCCATTCTTTTTAGAGTACTTCACTTAGGACTTTAATTTTCATATGAGATTTAATTCATGATTTTAGGACTTAATTTTAGATGGTTTGTTTAGGTGTGATTAGGAGAATCAAAACTAGGGTTTAGATATAACATAGGTGTAATAAATCATTTCTTTTAGGAGTTGTAGTTTGAATTTTGGGGTATGGGACTATAGGGGTGTTATGGGTAGATAATAGATCCCTTAGAAAATATTAGGCTTCCCCTATTCTACTATTACTATTAGTATATTGCTTGTACTTGCTTGATTGTGTGGTGTGCCCTCTCTAGGGTTATTATTTGACTGTGTGGGGTATTGGGCCTGCTTGGGGTTTGGGGTTTGAGCTGAAGACTGTGCTGATGAAGCCCATTGAAGATTAAGAGAATGAAGACTAACTTCCAGAGTTGATGAGGAGTATCTCTTGCTGGCAGCTGTTGAAGGCTATAGGGTTTAGGAGTTAGGCAGAGCTCTAGAGTAGAAAATTTGATTCACAAACATGGAAGGTCTTGTTTGCCTTCATCCCTCTCTATGATGCAGAGTCTCTCTAAGACATTCACCCCCTTCCTTTGGAAGGCTTGGTGATGGTGCCTAAGAGATAGAACTCTTGAGAGAAACATTATATGTGTTGTTAGCAGTCTGTTTGCCACCTTTGGTGGTCAACTAATTGCTTAACACCCCAGTTCATTCTTGTGATTGGTTCCTCAGCTTGGAGATTGGGACTTGAAGAAAAGCCATTGGAAGATGGAAGATGAAGATTGATGCTTGCTTAAAGACTGTAGATGGTTGAAGATGGCTTGAGGACAGATGTTGATGAAGACTGCTTTTGCTGTTTATTTTTGCTATTTATAATTCTTGATGTATTGTTTGAATTTCCCTGCCTGTATTGTTTGCTGATTAACCTGTTAGGTTGAAAGTGAATTCTGTTCACTTTTGCCTGTTGTTTTCTAGGTTCGAGGTTGAGTGGGACTCCCTTGCCTCGCTTGTATTGCTGCATCCATGCATTTTACTGCTTTATTGTATATATGCTATTGTTTCTGTTTTCCGTCTGTTCCCTTAGGATCTCTGTTTCTCTCTGTGTAAGAGAGGAACATGATAGACACTAGGTCTTAACCCATGCATGATAACATTAGGTTAATGTGATCCCCTTTTCAACTGTAGGATAGAGTTCTATCTCTTCTTCCTCCAAACAAACAGAAAAACACAATAATATTCCAAACACAATAAAAGACACTTCTTCCGTAAAAGAATGTGAACTCATCAAAACGTCATTTTTGTCCGCTTGGACTGCTAATCAGGAAAACCCTTTTTCAGAAGGAATAAAAACAATCAAGACAGACTTGTGTCGTACGTGGCCCGAACTACGTTTGCTCTGATCTTTCATGCTGTATGAAAGCACGTAGGCATAGGATGCGATATCCTAGCGAGCAACCTTCCCCTCCTTTCCCGTAGGTAGGCGAACTACGTTGACTCTGATTTCTCGTTCCAGACGGGAATACGTAGGCATAAAGTGCGATACTTTGCCGAGTCATTTTCTTTTCTTTTAACCCTGACCTGTAGAGTAGATAGAATAACAATCCATACCCGAAAACAAGCGTGGATCCCGTCGAGTACGACGGACGTGAGGGGTGCTAATACCTTCCCCTTGCGTAACCGACTCCCGAATCCAGGTTTTGGTTGCGATGACCATACCTTTCCCGTATTTTTGCAAGGTTTACTTCGAGTGTTTCCTTTCCCTCCGTTGGGATAAATAACGCACGGTGGCGACTCTTCTGTTCAGCCGGCGCCGATTTTCGCAGTAGCGACACTCATGACGCAGAAACTAGACATAGTATGATTGAAAATTTGTATATGTGTCTGCATTTTACTTGTACAAAGTTAAAACATTATATAAATTCTGTGGATGTGTATGTTTTGTCTCATTTTGATATTATTAAGCATATGTTATCTATGATAATCTTGCACGATCGAATGGGAAAACAACCACTTGCCTTAACTGAATACTCTCTAACTTATGTACCTTTAAAGCCTGTAACACCCTTCCAAACCCCACGGAATAATACGTCATAAATCGGAGTAAGATAACATGCATCTCAATTAAGGTTGTCACACATAATTACAAAATCATACATACACTTGTCATGCTCGATAACACTTAAAATAAATTCATGCTTTTCATACACTTTCACATAGCATGTAGCAGGGGAATCACTTTCATTCATAATGAACATAATAAATAGTCTCATAAATAACTCATTCATATCACCACTTAGGCATGAAATACAAAACTCCACATAATTCAAATAACGATAGCAAAATAAAATAGAGTACATAAAGTATCTTTCAAAACATGATAAAAACGTTTACAGTGTTATACGACAAGAGCATGACTCGAACCAAAATATATAAGGAAAACAAAGTAAGCAACTCCAACAGCTACCCTCGTTCTAGAAGCAACTATACTCTTCAGTACCTGAGCGATGTCGTATAAAACATCATTCCAACAGAAGGGTGAGAATTCACATGATTATTGAAATCATGTAATAATATATAATACATATCATACATGCATAGTATAATTATTTTCACACTTCAAATGCTTTATAAATATAGCATCACTCGAGCAACCCTATTATTCACAGGTACATACTCACATATCCACAATTTCACCAATTCATCAAATTCACATAATGCACATACTCTCATATTGCAATCATAGACACTATGACTCAATACAAGACTCAAATTTAATACTCATTTATGTGGTACCAATCACTTTTATAATTTTTAGGTTTTTACATTAAACTGGGTCTATCCTTTAGAGAAATAACACACAAAAGCTCGTCCTCTAAGCTTTAAACACCTGTTTAGGTTTGGGACAAGTCACTAGTTCTCATAGAACAAACATGAATTTTCTCTTGACTACAATGATGCATGTGCAAGTTCAACAACCATATTCAATTAGGATCATCCCTCAATCTTAAAATCCATGGATATCTTCAATAATTCATCTTAATTGAGTTACCACATAATTACACATACTTGCACATATTTATGAATCATCCACACACAATTCACTTTCAAATGGTATACAACACATTTTACAATACATTCACAACAATATTATTATTACAAAAAGCAATAACTATCATGAATTTTATGTTGTCACACACCAAAATATACTTATACAAGCACACACACAAGTATTTGATAAATTATTCACAAATAATTTCACAACCGACAACAAACAGTACAGCAATTCATTAATAGATCATATACACAATTGATTTCCCAAACATATTAGATATAAAAATATTAGGAAGCCAAATATAATATATATACTATGTTATAGCTCTATTCATTAGCTTTCTGGCACTTTGAACGGGGATCAAAATGGACTTACAGATTAAAAGTTATGATCGAGACAACTCCGGGTATGAAATCCAGCAAGCTGACACGGTCGTCCATGTTAGGGGACACGGCCGGTGGCACTCCGAAGTCGGAAAATCACATTGTTTCACTCCAAAACAGGGGGCTGACACGGCCACTCGTGTCAGAGCCCAGAAAAAATCCATTTTTGCTGTCAGAGGCCTTTCGGACCTCCTATTTCGGTTGTAAAAAGTTTCAGTTCCAGGATTCAAAATAGTACCATTATATGACAATTATAACAGTCCACAACACATATTTAAGGATCCTACCATCATACATCATGTAATCATCAATTTCAAAACCATGGAAATTAGAGATTTTTATCCTAAATATGATATTACCCATCATACACTATCATACAACCCCATAATCTTGTAAAGACTCACTCTTACCTTGATTTCTTGATGAACTCATGAGTTTCTTCCTTAAGTTTTCTTCTCCTCTTTTCCTTTTTTCCTTTTCATTATGTTAGCTTATTTTCTTCTTTTCCCTCTATTAACTCTATTTTTCTCTTTATATATAAAACCCTTATAACAACTAATTCTAGTAACTAATGGGCTTTTTATTCATACCCCTACCTTTACTCTCCACATTCTCATCCAATAAGCCCAATTATCTTATTTCAATTATTTATATATTATTTCCACCAAATAAAATAATCCAAATAAACCAATTACGCACAAAATCACACAATTAATTAGTTAATATAATATATATAAATAATTACTAAAAATTAGGGTGTTACATCCTATGAAGGGACAAGTGGTCGTATATTTTATAGTTGACCACCCCATAGTCGAAAATTCCCAAGACTATCTAAAACTTAGGTAGTGGAATAAGATATTGTTTAGTCGAAAATTCCCATAACATATTTGAGTTAGAATCTCTTTAGTTTCAGCAATCTATTATTTGATACAGTCATTCTTTTCAAATAAGATACTGTGAAATGTTGTTATTATGCAACTTCATGGATACTAAGTTATAGTATAGCCATTTATATAGGCTAGAGGAAAACTCACATCCTTAAAAAGCAATAACCTTGATCGTGTTTTAGGGAGATTATGCCCATTTCTTAAGCTCGTTTTCATGTGTATGTGTGTCAGGCAATGAAAATATATTTAATTAAATAATATCATCTCTTTGAGTGCTTGACAATAAGGGTGGGAATAGGCCAGACCAACTAACAGGGGCCTACGGCCTAACCTACATGCTCAAGTCAGGCCAGACATTTTTTTTCAAATAGAAAAGGCCTAGGCTTTTTTATAAGCCTATTTAGTTAAAAAAAAATAACACTAGACCAGAGACCCTTAAAAAGCCTTTAAATCCTATTAGGTCGGCCTATTTAAATAAATATGAATTATTTTATTATTATTATTATTATATTTTATATGTGTTTTGAAATGAAATAAAAAGGTAAAGCTTAGTTATCTTGAAGAACATATGAAAATAAGTTTAAAAACCTCATGAACAATGTCATAAGTTATTTTCATAAGTTCTCTCAAACAAATAGTATAAAAAACTTAGGTTAATATGTAAACTTGAATAAGTCAATGCAAATAACCATTTAGGCTCATTGATCTTTTAACTCTTTTAGTCTAATTAAACAATAATGTAATTGCTTATTTACAAAAGATCAAATGCAATAGACTTTTACGTTGGCTATTAGGCCAAACAGGCCTTCAAAAAGGTCAGGCTCAGACCTAAAAATAACCCTACGATAGGCCATAGGCCAGACTTAGGCTTTGAAATTTTTAGTAGGCCAGGCTTAGGCTTGGCAAAGTCTAACTCGGCCCAGCCTATTCTCACCCCTATATGACAAAATGAAATAGGTCACCATAATTACTTAAGCCTATAGTTTGATTTCTTTTTAAATATTAATTTTTTTCATGACTTCCACCCTTGTCGAAGATAATCACAATGTTATTAATTAATTTTCACTAAAGTTGTTAATATTTTTAGAAGTGATAATACCTAAATTGAATTGTGTTTTTATTATTTTTTTCAAACTTTTTGTAGGTGAAGAATTAAAGTTAATATAGGTGTATGGGTGAAAGTGAAAGGAGAAGTTAAAACTTATTAGGTTAAATGATTTGATATGTAAACCTAAGAGAAAAGGTAGTCTTGTTGTTCGTAACATCACATGGTTAATTTCGCTTTGTTATGTATGTGGCTTTGGATGTTAATTTCATAAGTTTATGGTTTTGTGGCATAACATCCTATCATCTAGATAAGGAGATCGAATCGTTACCTCTTATAAGAGAGATTTTTCTTATAATCTTTGTACTTTATTAACTTGAAGAATATGGACGTCCTTTCTAGATTCTGTTGGATGGAATTTTAACATTCATTAATCTTGGAAATAAGATAGGAGGTTTCAAAGTCATATTCTGAAGAGGAACATGATGAATTCGACAACAAATAGTGGCAAGGATGTTTCTAAGAAAGTGAAGATTTAAAATGGACTGTTGGAGTTTGAAAAATTACTTTGAGACATAATATGTTGTTTTCGACATGGAAATGTTGCAGATCTAGTCGAAGGAATCTTTACATAGGAGGCGATATGGTTTAAGACTTAGAAATACTTTTGGTTTGAATTGGAGTTCGATGACGTTCATTGGAAGAAGCAGTTCGACAGACGTAATTCAAATGAGGCTAATAACTACCTTTTCGCCTTATCATGTAATTCAAATGAGGCTAATAACTACCTTTTAACCTTATCCATTTCTTAAGACGCGCGGAGGATTTTGCGGCAACAAAATGCATGCAGATTGGAACATGGCACTTTCTGGAGAAATAACTGTTAGCTAACGATTATCTTACATTTAGTATAAATAGAAAACTTGGCATTTAGAATAGGGGTGTCCAACAATTGTATAAAAACTCTACATTTTAGTCTCAGTAACTGCGTGTGAGAAAAGTGTGTGTTTGAGAGAACGTACATTTGAATACCCTTCCTTATAATCAAATTCATTTAAATTTTATTTATTTACCTTTACTTCCAATTTAATTCAGTTTCCATCTTTATTACTTGTCATTTACCTTCAAGCAATTTACCTTTTCTGCAATCTACATTTTTTTTCTTATTTAAAAGAAATCACAATGTTCTCTTAATAACTTTGAAGAATATTTGAAGAACATTGTATAAATGTTCATAAATATAAAAACCAAAAACTAAATAACAACATATGTCCTAGGATCAGTCTAGTCGATCCTGTAAGTGACCAAAGATTTAGTAACTTTGGAGGACTAGCGGTTGTTTACCATTTTCAACGGTAAACAAATTAACACGCCCAGTGGGAACGGTGTTGTTAGTTAGAATTTGTAGAAGTATTTAAGAGTGATTTATTTCCTGTTTCCCTTAGACTTCGTTGCATGAGACTAAGAAGTGATAAACTAACAACTGATAGCGAAACGAGACCAATAAGGAGACATGTATGTGTAATAATGGCGAATCCACCAAGTAATAATGAACCACCCCCTCCTTCGACGGGGGAAACTACAAACACATTGTATGTAGCCGAAGTGGTTCCATCTATAGCAAGTACGACGACAGTACCGTCGAATGCTTATAGTGGACCTATCTTATCCCCTGTGACAACACAGGGGAAGCCTTTGATCCCTCTTCTAGTGGGCACTAGTTTATTCAGACCTTTTGTGTCTAGATTCACAATGCCCTTAAATGTTCGAGAAAAACTATATGGTATGCCAACTGCAAAGATGGCTAATTTACATAATGCAGCTACAAAGTTCGACTATCCAGTGGTGAATACGTTTTCGCCAGTGCATAAGTCTGGTTATGCTGTCGAAATAAACCACTCCCTGGGATGGGATTTTCTACGCAAATGCCTAATTTTACTACTAATTCTACAGCAATATTGAAATAGAAAATGGACGAAAGTAACCATGATATGGTCCATATGCTGGCCCAGCAGATGGGCATTATATTTAACCCCTTGTCAACGCAAATGACTAGAATTACAAATTTTTTTGGAGTTCCACAAGCCCCCACAACTATAAAACGCGTAAACAACAACGTCATGGTCACCACAGTTCTTCCTACACCGTGGTGACATCTCTAAACTAAGGCGCTATCATATTATTTTTGTTTTTTTATTAAAAATTATTTGTATATAACAACAGTTGAGGAGCCAACTGTGGTAGTACCATCAAGTTTTCATGGGTTCGAACCTCATCACCCTCATATATATTATTCCTTTAATGTTAAGGCGCACCTTTTATTTTTTATTTATTTATAAATAAAAAAACTTAAAGGGTTATTACTATCGTTGGTGAGTTCCACCGTTGTGATATATGTTGTTTTTTATTTTAAATTTTTAATTGTAAATTAAACTCTGACGCTTCTTTATGAAATTTCACAAATAAAGTAATATCTCATAACGGTTGCTGGTATTGGTCGTGGTGGTAGCTTCATAATATTATACACGCCTAGTTAGCTTGGCTCTTCAGTATCCTTTTTTCCATTGAAAATAGAAACAATATTGTGAAATAATACGCGATTTCAACCCTAAACCCTAATGTTCAATACTATGAAACAATACATGATTTCAACCAAAACAACATCGTTCACCCTAGCTTGTATGTTAAGTATCCATTCTTCACTGTGTATTTTTCATTTTCATTATCATCGTTAAGGAGTTAACAAGACCATCACAATCACTATTTCAACCAAGTTGTCACCGTCGATAAGGAAGACAACACCAATACCAACACCACCATTGTTGTAAGGAAGGAAGCAAACACCAACACCAACACCAACATCATTTACTTAGTCATCACGTTTAGGGTATGCAAAATATTTTCCCCATGCATCTATAGTAAACTTTATTTGCCATTGTTGTGGTTGTTGTTGTTTATGTTGTGGTTGTTGTTTATGTTCTTGTTGTTCATGTTGTTGTTGTTGTTGTTGTTGTTGTCTTTTAACATAGATGTCAACCTTGTCGAGTTCTACATCAGATACTAGCGAAGAAACTCAAACAAATAAGGGTTGTGCAAATGAAACACAATTGAAAAGATCACAAAGAGGTGTCACAATGATGCCTCAATTCACATTAGTCCGCAACTTATCAGGTCAAAAAATTATGATTGAGTTTGATTCGTTCTATAGAGTAGTGGATTATGAACATTACTCTACTTTTAAGAGTTATCTTGCGTTTCTTGCATGTAGCAAAGTTAGTATACTGATAGATGATTAGAAACACGTGGATGATCAAGTCAAAGAAAGCATATGGACAGACGTTAAGGTATTACATACTATAATTTTCATATATTTGATATCACTACCTATAATTTCTAATACATACTTGTATATTAATTTAAATGTAGTTGAATTTTGAGTTTACTGATTAATCTAAGTTGAAAAAAAGTGTATATCTTATGCTGGTACTCGTTGGAGAGGATTTAAGTAACAACATCACAGATGACAACATTAGAAAGCCTAAGAGCAGTCTTGCTCGTCCATGGATTCAATATAGTTTTATATCAAAGAAGCAATGGAACAAATTTTCATTATATTAAGGTTAGTGCTAGTCTTATGTAACCGATAATGTTATGCTAATGAGTTATAGATACTAATTATATATATTTTTCACTATGTTAATAATAAGTTAAAAGCGAAGTAGGAATACAAAACAAGGCAAAGAACATGTACCCCCATAGATTTTCTTGTGGGGGTTACAGGAAACTTGAGAAAAGAATCATACTTGAAAATATAAAGAAACAGGAGATGATCGCAAGCAATCTCCATCGTCAAGACATGAGAAATGGAAGATGGCTCGATTAAGACCAAGTGGAGAGTACACCTCTGAGGCGTCAAGAATAGTTGCTGAGAGAATTGTAAGTATGATTTTTTTACTTATGTTATATGTTATTTAAATGCGTTGGTAACAATATATGTAATTGTTCATGTTGTGTAGGATAAGTTAGTTGAGGAGGCCCGTGAAGGCACATTTGTTCCAAAAGCACGACATGACATATTAGTAGAAGCTATCGGAACAAATGAGCATGGTGGGCATGTCCGTGGTGTTGGAGAAGGTGTCGGCTTGAGGTCATTCTTTGCGTATCAAAGAAAAATTATCGAAAGCTAGGAAATTAATGCACAAAGACAAAAGGTTGAGAATGTTGAGAAGAAATTGGAAGATCAAAGAAGGATGTTAGAAGAGGAGAGGGAAAAAGGGAGAAAGATATGGAAAGGTTTCAAGAGTTATATTCGATATGTGCTTTACTTGAGATGTTAGTGCTTTACTTGATATATATTGTGCTTATTTTTGTTTTATGTTCTAATTGAATATTATGATGTAGAGATTAAGTGAAAACCTCGAACAACATATAAATAAATATCACCGTTATGTTGATGGTGATGATGATAATAAAACTCCAAGTAGAAGTGTCGTACGTCATGCCTCTACAAAAAGAAATAATTGTTCAGCCCCTCCCCCCTCTAGATAACCGTAGTGACATAATCGACCATAACGAAATTGAAATCACCATGCTATACTTGAACGTTACGGTGATAAATGATGCGCAACCTCTCCTGCTAGAACATTGTCCATGTTTGGAGTTATTCTATTACATTCCTGATGATGTAAGGGATTTTTTCGATGGATATAAGTGGTTGGATGTAGGGATATTACAAGTTTGGTGCACGTACCTATATAGTTGAATATACATGTCATTATAGAACATTATCATTTTTTGTATTTCCTCCCTTAGTTTAATCATTTTCTTTAACCATTTAGGTACATTCACCGTGTTTGTATAGAGTTAAATAAATAGAGTATTTATGGAATCTTGGATCCTCTTTTTATTCGGTAGGTGTTTAGTCAACCAAAAGACATTCAAGACTACTTGAAAAAATGGTTAAATGTGGGAGGAAAAGAATGTTACTTAACATCATTTCTTTGTTCTTAAGTATTTTTGCAATTGATGTTTATGTATTCTATATTTAGTTTTGTTTTAGCAAATACTAGTAATATATATGCTTGTGTTTATTCAGCGGTCATTGGAAATTGATCATCATATCATTTAAGAAAAATATGGTAATTGTACCGTGATCCTTGTATGATCCACTCAAAAAGAAAAATGAAAGACATTATTAATTCGTAAGTGTATGTTTAATTCATTTTCTTTGACATTGTGATTAGTTTATCATGTTATATGTTTAATTCATTTTCAATGTATAGTGTTGTGTAGCAAGTGAATATGATGAACAATGTTAGAAGAAAGTCTTCATGGATCTTTCCTAAAGTGAGTGGCCTGATTACCTATTTCTTTCATTTGCATTCATGTATGGTTATATTCATGTAATTATTTCTTAAATTTGTAGACGAGGAAACAACCTAGGCTTTACGAGTGTGGGTATTATGTCATGAAGCACATGTTAAACATTGTCCTTGTCGGCATTGTTGATTCATGGGACAAGGTATATATGTCATAAAATGTTTACATATATTAATATATAAGTTTACTATTAAACTATTATCATGCATGATATTCAATTTTTTTCTATTCCTTATGTATATGTTTAGCGACGAAACTCCATTCCCCATTGAGGACTTTGTAGATCTACGTAAATGTTAGGCGTATATCTACAATGTGCTTAAGGGTCCTGCAGATGCTTGATTAATTTATTGAGATGTGCTAATGACTTATTCTCTATATTGATGATGTGAATATTACTTTTTACTTAAACATATTGTACATGTGTTTGATGTAAATATTAATTTTGTCTTTGATGCATAATGTTAGATATTTTTTATGCTTTTTATGTATGTTTAACAAAAATACAGGTTGTTGTAAATTCTCTAATATGGCTATAATAGTTATAGGATAAAAATCGAAATAATTTGAAAAGAAGAGAATTTCATATTTAAAATAGAGAAAGTTTTGACAGCGGTTGGATTAACTAACCGTTATGATATTGAACGCTGACAAGATTCTATCACAACGATTGGATTATCAAACTGTTGTGATATTGAACGCTGGCCAGATTCTATCATAATGGTTGGATTAATTAACCGTTGTGATATGGCGTGAGCTTTCTAGAATACAACAACGGTCCCATGACCGTGATTGTAAGTACCGCATATACAACGACATGCTACATAATTGTTGTACCCCAAAATTTGCCCAACCTTTTTCTTTACTTTGTTTATGTTTCATTTCATTGTTTCAGCATTTGCATTTGCATATCATTGTTCATTTATAGGGGATCAAGAGAGATGTGCATAGCAAGATAAGTCTATCAAGGGTTCTAAGCAAGAATCAGTGCTCACTCAAGTCATCAAGTGCTCATCAAGTCATCAGAAGCTGATCAAAGCTCTTTGAAAGAGAGGATGGATGTGTATGGCTTATCTCCTATCTTGGAGGTCAGTTGAGGAACATATGAGGATCACAAGGTCATGGATATGGATATGGTATGTTGTGGAAGCTCATTGAGTGCTTTTAGAGCCTTTGTGGAGCTTATTTAAGTTGTTATATCATGTACAAGAGGTTGTAGTCAAAGGATTGCACACCTAGGGTTTCATCTACTTAGTGCAAGGTCCATTGTGGATTTGAAGGAGATTAAGACTTATTTCCAAGTAATTTGAGTCATGGAATATTGTGTTGAGACATTTGAGATTTCATTTCAAGATCAATTCAAGAAGAATCAAGAGTGTGAGAAGTTATTAAATTAGGGTTTCTAGGGTTTCTCAGTGTAAAATCCCCTTTTTTAGTGCCCAACTTCAAGACCACATATCTCAAGATGCAAGTTTCATCTCTCTTTGATGAAAACATGAGACTTGTAAAGCATGTTCCTATCTTTAGTTTGAGTACTAGAACTCATCCATTGGGTTTGTGGAGCTCAAGTTATGATGCTAGTAAGTTAGAGGTCTCAGATGAACATATTTTTTGTCAACAAAAGTCAACCAAGTTCCAAGACTCTTTTGACCTAGAATCAAGTTTCTCCTCAACTTGAAGTGAACATGAGAGTTGTTCCTCATGATCTTAGCTTTCCAAAAAGTCCTATAAGTCCTGCATATCATTTGTATAACTCAAGTTATGAAGCTTGAAAGGCAGGGGTATTTTGGGAAAGTGAGATTATAGGTCATTTTCACGGTCTTAGGCACTTCAAATGAAACTTTCTCCAACATTAAAGTTGCTCCAAATTATTTAATGTTCATCATGGAACACCTAATTGTCATGAAATTTGCAAGGATATGGAGATTGGTGAGGAAATTCAATGGAAAAATGACTTTAAAAAGGTGATTCAATTGATTAAGTTTTAAGACTTTTTCATGTCATGTTTATACTCATTTTGATTCACGTGGAAATAAGGCTACTTCAAGAAGAAGTTTCAAATCAAATCTCCACCATTGGATCAAATTACGGTTTAATTCCAATCCACATGATCAATTCACATTGCCAGCAGCTGATTCAAATCATTTTCAAGGGAAATTGGAGCCAAAAACACGTATGCATGAACTCACTTTCCAATTTGGGAATTTTGCAAATTCAAAGCAACCAAGCCATATTGGGTCTCCATTTCACTTCAGATCCATTGTATATAAGTTCCAAATGAAGTTTGAGCCTTCATTTAGACAATTTTGTGGGAGGAGCTCTGAATACAAATTTGGAAAGTGAAGAGAAATTTGAAAATCGCAAATCCAGATCCAAGCCAATTCAAGCAAAATTGAAGTGATCATCCTCTTCCTTGAACTTCATAGAGTGATTCTGCACAATTTGGCTCAAGCTTAGCATCATTTGAAGCTCCAACGGAGAGACTCCGTTAGGTAACCTTCAAATCCAAATTTCTCTGATGATATGCATTGAATCCTTGCCATTGTTGTTGCATCTGAAGTCCTACAGTTTGTAGGCAAATTCTAGTTACATAATTGTGATGATTGTTGAGATTTCAGTTTTGTGCTCAATTTTCCACCGTTCGATTATCTCTATACAGACATGATAAATGATTCTTAAGCCTAGATTCATGATCTACGTAGCATGGCCTTCAATTTGGTATATATTTTGTTGAAATTGGTTAGGTTTTGGAACCTGAACTCCGACCTTCTCGCCGGAGAAGACGATCGGAGCTCAGGCTCTGTCGTCTCGTTAGTTTGCAGGCAAGCTGAGGTGTCTTGCCATGTGTATTATTTGACTTGTTGAATGAGTGAGATGAACGGTTTGGATCGTTTGACTACGCTAATGTGGAAATTGACTTGCCAGGTCAATTAATTAAACGAGGCGTTTTGGCTTGGTTTCTGTTTGTGTTGGTTTTGGGATCTGATTTCTCTTTACACCCCCTTCCATTTGAGGCCCATTGAATTGAAATAATTGTTATTTGCCACGCTTTCCTTTATTTCTTTATTTTCTTTTTTCATTTCATTTCTATTTTGATTTAATTCTTTTAAAAATAGTTCCGAATGTGATAAAATCCCACAAAAAATATTTTCAGATACTTTAATGTGTTAATTAATTTTTGGAAATTTTTATATTCATTTTTGGTTCATTTTTCAATTAAAAAGGGATTTTATATTTGGAGTTGTTTTTGAATGAATTTTCTCTTGTTCTTTTAGTTTCATGCCTTGTTCTTGATCCAATCTTTTTATCCAATGATTGAGACTCATTCCTCATTTCAATAATGAGTTGATTGATCTTTGAGGATGCTTTTGCCCCTGGTTTGACCATTTTTGGTTTGACTTTTATCTCATTTTGTTTGACCCTCGACAACCCTCCTTCAAAATGGAGCATCCAAGTGAATCAATTTCTATGATGATGCTTTGAAGTGACTTTTGTTGTGATCTTTTGGCCTATGGTTTCCAACTCTCTTAAGTGCTTTTGAGATTTTATTTGGATTTAATTGAGCCTTTTTACTATTTTTGAGGTAACTTGCAATTCAAGTTACTTCTAAGGTGGTTCATACATGCACTTGACCTAGTTTTGATGGGAAATGACTTCTAAGGATCCCTCAAGCTCCCAAATCTTCTTGATTCATATTGTCAACATGTTGAGCTTGCTGGATATCAATTTATTGGTCATACACTTGCTTGCCTCTTGTTCTAAATTTCATCCCTTTTAGGCTTTCCATTTGAAGTTCAAATGTTGAATGTGTTTAAGACCTAGGCCTTTCTCCATGCCTATTCTTGCAATTCCTTTTGATGTGTATGCTTATTGTTTTTCACATTCTCTCCTCTCATCCTCACCTCTATAAAATGACCCTTGAGTCCCATTCAAGATGGTTTGGTCCCTCCTTTGAAGGTACCTTGAACATGTCATGAATGCTGATTCTTCGAGGACTCTTTTGAATATTTTCTTACACGATCAAGGTGATGCTTATGGTTGAGTGATCTTTATGAGTTCCTTGCTGTACTTATCTCATCTCCCATTCTCACTTTGCATTATGTCCTCATCTCTTTTCATTTAGTTTTCCTTCGGGCTTGTGGTTGATGGTAATGTTTGTAGGATTAATTCTCCCATTTCATCCCACTTTTGTGCACTTGTTTGATTTCATTTATGTGCATTCTTTATTTTGTGTTCTTGCATCTCTCATTTGCATGCTTGAGGTTGAGATGTGCTTGTGGAGGCTACTTCCCCACACTTTGTTCCTCCCTCACTTTCATTCTAATTGTGAATTACATGTTTGCATAGTTTCTTCTTCTTTATTTCATGATTTCTTCTTCTTCTTTCTTCTTTGCCATGTTCCCTTAGGACGTATAATCTCTATTTGTTCAAGAGGGGTTATGATAGACCTTAGGTTTGAACCCATGCATGATAACATTAGGTAGCATTCCCTTGTATCCCAATCATAGGTAGACTTTGCATGACAACTTCTAGGTTGAGTCTTAGTCTCCCTTTAAAGTGTCTTTCTCTTCTCATCTCAAAACACTTTCAAAACACATAATAAAGGATAATGAATGTTGTACGCTACGAGCCTTAAGTATTTAGGAAATGATGATTAGGTGGCTTCCTCTCAATTGTCTAGAGTGTTTAGTGTATGTCCTTTGAACGATATGCGATGCATTCGCTCCTAAGTCATAATATTTAGTGCAACATGAGTTACAAATTAAACTCAATTCACTTCTTCTCTAAAAGACTTCAAAAAAAATTTCAAACCTTTTTTATCCTTCGGGATCTTAATTTGGAAAACCTTTTTCATAAGGAGAGTTTTGTTAACTCTTGGTTCTACTGCAAACAGTTATCGCCTAAGTCTCCAATGGTCGAGCTGCATACACCTAACTGCTAGAACTAAGTTTTAACCCTACTCGGGTAAAACATTTGAACCAACCGGTGTTCTTTTTATCCCGAACTACGTTTGCTCTGATTTCTCATAACAGATGAGGATACGTAGGCACAAGACGGCGATGTCTTGGCGAGCAACCTTCCCCACCTTTCACCCGTAGTTTTCCGAACTACGTTGACTCCGACTTTCCCATTGCACGAGGGAATACGTAAGCATAGAGAGGCGATGCTCTATCGAGTCCCTTTTCTTTTCTTTTATCCCTGAGTCGTAGCTTAGATAGTTTCAATCACCCTTTTAGATAGACAACAAAGCATGGATCCCATCGAGTACGACGGACGTGAGGGGTGCTAATACCTTCCCCTTGTGTAACCGACTCCTGAACCCAAGATTTGGTTGCGATGACATGTCTTTTCCTATTTTCGTTAGGTTTTCTCTGATCATTTCCTTTCCCTTCTTTGGGATAAATAACGAACGGTGGCGACTCTTCTGTCTTTCCGTCGGCCCTTTTCGCAGTTGCGACAATAACAACGCCTGGTCCTACGTTGTTATATATCTTTCCCAAGAGTTGTTAAATGCCTTATCTGAAGTAGCAGCTACAAGTTCGAAGGGATGTGTTAGTCGAAAACTAGGGGGAAATCCTTGAGGAAGATCATACCATTAACCAAGTACAACGAAACGGGCCCCGTGTCGAGGTGGTTGATCAAGGAGTTAGAGTAATACCTCCTAGGGTCAAACAATCAGTTCCAAGGGAACTTGAACCTATGGTGGTAATGGTTAATAGGAATCAAAATGTTGACGAATTCGTACATCAAATTTGAAATGATGGTATGGCTGGGGATAATAAATTGGCTGCCGTGGTCGAAAGGATTATGGCACAAAATGGGGTAAATGTTGGCCTTTATTGGCCAAATTATATTTCCCCATCGTATGTTTATATTATGCAGACTCCTTTGTCTAGGGTATTGAAAGTCCTAAAGTTTATAAACTTTTCAGGAGATACTAGTGATTCAACTATCGAACATGTGGTGACATATCTAACAAAGCAGGAAATCTTGCCAATGATGAAAACATGAGAATTAAACATTTCCCTAGTTCGCTAACAAAAAATGCTTTCACATGATTCACTACACTCCCTGCGAGTTCGACCTATGATTAGACTCGCTTAGAAAGATTGTTACATGAGCAGTTCTACATGTGACAGTTGAAAATCAGTCTTAAAGAGTTAGCTAGAATTAAGCGTAAATTTTCTAAGTCAACCGACGACTATCTCAATAGGTTCTGTCTGCTAAAGGCAAGGTGTTTTACGCAAGTGCCTGAACAAGAGTTAGTTGAGATGGCCGCTGATGGTTTAGACTATTCTATCAGGAAGAAGTTAGATACCTAGTATTTGAGAGATATGACCCAGTTGGTTGATATGTTTCGAAAGGTAGAACGTTTTAAGGCTAAAAAAGCCAGAGCAACTAAGAACAATAGGAGAGAAAGGGTAGCTTACATTGATATAGATGAAAATGATTAAGAGACATGTACTGACCCTTTAGGTTTTGATCATAACGGAATTGACTTGGCTAAAATAAAGCAAGGGACACCTTATTCATGCAAGGTCCTTGCACCTTAGAATGGGAAAATTTCCGTCGAGCCAAAAAAGAATGATAATTTCCCTAAGAGAACGTATACCTTCAACGTCACTAAATGTGAAGAAATTTGACCTATTAGTCAAAGATGGTCAAATGATAGTGCCTCCTTGCGCTAAAATTCCTATGTTTGAACAACGAAAAAAATGAGGTTTTTGTAAATATCACAATTTTCTAGGCCATAAAACTTCAAATGTTTCCTTTTCAGAGATTTGGTGCAAAACGCTATTTAAGACGAGAGGTTGAAGTTTGGAGATAAGACAAAGTCTCAAATGAAGTCTGACTCAGATCCCCTTCAGGTAGGAGACGCACATTACACGGAGTCATCCATCATTAACATGGTCGAAGCTTATGAAATCTGCTAGATAGTTGAAACTGTTGAAGGTTTCAAGAAAGAGATGAATGAGACTAATGTTATTGATAGCCTGGTCGTCAAAGATGGAAGTAATGTTGAAGATAAGACTAAGGCTGCTGAAGGCCTTAAAAGTAAGGAGAAAATTGAAGCCATTGAGGGCTTTGAGATCAAAGAAATGAAAGGGGCTACTGAGGGCCTCAGGCTTAACTTGGAAAAAATGAAAACCAACGAGGGTGCCAACTTGGAAGTTCATATGGTCAAAGTGAATGGTGAAGGACATGCTAACAAAGAGAGTGTTCATCAAAGTGAGAAACAAATGGGGGTGGCCTACCCTAAAGATAATGAAAACTTGTTGGAATTCCTCCACCATTGCCAGAGGAAGAAATCTGAGGTTATGTTGTGCTCTAAGTACAGACCAGTGTTTGATAAGAAAGGGGCTGAAAACCTTGAAATGTTTCGAATATCCAGTTGAAGGGGAAACTAGAAAGATACTCGCAGTCATTTCAACTTTGGCAAGAAGGGATTTCCTAGAAGAATGGATCAAGAAGGTCCAAGTCTTCAACCAAATAGGCTTGGTACTGAAGGAAAATGGGTGAGGCCCCCTGAAAGTGGCGAAAGAGGCCAAGTAAAGTAGCGGAGATTTGAGCTAGATAGATGTTTTTCGATTGCTTATAGGAAGAAATTCCAGGTGTCGAAGCAACAAGCCTACAAATCCGAAAATTACAAAGGAAAAAAATTCTATGTCGAGGTCGCAATGGTGAAGACAACAAAAGATGAGAAAGGCTGAGAGATAGTCCAATGAAAGGGTAATGGCTGACTCAAGTGCTAATTTGCATTCAGAGAAAAATGAAGTTGAGGAAAAGAAACCTATGGGAAGAAAGTTGTTTCCCAATAAACTGGAAGATCTCAAGAGCAAGCAAAGAGATATAACGAATGATGAAGACATGTGACTGACAACTTGGAGGATATAGAGTCAGAACCTTTGCTAGAAATAACTTGCAACGTAGTTTCTGGTGTTACCTAGAGAGTACGACCAGACTACTGAGGTTGAAGAACCTAAAAATGTGATGGAAGTGGAGAAGCCCATGCATAGCCAAGTTTGTTATTTTGTTATGAACAATGGTTGCATTGAAGAGCAAAATACCTTCTTCGAGAGGTCGGACGAAGCTATGAAGAGTCACCTTAATCAATTTTTTTATTAGAGGGAGGGTTGAGAATGTGGTAGTTAGTAAGATTCTTGTGGACGGGGGAGCAGTAGTTAGTCTGATACCCTATTTTATGTTACAAAAAGTAGGAAAGTTTGATACAAACCTTAAACCTCACAATATGGTCTTATCAAACTATGAGGGGAAAATTGGACACACTTTGGGTGTGATCCACTTAGACTTAACTATTGGGATAATAACTACACAGACGATGTTCATGAATGTTGAGTCGAAGGCTAACTATAATTTTCTATTGGGTCGTGAGTGGATCCATGGTAGAGGAGCAGTACCATCCTTAATGCAGTAGAGGATCGCCATATGGTGAAATGACATCATGGAGAATATCAAGGCAGAGTAGAGTTGTTTCTTAACTGAATTAAAGCATGTGGATAGAAGAAACTTTGAGAGGAACTTGGAAAATATTTCCCCTTGTCGATCTGCAGACTTTGCATTCTACTCTATGGATGCAGCTTATTATTCCCTTTATTTACACCCGACTTATGGGTTCCAATGGGACAATGAGGTGGTAGGAAAAGACCTCGAATTTGAAGAGACATCATACATCCATCCAACTGGCTAGGGGGATGAATTTGATGGATATTCTTGAAGCCAAAACAATGGCAAAGATTTCGGCTTATATAGCCAAAAACATATTAAAAGCGACCTTGGAGGCCGATGTTAAATACATGGTTGTCAAAGCCAAAGAAGATGATGCACACCTTAAGGGGCCTCACATAAACATTAAACTAGAGCTACCTGATAATGATAAACACGGAGTGTAAGGTCAGAGGGTTGACGCAATCTATGACGAACAACCTTTGGATTCAAAAGGGACCCGCTAGCACCTAATACAAAGATGCTAGCGCATGATCCTTTGGAAAAAAATAATTTAGGAGAAGGTTCAGAAAAAAGGCCAACATACATAAGTGCTAACCTTGGCCTATAGCTCAAGGCTAAAGTGATCCAGCTTTTGAAGGAGTATAAGGATTGCTTTTCTTAGGATTACGATGAAATGTCGGGATTGAGTAGGTAGTTGATCGAACTAATGCTGCCCATCAAGCCTGGAAGAAAACCAAAGAAAAATTCAAGAAGATTTGCTCCAGAGATTTTGTCGAAGATCAAGGAAGAGGTCGAAAGTCTTCTCAAATGTAAGTTTATTCGTACAACTAGGTATGTTGAGTGGATTGCTAACATAGTCCCTGTTATTAAAAAGAATGCGACTTTGAGGATTTTCATTAACTTCATGGATATGGACACGAAAACATCAAATGATTAGTATCCAATGCATGTGGTAGAGATGCTTGTCGAATCCACTACAGGTCACGAGTATCTTAGTATGCTCGACGGATACTCTGGTTATAATCATATTTTTGTTGCTGATGAAGATGTGCCAAAAATGGCATTTTGATGCCCTGGAGCCTTAAGCAACTATGAATGGGGGGTAATTTATTTTGGTTTGAAAAATGTTGGGGAAACTTATCAAAGGGCAATGAATTCAATCTTTCATGATTTCGTAGAAACTTTTATGCAGATTTATATTGATGATATTGTTTTTAAGTGTGATTTAGGAGCCATTCACATAGACCATCTTCGACAAGCATTCGAAAGAACGAGGAAGCATGGTCTAAAGATGAATCCACTAAAGTGTGTGTTTTGTGTACGGGGTGGAGATTTCTTAGGCTTTGTAGTTCACAAGAAGGGAATTGAGATATACCAGAATAAGACAAAGGCTATTTTGGAGGAGATGGTGCTATCGACGAAGAAGGAATTGTAGTTGTTGCTAGGGTAGATTAACTTCTTAAGAAGGTTCATTTCTAATTTAAGCGGCAAGACTCAATCCTTCTCTCCTTTACTTCAACTCAAGAATGGAGATTTCAAATTGGTGCAAGCACACAAAAAAGGTTTTAATAAGATCAAGGAGTATCTTGTGCATCCTCCAATTCCGTCACCACCTTGTAGGAATAAAACCATGAGATTGTATATTTCTGCCTCAGATGTAACCATCGGTAGTATGTTGGTTCAAGAATATGACAATGGAATCGAAAAAGCCATTTACTATCTTAGTCGAGTTCTTAATGATGCAGAAACTAGGTATATCATGATTGAAAAGTTATGTCTTTGTCTATATTTCTCATGTACACAATTGAAGTATTATATTAAGTCAGTCGATGTTTATATTTCCTCCCATTATGATGTTATTAAACATATGCTTTCTAAGCCAATTCTTCATAGTTGAATTGGAAAATGGGCATCTTTTTAACAAAGTATTCATTAACTTATGTGCCTCTAAAGGTCATGAAGGGACAACTGGTTGCAGAATTTATAGTCGACCACTTTATAGTCGAGAGTCTCCAAAATTATCTCGAGCTTGAACCTTGGAAATTATATTTCAATGGTTCAAGTTATAGATATGGAATATGAATTAGGATATTGAATATCTCTCCTGATAAAGTTCCAGCAAGATTCAAGTACAGAATCAAAGGGCCTTATTCAAATAATGAAGCTGAATATGAAGCTCTAATAGCTGGTGTTGAAATTTTGTTGAAGTTGGAGGAAACTAGAGTCGAGATCGTTGGCGACTATGAATTGGTTGTGAAGAAAATAACGAGGGAGTATAAGTGTGATAACAATAATTTAATAGTGTATTTTGTAATAGCTAATAGAGTGTTACAAAAGTTTGACATAGTGAGTATCAAGCATATCCCTCGAATGAAGAACCAGGAAGCCAATGAATTGACTCAGATTGCTTCTGGTTACAAGGTTTCGAAAGAAAAGTTATAATATGTGATCGAGGTTTGAGGGAAAGTAATGGCTACCATGTTTTCTTCAGCGGACTAAGAAGCAAAAAGGTTGGTTTATGCAGATGATGCGAATTTCAAAATCTTAGCAATCGACAACCTGACAAACACAGATTGGAGGAGACTATTGTGGATTATTTGAAAAATCCAATTGCTTCTGTAGAGCGAAAAGTCAAATATAAATCTTTGAGTTATATTCTGATAGGGAATGAAATTTTCAAGAAGATGCCTAAGGGAATCTTACTAAAGTGTCTTAGTGAAGCTAAAGCTTATCTAGCCTTGTCAAATGTCCATAGTGGGTCATGTGGCGCTCAAAACGTAGGTCATAAGATAAAGTGGATTTTGTTTTGACAAGGATTCTATTAGGCTTCTATGCTGAAAGATAGCATTGAGTTTGCCAAAGGATGACAAGAGTATTAAATGTGAAATCAAGATTCTCAGAGATCAACATATGTTTTGATGAAGACAAATCACTCAAGAGGGCAAAGATGATCAATCATCAAGCATCAGGACAAAGACACAACTTTAAAGATGTTCTCCTCTGAAGGTATAATGAGAACATCGATTAAGTATTTAAGTCCTAATTGCTCAAACCATTTAAAACCTTTCTCATGACTTGTCACACTTACACAAGCTTTTTAAAACAAAATTTTTCTAAGTTTTTCAAAGTGCAATCGATTGCATGACTATTTTTGATTCTGTTTCAGTAAGCAATCGATTGTTGCCTTGGTGCAATCGATTGCATGCTTAAAACATTCTCAATTTTCACTTCTGTTTTGAAGTGCAATCGATTGTCCCCTTTGTGCAATCGATTGCTCACTGAACGTTTTTGAAAAATCTTTCTGAAAAATAGCATCTCTTCAATCAAATGTCTGTTGAATGTTTCCTTTGAAACATGACAATTGTTCATCATTTTTTCTGAGGAATTGCATGATTTTCTCAAGAGGTATTTGTGTAATATAAATACCTAGTTTTTCAAAATTCAAAAACAATTCTTTAAAAATCTCTTTCAATCAAAAATTCTTTAACATTCTTTTTCACATCTAAATCAAACAATTTTCACAAAGAATTTCCTGCATCAATTTCATATCTTTCGAAAAGAAAATTCTTGAGCAATAAGTCTTAGATACTTTTGGAAATTCCATTGAAAGAGAAGATCAATTTCAGCGTTGATAATCAAATATACATTGTTTCAAATCTTACAAAAATCAAAATTGTATTTATTTTCCCCTTGTTGTTCAGGATTTTGGAAAGCAAGTGTGTGCATTAGAGAGGATTGTTCTCACTGCACTTAGTGTTTAGATCTTAAAGGTGTTTAAGAGCCTTTGATCTTCCTATAGGTTAGAAAGAAAGTTGTACACTGATCCTAACTATAGTGAAATCTCTTTCGATTCGAAAGGGGAGTGGAGTACCCTAGGAGTGTGAGGGGAACCACTATAATTCTCTGTGTCTTTTTTTACTTTCTGCCTTTACAAGCTTTCATATCATCACTCCACTAAAAAGAAAGTAACATAACTCTCTTAAAACCAGAAAATTTTCAAAGAACCTAATTCACCTCCCCCCCTCTTAGGTACATTACTTACTTACAATTGGCATCAGAGCAGGTTTAGGTAACCTGTTCCTATTTGTTCCAGTATGGCTTTTGCAAATAACAAAGGTGTATTCAAAGGCGGTGGCAGTAGCAACAAGCCTCCACTGTTTTGTGGTGAATACTTTGATTTCTGGAAAATCCGTATGAAGGCTCACATAGAAGCACAAGGAGACGAAATTTGGGATGCTGTTCAAAATGGTCCTTTCACTCCTACAACGGTCATTAACGGTGTAGGATCAGCAAAGCCCAAAGCATTATGGGATGACGATGATAAGAAAAAGGTTCTCTATGACAAAAAGGCAATCAATCTTCTACAAAGTGCATTAAGCATAGACGAATTCTTTCGCATCTCAACATGTACAACAACAAAGGAAATCTCGGATACTTTAGTGGAAACACATGAAGGAACCATCGAAGTTAAAAGATCAAGGTTGAACATGTTGAGTCAAGAATACGAGTTATTTAGAATGCAGCCAGGAGAATCAATTCTTGATTTGCAGAAAAGATTCGTGCACTTGACAAATCATCTTATAGCACTCGGTAAGACACTAACTAATGAGGAATTAAATCTTAAAGTGCTTAGATCCTTGTCCAGAGAATGGCAGCCCAAGGTGACAACAATTTTTGAGAAGAAAACTTGGGCACATTGTTCGGAAAACTTCAAGAATATGAAACAAAACTTGGGCATTTGGAGAAACATGAGAATCAAGAGAAGAAATCTAAAAGCATCGCATTAAAGGATGATTTCAAAGAAGTAGAGAAAGCAGATGATCCGATTGAAGATGAGAACTTCATGCTTCTTGTAAAAAGGTTAGGAAAATACTTTGGCTCTAAAACTAATATTGGAAATTCTGACTATATGAAAAGGAAGAAGTTCTCAAAAAGCAAAGAGAAAGAGGCGTCAACATCCACACAAGATGTCAAATGCTATGAATGTGGAAAATTAGGAAACATCAAACCAAACTATCCTAAAATCTCCAAGAATGATGTCTCTAAAAGCAAAAAGGGATTCAAGAAAAATAAAGCATATGTAGCATGGGAAGATAACGAGATAAGCTCCTCATCAGAATCAGATAGTGATCAAAGTGCAAATCTAGCACTAATGGCCTCACATCATTTTGATGATGAAGATGACAAGATATGCTTGAAGACCTCCTCATATCAGTGGTATCTGGATAGTGGGTGTTCAAGGCATATGACGGGTGACCTTACCAAATTTTCACATCTAATGCTTAAGGCCAAAGGATTCGTAACCTATGGTGATAACAACAAAGGGAAGATCCTTGGTGTAGGCAGCATTGGTGCATCACCTTTTACAACCATAGAAGATGTCCTTTATGTAGAAGGCCTAAAGCATAACCTACTTAGTATTAGTCAGCTTTGTGACAAAGGGTTCACAATCAACTTCACTAAAGATGAATGCTTGATAGAAAACGAAGTCACTTCTGAGGTAATGTTAAAAGGTAATAGAATTAACAACATTTTTATGATTTCCATTGATAACTTATATTTGAAGGTCAAGTGTCATATGGAGAACAACAACGACTCTTGGTTATGGCACAAAAGATTTGCTCACATTCATATGGAGCATTTGAACAAATTAATCAAACATAACTTAGTTGTTGGTCTTCCAAAGATCAAATTCATCAAAGATAGATTATATGGCGCATGCCAAAAGGGGAAGCAGACCAAATCATCTTTCACATCCAAGAATGTGGTGTCCACAAATAGGCCACTGCAGTTGCTACACATGGATCTCTTCAGACCATCAAGAACGAAAAGTTTTGGAGGTAATGTTTATGCATTAGTAATTGTTGATGACTTCTCTAGATATATGTGGACGTTCTTCTTAGTGCAGAAAAGTGAAGCTTTTAAGGCATTCAAGAAGTACGCAAAACAGATTCAGAATGAGAAGTCACTTTCAATTGTCTCCATTAGAAGTGACCATGGTGGAGAATTCCAGAACGCTCTATTTGAAGAATTCTGCGAGGAAAATGGAATCTCACACAATTTCTCTGCACCAAGAACTCCACAGCAAAATGGTGTCGTAGAAAGAAAGAATCGGTCATTGGTAGAGCTTGCAAGAACAATGCTTAGTGATTCAAACATTCCTAAATATTTTTGGGCAGATGCAATAAGCACGGCGTCTTTTGTGAGTAATCGTGTGAGCATCAGACCAATTCTCAAGAAAACCCCCTATGAACTGTTCAAAGGAAGAAAACCAAACATATCCTTCTTCCATATATTCAGGATTAAATGCTTTGTCTTGAACAATGACAAAGACAATCTCGGTAAGTTTGACGAGAAATTCGATGAAGGTATTTTTCTCGGCTATTCTCTCTCAAGTAAAGCTTTTAGAATTTTTATCAAAAGAACTTTAATTATTGAAGAATCTATGCATGTTTCTTTTGATGAGTCTAACCCCTCTAAGGAGGATGATATTATTGTTAATGATGATGATGATGTAGTAGAAACCTCTTAAGAAAACACTCCCAAAGATACTGCAAGAGGATTCACATGAAAATGAAGTACACAATGATCTACCTAAAGAATGGAGAACTCATAGAGATCACCTGATCGATAAAGTCATTGGAGATATCAGTCAAGGTGTTACAACAAGACTAAATCTCAAGGATGCTTGTCTTAACATGGCATCTGTTTCGCAAATTGAACCGGCCAAAATCGATGAAGCCTTAGGTGATGATCAATGGATAATAGCTATGCAAGAAGAACTGAACCAGTTTGAAAGAAATCAAGTTTGGAATCTTGTCCCTAAGCCGAACAACAAGCATATCATTGGAACAAGATGGGTCTTCAAGAACAAACTCGATGAAAATGGTATTATAGTTCGGAACAAAGCAAGATTGGTCGCACAAGGATACAACCAAGAAGAAGGAATTGATTTTGATGAGACATTCTCCCCGGTTGCAAGGTTGGTAGCAATAAGACTGTTGTTAGCTTATGCATGTTTCATGAATTTTCAGCTTTTCCAAATGGACGTCAAAAGCACATTCTTGAATGGATTCATAAATGAAGAATTATATATCAAGCAACCCCCTGGTTTTGAAGATTACAAATAACCATCTCATGTCTTCAAACTAAAGAAAGCTCTCTATGGATTGAAACAAGCACCAAGAGCATGGTACGATCGACTCAGCAATTTCTTATGTGACAAAGGCTTTGAAAAGGGAAAGGTAAACAAAACTTTGTTCATCAAGAAAATAAAAGAAGATACTCTCTTGGTACAAGTGTATGTTGACGACATAATCTTCGGTTCAACCAACACCAAGCTATGCGAAGATTTCTCATCCATGATGCAAGGAGAATTTGAAATGTCTATGATGGGAAAAATGAACTACTTTCTTGGGCTTCAGATCAAGCAACTCGAGAATGGGATCTTTATCAACCAATCAAAATACTGCAAAGAATTATTAAAGAAGTTTGATATGGACAATTGCAAAGCTTTATCTACACCTATGGGATCGGGTATATATGTAGATCAAGATGAATCAAGTGTATCGGTTGATATCACAAAATATAGAGGTATGATTGGTTCCTTACTATACTTGATAGTAATCCGCCCTTACATTATGTTTAGCGTCTGTCTTTGCGCTTGCTTTCAAGCAAATCCAAAGGAGTCTCACCTGATGGCAGTCAAGCGGATCATGAAGTATCTCAAAGGAACAACAAATGTCGGCTTATGATATTCTAAAGGTAGTATATGCAATTTAATTGGATATTCTGACGCAGATTATGCAGGCTATAAAACTGATAGAAAGAGCACAAGTGGAACATGTCACATCTTAGGAAATGCACTAGTCTCATGGGCATGCAAGAAGCAAGCATGCGTAGCACTTAGTACGGCTGAAGCGGAGTACATAGCAGCGGGAAGTTGCTGTACTCAGATACTTTGGCTCAAGTAACAACTTCGTGACTACAGAATCGACCTGGGTAGCATTCCTCTTCGTTGTGACAAGACAAGTGCAATCAACATAACAAAGAATCCAGTCATGCATTCAAGGACCAAGCACATCGACATACGACATCATTTTCTGCGAGAACATGTACTTCAAGGATATGTTGAGATAACATTTGTATACTCATAATCAGCTTGCCGATATCTTCACAAAGCCTTTGGCAAAGGAATCTTTCTTCAAAATACGAAGGGAACTTGGAATACTGGATGAAACTGATGTGGAATCATGAAAGAACTTAATCTGCGCTGTTTTCTCAAAATTTCACTGCAAGCAATCGATTGCACCCCTGCAGCAATCGATTGCTCACTGTAAGTTTTACAAATTTTATTAATTTTAAAGCAAGCAATCGATTGCACCCCTGTGTCAATCGATTGCACTCTGTAGCTTTTGCCAAAATTCCTTTCTGTTTGGTAGAGCAATCGATTGCCCCACTGTGCCAATCGATTGCACCTACTAAAAAGCGGTTTTTTCTGTTTCTATTTAACAGATTAATGAATCCTTAAACCTTCCAACTACCCTCATTAGACTTTTTGACCTACCTATGACTAGCCATTACTACTTAGTCCTAGTCTCAAGAATTTGACCATAAATTCTCATATTCCCAAAGTCTTAAATACCTTCAACCACTCATATCCCACATTAAATTCTATTTCTTCTCTTAACCATTATAAAACCCAATCTCTCATAACCTATTTTTACCATCTCTCTCAAATACCAAAACTCCCCACAAAACTCTCTCATAAACCCTAGCTCTCATTCCTTCATCATTTTCCATGGCTTCATGATCAAAGAGGAAGATCTCACCACAAGACAAAGGCAAAGGTCCAGCCTCCTCATCTTCAAAATCTCCATTTGTTCTTCAACACATGAATAATGAACAAAGGGAAAAGTTCACCAAGTATTTCCAGAAGAAGGTTGTGCAGACCCCCAAATATGGTATCCTCTCATCATTCCCTAAAAATGTTTCTCTTTCCATGAAACCTTGATTGCATGTGGGTTGGAACCAGTGATTTCCTCATCCGGGCCATATTATCCGAATTTGGTAAGATTGTTCTATGGCAACCTACAAACGGAAGAAGGCAAGCTGGTAACCTACGTTCAAGAAAAATGGATCTCGCTCTTTTCAAAGACACTTGGTAGGATTCTCAACATTCCAATATTGCTGGAAGTCCTCCCAAAGACCACGAAGCAGTCTGGGAAACATATGACAAAAGAATGTTTTATTGGAGCCTTAGCAGAATGTCTGAAGCCGAATTCCATGCAAAACGTACTATTCAACATTGATGATCATTTATTTCATTATTTCATGGTTTACATACTATTTACAAGGGGTGGAAAACATTGCCTAGTGACTGATCTAGAAATGCAGATTCTATATACTGTTAAGAATGATATTCACATAAGTTGGTCAAATTTAATCTTGACTCACATGCGCGGAATCAATGAAAAATCCAAGTTTCTTCCATATGCATGGTAAATCACAAATATATTGGAACACTATGAAGTAGACTTTGAAGGGTTTGAAAAATGTCTCATGGATTCAAGTATCAACAAGATCTCAATCAAAAATGTTGACTCTCAGATGGGTGTCAAATACAACCCAGAAACCAAGACCATTGTTTACCTTGGTGAAGGGGTGGCTGATAATGATGAACAAGAGGATGAAGATGCTAATGATGTTCCTATTCCTTCTGGAAATGGCCCGAGTAACCAACAATTAATGGATTACATGACTCAACAGTTTGGGAATGTAAACAATTCCATCAATGCTCAATACAATGCTATTCAAGAGTCAACCAACACTCGGATCAACAACTTACAAGAGAACGTCAATCAACAATTCTCCTAATTATACTCTCACTTATACATTCCTCCATATGATCCTTCAAAACCGGTTGTCCCTCCAACTCGTCCATCACCTCTCTAGACAACATTTCCAAACCAACCAAACTTTGACCCCAACATGGATCTGTCATAGAAACTTTTGTTTTACTATATGTTTTATGTTGTATTTTTAAATTATTTCTATTATTTGAATTCCTTACTTTCCAGTTCCTTTGTACTCTTTCAATTTGAATTATGACTAAGTTTGGCCTTTATTTTCAATTGTTATCTATGTTTATCATTTTTATATATTATTGCCTTAATCCATCTTTCCCTTCTTTTTGACAATGTCAAAAGAGGGAGAAGGATGTTATTCTTTTCTTGCTTATTGTCTTTCCTTAAGGTAAAAAATGTACAAATACAAGGTTATTTTGAACCTCAATACAAATTCAGAACTTCTCAAAACTTCATATATTGAGGGGGAGAAAAACGTACCGGAAAGAAAACATCACAATAAAAGAAGAATGTTTTGTCATCACCAAAAATGGGGAGAATGTGAAATCAAGATTCTCAGAGATCAACATATGTTTTGATGAAGACAAATCACTCAAGAAGGCAAAGATGATCAACCATCAAGCATCAGGACAAAGACACAACTTTAAAGATGTTCTCCTTTGAAGGTATAATGAGAACATCCATTAAGTATTTAAGTCCTAATTGCTCAAACCATTTAAAACCTTTCTCATGACTTGTCACACTTACACAAGCTTTTTAAAACATAATTTTTCTAAGTTTTTCAAAGTGCAATCAATTGCACTATTAGAGCAATCGATTGCATGATCATTTTTTTTAACTATTTTTTATTCTATTTTATGTAAGCAATCGATTGTTGCCTCGGTGCAATCGATTGCATGCTTAAAAAATTCTCAATTTTTACTTCTGTTTTGAAGTGCAATCGATTGGGCCCTTTGTGCAATCGATTGCTCACTAAACGTTTTTGAAAAATCTTTCTGAAAAATTGCATCTCTTCAATCAAATGTATGTTGAATGTTTCCTTTGAAACATGACAATTGTTCATCAATTTTTCTGAGGAATTGCATGATTTTCTCAAGAGGTATTTGTGTAATATAAATACCTAGTTTTTCAAAATTCAAAAATAATTCTTTAAAAATCTCTTTCAATCAAAAATTCTTTAACATTCTTTTTCACATCTAAATCAAACAATTTTCACAGAATTTTCTGCATCAATTTCATATCTTTTGAAAAGAAAATTCTTGAGCAATAAGTCTTAGATACTTGTGGAAATTGCATTGAAAGAGGAGATCAATTTTAGCATTGATAATAACATATACATTGTTTCAAATCTTACAAAAATCAAAATTGTATTTATTTTCCCCTTGCTGTTCAGGATTGTTAAAAGCAAGTGTGTGCATTAGAGATGATTGTTCTCATTGCACTTAGTGTTTAGATCTTAAAGGTGTTTAAGAGCCTTTGATCTTCCTATAGGTTAGAAAGAAAGTTGTACACTGATCCTAACTATAGTGAAATCTCTTTCGAGTCGAAAGGGGAGTGGAGTACCCTCGGAGTGTGAGGAGAACCACTATAATTCTCTGTGTCTTTTTTTTTTTTTACTTTATGCCTTTACAAGCTTTCATATCATCACTCCACTAAAAAGAAAGTAACACAACTCTCTTAAAACCAGAAAATTTTCAAAGAACCTAATTCACCCTCCCCCCCCCCTCTTAGGTGCATTACTTACTTACATTAAAAGCATGCTGGTATATAAGATGTTCCTGCAAACAAGTCACACTCCATCATGAAGCCTTGGCCCTTCAGGGGTTGGGCATTGGATTTAGTTGGTGAAATTTGACCAGCGTCTTCGAAGAGTCATAGGTATATCCTATTGGGGCTTGACTACTTCACTAAATGGATCAAATTTGTTCCTTTGTTGAATGTGGATTAGGATGCAGTTATTGAATTGATCCTAAAGCATATAATATACAGGTTTGGAATCCCAGATACAATTACAGCAGACCAATGATCAGTGTTTACTGGTCAAAAGGTCAAGGGGTTTGCCAAAGATGTAAGGATCAAGCTGTTTACATCGTCACCTTATTATGCCCAGGAAAATGGCTAGGTTGAGGCAGTGGATAAGGTGATTATTGAATTGATAAAAAAACATGTGGGGAGAAAACCAAGAAATTGGCATAAGACACTAGACCAAATTTTATGGGCTTGTTGGACGTCTCCTAAAGAGGCTACAAATGCTACATATTTTTAATTGACATTTGTACATGATGATGTGTTACTATTTACTGCGATTTTTGGTAAACAACCGATGGTCTATCAATTTATGATAAATTGACTAACTTTCAGTATCGACCATACTAAATCCTAGAACATGTGTTAAGAGTGCGCGAACTTCTGTTTCGACTGAGTGAAATCAAGAATGAAGAGTGCGAAAAGTGTAAATGTTGTACATGTAACGTTAAGATTACTGCCAAACTCCACGTTCGTCGCAAATCCTTTGAAATCTAAATAACTTTAAAATAAAGATGCAAGTAAGTAAATGGCTTGAAGAATAACTCTAATCAAAACTCTGCGTTCGAATAGGGGATCTTTGGAAAGCAAATGGGAAGAAAAATGTAAAGGGCAGTTTGAAATGTAAAAACTAAAATTTAAGCAAGTGAATTGTAAAGACAAATCGCATTGATAATAAAAGGTTTGGTGTTGTATCACGTACATTCTTGTTAACTCGTTTCTCTACACGCGGGTAATCAGAGCTGTATGAACTAGTATGGTAATGAATGAACACCTTTATTACATAAATTTTGCATCTATTTATAGTGCTATAAAATAACTTCTACATGGAGGTTGAGACTACTTGACGTGCTTCTTTTGGCGCTATCCTTGTCCTTTCAATTGTTCCCACGTTGGTTTGAATTTTGAATATTTGGCAGTTCCCCCCAATTTTGGCAAATCTCCTTCGTGCTTTCCTTGCTACAGTCTTCGTCGAGCGCTTTCCAACACTTAGCATTTTTAGCTTCTTTTCCTCCTTCTTCGACTTGACGCTTCTCCCGGTTCTGGTCGAAACTTTCTTGTATATCCAGTATTGAAATATTTGACTTCATATAAATATGGTCTTCGACTACCGTCGAAAATTAGGAGTCAACAAATTTCCCCCAAAAATTGTCCTTTCGCCAGTCTTGCGTTGGAAGGTTAGTTTTTCTTTTATTTTCGACACATGTCCCTTTGCATGTCTTCGTTTTAACTTCCACTATTTGTTTAGTGGCTTCAATTGTTTAGTTTTTTCCATCCATGCTTATGACACCCACTACACCATTATGAAAAATCCAAAACGTCTTTTCAGCCAGATTCATCATCATTTGTCTTGGAAACATGCGCTTATATTCTGATCATAACTTCCCACACGCATCCTCAAACTAACACGTGTCCCACTGCTTGATCATTTTCAACAGTGGATTTCTTTCCTTTGGGATTTACAAACACTTATAAATACCTTACCTCACCGTTTCGTGAAACCTTTATGTTCTCTTGAATTTTAAACGTCTTTTACCTTCTCTAGTTTTCCTCCTTTTGTTCAGAAAGACAACTTTCTTACTTCCCAACATTAACAATGACTTCTTCTCAAACCGTTGCTCAAGAAAAGAAAATCTAGAAAGGGCGCACCACCCAAACCAAACAACCTTATCCCTCCTTCATCAACCTAGCCGGTCCTCATATGGTGGAGAATCGTCCATGTGTTCCGGAACCTACCTCTGAGACTGCTAAAAGCATCTACCATTCTCAAGTAATGATCCCTTTAATTATTTCAGGTAAACCCCACGCTATATATTATCCTTTAGCACAGGTTGACCTTTTTGATTCACGGCTGAGTGAGTTCCTACCGTCTTACCGGAAAACCAGGCCTTTAGGGAAAAAAAGCTTTTCTGCACCTTTTACTGGTACTGTTGATTCTACTCCATTACCAACTTTTGACCTAAGTTACCTTGTTGATGGCACTCGTTTGTTAAGAGTTGTTGGTCCCCTGAAGGACTTCGATCTTTGGATGACAAAAATAGAAAAAGTTAAGGCTAATCACTGGAAGTCTATAGGAATTTATGACCTTTTGATGTTGTCAAAGACTCCTTTTTCTTATTGCCTAAATTTGCTGGTGGCTTCATTGTACTTTTGGGATAGTACCCATTATACATTTCATTTACCATGTGGAATGGTTTCTCCCACACTTTTCGACATAGCCGCTATCACCGGCCTTCGATCTGACGGTGTTTCTTACCAACCCGACTTTGATGCTGATGATTATGTCAACCCCTCTTGTCCTAAACTCACTTACACTCACTTCATCAACCACCACTTTGATCAGGATACTGACAGTGTGTCAGATGAAGAACATGTGGTATTTCTTGCTCTGTGGTTGTCGAGATATGTATTATGTACCAAGTCTCTTCAAGTGGCCAAAAAATACTTTCCTCTGGCTAATCAACTACACCACGACAAAGGTGTTTGCCTAAGCGAACTCATTTTGGCATCCCTTTATGAGTCTCTGAGCGAAACATTCTTTCGACTGAGGCGTCTAAAATCCTGTGAAACTGTATCTTTGGCTGGTCCTTTATGGTTACTTCAACTATGGTTGAATGCTACTTTTGAGACCAGCTTCCCTAGAAAAGGACCATCTATCGAAGCATCTGCTGGAATTGAGGAGAGGCATGTCGAATGGCCTCGTTTGGTTCAACTGACCCCAACCGATGATGGCATAACTATCAAGGACGCCTTTACCAGCTATGTTATGATGTTTGCCAATTGTTTTGAGTTTACTCCTAGTATGGCACCTTTTGTCACTAGGCATTTTGGCCCCTCATGGTTTAGAAAGCCATTTCCTGCTCCCCAAGGACACACTAACGAGGATTCTATCGCAATCTAGGAAGCCTTTTTGATTCCTAGATTTATTAGTAACAGGCTTGATGCAGGGAAAGGCCTAGCATCTTTGATGGTATATCAGCCTAACCTCGTATGGTGTCAATTTGGTTTGATTCAGAGTTTTCCCAAATGCTTGTATAGCAAGAAAGTCCAAGTGCTCCTCTTTACTTCCAGCTTCTATGAAGATACTTTTAGTGACATCATTGTTGAATCTAGTCATAGAACGGGCATTCTTTCGCCCGTGTTTTTTGAACCTTCTGTTTTATGTACTTCTTCTTTCCACCATTGGTGGTCAAAACATTATACCGAACATTTCCTTGATACTGCTATGTTCTCTTCTCTACTTGATCAAGCTTTTCTTGCTGTGCAGGACAAGTCAAGGAAAATTAAGCTTACCCATATTCAAGAAATTCAAGCTTTCTAGAAGTACTTTGAAACTGTTCATCGACCAGATGATCTTAGTCAAACCAACCATGAGGCTGCTGTTATTTTTAAAACATAAATTCTCCCAAAAATTGGAGAACTTAAAACTCCCCCCTAATGTTCCTCGTGAGAAACGTTATGAGGTAGCTTTTAAACTTTTCCCTCCTAAGTTCCCTCGCTTGCCTACTGCTGATTTTGGAGTGACACTTGCCCTTCCATTTCCAGATTGGTTTATGTGTGCTGAGGACATAAAAGTCCTTCGATAGCATTCCCAACCAAAGGCTCGACGGGTGGTTCCGACTAAGCATACTTTAGACAGTTTCAAAGGACACTTTCATATAGGGATTCAGAATGTTCATATCAAATCTGACATATATGAAGGTTTGATACCCCTCGCTTATGATGGTATCATTATTTTTGCATTGTCTAACTGGTCATCATACATTATTTTCAGCGGTGCCTAGAAATGCTCCGTCTACAAGGGCTGCCACTTCTCAAGGTGGCAACGAAATTGGAAGCAAAACGACATGTATCATCTCTTTTGCCTTCTCCTTGTGTGTAATTCCACTCTTACACTCGTATTGTATCTCTTTCTCTCTTTTAGACTAGGCGCAAACCTCCTACTCCTTCAAAGAAAGGCAAGAAGGACACCCCTATTATTTTTACTTTAGACGCTGACGAATCCCCTAAAGATACTTTGATCAAAAAGAGAAAGAAATCAAAGAAAGTGTTTGGCCCCACTGGCCTACCTCCATCGAAGGAGGCCAAAATTCTCGACACGGCATCCACTTTTGGTGATGTCGAAGGACACGGCCCTGTGACTGCTGTGAATCCTACTTCCAGTAATCACGGGGATAATCTTCCTAACCCTGGTGCTACTTCAACTCAGGTATGCACGAGCTTATTTTGGTTATGCGTCCTTCATTGTGCAACACTTTAGTCTGATTTTCCTTAAATGTATTTCCAGGTTAACACCACCACTACTGCTCCAACCCCAGTTTGTGATGCATCTGCTCCTTATTCCATCAATAGCCAATGTGAGTGGACTTATCACCCTTCTTCTGACCTTGGCTCTTGTTTAAGTGAAGTGAACCAACCTATTGTTCCTTCTGTAGGAACCAAAACTCCTTTGGTGCCCACTAATACTCAACAAGCCCATGCTGAGGATTGTAGTTCTATAGAAAATGATGCTTCTAGCCCTCCGAATCCTATTCATTCTGATCCTATGATTACCGACGAAGTAACCGTTGAAGAAACTCCTGTATCTTCGAACCTACCAACAACTGATACTCCGCATCCAGTTCTTCAAGAAGAACCCCAAAGAAATATCCATTCCGACGCTACTCTTACCCCCAGTGATCCCCCACTTAATGATGACAAAGAAGAAGCGCCAAAGTCTATAGAGGAAGACGCTGAAGATGACAATTCGAGAGGAAATGAGAGTTCTGAAGATCTTGAAGACGAAGAAGAAGAAGAGGAAGAGGAAGGAGAAATTGCAGATGAAGATGTTCAAACTGCTCCTGAGCCTCAACCTACTTCATCTGTCATAAAGAAACTTCCCCCAATAGCGAGTACTGAGGACCCTCTCATAGCCCTTAAATGGTCAAACCCACGAGAATATGCCAAGAGGATCCTTGAGCAGAAATGCGGCCTTGCTTCTGGTTCTTCGACACCTTCAACTTCTCCTGCTTCAGATATTTTAATCAAGATTATCCTTCAATCTATCAAGAAGAAGTTTTTTAAAGGCGATATCCAAACTGTATTAAATGTAGATCCCACATCTCGACTCTACTTGAAAGACCAGCTTAAGAAGATAAACTTGACCACTCTCAGCTCATAGATTCATGGTTTCTTGTTAGACTTGACAGTCATGGTGGATGCTTTGTCTTTGGAACTTCGAAAAATTCCTCCTCTTTTAAAGGCAATCAAATCGAAAGTTGGTCAAGAAAGCGCAGCCTGAACTGGTGCACAAGAATCTGAGGCTAGGATTGCCATGCTTGAAACTGCTCACCAGAGACGTCAAGAGGAAATAGCGATCAACCAAAAAGACATCATCTTGTGGCAGCAATAGGTCAAGAAACTTCAGAAAAAGTTAGCCAATGTTGAAAAGCGCAATGTGGAGTTACGAACCTCTGTCAACCCTGACGTAGCCCATGAACTAAAGAGCACCATTGATTTTATTGATGCGACTCAAAAACTTGAAACAGAGCTTGCGACTGCCAGGCTCGACCAATCCCTTTGTGAGGATCGCATTAATCATCATGTGGACACTTTCTCAGAGTTAAAGTCGAAGCTGCCTTTTTAAAGTTTTCGAACTTTTATGATCATCATTTTATCATGTGGTTGATGTCACCCTTTTGTAATGATAATCTTTTATTTTATGTTTGAACTATTTCCGCAGTCTTGAATGCCACGTTTTACTTTTGTATGATCTAAAAATATTTTAGTCCACCTTGTATTTAAAGCTTTCCATTTTTTCTATAAAGGAATGCCTTATCTTTAATTTTATTGGTTGCTCCAACGGAAAAACCTCATGATGTCACTACAGCATAGCCTCCCTAGACATTCCCTCAAGACCAATCTTTATCTTTTGCCGTTTTTCTTGACCAATCCTCGCTCATTCTTTCTTCTATAAATCTCTCTTTCCCTGAGTTATAGATCACTTACTACTGGCAAGCATGAGTTCTAATCCAAAAAAATCTTCCAGCAAAACTCAAGCAAGAGAAGCAAGTAATCTTGCGGTGGCGGCACGACCCAGTTCATCAACAAGTTCCCAAGGAGCGCCTCCTTCCTCGAAGAAAACAGAAACTCGTATGAAGGTATCCAAGACAAGACGTCCTCGTTCTCTCCCCTCAGATGATGAAGCTGACGAAGATTATATGGAGTACCTCAAGTCTATTGATTTGAGAGACTTTGAATAATTTTTTTTTAAGATATGAACCTTTTGTAATGTTTTCTTTTTTTTTTATTTCTTGTTGGCCATGTTAGCCGTTTGGCCTATTTTGGCTCCTGACGTTAATTTCAATGAATTCTAAACTTTAATATGTACTTCTTGCAAGATAGGCCTGTATCTTTTCAAATATTTGCCATTTACTTTCAAGATTCTTTTATCTTTATCCAGCTACTCAATATCATAAGCTCCATTTGAAAATACTTGGATAATACGAAATGGGCCTTTCCATTTAGGAGACCATTTTCCTAAGGTTCTATCTCCCTGACCCATAGGCAGAATTACTTTCCATACGAAATCTCCTCCTAAAAAAGATTTTGCCTTAACCTTTTTGTTATAAGAGTCTTCGACTCTTTGTTTCTGTCGTCTTAATACGTCCAAGGCTTTAAGCCTTTCTTCGTCTAAGTCCACCTGTTCATCCATCATCATTGCCCAATAAAATTGCGAAGGGATCTCATGATGTCTCTAGATTCTCACTGATTGTAAGCATATTTCGACGGGCAACACTGCATCGTGCCCAAAGGTTAACCTAAATGGTGTAGTATTAGTAGCGTCTTTTGGTGACGTTCGACATGCCCAGAGGACTTGTTTTAACGTATGATGCCAACTTCGAGGCTTTTTCCATATATGCCTCTTAATCAGTCCAATTATCACCTTATTAGCAGCTTCAACTTGTCCATTTGCCTGGGCATAATAAGGTGTTGATGTTAACAACTTAAAACCTATTTTATTGGCAAATTCCTGCATCTTTTGACCGATGAACACTGATCCTTGATCTATCGTGATCGTTTCTGGAATACCAAATTTGTATATGATATGATTTTAGATAAACTCGATTACATCCTCTTGACCTACGTTTACTAATGGTATTGCTCCGACCCATTTGGTAAAGTAATCAATTCCAACCAAAATATACTTCTGGCTTTTTGACGATGCTGGTCGAATCTCACCTATTATATCCAGAGCCCATCCTCTAAAAGGCCAAGGTTTCACTATTGAGTGCAATTCATTCGCAGGGATATGTTGTATACCAACATGTATCTGGAAATCTTGACATCCTTTAGCAAATTCTATGCAATCTTTTAACATAGTGGGCCAATACATGCCTTGTCGAAATAATAACCATTTCATATTATGACCAACTTGGTGTGCTCCACAAGCTCCACTATACACTGTCGAAAGAGCGACGTATGCCTCTTCTTCATTGAGGCATTTCAGCAAAACCCCCCTCAGGGGTCTTTTTGAACAACTCATTACCCACGAGTGTGTAACTCAATGCTTGGTACTTGATTTTTCGCTCTGTCGAACCTGTTGGGTTTTGCAGGTACTCGACTATAGCCTTTCTCCAGTCTTTCTCTGTTAAATTATCTATGGCAAAATTTTCAAAATTTTCGCCATCCAAGTATCCAAGTTTTATAGATTCCAGATCTAATAGGCATAACCCTACAGTCATTATCTTTCCTCTTGCTTCAACTACTTCTTGAAATTTTTGTTTTGACACCTTATATCCAGAAGCGATTTGGGCTAAATCATTAGCAACCTGGTTTTCTATCCTCGGTATGTGTTGGATAGAAACTACCTCCAACTTCCTTAATAATCTATACACCACCACAAAGTATACAATGAGATTTTCTTTAACACATTTATATTCCTTTGTAAGTTGTTTTCCGACTAATTCAGAGTCTCCCATTATTTCGACTCTAGTTGCCCCCAATTCTAACAATATTTCAAGGCCAGCAATTAGTGCTTCATTTTCAGCCTCATTGTTAGAACATGGACCCTCAATCCTGAACTTAAATTTTGTTGGAATTTTCTTAGGAGAAATAATTAATATACCTACTCCTGTGCCATTTTTATGGCTAGATCCGTCGAAGTACAACTTCCAGGATGGTATTTCCACGTAATGTAAATCAATCTCGTTCATAGAATGGTCGACTAAAAAATCAGCCATGATTTGGCCTTTCATAGCCTTTAAAGGCTGATAAGTTAACGAATATTCCGTTAGAGCTAAAGCCCATTTACCAATTCGACTATGCAAAATAGGTTTGGATAGCATATTTTTTATGACATCAAAATGAGACGAAACATACACATCAACAGGCTTTATATATTGCTTCAATTTAGTACAAGAGAAATACAAACAAAGACACAATTTTTCAATCATGTTGTATCTAGTTTATGCATCATTTAAAACTATACTTAGATAATAAATGGCTCTTTCGACTCCATTTTCATCTTCCTGAGCTAACATACTCCCTAAGGTTTTATCTGATGAAGCTATATATAACCTCATACTTTTGCGGCTACAAGGTGGAGATAAAATTGGTGGGTGACTCAAGTACTCCTTGATCTTGTCGAAAGCATCTTGTTGAAGTTGCCCCCACTCGAAATTATCTTTGTTGAAACGAAGCAATGGCGAAAAAACTTGTGTCCTACCACTTAGGTTGGAGATGAACCTTCTTAAGAAGTTGATTTTGCCTAACAACGACTGCAACTCCTTCTTAGTTGATGGTGCTTTCGCTTCCATTATTGCTTTGGTTTTATTTTGATTAATTTCAATCCCTTTCTTGTGGACCACAAATCCTAAGAAATCTCCTGCCTGTACACAAAAAGCACATTTTAGAGGATTCATCTTAAGACCGAATTTTCTCATTCTAAGAAATGAATGTCTTAAATGGTCAAGATGTATTAGTCCAGATACAAACTTTATGACAATGTCATCAATATAAATTTGCATGAAAGTTTCTATAAAATCATGAAAAATAGAATTCATGGCTCTTTGGTAAGTAGCGCCAGCGTTTTTTAGACCAAAAGGCATCACTACCCACTCGTAAGTGCCTAAAGCCCCAGGACATCGAAAAGCAGTTTTTGAAATATCTTCTTCAGCGATGAATATTTGGTTGTACCCAAAATACCCATTTAGCATGCTTAAATATTTGTGTCCAGCCGCAGAATCCACTAGCATTTTTGCTACTGGCATTGAATATCCGTCTTTAGGAGTAGCGGTATTTAGATCTCAAAAATCTATGCATACTCTTAAATATCCATTCTTTTTTATAACAGGCTCAATATTGGCTAACCATTCGACATACCTTGTCGTGCGAATAAATTTGCAACAAAGTAGTCTTTCGACTTCTCATTTAATTTTTGATAATATTTCTGGGGAAAACCATCTTGGACCTTGCTTCACAGGCTATTCTTCCAAGTATCAAAGGTAGCTTATGTTCAACCAACTCCCTGTCTAAACCAGGCATTTCGTCGTAGTCCCAATGGAAAAAATCTTTGAATTCTTACAGCAAATAGACCACTTTGATTTTGAGTTGGGGATCTATCTTTGTGCTGATATATGTCGGCCTTTTTAGTTCCCCTTCACTTAAATCAACTTCTTCTAAAGGGTCCTGTGCTAGCATCTTGATAGGGTTTGCTAGTGGATCCTTTTCGAACCCCAAAGGTTCGTCGTCATAAATGGCGTCCAATCTTTGATCTTGTCCTCCATCTGGGTTTCTTACGTCGAAGTCCTCTCTAGGACTTTCTTGATGAGACTTACAAATGGCTTCGTCAGCCATGTAATCATTTACAGCTTCTAGAGCCGTTTGTAATTTTGTTTCATCCACGTAGGCCGAAATTCTTTTCAGTGTTTCGTATTCAGTCATTATCACTGAACCCTTCTCCCCACCCAGTGGGGTCCACTGGAGGCCCTGGCAAAATTGGTAGCCTTTCTCGTGGAACTTCACTATCCCATTTAAAACCTTCGACGAGGTGTAGGTATAATGAATGAAATGTTGTTTCACTTGGGACAAATTCAAATCCTGCTCGAGGGCATGGAGCTATATTCGCCAAATTTTTATCAAACTGATTCCTATCCACATAATTAACAGGAACTTTAAAATATCCTTGGTCAGCTTCAATGTTTTCCACAATTCCATCTGGCCGCCAAATAACAATCCTCAGGTGCATTGAAGACGGTACAACGCCAACACCATGAATCCATTCTCTACCTAACAGCAAGTTGTAATTAGCTTTGGTTTCGACAACCATGAATACTGTAGGTCTTGTAATGGTACCTATTGTGAGGCTAACTTGTATAACTCCCAAAGTCGAGCCTACTTTTCCTTCATAGTTTGACAAAACCATATTGTGAGGCTTCATATCATCATCATCCTTTCTGATCTTGCTTAGCAATGATCGAGGCATCAAATTGACCGTCGCACCACAATCCACCAATATCTTGTTGATAGGCACGTTTTCTACCTTTCCAGTAATGAAAAGAGGTTTCAGGTGATTTTTCATCTCCTCTGTAGGACGTTCAAAGAATGCATTTTGTTCCTCGACACATCCATTATTCATAATATAATATCATACCGGCTTGTGCGCCATCATTTCTAGTTCAGCATTCTGGTCTATGTCCTCAACTTCAGTAATTTGGTCATATTCCCTGGGCATGATAGATACTATGTTTACTATAACGTCAAAAGAAGCAGCGGATTCACTGTTGAAATTGTCGGTCATGTTGTCGTCATCCTCAATTAGACCAACTGGCTCATTATTATGATCTTTAAACAACCTCCTTTTTATAGGTAGCTTCTCCGTGACTTTATCTTGCCCTTCGAAGTTTGTACCAGACTCTCCTTTTCCCAAACTCTGAGCTTCCTTAGCAGCTTTTCGTCTCCTTTGTTCCCTTCTCCATTAGGATCTAGTCATAGGATTTTTCCCTTTGTAATTTGCTGATACATATGATGACCTGTTGGTAGTGTGGTTCTGTTTCAGATACTCGAACTAAGAGCCTCATTCTACGTCAAACTTCCTCCACTTTTTCTGCCCTTGTCCTTCGACGGGTTTAACCCATTTTCCTATAGGTACATTCCCCACTGGTTTTAAGGTATTGGGTTTTGCTGGAGTATTTACCCTTAGTTGGGGTTTCTTGGGATCCACATTCCTGGGGTCCTAATTCTCTTACTGCCCCCAGGCTCCGTTGGTTTTCTTATTCTCTTCCAACTCTCGAGCGGCTTTCTCATCAAAAATGGCACTGCATCTAGAACATAGCATCACTCCTGACCCACTTTTCTGACAGCGGTGTAGAAAATCCACAATGCTCTCTTCTTGTTCAGGATATGCCACTGTATTAGGTTCTTCTGCTCTTTCTGCTTCCACAGTTTCCTTAACCTTGTGGTCGTTAATTTCGACCATGTTGATGTCGACATCGTCTTCCAGCTTCATTTTGGACAAATGAGTCTCCAAATGTTCATCATCCTCAAATTTGTCAGCTAAGCTGAGACTTTTACCATCAAACCTTTCGACGTCAGGAGAATTCTTGAAATATCGTTCTGCTGTTAGGGAAATCCAATTCTCTGATACACGACCCTCGACTTCATTCATTTCTCCTATCATCAGCATGCGTTCTATCTTCTGAGCCATATGTGTATTGGGAACATTTCTCTCCCCTTTGTTGGTATCAACACCATCAAAATCAGTTTCTGACTTTTTACCAATTTCGACTGCTTTGATCTTTTCAGCAATACCTTGTCCCAATATGCTTCCTGATACATTCAATTCTTTGATATTGTTGTCGAATCGGATGAACTCTTCAGCGGTTGCCTTGGTTACCAGCATTAAACTATGATCTTCAGTTTTTTCGGAACTATCACAGTCTTCGGCTGATTTAACTGTCTTAGTTATTATGGAAAAGTCCTCAGTAAGTCCTCCTGAGTTGGCAGGATCCTTTTCAACGACTTCAACCATCTGGACTTCAGGTTTCGTGTAGTGGGCCTCCACTTCTTGTAATGGATCAGAACCAATTTTCATCTGAGCCTTTCCTTTATCTCCAAACTTCAACCTTCCTTCTTGGATGGCGTTTTGCACCAAATCCCTGAAAAGAAAACAATCAGAAGTTTTATGACCTAAGAAATTATGGTATTTACAAAACCCTCTTTTCTTTCTTTGTTCTACAGGAGGTACTTTAGCACCAGCGGGTACTATTGTTTTTCCATCTTTAATTAAAAAGTCAAAGATTTCGTCACATTTAGTGACGTCAAAAGTATATGTTCTTTTAGGAAACTTATCATTCGACTCGGTGGGATTTTTCCCTTTTGACGGAGTTATAAATTTACAAGCGTAAGGTGGGCCTTGTTTTAACTCAGCGACGTCTACCTCATTTTCGTCGAAACACAATGTTTCGTCGTTCATATTTTTGACATTTTCATTGCATTCGACGAAGGCTAATTTCTCACTCTTGCTAAACCTAGGCTTCTCTTCTTTCAATCTTTCCAAGCGGCGAACTCGATCTGCCAGCTGTGTGTCGCTACTCGAAAAATACGCGCAACGACGGGGAAGGCGAAAAGGAAAAGGACAGAAGAGTCGCCACCGAACTTTATTTATCCCATGAGGGGAAAGGAAAATATCGAGAAAACCTTAAGAAAGAAATGGATAAGATGGTCTCGCAACCATGAACGGGTTCGGAAGCCGGTTATGCGAAGGGAAGGTATTAGCACCCCTCGCATCCATCGTACTCGATGGGAACCATTTATTTGTCGTGTGTGATTTATTTGCTTAAATATTATGCTATAAAAGAGTGTTCCAAAGGATAGAGGGAAAGGTTAGAAATTGGGAACAGAGAGATAACAGGAGAAGGAAGAGAAAGAACGGACTCGGTAGGACTTCGCGGTCCTAGGCCTACGTATTCTCGATAGACATGAGAAAATCAGAGTCGACGTAGTTCGGGGAACTACAGACATAAGGGGGAATGTGCTCGACAAGGATTGTGGCCCTTGTGCCTACGTATCTTTACTTGAAAAAGTGAAGAATCAGAGCAGCCGTAGTTCGGCCTACGATTTGTTGATGTTTTTTATGGATGATGCTATCGTACGCATTCTAGCAGTTAGGTGTATTGCTGCTCAGAAAGTGGTGTGACACGGCCGTGTTGTGTGACACGGGTGGCCGTGTTGTGTGACACGGCCCGTGTCACAAGGTCTGGGCCAAAAAAAACAAGTTAGAATCTCAAACAGAGGTACAACACGGGTGCCCGTGTTGTGTGACACGGCCCGTGTTGTGAGCCCAGGGCATTTTTCACTTTGAAAAGCCACTCAGAGATGTAACACGGTCGGCCGTGTCGTGTGACACGGCCCGTGTTGGGCTGCCAGATGAAAAATTCCAAACTTTCTCTTGTTTTTTGCTTCTTTTTGTGGTTCTTTCAAAGGGTTTCTTGGTCTCTATTAGGACCTTACATGTTATACTCAACACAACAACACTCAAACCAAGAGAACAAATGATAAATGCACAATATAGAAGAAGAGAAAAGTTTGAAGAAATGGATACCCAAGAGTTGTTTCCCTCCTTGCAAAGCCTCAACTGATTTTGGCTAGGTGTTCACTTCTCTTCCCTCTATGCTTTGATGGCTCTCCTTCTCAATGGCTCCCTTGTATTTTTCTTTCACTCTCTAAATCTTTTGCTGGTTTTTTGCTCTCTCTATTTTTCTGGTTTTCTCTCTTACTCTTTGCTCTCAATATCTCTCTCAATGCTTGCTTGTGTGTTGTGTTTTTTTTTATGATAGTAAAGGAATACCATCTTTCTATCCTTGCTTGCAGCCCCTTTTTCACACTTTTCTGTCACCTTTTGTTGCTGTCCCAATGCCACACTCCTTGCACAACTTTTCACTTCAAAATTTCCATTTTTGGCAATATCTTTTACTACCTTTTTGTGCAGCCCCACTTTCCCTCTACTTCTAGTATGCTTGTGCTGCATTTTTCTGCTACAACACTCTACAATGTTGTCCCTCTTTGTTCCCATTGGTCCCTTGGTTTGTCATGCTTGAATATTCCCATGTAGCCAATTATCACTACTTTTTGACAGCATTTTTGAAAACTGATTTTTTAGCATGTAGATGTATCATTTGCATGTTATTTCTTTGACCTTATGACAAAAATAATTTTGTAACATGGCACATATGGTCATCTCTTGCATGAGGCTGTTTTGCATAATATTCACATTGCCCATGGCTAAGCAAACATAGTCTTGATCTTGACATTTTCCAATGTTGATTTAATTCTTAGATATTTCTTGGGTATAATGTGGACTTGGCGTGGAAATTCCATAACATGAATTGGATTAGAGACTTGAATGAAGATTAGAAATACATTAATTTCTAAACATTACTTAGAGTTGAAAATCTTGCAACAAATGACATTCTTGTAATGTCACAAACTTCTCTTTATAATATCCTTGCCTTTAATCTTGAATTCATGATGGATTTCCTTTATGTCATTGAATTTGAAAGAAATGGAGAAATGAATTCAGCCTTGAAAGAGGGCAAATTTTGGGGTGCAACACTGTGCCATATCTCTAAGATATTGGCTGTCTAATTTTTTCCTAATAGAATATTCTAGACCCCCTGCAGCCATTTCAACTAATTCGTGTTCTGGCACTTGGGTGAAGAACCTGGATTTAAGAAGTCGAAACCTATTTAGGTAGTCATCAATTGGCTCTGTAACTTTCCATTTAATACTAGCCAACTCTTTCAAACTAATATTGGTTTGTCCCATGTAGAACTGTTCATGAAACAACTGTTCCAACTGAGCCCTATTATAGACTGAGTTAGGTGGTAACGTAGTGATCCACGTAAAAGCATTTTTTGTGAGGGAACTCGGAAAATATTTGATCCTAAGGATTTTGTTTCCAGCTATTTCTCCTGCCTCAATCATGTATCTAGCCACATGTTCGACAATTGACTCAGTGGTATCTCCTGCAAACTTACTGAATTTTGGAACTTTCGTCCTTGGAGGTAATTCAGCCTGTAAGATGTAATCCACTATAGGTGAAGTGTAGTTTGGCCTGGTAAAGCCAAAGTTTGCGCCATTTCTGGTCATTATCCTTTCGGCCATTGCCGCCAGGTTATTCTCTTCCGCTACGTCATGTCGTCGAACCTGTCTAAGTACTTGGTCGGCGTTCTGATTCCTGTTCACCATGACTACCTCTGGTTCCTCCTCTACATCAATAGGTACCTGATTTCTTCTAGTTTCGATTCTGAAAGGTTCCTCGATTTGGTGACCTTCCATGTTCGCCCTTTGAATATTTTGTTGTTGATATAGAGGAATGTTTTCGAGGACTGCTGCTTTTTGCTCACATGGTGGTACCCCTAAAAAGTCAGCCATGCGGGCTAATTGCGTCACCACCTATTGATTTGTTTGCGTGGTACTTTGAATTAATGGTTGGAAAATTTCCCCCATAGTCTGGGATAAATTATGCACCATCTGCATGTTACTCTCATCCATTTGTTGCCTGAGGCAATTAATCGATGTAGTTGTAAGGCTAGGAACTTGTGCAGAATACCCAATACCTAAACCTTGACTATTTCGACCGCCTGATCCAGATCCTTGTGCTGGCGAAGACGTCACGTTGTCTGAAAATATGGGTGGTGCATTTTGCAAACTTTGCATTGTTGCTGTATGCATCCCATATGGTTGACTCCTCGACAATGGTTGTGAAAACCCTGGAGGAGAGACTTGTCTATATACAGAACTTCCCAGAGCTGTTGGAGAATTAGGACTTTGTGGCCCTATATATTCCAGCACGGGTTGGGTGTATGTTCGTATACACGTTGATCCTGGGTTAGTGACGGATAGCATTTGTTCAGTCCCAACCGTCGTTGGAGGTGTTTGTCCTCCTATCGAAGAGACTGAATATGGTACATTTTGAGATCCCATACTCGATTGAACATTCGAAATGCTCCCTTTGAGATCAACTCGTTAATTAGAATCTGTGGCCATTCTTTTATGATATTTCTTCTTTGGTACTTCATTTTGTGTCGTGGGTAACTTTCCACTTCTTAATATCATACAACGAAATACTTGAACAAACTTAAAACTGCTTAGCACTCGGTCACACCGGGTGTGCCAATTTGTTTACTACGATTTTTGGTAAACAACCGATAGTCTATCAATTTATGATAAATTGACTAACTTGCAGGATCAACCATACTAAATCCTAGAACATGTGGTAAGAGTGTGCGAAATTCTATTTCAATTGAGTAAAATCAAGAATGAAGAGTGCAAAAAGTGTAAATGTTGTACATGTAACGTTAAGATTACTGCCAAACTCCACGTTCGACGCAAATCCTTCGAAATCTAAAGAACTTTAAAATAAAGATGCAAGTAAGTAAATGGCTTGAAGAATAACTCTAATCAGAACTCTGCGTTCGAATAGGGGATCTTTGCAAAGCAAATGGGCAGAAAAATGTAAAGGGTAGTTTGAAATGTAAAAACTGAAAGTTAAAAGTGGCAAGTGAATTGTAAAGACAAATCGCATTTATAATAAAAGGTTTGGTGTTGTATCACGTACATTCTCGTTAACTCGTTTCTCTACACGCGGGTACACAGAGCTGTATGAACTAGTACGGTAATGAATGAACACCCTTATTACATAAATTTTACATCTATTTATAGTGCTATAAAATAACTTCTACATGGCGGTTGAGGCTACTTGACGTGCTTCTTTTGGCGCTATCCTTTTCCTTTCAATCGTTCGCGCATTGGTTTGAATTTTGAATATTTGGCAATTCCACCCAATTTTGGCAAACCTCCTTCGCGCTTTCCTTGCTATAGTCTTCGTCGAGCGCTTTCCAACACTTAGCATTTTTAGCTTCTTTTTCTCCTTCTTCGACTTGACGCTTCTCTCGGTTCTGGTCAAAACTATCTTGTATATCAAGTATTGAAATCTTTGAATTCATATAAATATGGTCTTCAACTAGCATTGAAAATTAGGAGTCAACAGTTACTAGTCGAGGTTTACCTTTAATTAAATCAGGTCCAAAGACATAACAAACTTCCATCTGAAACTTATTGGAACATGATGTTGGATGAACTGGTTGACTTGGATAAAGAAAGAATTAAATTCAAACATTTTTGTAAGATAATATTGCTTCCACAAAGTGTCATATTCTTTGGAACAGAAATAAGATGGTTGGAAAGGAATAGGAGTAAGTTGAGTAAGGTCAGAATAACGAGTTATTTCTTTGATGCAATCAGCTTCTGTGTGATGCATGTTGTAAAGGATGACTTTATTTTTTCTTGAGAAAAGGGACTTAGGTAAGATCTGGCTTATTCCAACCTGTCGAGAAACAAGGTTTTATTGGCAACGAAGAAGGGCTATTTGTTTCTTGGAGGGTCGAAGCCTGGTTGAAATTAGTTTGGATTTAAGGAAATCGTCGCATATGGCTATGGATTCTTCTTCCTGGTGCTTTGACAAAGGGAGGAACTTTTGAGTGAACCATTACGGGCTGCAAGTCCTTTTGACGAAGGGATCCATGTAAGGATTAAAGTTGTACCACTTAGAATACATCATTAAATACTCAGTATAGGCCTTTTGAAGGTATGGGCCTTCTCATTAGGAGCCACATGGACAAGGCGCGTCCCTTAGACCAGTTTGTTCTTAATCCCATCACATTCTTCATCAATTGTGTTGCGAGTTAACCAGGAGGGTTAGAAGGTGGTATTAAGCCATAACTATAGTAACCTGAATGGGCCATCTAGATTTAAGTTCAAGTTCAACCCAAGTTGAATACTTTTAAGAAGTTCCACGATTTCTCCTAAGGATCCATACAAGCAACCCCAAATCATCTGCTGAGGCAGATTTTTCGACCAGAATGTAGTCTATTAGCCATGGCTAGAAATTTCTTCGTTACCTGTAAAGACTTCAAGCAGGCAAGATAACTAGAGAGATAGGAAAGCGATGTGTTCTTCGTCAGATACTTCTTTAGTATATTTCTTGCGATGGTCAAAAATATAATTGGTAAAGGTGGCTCGATTCCTATCAAAGCCAATTGTGTCTTCTATCATCAATTTTGGATCAAAATACTCCCATGTGGATCGAAGACCAGTAATAGAAATTATGTCGAATAGAGTGGGGGTTAGCATTCCACAAGGGAAGTGAAAGTTATTGAGTGTGTTATCCTAGAAATATAAGGAAGTAATCAACATGGTTTGGCAGTAACCGGGTCCATATTTTGACAGCTTGATCATGTCGAAAATTTATATTTCTTTCTAGAAATAAAATATCTTCTTTTCTATCTTCACCAGCCAAGATAGATAATTCTCAGGATCTTTTGATAAGGGGCAAGAGTTAAATGCTCTAAGAGCATTGCTCATGTAGTCTAAGCTAATGGTGATCACTTCAGGCTCAATCTAAAACGTGGTCTGGGTTTTAGTTCCCTTGTGTCGTTTAGAGGTTTTGGTTTTAGTAGCAGTCTTAGATCTTCTCCTACTTGCCATGGGTTTATGCCTATGATAGGTTGGGAAAAATTCTCTATGTTTTGCAAGATCTGTGTCAACTTCTGGTAAAGGACCAGGAAGAGCATGTATTTTCCAGCAATTGAAATGGGAATAAGTACTTGGGATTGCTAGATTCTCCTTTTTCTTCCTCAAGGGGAGGTCTAGAACAACTTGTTGATTACCTATACTTTGAGCGCCGAAGATTGTGTGAATAAGACAGAGAACTGGTTGCTGCTTAGCATCCTTTGCAAGAACTGGTGTTTTCTTGGACGCCATTGATGATTAAAGTTGAAAATACTCTAAGTTTGTTGAGATTTTATTGTGAGAAGATGAACAATTGTTCTTGCGCTTGAAGGGAAGAAGAAATCTCATAAAGGTGAAAACATGGAAGAAGAAATGAAATAGAGTATTTATAAGGAAAAATCTAGATGCTTCATTTCGGCCATTATGAGTAGTAGTTGAGATGATGGGGCACGTGTTGACCCGTTATGGTTTGATAGGACGGTTGCAGAGGGTAGCCTGCTACTTGCTAGTAAATAGGGGAGTGTGATGATTATCTTTTGGGTTCCTGTACGTCTTGATTATACTTTTGAAATGGTGTAGTCTTGATGACCATGACATCACAGCAGTAACAGTACAGTAGTGTCGAAAAAGCTTCTAAAAATGTTTTTTTATCTTTGAAAATCAGAAATGCCATTTTTTGGGGGCAATTTGTTGGATGAGATTTCGACATTCATTAATTTTGGAAGTAATATAAGTGGTCTGAAAGTCATATTTTAAAGAAGAACATGATGAATTCGACAGCAAATAGTGGCAAGGATGTTTCGAAGAAAGTGAAGATTTGAAATGGGTTGCTGGAGTTTGAAGAATTACTTTGAGATAAAATATGTTTTTTTCGATAGGGAAATGTTGAAGATCTAGTAGAAGGAATCTTTAAATAGGAGGAACTATGGTTTAAGAATTAGAAATATTTTTTGTTTGAATTGGAGTTCGACGACGTTCATTGGAAGAAGCGGTTCGACAGACGTAATTCAAATAAGGCTAATAACTATCTTTTCGTCTTATAATGTAATTCAAATGAGGCTAATAACTATAATTTGGCCTTATCCGTTTCTTAAGACACCTGGAGGATTTTGAGGCAATGAAATGCATGCAGATTAGAATGTGACGCTTTCTGGCGAAATAACCGTTAAGTGACAGTTTTCTTACATTTCGTATAAATATAACACTTAGAATTTAGAATAGGGGTGTTCAACAATTGTATAAAATCTCTACATTTTACTCTTAGTAACTGTGTGTGTGAAAAGAGTGCTTTTAAGTTAGCTTCCTTCTTTATTACTTGTCATTAATCTACAAGCAATTTACCTTTTCTGCAATCTACATTTTCTTTCTTACTTAAAAGAAATCACAACGTTCTCTTAATAACTTTGAAGAATATTTGAAGAACATTGTATAAATTTTCATAATTATAAAAACCAAAAACTAAAACAACACATGTCCTAGGATCAATCTAGTCGATCTTGTAAGTGACCAGAATTTTAGTAACTTTGGAGGACTAGCGGTTGTTTACCATTTTTTACGGTAAACAGTCTTTAAAGACAACGCTTGCCCTAAATATTTTTTGGATATTTTAGGAGGAAGTACTACTCGAAATAATATATTTTATAATAAAACTTTTACCCCATCCAACAAAAAATCGAGTTTTAAACTATACACACATCACAGTTTAATATTTTTAAATGTCATACATTCCCTCGATTGAGCTGAAAACTGAGGGATACAATATTTAGAGGACAAATCTTTGAACCCTAACAACTACATTTTAGAATCTTTTAATTTTTTAAAAAATTTTTTACGACTTTTTACCTCAGTTGGGCTGTAAATCGACGGGTAAAGTTTTTAGAGGACAAACCTTCGAATCCAAACTATTATATTTTACCACCTTTTAATTTATTTTTAAAAATATTTTTTATGACTTTTTACCTTGGTTGAGTTGGGAACTAAGGGATAAAGTATTTAGAAGACATGCCTTTGAATCCTATAAACTACATTTTATCACTTTTAAATTTTAAAAAAAAAAATATTTAGTGATCTATTTCATCGATTTTGCAGAAAATCGAGTGGTAAAGTTGAATATTTTTTATTTTTACTTTTTTATTTATGATTAATTTGATGAGAAAATTAATCTTTGCCGCCCATTTATAAAGTAACAATGGTCAAGGCATTGTCAACTCATCAATCCACATGAAACATTAATGATCCGCATGAAACTCTCACTAGCCAATTAAAACTTGAATGCCACAACTATATAATATGGATATAAATTGATGAAATATTGAAAATAATGATAACGAAAGTAAGAGTAGAAAAATATTTCAAGGTTGGTTTCCTAATATAATATTTTCTAAAGTAATTCCTTGTTAAGAACGTTTATTCTTAGTTAGGAAATCATGAAATTAACTTATTAATATTAGTTGTAGTTGTATCAAGTAAAATGTTTAATATTGTTGATATTTAATATTCAACGATTCTATTAATTTTGTTTTTGTTGTTGTTATTGTTGTTGTTGTTGCTATTACTGCTGCTGTTGTTATTGTTGATGTTGTTTTTGTTGTTGTTGTTGTTGATGTTGTTTTTGTTGTTGTTGTTGTAGAGATTTAACATTTAAAGATTCTATGAATTTTTTTGTTTTTATTTTTGTTGTTTTTGTTGAGATTTAACATTTAAAGATTCTATGGATTTTGTTATTTTTTTTGTAGTAATAAGTGTTGCTTTTATTTTAGTTGTTCAGATTTAATATTTAACTACTTTATTGATTTTGTTCTAGTTTTTATTATTGTTGTTATTGTTGATGATGATGACCAAGATTTAAACTTTATCAACAAATTTGATGTTTCGCAGATTAACAATTAATTGAGTTTTTTCCGATGAATCAATGAAAAAAACAAGTTAAAATAAAATTTTGTAAACAGGACTTTACCCATCGAATATTGTCTAAAACCGAGGTAAAAAGTAACACATGTTTGAAAATCTAAAAAATATAATTGTTGAGGATCGAACTCATGGTTAGTGCAACATTTTCTCTCGGTTATTTAAAAACATAAGGGTAAAGTGGCATGTTTTCATGTCATTCATCATTACTTCACTTGTGTAATCAAAATTATATCTCTTTCGCATACAAAGTGAACGAAATTATTTGTAGTAATGAAGGTTAGTACTTCCCTACTAACCTTTTTTGTGGATGACTTGTTTGCTTGTAAAATATCGCTTATAGGAAGATTTCCTAGATTTAACTCTACTTTTAATTAAAAAGAGAGAAAGATAGGTGGAGAGTTTTGGTTCTCGGAGAAGAAGACTTTAGTTTGGAACCTCATGTAGCAAAGATCTTTTTTTATATAGAAGTTTATGGAAAATCTCTTCTTAACCATTCTTAAAACCAATTTTTCTAGGGATAAAGACCATTAGAGGTGTATTGAAGTGGCAGTGTTAACTCAGTTTTATCATCTTACAATTCATTCATTGAAGCTAATTGTTAGGAAGATCCTAAAGCTCTACATTAGTTGAAGATAGAGTATTGTAATAGTTTATATAGAGTGACACCCCTCACCCTTTCAACCGGATCTTGGACAACCCACTATTTAAAATCCACGTACCAAGTCCAAAAAGAGTACTGGATGTGAGGGAGTGTGTTAAGGAGATCCTAAAGTCTCACATTAATTGGAGATAAAGTATTGAAATAGTTTATATAGAGTGACACCCCCCACCTTACCAACCAATATGATAGAGTTGTGTTAGGGAAAACTCTAATATTAATCTTTGTTACTGTTACCTTCACGATCAATGTGGATTAGATTCAATATAGGGAACATGATTAAGTGTTTTGTGGTACATAATCTTGACAGTCTTACTCGTGGCTTATGTCGTGGACCCCTAGACTCATCTCTCACATGATTGTTAGTTGGGACGTGGTGACATATTTGTGGTATATGATTGTTAGTTATATTAAGAATTTTTTTGTCCTTCGTAGATGTCTTCCTTTAGCTTTATTTTTTTCTTCTTTGGGATGTTTTCTATGATTATAGAGGACCTCAATGTGATTTGGCATTCAGGTGTGTTGTTTATCTAAAAGTCACATAATTATTTTTTTTGGTAATGCCTATAAATGTGGAGGATTTGAAAAATAAAAACATCTTCTCAATTTCGAAATTAGATCTTGATAGGACTTCAGTATATTTATGTATTTTTCCTAATTATCTTAAGAACCATATTCACTGTTTTAACCAATATAGTCTTTTATCTGGTTCTTTGGGCTGAGTGCTCTTGGTACTTTTTATGAGGATTATGTTCTTTTCGAAAGTTCTTGGATTCATAGTGTGACAATGGTACAACAAATCTAAACTGGTGTAACACGAGGCTATTCCACGTCGGAATTTAAAATCATCATGCAAATGGTTACTCACCACCTCCAAAAACAATTTGTGACAGTTCAATCCATTGTTAAACACTTCTTTATCAAATTTTTCCAGGGGTTATTGTAGCATTATGTAACAACTAGTTTTTTTTATAGAGAATTAGAAAAAGGAGTTACCGGCTTAGGATGAAGTTAGTTAGTGACTTAGCATGAAAGTTTTTTATAAATAGAAAGAGGCAGTTAGGAGTTAGTTAGAGATCTTAAACCAATGAATTTATTTCTAAATTGCAGAAGAAGCACTCTACTTCAATAACACACCTTCTTATATTTAAAATCATATATTATCTAACGTGGAAATTTTGATACATACAAAAACTTACTGACTTAAATAAACTAAAAAATTACATAAAATAAAATAAAAAACTTATTGACTAGGAATCAAAAATACATTTAAGCCTTTTATCTCTTATAAAAATGAAGATACTTCGTAAACAAACTACCATTATAATTTCCCTTAACGCGAGAATCGTTAGCAACCATACTTTCTGACTTCTGCTTATAACCATTACCATGTCGTGGTGGAAAAGAATCGTTGTCTTCACTTTCAGACGTCATAAAGGATTTACGCTGCTTCTGAAGATTTGCACAATGAGGACACCAACTAGGCTTCCATGCCCCACTATGTTTTCTTACTTGATCAAACATGTAAAATAATGATGAACTAGGGTGTCTTTCTGGGCCCTCTACAGTATATTTCAATCCAAAATCATTTGATACTTGAATCCTGACAACCACAGAAAGGCCAATATCCATTTTTGGATTGAAAAAATCTTCGTCATCAACAGCTAAATAGTGATTCACAGTCACCATGTAGGGATTTGGATCACTTATACTTTTTTTCTTAGATTCTATAACCACAAGACTTGCCCTCCTTCCTTTACCGTAGAGAAAGGTATTCAATTCCGTGACACCTCCCCATACATCAATGATTCTGTTAGAAGCCGGATCCCAATGGAAAATTGACATCTCTCCTCTTATATCTTTAATAACGTGTAATGAAATAGCAGGTGGCTCAAGATATCCCGTATCAGTTTTTCTTATTGTAATTCTAATTTCGCAACTGGACCCGACACCTTTGTCTGCATCATGGACAGATAATATAGCCTTTTTATTATTTTTACCCCTAATATACCACATCTCATTTGCATCATTTCACAAAAACAAGATCACAAGTTTGGTTACTTTCTTACCCTCTCATCATTGGGCTTATCTTTGCAGAGATCAGCAAACCCTCCTTTGTGTTTTTTTCCTGTTTCTTTATGTTTATATGCTTAATTATTCACTAACTACTAATCAAAATTCCAAAAATATGTCTTGTATCTCTTTTTTTTCTTTGCAATGTAGAGTACTATATCAAAAGCATCAAGCATGATTCATCAACTAGGGTTTTGTTCCTTCAAGTCAACAAGCATTGATTCTCAAGGAATATGCATTAGGGATTGACCTGTAATATTAGGTCATATCATGTTCAAGGGTCATTCAATCTCAATTGATCAAAATGTTTCCAAAGAATTGGTCACTTATTGTTCAAGAAGCTTTAAGATTTATGTGTTCATTTTCATGTCTTTCTCAACAAGTAATCTCAAGTGTGGCCATGATAAATCAAAATTCAAATAAGATGTCATCATGTCAAGTACATATGTGCTTCATCATTCTTTATAATGCAAGAAAATATCAAGTATGCAAATTGATTCAAAGTTTGTTTGACCAAAAAGTTAGCATTTCAAGTTTAAGTTCAAAAGAGCATAACTTTTTCAATATTCAATATTTTTTAGTGATCCTTCAGGAATATGACTCTCTTTGACATCCTCTGCAACTTAAATTTACAAGTCAAGAGCTAATTATGTGTGGAAGATCATAAAAAAAATTAGAAACATTATAGGCCATTTTGGGACTTCGTGGAATTTTGACCTATTTTCAAGTGAATTTTCTCCAACTTTCAAGAACCGTAACTTCATTAATATTTATCATTTGAGGTCCATTAATTTTTCAAAATAATCTTTTTTATGCCTCCTACATGTTTTCTATAAGTAACAAGATCAAATTATGCTTGGAAGGCCTTGGAAAGTATTAGAACATTGTACGTCATTTTCTGCCTAAAAAACTGAAAGTTTTTCTAGGTATGATGACCAGTTATTTGTGCAAACTTCAACACCTCATAATTTTCTCCTCAAATATACAAATGAATACTTTCTTGGCACATTGTAAACTAGGCCATGAAGGCTACAAGTTGCAAAAAGAACGATCACAAAAAGCCTCTTGTGTTTGATGCCCCATAACTTTGAACATGGCTACAAGTTCAATCATCTTAATCTAAATTTTAAGCCAAATTAGCATGTGTTTTATCTCCTAATCAAGTCTAACAAGTTTCCAAAAGGTGTTAAGCACCCAAAACGCACGAGTTTGGTGAGTTTTACATGATTCAAAGTCACACATCTCACATGACTACAGGTGCACATGATCTTCATCAAATTATCATCATTCACCCTCCTTCCGCATCCCATTCATTTCCCTTATAAATAAGGAACTCGTTCCCTTCATTTTGCAAGCATTAGAGAGCCAAACAACTGCTGCCAAACTCACTCCAAAAGCTCATTTTCTTCATTTTTGAATTCACTTTTTCTGAGCTTCTAGTTCTCTTTTCTTAACTCCATCACCTTCCTTGATCTTCACTGAAGCTAAAGCAATCAAAAACAAGGCAAACCATACACTGAATCAAGTTATCCAAATCAAGTTTCAAAAGCTTCAAAGCTCTTCTCGTTCAGGTAGAATTCAACATCAAACCTTTTCAAAAAGTTACCATGATGTAGCCCCTAGTTTGCTGAAGCTCATGCTTCTTTCATTTTGCGTTTTTATTTTGATTTGAGCAATTAATTTTAAAAATCATTTTCCAGTTTCTTCTGGTTTTCTGCCAAATTCTTTGCACTTATTTTGAATAAATTGGAATGGTGGGCATGTTTTGAATGGCGATGAAGAGATGGATCTAATGTGATTGGTCTCAGCCTTTGAAGTTTCCATTTCATTATTCACATGTTTCTGCAGAAATTTGTTCATGGGAGATGGCTAGAGGTTGAAGAAGATGAGGTGTCACCATCCAACCGCTGATAGCGTGCCACTTGAAATAATTTGGACAACTTGACCTTTTGTATATCCGTGTGTGTGTGAGTTGACATTAATCCACCATGGATGCGCGCTTTTGGATCATCAGATCATCCACGGCATTTAATGAAATGAGATCCAATGCGCCACAGTTTTTCTATTTTATTTTCTTTTCAGTTTTTATTTTAAATTCATTTTAACTTCAAAAGTTCATAAAAATATTATTTTAATTCCAAAAATTACCAATATTATTTCAAAAATTTCCTTTTCTTTTTCTTCTTTTGATCTATATTTTTCTTTATTTTTATTTCTGATTTTACTTTTTTTTTATGTATTTTTGATTGTTTGCTTGATTTTAATTGGTTTAAAATTATTTTCTTGCATTTTAAAATTTGAGAAAATTATCTGATGATCCTTTGATTAGTTTCTGACCTATGGTAATTTTTATTTAGTTTTTATTTTTAGTTTTACTATTTTCTATCTTTTTTAATCTTTCGCTTGTTTTTAATTTGTTTAAAAATAGTTTTTTTTTCAAAATTTTCCAAACCTTTTTCTAAAAATATGTGAGGTTTTTCTTTTTTTTTTCTATGGCCTCATTTGGAATTATTTGATGATTTGATTATCTTTTGTTTTTTTTTTACCTTTTATTTCCATTTTAAAACCTTTTAAAATCCTTTTCTTTTGTTTTATTTTGTTGCTTATTTGTTTTTAATTGTTATACTTTCTAGTTGGCATTGGATATTAGTGATTTGAATCATAAGTTTCATCAACATCATTGGAACTTGGGTGTTGATGGAATGAAAACTATAATCCACCAACATAGTTGAATGATGTTGATGATAACTTGATTCATCCCTTAATTTAATTTAGTTTGGGTCTTGTTTCTTGTTGATTATCTTCTTCTTCATCTCCTTTCATCTTTTTTTTTTTCTTTTGGTTGATGAAAATATTTAACATCATAGATAGTTGATGATCAAAAGATGTTTGAATCTTCATTACTTCAAATATGTTGTTGAAGTGATCATTTGGATCACTCACTTCACTTTGGAGTAGTAATAGGTTGTCTTTGACATTGATGGATGTCTTTGACTAAGATGAGACCACTCCTCATTTTCCTTTTAGTGTGGTAAGCTTTAGGAGGATGACTTATATGTCATTTGTCTAGCTTGTATTAGCACATAAGTTGTTATTGACCAACCTCAGATAGTTGTGACTTCTCCATGAGTCCAATTACGATTGCTTAACATAGAGCTAAATTGGTTCCGAATTAGAAACAAGTCGTTTTTATATGTGAGATTGCCAGACTCCTATTCTCTATAGTATGGTGTGAAATAGATTGTCTCTTTGTCACTAAGAGAGCTAGTGGCATACCTGTTGATTTTATTCAAGTTGGAGTCTTTCTCTTAATGATGTATAGGTTCATGTTTTTCATGTTTATGGATGACAAGTTGAGTATTCTTTGAAGAATTAAAAATTGAATTATCTTTCCTAATTTCTAATTTACTAACTTTTGTTGATCTTTACTTTAATTTCCATTTATATCTTGTTATTTACTTTTTGCAATTTACTTAATGCTTTTATTTTAGCATCTTATATCATATTGTTTTTCTCTTTGTCCACTTGGACCCTTGTTTATGCTTATGCTCTTTTCGTTTAATCAATTTGTACTTTCTCTTAAAACATTAATAAATATCAAAACATTTAAAAAAAAACTTGGTTCTCTTAATCCCATACTGTTGTGACCTTGTGTTTGGATTTGGACCTTAGACTTAGAAGTAGGACCTTGACCTTGGCTTGAAAGTATACATTGGACTTGTTTGAATTCATCTGGTATCCTTTGCTTAAGGATTCTCTTGAAGACCTATCTTGGTTGTTATGATTTTATTTGATGTTTGAATTTTCATTTGCTTATCTGGCTTGCTTAAGGCTTAATCCAAAGGAGAGAATTATTGATTGACTTGTGTCATGGGGCTTGCTAGCTTCTTTTGGTTAGATCTTTATTTGTCCTTGGCTTTTATTTTATGCTTTGGGATAGTCTCTTCATCTCCTCCCTTTCTTAAATTTTCAAAATCTTCTTCTTTTTTCAAAACCTTCTTGTTTTCAAACTATAACCTCTTTCATTAAAAAACCTTGATTTTTGTCAAATAATTTTCAAACATTTTTTTCTTTAATAAATACTAATAAATGTTAAGCAAACTTTGACTAATTTCAAAAGACTTAAAAAATACAAAAACTTTTTCACTTAGTATTTAAGATGTAACTCTCCTATTCAAAAGATTTTTAATAAAGTTTAGACATGAACCATTTTCATAGTTGAGATGTAACTCTCCTATTCCCCATAGTATTTAAGATGTTGAAATTTTTCACTTAGATATTGAGTGATAGACTTGTTGATTTTAATCCAAGCAAAATCCTCCATCTCAAGGTGATGCAAATATTGTTTTCTTTTACTTGTGGGTGACTAGTTGTAGTTTTCTCCTTAAAATGATAACTTATCTCTTCATTTAAAATTAACCAAACAAACCAATTTTGTTATTTGGACCACGAACTACGAGGTCTTGATCCTATATTGCACTTTGTGAGTAAATAAGCATGAGGCTTAAGAAGTCTCTCCAAATACAAAAATCTTTAAAAAAAATTTCTTTTCTCATCTCCCCAATCTCATTTCAAGCAACTTTTTTCAAACCAAGAAGCGTAGATTTTTCAAAGAGGTTCATATAGAGTTACTATAGATGTTTTGGATGCTAACACCTTACATTTGTATAACCAACCCTCTTACCCTATCTCTATTTGTTCTTGTTTTAGAACTTCTTAGGCTTTGTTCTCTGTTTTTCCTTTCCTATGGATAAATATAAGCGCGGTGACCAGGGCCGGCCCAATCAATCTGGAGGCCCTGTTTTAATTTAATAAATAGGCCTAAATCTAAAATATATATATAATTTAATAATAAAAAAATACACTAAAAATTCAAAGTATTGTTTAAACTAATAATATCTTTTTATACAATATAAAGTTTCTAACTACTTAAAAAGAGCCTTCCTCCTAACACTTTTTGAAGCAAATTCATCAACCAAATCTTCATATTTTACTGTCTCCAAAATAATATATATTTTAAATTTTTTCATATTAATTAGATTTCAAAAAAAAAAAAATAGGCCCCAAAATTTTGGGGCCCAGTTCCATAGAGCCTGTTGCACCTGTGAAAGGCCGGCCCTGGCGGTGACGATTCTTGCTTTATGAATTAAGGTAATCAATAGATTACACTCACAAATTTACCACTACAATGTTCATTTGTCATGTTTTTCATTTTTACCCATATACATTTTTATCATTAAATAAAGTCACCATAATCATGCATATATTTATTATACTGAAAAAGTTAATTTAAATTCAGCATTTTACGTGTTGAAGAAAGTGACTAAAATTGCATTTTTTTCATTAAGAATTTTGAAAAATAAATTCATGATCATTTGATTAATCATCAAAACATCCATTTCAACTTTATTAATCATTTTCATGAATCATAAAATAAAAATCAATGTTTTTAAAAGGTTCAAAATATCTCTCATTTATTACATTAATATTCCATGCATATATTACATGATTATTCAATGTAGATATTATATCATTATTCACTATGTATTTAAATAATTTTCTTGAAGACACTCACACTCTTTGCTTTTTTTTTTTCATAATTCCTAAACTATCATGTCTAGATCCTATAAAAAAATCTCATTTCATTCACAAATAACACCAAAAATTACTCACAAGCTAAATAGTGATTGAAAAACGTACCCAAATTATTTGATGCTTGAATCTTTACACCCTTTTTTATTGAAGAACTCTCTGTCGTCAAAAGCTAAATAGTGAACCACAATCACCATATAGGGATTTAAATCACTTATACTCTTTTTCTTAGACTCTGTAACCACAAAACTTGCCCTCCTTCCTTTACCGTAGAGATAGGTTTTCAATTCCGTGACACCTCCCCACACATTGATGGTTCTATTAGAATACTTATCCCAATTGAAAATTGAAATCTCTCCATTTATATCTATAATAGCGTATAATAAAGATTTGGTATCTCAAAATAACCTGTATCAGTTTTTCTTATTATAATTTTCATTTCACAAGTGGACTTGGCAACTTTTTCTGCAACATAGAGAGATAATAAAGCCTTTTTTACTATTTATCATGGGATAGCTTCTCTCAAATTTGAGTTGACATATTGACGTCGTACCTAGGGTGTATAACATCTTGCTCACATTGGGAAGTTTATTTAATTTTATTTGTCTTATTATTCTTGTTACAATCAATTAGTACCTTAATTATTATCATTTTGTATAGAAAATCTATTTATTTAAAATCAAGAGTTTAAGTGTTTTGATCCTTCATAAGTAAAGTGATTAAATATGAATTAATTTTTTATTTATTTAATTTTCTTTGCATTATTATTCTTGTTACACTTAATTAGTATCTTAATCATCACCATTTTTTATGGAAACTTCATTGATTCAAAGTCAATAGTTTTAAGTGTGCTTAAACCTCAATGAGAAAAAGTGATTAAATGTGAATTAATTTTCGTTTTTTTTTTAATTTTCTTTGCATTATTAATTTATTATTCTTATTAAAGCTTACTAGTATATCTTAATCATCAATATTTTGTATGAAAACTCCAAAGATTCAAAACCAAGAGTTTAAATTGTTCTTGAACCTCCATGAACACAAATGTATAAAATGCAAATTGATCATTGTTTTACATAAATAATGTATCAAATAACTTCCCAACATCACCTCCAGCATGAATTCATAGTTCGTTTATCATGAGGGTGAATAAAATGACTGAATCGGACAAATATACGTTGCTGTATTTTTTTTGATATTCGAATTTTTGTTGTTGTTTATTTTCTTACTTTCATCATAACATTGTGTTTGTGAGATATAATAAATAAATTTTTATTATTTATTTGTTTAATTTCATGAAAGTTTAAGAAAATTATGATGTTTTTACGTTTTCGTTAGAACATTATCTTGACAGTCTTACTCGTGGCTTATGTCGTGGACCCCTAGACTCATCTCTCACATGATTGTTAGTTGGGACGTGGTGACATATTTGTGGTATATGATTGTTAGTTATATTAAGATTTTTTTTGTCCTTCGTAGATGTCTTCCATTAACTTTATTTTTTTTCTTCTTTGGGATGTTTTCTATGATTATAGAGGACCTCACTGTGATTTGGTATTCAGTTGTGTTGTTTATCTAAAAGTCACATAATTATTTTTTTTGGTAATGCCTATAAATATGGAGGATTTGAAAAATAAAAACATCTTCTCAATTTCGAAATTAGATCTTGATAGGACTTTCAATATATTCATGTATTTTTTCTAATTATCTTAAGAACCCTATTCACTGGTTTAACCATATAGTTTTTTACCTGATTCTTTGGGCTGAGTGCTCTTGGTACTTTTTATGAGGATTATGTTCTTTGTGAAAGTTCTTGGATTCATAATGTGACAATGGTACAACAAACCTAAACTGGTGTAACACGAGGCTATTCCACGTCGGAATTTAAAATCATCATGCAAATGGTTACTCACCACCTCCAAGAACAATTTGTGACAGTTCAATCCATTGTTAAACACTTCTTTATCAATTTTTTTCAGGGGTTATTGTAGCGTTATGTAACAACTAGTTTTTTTATAGAGAATTAGAAAAAGGAGTTACCGACTTAGGATGAAGTTAGTTAGTGACTTAGCATGAATGTTTTTTATAAATAGAAAGAGGCAGTTAGGAGTTAGTTAGAGATCTTAAACTAATGAATTTATTCCTAAATTGCAGAAGAAGCACTCTATTTCAATAACACACCTTCTCACATTTAAAATCATATATTATCTAACGTGGAAATCTTAACACATATTATGATACATACAAAAACTTATTGACTTAAATAAACTAAAAAATTACATAAAATACAATAAAAAACTTATTGACTTAGGAATCAAAAATACATTTAAGCCTTTCATCTTTTATAAAAATGAAAATACTTCGTAAATAAACTACCATTATAATTTCCCTTAACGCGAGACTCGTTGGCAACCATACTTTCTGACTTCTGCTTATAACCATTACCATGTCGTGGTGGAAAAGAATCGTTGTCTTCACTTTCAGACGTCATAAAGGATTTACGCTGCTTCTGAAGATTTGCACAATGAGGACACCAACTAGGCTTCCATGCCCCACTATGTTTTCTTACTTGATCAAACATGTAAAATAATGATGAACTAGGGTGTCTTTCTGGGCCCTCTACAGTATATTTCAATCCAAAATCATTTGATACTTGAATCTTGACAACCACAGAAAGGCCAATATCCATTTTTGGATTGAAAAAATCTTCGTCATCAACAGCTAAATAGTGATTCACAGTCACCATGTAGGGGTTTGGATCAGTTATACTTTTTTTCTTAGATTCTATAACCACAAGACTTGCCCTCCTTCCTTTACCGTAGAGAAAGGTATTCAATTCCGTGACACCTCCCCATACATCGATGATTCTGTTAGAAGCCGGATCCCAATGGAAAATTGACATCTCTCCTCTTATATCTTTAATAACGTGTAATGAAATAGCAGGTGGCTCAAGATTTCCCGTATCAGTTTTTCTTATTGTAATTCTAATTTCGCAACTGGACCCGGCACCTTTGTCTGCATCATGGACAGATAATATAGCCTTTTTATTATTTTTGATGGGATAATTTCTCTCAAACAGGAGTTCACATATTGACGACGCACCTAAGGCGTATATCATCTTTCTCTCGTTGGAAAGTTTTTCATCATTGTACCATTCTTTGTAGTCTACTTCTGTCACATCGATGAATGCATATCTACCTAGTTGCACCCGACATGGATAATCTGTGTCGTTGCTGATGAGACTAGCACCGTTGAGACCATTTCCCATGCCAAATTATATTGTACCTGCAACACAAATTCGTTAAATAAGAATTAACAATATTGCAGTCCTATCAAATATCTTACCTAATAAAACATCACTTGCAAGGAAGAAACATGCTAGATCTCCCTTCTACATATATATATTTATTACAAATAGTTTACATGATAACAAATATGGAGACTTGAAGTAGAACATACCTAATTCAAAGTAACTTCTAACTTCTAACTCTATTCTTGTTTGCTTTGCACTCTTAGGTTGGTAAGGTCCATATGAAAAACTGTATAAATACACAGAAAACAGAATCCATGCATTTAAATTGAAAGAGAATTAAGCGTTATTCCAACGCAAATTATTAGACGGCCTCTAATTCTTGTTGATCATATCTTCCACACCACTTCACGTTTTTAATGGCCTCTATTTCTTTTACAGGAATTGGGTTCAAAGTTATTTTGCTTTTATTAGATTATGCTCCACTGCAAAAATTTTGTTGTATATCAAGATTCTTTTTTTGTTGACATAAGTTAATTAATTCGTAAAAATCCTCCTTAAGCATCATAAATAAAAATCGTGCGTGCGCGGCTGTAAACTAATTTTTATTTGTTTTTCTTTTAGTTTTAGTTATGTTAAGACATTTTTTTATAATAAATATGGTTGATAACTTTGTCTTATTATTGATTTGTAATGAATTATATTTTAAAATACGATTTCAACTAATTACAAATTAAAAATACATTTTATTTAAAAGAAAAAAAGATATGCTTGTATGGAATTTTTTTTCAAAATAATTCAATTTTGAAAAAAATTCCCAAAATACTCCTAATTTTAAAAATATTCTCAAAGTATTTCAGTTAGGGTCGGGGCTTACACAAGGGTGTCAATCCAATTGGCGACCCTTTGTTAAGGCCATAAGGATGACGCCAATTGGTCTGGAGACACCTCATACAGTCTGCAATCCAATTGGCGACTTGGTTATGTACATTAAAAGGTGTCGCCAATTCATCTAAAGATCCCTTATATTTTGAATTTTTTTTACGAAAAATAAATAATTATAAAAATAATTAATAAAATAGTTGACATTATGAATATTATCAAAAATAATTATTTACTTTTTGAAAAATTATTATATAAACTAAGTCAGAGGGGAAAATAAATATTATCATTAATTAAAAAAAGTATTACATAAATTAATATTGGCGACTAGGTTGGTCATACCGGCCACCGGTTCCACATCCCCTAGGCACCCTAACTTGTTGCGCTCATCCCCCTCGTTGTTGATTCACGCCAGGTGTTTGAGGAGTTGAAGTCTCAGGAACATTCTCAGATGCTTCCCAAAGGATTTCTTGCATTTCCATTAGGTCATGTGTGTTGAAACTGAGCGTGTGACCCATGTCAGAGTAGTTCGGATGTGAGGAAGGGGTCATTGGTGTGTGTCTTGTAACCCCCCTTTCTATACCCTCAAATAATCATATAATCAATTAGCCACATATTAAAAATTTCATCAGAGTATAATTATAAACATAGTATAAAAGAGGCGTGTCACATTACGCTTGAAATTAAAACATACATCACCTGTTCAACAAAAAATATGCAACAGTGGGGTAACTATGCAACAGAGGAACTTAGTCCTTGCACCCACATCTCAATATTTAGAATAAAAGCGGAAAATCTAAACATTGATAACATCAAACACACACACACACACACACACACACACACACACACACACACACACACACACACACACACACACACACACACACACACACACACACACACACACACACACACACACACACACACACACACACACACACACACACACACACACACACACACACACACACACACACACACACACACACACACACACACACACACACACACACACACACACACACACACACACACACACACACACACACACACACACACACACACACACACACACACACACACACACACACACACACACACACACACACACACACACACACACACACACACACACACACACACACACACACACACACACACACACACACACACACACACACACACATATATATATATATATATATATATATATATATATATATATATATATATATATATATATATATATATATATATATATGTCATCCAATACAATTCCACAACAAAGTCATGTTTACATAAACATCCAACAACAAGATACATTACAAATGTATCACAAAACAATCATAAACATCCTAGCTACTCGGTGCTACATATCAGAGCCGATCGACCAAAAGAATGAAGACACGCTTCACAAGAACCTCCAGCAAACCTTCTCTGCAATGCCTCATAGAACATCATAAAACAGCAGAAGGGTGGGAAATATTATCATAATAATAATGCATATAATTATATATCTTAGCATATAAATACACATATTCTGCATTCTCACCATAATTCATCACAACTCACTCATATACATCACAATGTATATATATATATATATATATATATATATATATATATATATATATATATATATATATATATATATATATATATATATATATATATATATATATATATATATATATATATATATATATATATATATATATATATATATATATATATATATATATATATATATATATAACCAAACATATTCATCATGCATACTTTCATAATTCTCATCGTTCCACATAAACATACACATTTATGTTTATTCACCAATGCACAATTATAAAGATGATAAATGCAAATCATAGAGACCGACTCGCGGCTCTATGCAAATGCAATGCGGTACCGACTCAATCATCTCAAGTTCACTTAGGAACTTATTGGAACCATCGCTCACACCTCACATAGGCACACGTTGTTCACCCATTGCTCACACCTCACATAGGCACACAATGTTTATGGATTGCTCACACCTCACATAGGCATACAATCCGATTGCTCACACCTCACATAGGCACACAATCGTTTGTAATCATCGCTCACACCTCACATAGGCACACGATGTTACAACAGATTCTCATTAGAATCCCACAACACAAGAATGCACATCATTATACTTCACATGCAAAATGACTCAAAACACTCTTGAAATGCATACATATTCACAATATATATATTCATGCATTCATCTCATTCTATCACATACAATCCATATACATTCGCATTCAATTACGTCAAACGGCAATGAACTCTATCACAATTATCATGCATTTACATTTAATTTAAGAAATGCATTCATTTGCCAAAAGGCCACAATTCACAATAAATTCCACAATCTAGGATTCACACCATACGGCTACCCACAACATATCATATAACAACACACAGGCTACAGATTCGGAATAAGATTGATCAACATCCGAGTAGAAGAATCGACGTTGGATTGGAAAAGAAAAATAAAATGTTGTACTGTCATGCTCGCTAGGCGAGCAGAATGGTGAGCCCTTCGCTACTCCACTTGCTCCAACGAGTTTGGGTCTTTTGGGTTCTGCCCAAGTCTAAGAGTGTTCGCTAGCAGCTCGCTAGGTGCTCGCTTAGCGAACCCTTCGCTACCTCACTCGCCAGTGATTCTCCTAGCGTACGCGTCGCTACTCAAACCCTCAATCATCCAAAAACATCAAAAGTCACAAAATCACCTGAATCCAATCAAAAAAGTTTCAATAGTCTCGGCCTAACACTCCTCGACTAAACTACGCAATTTATTTCGAATTCTAACCGTAAAAACATCGGTTTCTATCGATTTTACCAATTTTGACCTAAAATTCCCACATAATTCTCCCATGAAAAATGCACATGTGTGAATCAGAACACACTAAAAAATCACACTAAAAATACCAAAATAGTCATGTCCTAACTTTCTGGTATAACATGTCTTGGAACATGTCACAACATCATGTTGGACATAATGTCTGACTATCATGACAGAACATCTGGTGTAACATCTTGCTAACAACATGTTGTTTTACCAAAATGTATCCAATCCATAAATTACAGAACTTACAATCTCCCCCTTCGTAAAATGTTGGCTAAAACAACATTAGCACACATCAGAGGCATAATGTTGTCAAAATAATATAGCACATCTGACAGCACAATATCATGACATCTAGTCTGACATCACAGATAAAACAAAACAATACAAGCTACATGAGAACATGTAAGCTCTGTACAAACCGCATCTTTGCATGTACAGATCAGACATGTACACAGCTCCCCCTATCAAACATAACCAGTACTTCCCCTGAAGGGGAAAACCAAAATCACAAGAAAAATGCACATGAACTCTTGCAAGTTCTTACAATAGAACCAAACAAAAACAAGCACACTCCCCACGAACATCAGAACCAACTGCAGAGAATAATGCATTCTCCCAAATGTAACGCCTCGATTTCGATCATTCCCGTTTTATTGAGTCCTTTTTGATTTAATTGGATGACTATTATTTTAATGTGGAATTTATGTGTTAATATGTTATGCTATTTTTGTCGACTTTGTGAGTTTCGGGTAAAAATAAGTTGGAGGGTATTTTAGACATTAGTAGTAATGTTAAGTTGGAATATTTTGTGAGAATTAATTTGGTAAGTGTGTGGAAAGAATTTGAGAGGAAAGAAAATAGAATATGAGTATATGAGAGAAAAGAGAAAGATAGTAAGAAAAAAAAAGAAAAAAAAAAGCGGAGAAGAGAAAAGAAGAGGAAACCTAGAATCATCAAGAATCAACCTTAGCTTGCGATTAATCAGGTAAGGGTGAGAAGTTTTATCATCTTAATAATGTATGTGATCATGTATGTGCTAGATTGGATTTGTTGGATTGTTTTCTACGTTTTCCATTCCTAGGTCGAAGTTGGTTTAATCGGTAGGAACTGAGTTTTATCGGTTAGAATTTGGAACAGATGGTGTAGTTTGGTCGGGTGATGAGTGGGTTATTCTATTGGAACTGGTTTGGATTTAATCAGTCGATTTTTGAAGTTTTGGTGATTTTAGGACAGTTGGGATTTTCTGGTTTCGCAGGTTCGCTAGCATTCGTCAGGCGAGTGGTAGCAAAGCTTCGCCAGGCGAAGCCCAGCGAGTGGGCAGCGAACCTATGGCAGTGGCCAAGATCAGCCTTCGCTGGCTTGTTCGCCAGGCGAAGGTGGTGGCGAAGGTTCGCCAGGCGAATCCCAACGAACGTGGCAGCGAACCTATGGCAGTAGCTTCTGTTTGGCTTCGCCAGCGAGTTCGCCAGGCGAATGGCAGCGAGCATTCGCTGGAGGCTTCGCCAGACGAAGGTTAGCGAACGTAGCAACATGATTACTTTCTTGTGTTTTCCATCCATGGGTTGGTTGTGTGGTTTGATTGCGATCACTCCCTATCTGAGATGATTAATTATATGTTGTTATGTATGCTATGGGTAGCCGTATGGCGTGAATCCTAGATTGTGAAACGTGGAGTGTGAAATGTGGCCGTTTGGCAAATTTTGTGCATTTGTTTGAATTGAATAGAAATGCATGATATGAATGATTGTAAATGTGAACCATGTTTGAATAGTGTGAATGAAATGATGAATATATGTATATATTATGATATGTATATATTGTGAGTGCATAATGAATATATGCGATGAATGTGATGAATGCATGAGTATGTTTGTAAACATGTGTGCATTTCAAGAGTGTCACGAGTCATGTTGCATGTGGAGCATCATGGTATGCATTCTTGTGTTGATTGATTCCTTGGTGAATCTGCAGAACCTCGTGTGCCCTTGTGGGGTGTGAGCAATGGTTATTTATTGATCCCTCGGTGGATTTGCAGAACCTCGTATGTTGCAATGGTTATATTTGATTCCGCGTAGAATCTGCAGAACCTCGTGCGCCCATGTGGGGTGTGAGCGATGGTTATTTTTGGTTCTTCAATTGAACCGGCTGAAATGAGTCGGTACCGCATTTGCATCTGCATAGAGTCGTGTGTCGGTATCTATGAGTTGCATGTTGTCATCTTTATATGATGTATGGTGAAATAAACATGAATGTAGATGTTTATGTGAATTAGTGATGGAATAAACATGTTGTGTATGTTTATTGAGTTAATGTGAATTGTGACGTTCGGTATGAATGAAGATGCTTGAAGATATATATGTATGTGTGAATATATATATATATATATATATATATATATATATATATATATATATATATATATATATATATATATATATATATATATATATATATATATATATATATATATATATATATATATATACACACGTGTGTGTGTTTATGAATTGATATAAACATTGATGACGCATATTGTGTATGCACGGTGTTCTATTTATATATAGATACATGTGTGGACACATTGCGGTGTATGGATTGGTGAGGTGAGTTGTGGTGAGAACGCGGAAAATGCGTAATTTTTATATGTATATATATGCTTATATGTATTGTTTATTATGATATTATTTCTCACCCTTCTGCTGTTTTATAATGCTCTATGAGGCATTGCAGATTAGTTGGCTGGAGGTATTTTTGTGAAGCGTGACTTCATTCCTTTTTGGTCGGTCGGCTCTGATATGTAGCACTGGGTAGCTAGGGATTATTTTGATTCTTTTGTGATACATCCGTGTATGTATATGCTGATGAATGTTAATGTAAACATGCTGGTTGAATGTTGTATATATTGATGATGTTGTGAATCAACTCGAATGAAGTATATGTATGTGAATACATGTTTTGGAGGTTATGAAATATTTAGATGTTTCCGCCTATGTTCTAAATATTTTCCTTGTGGGTGTTACCCCGTTGTTGCATATCTGTTGAGCAGGTGTTGTGTGTGTTGAATCATTGTATAATGTGATATGCCCCTTTTATACCATATTATGAATTTACTCTGATGATATATTGATTATGTGCCTAAATGATTAATTGCATTATTTGGGGGTATAGAAAGGGGGTGTTACATTAAGTGGTATCAGAGCCAGTGTTGAGTCAATTGTGTCTGTCTCGTTGTTTTGTTGGTTGAACGGTTGTTTAACCTTGTTGTTACTTTTGGGATTAATTAGAATATGGTTGGTCGTAATAACAATGCGATGGCTGTTGCATTGGAAGCAATGGCTAAGGCGGTGCAGGGTACGTCGAATGTGAACTCTAATGATGAGTTTAGAAAGAATAAGCCGCCGGTATTCAAGGAAAGGTTTGATCCGGACGGTGCTCAGATTTGGTTAAAGGAGATCGAGAGGATCTTTAGAGTTATGAATTGTGCTGAAGGGAACAAGGTGAGACTTGGGGCTCACATGCTGAGAAAAGAAGCCGGCGACTGGTGGGTCGGTATGAGACAAGTTCTTGAAGTAGACGATGAGGAAATCACTTGGGATTTATTTCGCACCGAATTTTTGAGAAAGTATTATCCTGAGAGTGTGAAGGGAAAGAAGGAAATGGAGTTCTTGGAATTGAAACAAGGCAATATGTCTGTGATAGACTACACGGCTAAGTTCACAGAGTTAGTGAAGTTTCATCCTCACTATGATGCGGTGACGGCGGAATTTTCCAAGTGTGTTAAGTATGAGAACGGCTTGCGCCCTGAGATCAAGCAAGCGGTGGGTTATTAGAGGATTAGAAGGTTTTCGGACCCGACCGAATGCTGTAGAACTTTTGAAGAGGACAGTAAAGTTCGTTCTACTCACTATAAGAGTTTGAATGAGAAGAGAGGAAAGAAACCGGTAAGGAGTGGACCTTATGTGACGCCTGCTAATAAAGGAAAGCATAAGGAAAACTTTGTTAAGAGGTCCAGAGGTGGAAGTTCTGGTCCCATTAAGTGTTATAGGTGTGTTGAAGTGGGGCACAAATCTTTTGAGTGTAAGAAGGGCGGAGCGAAGTGTGCTAACTGTGGAGGTATCGGCCATGCTACAACTGATTGTAGAAGGAACGTGGTGAAGTGTTACAACTGTGGAGAAGTTGGTCATATTAGTACAAAGTGTATTAAGCCAAAGCAAGCTCCAACAAGTGGGAAGGTATTTGCATTAGTCGGTTCAGACACTACTAATGCAGATTGGTTGATTAAAGGTACATGCTTTATTAATAACACGTCTTTAGTTGCTATTATTGATACCGGAGCGACTCATTTGTTTATTTCTTTTGAGTGCGCCAAGAATTTGGATTTGTGTTTGTCTTCTTGTAGTGGCGATATGGTTGTTGAGACTCCCCCTTCAGGGTCGGTAACTACATCTTTGGTATGTTTAAGTTGTCCCTTGACCATGTATGGAAAAGAGTTTATTATGGACTTGGTGTGTTTGCCGTTAGAAGGATTAGATGTGATCTTGGGTATGAATTGGTTGCAGTATAATAGAATTCGTATTGACTGTTATCACAAGTTGGTAAGGTTTCCTATGAGGAAGAGAGTTTTCTATCTACTAAAGAGTTGAAGAAACTTTTGGCAGATGAGGCTCAAGTGTTCTGTTTGTTTGCATCATTGTCGGTAGAGAGTAAGGTTGAACTGGATATGGTTCCAGTGGTGTGCGACTTTCCAGAAGTATTTCTGGAGGACATTACGGATGTACCGCCGGAGAGGGAAGTTGAGTTTTCGATTGATCTAGTTCCGGGTACTAGACCGATTTCGATGGCACCGTATCGCATGTCGGCATCAAAGTTGATGGAATTGAAGAAACAATTGAATGACTTATTGGAAAAGAGGTTTGTCAGGTCGAGTATTTCTCCTTGGGGTGCACCGGTATTGTTAGTAAAGAAGAAAGATGGGAGTATGCGGTTGTGTATTGATTATCAGCAGTTGAACAAGGTAACTATTAAGAACAAGTATCTGTTTTCTAGAATTGACGATTTTATGGACCAATTGGTTGGTGCCCGTGTTTTTAGTAAGATTGATTTGAGATCAGGTTATCACCAGATTCGTGTTAAAGAGGAGAATATTCAAAAGACGGCTTTTAGGACACGGTATGGTCATTATGAATTTTCAGTGATGCCATTCGGAGTTTCTAATGCGCCAGGTGTGTTTATGGAATACATGAATCGTATTTTTCATGATCAGTTGGATCGTTTTGTGGCTGTGTTCATCGATGACATTTTGATTTACTCTAAGTCTCAAGAAGAGCATGTAGAGCATTTGAGAGGTGTATTACAGATTTTGAAAGAGAAGCAATTATATGCTAAGTTGTCGAAGTGTGAGTTTTGGTTATCGGAAGTGAGTTTTCTTGGGCATGTTATTTCTGGAAATGGTATTGGTGTTGATCCGTCCAAGATTGATGCGGTAATGCAGTGGGAAGCTCCTAAGTTAGTTACGGAGATTCGAAGCTTTTTGGGATTAGCCGGTTATTATCGGAGGTTTATTGAAGGATTTTCAAAGATGGAACTTCCGTTGACTCAATTGTCTTGTAAGGGAAAGGTTTTTGTTTGGGATATTGATTGTGAGAAGAGTTTCGTTGAGCTAAAGAGGAGGTTGACAACGGCGCCGGTTTTGATTTTGCAAAATCCGACGGAATCGTTTGTGGTTTATTGTGATGCTTCCTTGTCCGGTTTAGGTGGTGTTTTAATGCAAGATGGGAAAGTTGTGGCTTATGCTTCGAGACAATTGAGAGTGCATGAGAAGAACTACCCTATGCATGATTTGGAGTTAGCGGTCGTGGTGTTTGTTTTGAAAATTTGGAGGCATTATCTTTATGGTGCGAGATTTGAATTTTTTAGTGATCACAAGAGTTTGAAGTATTTATTTGATTAGAAAGAATTGAACATGAGGCAGAGCAGATGGTTAAAGTTTTTGAAGGATTATGATTTTGGTTTGAATTACCATCCGGGTAAGGCAAACGTGGTAGTTGATGCTTTAAGTCGGAAGTTGGTTCATATGTCAACATTGATGGTAAGAGAATGGGAATTGTTGGAGAGTTTTAGAGATTTGAGTTTGGTTTGTGAGATGACGCCGAGTAGTGTGAAACTTGGTATGTTGTATGTTACGAATGATTTTCTTGCTACCGTGTGCGAAAAGCAAAAGTTAGATTTGAAGTTTGTTGATTTGATGATGAATGAGAATGAGGACTTCAAGGTTGATAATTTTGGAGTTTTGAGATTTCGTGGTCGTATTTGTATTCCCGATGATGTAGAGTTGAAAAAGGTGATATTTGAGGAAGGACACCGGAGTAACTTAAGTATTCACCCGGGAGCGAATAAGATGTATCAAGATTTGAAGAAAATCTTTTGATGGTCCGGATTAAAGAGGGATGTAGCTCAGTTTGTGTATTCGTGCTTGACTTGTCAGAAGTCTAAAGTGGAACATCAGAAGCCTAGTGGTTTGATGCAACCGTTGGACATTCCAGAGTGGAAATGGGAAAGTATATCGATGGACTTTGTTACGGGTTTGCCAAATACGCAAAGAGGTCACAATGCTATTTGGGTGATTGTTGATAGGCTTACTAAATCTTCTCACTTTATTCCGATTGATATTAGTTATCCTTTGGAGAAGTTAGCCGAGATTTATGTTGGTGTGATTGTGAAGTTACATGGGGTTCCTAAGAGTATTGTGTCGGATAGGGATCCTAGATTCACTTCGAGATTTTGGGAAAGTTTGCAAAAGGCTTTGGGTTCTAAGATGAGATTGAGTTCGGCTTATCATCCGCAGACGGATGGTCAAACCGAAAGGACGATTCAATCATTGGAAGATTTGTTGTGCTTGTGTGCTCGAGCAAGGTGGTGCCTGGGATGGTTATTTGGCATTGATTGAATTCACCTACAACAATAGTTTTCACTCAAGTATTGGTATGGCACCATTTGAGGCTTTGTATGGTCGGAGATGTCGAACACCTTTGTGTTGGCATGAAACGGGAGAGAAGTCGGTAGTTGGACCGGAGATGGTACAACAAACGACGGAGAAAGTGAAGTTTATTCGGGAAAAGATGAGAGTTTCTCAGAGTAGGCAAAAGAGTTATCATGATAAGAGAAGAAAGGATCTTGAGTTTCAAGAAGGCGACCATGTGTTTTTGAGGGTTACACCGGTTACAGGTGTGGGTCGTGCTTTAAAGTCGAAGAAGTTGACTTCTCGTTTCATTGGTCCGTATCAGATTACTGCACGAGTTGGTTTTGTGGCTTATCGTGTGGCGTTGCCTCCGAACCTTTCGAATTTGCACGATGTGTTCCAGGTTTCGCAACTTCAGAAGTATATTTCGGATCCGTCACATGTTATTTCTATGGATGAGGTTGAGGTAAGAGATAACCTTACGGTTGAGGTTTTACCGATTAGAATTTTGGACCGTGAAGTTAAGAGGCTCAGAGGCAAGGAAATTGCGCTTGTGAAAGTAGCATGGGGAGGTGTTGCGGAGGGCAGTATGACTTGGGAATTGGAGAGCAGGATGCGAGAGTCGTATCCGGAGTTGTTTGAATAAGGTAATATTTTCGAGGACAAAAATTTCTAAAATGGGGGAGAGTTGTAACGCCCCGATTTCGATCATTCCCGTTTTATTGAGTCCTTTTTGATTTAATTGGATGACTATTATTTTAATGTGGAATTTATGTGTTAATATGTTATGTAATGCTATTTTTTCCGACTTTGTGAGTTTCGGGTAAAAATAAGTTGGAGGGTATTTTAGACATTAGTAGTAATGTTAAGTTGGAATATTTTGTGAGAATTAATTTGGTAAGTGTGTGGAAAGAATTTGATAGGAAAAAAATAGAATATGAGTATATGAGAGAAAAGAGAAAGATAGTAAGAAAAAAAAAGAGAATGAAAAGAGGAGAAGAGAAAGAGAAGAGAAAAGAAGAGGAAACCTAGAATCATCAAGAATCAACCTTAGCTTTCGATTAATCAGGTAAGGGTGAGAAGTTTTATCATCTTAATAATGTATGTGATCATGTATGTGCTAGATTGGATTTGTTGGATTGTTTTCTACGCTTTCCATTCCTAGGTCGAAGTTGGTTTAATCGGTAGGAACTGAGTTTTATCGGTTAGAATCTGGAATAAATGGTGTAGTTTGGTCGGGTGATGAGTGGGATATTCTACTGGAACTGGTTTGGATTTAATCGGTCGATTTTTGAGGTTTTGGTGATTTTAGGACAGTTGGGATTTTATGGTTTCGCATGTTCGCCAGCATTCGCCGGGCGAGTGGTAGCAAAGCTTCGCCAGGCGAAGCCCAGCGAGTGGGCAGCGAACCTATGGCAGTGGCCAAGATTAGCCTTCGCTGGCTTGTTCGCCAGGCGAAGGTTCGCCAGACGAATCCCAGCGAACGTGGCAGCGAACCTATGGCAGTAGCTTCTGTTTGGCTTCGCCAGCGAGTTCGCCAGGCGAATGGCAGCGAGCATTCGCTGGAGGCTTCACCAGGCGAAGGTTAGAGAACGCAACAACATGATTACTTTCTTATGTTTTCCATCCATGGGTTGGTTGTGTGGTTTGATTGCAATCACTCCCTATCTGAGATGATTAATTATATGCTGTTATGTATGTTGTGGGTAGCCGTATGGCGTGAATCCTAGATTGTGAAACGTGGAGTGTGAAATGTGGCCGTTTGGCAAATTTTGTGCATTTGTTTGAATTGAATAGAAATGCATGATATGAATGATTGTAAATGTGAACCATGTTTGAATAGTGTGAATGAAATGATGAATATATGTATATATTGCGATATGTATATATTGTGAGTGCATAATGAATATATGCGATGAATGTGACGAATGCATGAGTATGTTTGTAAACATGTGTGCATTTCAAGAGTGTCACGAGTCATGTTGCATGTGGAGCATCATGGTATGCATTCTTGTGTTGATTGATTCCTCGGTGAATCTACAGAACCTCGTGTGCCCTTGTGGGGTGTGAGCGATGGTTATATATTGATTCCTCGGTGAATCTGCAGAACCTCGTGTGCCCTTGTGGGGTGTGAGCAATGGTTATTTATTGATCCCTCGGTGGATTTGCAGAACCTCGTATGTTGCAATGGTTATATTTGATTCCGCGTAGAATATGCAGAACCTCGTGCGCCCATGTGGGGTGTGAGCGATGGTTATTTTTGGTTCTTCAATTGAACCGGCTGAAATGAGTCGGTACCGCATTTGCATCTGCATAGAGTCGTGTGTCGGTCTCTATGAGTTGCATGTTGTCATCTTTATATGATGTATGGTGAAATAAACATGAATGTAGATGTTTATGTGAATTAGTGATGGAATAAACATGTTGTGTATGTTTATTGAGTTAATGTGAATTGTGACGTTCGGTATGAATGAAGATGCTTGAAGATATATATGTATGTGTGAATATATATATATACATACATACATATATATATATATATATATATATATATATATATATATATATATATATATATATATATATATATATATATATATATATATATATATATATATATATATATATATATATATATATATATATATATATATATATATATATATATATATATATATATTTATACGTGTGTGTGTTTATGAATTGATATAAACATTGATGACGCATATTGTGTATGCATGGTGTTCTATTTATATATAGATACATGTGTGGACACATTGCGGTGTATGGATTGGTGAGGTGAGTTGTGGTGAGAACGCGGAGAATGCGTAATTGTTATATGTATATATATATATGCTTATATGTATTGTTTATTATGATATTGTTTCTCACCCTTCTGCTGTTTTATAATGCTCTATGAGGCATTGCAGATTAGTTGGCTGAAGGTATTTTTGTGAAGCGTGACTTCATTCCTTTTTGGTCGGTCGACTCTGATATGTAGCACTGGGTAGCTAGGGATTATTTTGATTCTTTTGTGATACATCCGTGTATGTATATGCTGATGAATGTTAATGTAAACATGCTGGTTGAATGTTGTATATATTGATGATGTTGTGAATCAACTCGAATGAAGTATATGTATGTGAATACATGTTTTGGAGGTTATGAATTTTTTAGATGTTTTCGCCTATGTTCTAAATATTTTCCTTGTGGGTGTTGCCCCGTTGTTGCATATCTGTTGAGCAGGTGTTGTGTGTGTTGAATCATTGTATAATGTGATATGCCCCTTTTATACCATATTATGATTTTACTCTGATGATATATTGATTACGTGCCTAAATGATTAATTGCATTATTTGGGGGTATAGAAAGGGGGTGTTACACCAAACACAACATATGGTTCTACATCAGTAGCAGCAGCAAGCATGACAAACTATCATGCTCCCCCTAAAAAGTTGCATTCTGTAACGCCCCGATTTTGATTATCGCATTTTGTGGAGTATTTTATTGGATTTGAGTAATATTTGTGTTATTCGTGGAATTAATTTGTGAATATAGTATGTTCTGATATTTTACCGTTTCGGAGAGTTTTCGGGTAAAATTTAGAATGGAGGGTATTTTGGTCATTTGACAACTAATGAATGAGAAAAAGAAATATAAAGGATAGAAATAGAAAGAAAAGGGAAAAAAAGAGTGGAAAAGAAAAGAAAAAGGAAAGGAAAAGAGAAAGAAGGAAAAAGGAGGAGAAAAGAGAAGAAGAAGAAGAAGAAAAGTGTGGAAATCATCAAGAGCAACCCAAAGCTTCGATTGAATCAAGGTAAGGGTGAGAAACATTATTATCCAATCCATGTGTATGATTATGTATGTGTGGTGTGGATTGTTCGGGTGTTTTCTATACTTTTCCATTCTAGGTCGAAAATGAATTAATCGGTAAAGTGATGTTTTAATCGGGTAGAACTCGGATTAGATGATGTAGTTTAGTCGGGTGATGGTTGGGTTGTGCTACTGTGACTGGTTTGGATTTAATCGGTCGGTTGTGTGGAGTTTGGGCTTTGAGACAGCCATGGAAGTTCTGTCTTCGCATGTTCACCAGGCGAATGGCAGCGAAGCTTCGCCAGGCGAAGCCCAGCGAGCTGTAGCGAAGCAAGTCAGAAGCTAATATTCTGTATTCGCTGGCAAGTTCGCCAGGCGAAGTGAGTTGGCGAAGGTTCGCCAGGCGAGTGGGTAGCGAGCCTCAGCGAGTAATTCCAGAATTACTCCCAGTGGACTTCGCTGGGAAGTTCGCCAGGCGAAGGCCAGCGAGCATTCGCTGCGTGGCTTCGCCAGGCGAAGGTTGGCGAACCTGGCAGTGTTATTTTGTTTTGCTGTTTGTTCATAGCATGATGTTTGGTTGATTCAATTATGATTAATGCCTATACGAATGATTGATGTGTGAACTATTCTGACATGTCGTGCTGTGGGTGGCCGAAAGGCGTGAATCCTAGATTGTAGAGTAAACGATAAATCTTGAATATTTGATAATCTTGTGTATTTGCTCGAATTGAATAGAAACGCATTGATAGGCTGATATGTGTGTAAACCATGTGCGAAATGGTGTATAATGTGAATGCATGATAGATATATGCGATGTATGTGATAAATGCAATGAGTATGTTTGTGAACATAGTATGCATTTTTGTGTTGAATGATCCCTCGGAGGATTTGCATTGTGAAGCATCTTAGTATGCATTTGTGTGTTGATTGATCCCTCGGAGGATTTGCAGAACCTCGTATGATACGATGGTTATATTAGATTCCTTGGAGAATCGGTTGCATTGTGTGATTCCTTGGAGAATCGGTTGCATTGTGTGATTCCTCGGAGAATCGGTCATAACATGTAATCCCGTGGAGGATTGGCTAGAGTATTTGATTCCGTGGAGAATCTGCTGAGTACTTGATCCCGTGGAGGATCTGCTGAATATTCGATTCCGTGGAGAATCTGATGAATATTTGATTCCGTGGAGAATCTGCTGAGTACTTGATCCCGTGGAGGATCTGCTGAATACTCGATTCCTTAGTGAATCTGTTGAAATGAGTCGGTACCGCATTTGCATCTGCATAGAGTCGTGAGTCGGTCTCTATGAGTTGCATTTATCATTATTGCCGTGGAGCATGGAAAATAAACATAATATGTGTATGTTCATGTGGATCGATATGAACTATGATGAATGGCATGGTTGAATATGCTAAATGATATATGTATATGTGTGGCTATATGTATATGTCGACGTTTATGTGAATCGGTGTTGAAATAAACATATTGTATGCATTGCTTGATAAATGTTGTAATGCAATGTTGTTTATGTGCAATTGTAAGTGAAGAATGCATGAAAATATATTATGTATATACATGTGCATTGCTTAGTGATTCATGTTGTTGATATTGAAATAATGAATGCGTGTAAGGCTCATGTACACTGGGGTAGAATGACTATGTGTTGTTCCTGGTGGGGCATGAGTGATATACCCACAATCCCAAACGGGAATTGGTGGAATTGATGGGCTTTACGTGAGCCATATGGCATAGATGGGATTGTTGATTAGAGTTGTGCTTATGTGTGTGTACATGACTTGCATAATTGGAAATGTTGTATGAAAGTATGCTATGTGCATGACTATGATGTTTTGGATAAGTTATGAAACATGTAATTGATGTATACAACGTGCTTATGTGTATGAAAATGTGGAATGATAAGAACCACGAATATGTGCATGATAATACGTTTGATGATTAATCATGTTAGTTTAAATCAATTTGTAAATGGGGAAGCATGCGAGAAGTGAATATGCAAAGTGGTGAGGAATGTGGCATTTATGTATTATATGAATGTTTGTGTACATAATTATATGCATTGATTTTATGATAATATTTCTCACCCTTCTGCTGGAATGATGTCCTATATGACATCGTGCAGGTATCCAGAGTAGAGTTGCTGGTAGTGCGAGGTTGCTATCGGTCTAGCTGTTTAGTGATTTAATTAAGTTGGGTCGAGTCATGCTCTGGTCATGTAACACTGGGATCTCTTGGTTATATTTTATAGAATGTGTTATGTTTTCATATTTATTGAAGTTACGAGTAATTGGCCTTAGTGCCCGATTGTTGTTGAATCATGTGATAAAAACGAATATTCCTTTTATGAAAATATTTGTTTGAATTGAATCCGCTGTTTCATGCAAAGTGAAAAATTGTAAAAACGTGATCTTTTATTGTTGTGTTAATGAGCATGGCAGGTGTTTTGAAATTAAAGTGTGACACCCTTGAATGAATGCATGTTAATCATACTCTGATTATTTTCATTAATTGCGGGGTTTAGAAAGGGGTGTTACATTAGTGGTATCAGAGCAGGTCGGTCCGTCCGGCCAAGTTGTGTTGTTGGTTGTTCCATTGTATGCGACATGTGTGTGAAAACACTGTCGATACATGTTCGTTGTTAACCTTGTCTGTAGAAGTGGGAATGATCGAAGTGGAGGAGGAGCTTGTGATTCTCCAGGATGCTGCAAGTGCAGAGTTGTAGCTCAGTGCGTGGTTTGAAACGCTATTATAGTTTGGTAAAGACGGGTTTATACTCCATCATGATTTTCGGCTATCTATTGACAAATTGAGGAACTGATCACCCTTAATCTCTTGTTGATAGTAGTTGGGAAGTTGGGTTGGATGGAATAAACGTGTCTTGCGAGCTTAGATGGTGTGTGTGGTGAATTGTTCAGAGTGAAGCCAAATTCTTAAGGAGTGTTCTGAGAAGTCGACGCAGGACAATGTTAGAGTGTTAAGCTTTGATGAGGATTTTGAGTACTACTGAAAGTAAGGGGTCGGCAGTTTGCCGTTTTGTCATGGATGTCTGAAAGTTATCCTGACAAGATAAGTGATACAGAGCTAGGATGTGGAATAAAGTGGGGAATGACTTATTTGATGAGGACTGGTCTGATATTGAGAGCTCCATGTCATATGTGTGTTTGGATAGTCAAAGAATTAAATTGATTAAGTAGTTGAGACTCGCGTTTGGTGTGGATGCTACGGCAACAGACTGTGAGGTCAAGTATATAAGAGTAGATGGTGACTTTTGGTAATTATCAAAGGGAATAAGATATGGGATACAAGATTGATATGGTTAGGCCTTCAACAATTTCAAGAAGTTGAAGATGTATGGAATAACCTTCTAAGTGGAGGATGTTGTTTTCGTGATTTTGTAGTGACGGGAGAACCGTAATTCAGAATGACGCGAGGTTAGAAGCGTTGGGAGTCATTGCAGTGCTCTATATGATGAGAAAGTAGTGACGTGGAATTAAGTTATTCGTTAATGGAATATGTTGGATGTTATAGAGGGTGCAGTTCGTATTTCCGCCATGACTTACGAAGTGAATGTCTGTGTGACATAAGATTTTCCATACTCAGATGAGTGAGTCGGTGGTTGTGTAACCAACGATGTTTTGGTGTATTAGAAGATTATAGGGGGTCATGTGGTATATTGGGATTTCGAGTTATCAGTGTTAAAGAGGAAGCGGTGATGTACTACTGTGAAGAAAGTTTAAAGAGTTTTGGTGAAGCTGTCAACAGCTTGTGTGTTGGTTTTGCCGAGTCCGACAGAACTGTTCATTGTGTTTCGTGATGCTTTGGTGATATGATGGGGAAATATGTTTAATGCAACGTCGGCAAGTTTTGGATATGCTTTAAGGCAATTAAAAGTGCAAAGAGGTATTTTCTGAAAAGTGACTTAGAGTTGGTTGTTGTTGTGTGTTTGTACCGTAGTTAGGGAGACCTCAATTGTTAGTTGAGATTTGAGATGGTTAACGATCTTGAGAGCTTAAGGTATTTATTTTGTTTGAGAAAATTGAATATGATGTAGAGGAAATGATAGAAACTTCGTTTGGAGTTGAGCTTTGCATGATGAGACTGATGATTGGTACTCTCGATGAGATTCAAAGAGGTTGAAATTCTAATTGGAGTTGATAGATTGATTGAGTTCAATGAGTTAAAGTCGACAAGCCGAATTTCGGATTTATGGAAACGATGACACGAGATGTTGCGGTAGAGTTTATGTGTTCATATTGTGTGGGTTGGATAAGAGTACTTTGGAAAGAGGGTATTGAGATAAATGTAATATCCATTCAACTACCAAGAAGACGTAACTGAATTGGGAGAAGTTGTTTTGGTGGCCACAGATGGAGCAAGAAGTGGTCGCGGTCGTATAGGCGGATTAGACTTGTTGAACGTCAAATTGTGAACATCAGGGACTGTTAGCTTGATGCAACTGTTGCGTATTTCGGAATAGTATGTGATACCGTCTAACATTATGTCAGATAAGGTATCTGAATTCATCATTGAGATTTGGAAAAGTTTGCGGATGTTTTGGGTGCCGTACTGAAATTGAACCTTATCTATCATCCGTAGGTGGATGGGCAGACAAAGGGAACTGTCTAGTACGTAGAGGACTTGTTGATAACTTGTGTGTTGGATCAAAATGAATCGGAATGAGATGTATGACTCTTTTGTGTTGATGTGTATCTGGAAAGAGTGTGGTAATCGGACATGAGATTGTGCGAGAGGCGACTGAAAAGATTGAAAGGAGCCCCTGGAAGATGTGATTTAGAGAGTTACGATGGTAATTGGTGTTGGGCGAGCTTGAGGTCTCGGAAGCACACTGTGTCTTATCGAATTTGTATCAGAGTGGTGCAGTGGGAGCGTGGAAGGATAGCATATTAGATTGTTGTACCGTTGTCACCTTGGGGAAATTGCATGATGTGTTCATGAGTCTAAGCTGAGGAGTTGCATCGATCCAGATGGATGGTGTATGAGTGAGAAAGTATTTGACTGCTAAGGCATTGCTGGTTCAGGTTGATGAACAAGAAGCAACTGTGAGGCAAAGGGATTGTCTTGGTAAAGGTGTTTGGGAGGATCAACTAGAAACAGTCAGATTTGAGAGATTGGGAATGCGAGAATCACATCCCAAGTTGTTTGAGTCGGATAATATTTTCGAGGACGAAAATTTCTAAAGTGGGGGAGAGTTGTAACGCCCCGATTTTGATTATCGCATTTTGTGGAGTATTTTATTGGATTTGAGTAATATTTGTGTTATTCGTGGAATTAATTTGTGAATATAGTATGTTCTGATATTTTACCGTTTCGGAGAGTTTTCGGGTAAAATTTAGAATGGAGGGTATTTTGGTCATTTGACAACTAATGAATGAGAAAAAGAAATATAAAGGATAGAAATAGAAAGAAAAGGGAAAAAAAGAGTGGAAAAGAAAAGAAAAAGGAAAGGAAAAGAGAAAGAAGGAAAAAGGAGGAGAAAAGAGAAGAAGAAGAAGAAGAAAAGTGTGGAAATCATCAAGAGCAACCCAAAGCTTCGATTGAATCAAGGTAAGGGTGAGAAACATTATTATCCAATCCATGTGTATGATTATGTATGTGTGGTGTGGATTGTTCGGGTGTTTTCTATACTTTTCCATTCTAGGTCGAAAATGAATTAATCGGTAAAGTGATGTTTTAATCGGGTAGAACTCGGATTAGATGATGTAGTTTAGTCGGGTGATGGTTGGGTTGTGCTACTGTGACTGGTTTGGATTTAATCGGTCGGTTGTGTGGAGTTTGGGCTTTGAGACAGCCATGGAAGTTCTGTCTTCGCATGTTCGCCAGGCGAATGGCAGCGAAGCTTCGCCAGGCGAAGCCCAGCGAGCTGTAGCGAAGCAAGTCAGAAGCTAATATTCTGTATTCGCTGGCAAGTTCGCCAGGCGAAGTGAGTTGGCGAAGGTTCGCCAGGCGAGTGGGTAGCGAGCCTCAGCGAGTAATTCCAGAATTACTCCCAGTGGACTTCGCTGGGAAGTTCGCCAGGCGAAGGCCAGCGAGCATTCGCTGCGTGGCTTCGCCAGGCGAAGGTTGGCGAACCTGGCAGTGTTATTTTGTTTTGCTGTTTGTTCATAGCATGATGTTTGGTTGATTCAATTATGATTAATGCCTATACGAATGATTGATGTGTGAACTATTCTGACATGCCGCGCTGTGGGTGGCTGAAAGGCGTGAATCCTAGATTGTAGAGTAAACGATAAATCTTGAATATTTGATAATCTTGTGTATTTGCTCGAATTGAATAGAAACGCATTGATAGGCTGATATGTGTGTAAACCATGTGCGAAATGGTGTATAATGTGAATGCATGATAGATATATGCGATGTATGTGATAAATGCAATGAGTATGTTTGTGAACATAGTATGCATTTTTGTGTTGAATGATCCCTCGGAGGATTTGCATTGTGAAGCATCTTAGTATGCATTTGTGTGTTGATTGATCCCTCGGAGGATTTGCAGAACCTCGTATGATACGATGGTTATATTAGATTCCTTGGAGAATCGGTTGCATTGTGTGATTCCTTGGAGAATCGGTTGCATTGTGTGATTCCTCGGAGAATCGGTCATAACATGTAATCCCGTGGAGGATTGGCTAGAGTATTTGATTCCGTGGAGAATCTGCTGAGTACTTGATCCCGTGGAGGATCTGCTGAATATTCGATTCCGTGGAGAATCTGATGAATATTTGATTCCGTGGAGAATCTGCTGAGTACTTGATCCCGTGGAGGATCTGCTGAATACTCGATTCCTTAGTGAATCTGTTGAAATGAGTCGGTACCGCATTTGCATCTGCATAGAGTCGTGAGTCGGTCTCTATGAGTTGCATTTATCATTATTGCCGTGGAGCATGGAAAATAAACATAATATGTGTATGTTCATGTGGATCGATATGAATTATGATGAATGGCATGGTTGAATATGCTAAATGATATATGTATATGTGTGGCTATATGTATATGTCGACGTTTATGTGAATCGGTGTTGAAATAAACATATTGTATGCATTGCTTGATAAATGTTGTAATGCAATGTTGTTTATGTGCAATTGTAAGTGAAGAATGCATGAAAATATATTATGTATATACATGTGCATTGCTTAGTGATTCATGTTGTTGATATTGAAATAATGAATGCGTGTAAGGCTCATGTACACTGGGGTAGAATGACTATGTGTTGTTCCTGGTGGGGCATGAGTGATATACCCACAATCCCAAACGGGAATTGGTGGAATTGATGGGCTTTACGTGAGCCATATGGCATAGATGGGATTGTTGATTAGAGTTGTGCTTATGTGTGTGTACATGACTTGCATAATTGGAAATGTTGTATGAAAGTATGCTATGTGCATGACTATGATGTTTTGGATAAGTTATGAAACATGTAATTGATGTATACAACGTGCTTATGTGTATGAAAATGTGGAATGATAAGAACCACGAATATGTGCATGATAATACGTTTGATGATTAATCATGTTAGTTTAAATCAATTTGTAAATGGGGAAGCATGCGAGAAGTGAATATGCAAAGTGGTGAGGAATGTGGCATTTATGTATTATATGAATGTTTGTGTACATAATTATATGCATTGATTTTATGATAATATTTCTCACCCTTCTGCTGGAATGATGTCCTATATGACATCGTGCAGGTATCCAGAGTAGAGTTGCTGGTAGTGCGAGGTTGCTATCGGTCTAGCTGTTTAGTGATTTAATTAAGTTGGGTCGAGTCATGCTCTGGTCATGTAACACTGGGATCTCTTGGTTATATTTTATAGAATGTGTTATGTTTTCATATTTATTGAAGTTACGAGTAATTGGCCTTAGTGCCCGATTGTTGTTGAATCATGTGATAAAAACGAATATTCCTTTTATGAAAATATTTGTTTGAATTGAATCCGCTGTTTCATGCAAAGTGAAAAATTGTAAAAACGTGATCTTTTATTGTTGTGTTAATGAGCATGGCAGGTGTTTTGAAATTAAAGTGTGACACCCTTGAATGAATGCATGTTAATCATACTCTGATTATTTTCATTAATTGCGGGGTTTAGAAAGGGGTGTTACACATTCAACTAGCAAAAACAATGAAAAATTCACTTACTAAGTAGTAGTAAAACACATGACATGAAGTCATGACATCTGATCCAACATCAGAAACAACAAACATAATAACACCTTGCTCTCACTTTTTAGCCAAAAATTGACAAAAATAGAGTAAATGTAAACAAACATAAATGGAAGCACAAATACTACTACTCCCCCTTTTTAGCCAGAATATTGACTAACCAATCAGTCATTCATCAAAGCAGAAGAAAGGTAGACCAAACTCAGAAGCAACAACCATTTACCAAGCAAACATACTAAACACACCACTATACCAGTAATCTAGACCATTTACATTGAGCATGTCAGTAGACTAATCCTTCTTCCTACCACAACTCTTTTCTTTATCTTTATTCGATAGATCTTTCTCCTTTTCAGCAGGCATACTATTATCATCAGAATTATCTCTTTTACTACCAATAAATCATCTTCGGCCACATTCTCTTGGGATTTTACAAGAGTCTCACTATGACAATTTTATTGTGTAGTTCCAACAAGATGATCAGGTTGGGCCTAGGATGTTCTGACATTCGGTACAACATCAGACTCAGAGTTAGTTACCAAGATATTAGAGAGATACATATGAGCACTTGTATCAAAAATGATATTAAAAGAAACATTCAAATTAGAAGTATCAACACCATTAGGTTTCCACTCCTTTCTATTCTTAATCATCACATGACAAGCCCTAGGTTGTGATGGACGTTCTAGATAACCATACAGTCTGTAACAGTAAGGTTTTATATGCCATATTTACAACAATAATGACATTCCCAAGGTTGTAACATGGCTTTAGTATGAGCTTTTTGAAGTCTAGTAGGATGTTGCAACATTTGGTCAGACATTGTGAGCTTATGTTTTACTTCAGCAGGAACAAACTTTATCACATGGGTTTTTCTTTGATTATTTAAAGTTTGATAATTAAACCCTATACCAGTAAATATTTTACCTCCTTTCCCAACTTGATGAATCTCATCCAACACATCAAATCCATTGGTCATGTTTTCATGTTTAGAATTCAAAAGGGTTACCTCATCTTAAAGACTAGAGAAAGTAGATAAAAGATTCTCTTTTTAAGCCTGCAATTGATCTATGATTCTCTTTTAATTTTCTCCGATCTAACACACCTCTTCACTTTTGACACATAAATCTCTGTATGAAATAGCCAATTCTTCATAAGAGACATTCTGATCACAAGAATCTTTATCAGATTCACATCTGCCAGTGAGGGCTGCAACATGCTTAACAATTTCAACATCAGGTTCACTTTCAAAATCATCATCAGACCCAAAAATAGATATGCCCTTCTTTTTTTCTTGAGGTACGTGGAACATTCTGGTCTAATGTGACCAAAACTCTCACATTCATGACACTTACTACCTTTTCACTAATTGGTCTTCTCCTATGTTCTTGCTTTTCTCTGAAAATCATTATTCTTCTTGACGTCGAATGACATGTTATTGATATCTGGTCTCGACTTCCTATCCATACTCTTCAACACCTTATTCAATTTCCTCCCAAGAAGCACAATATGATTAGAAATTTCTTCATTAGTATCTATGTCACATTGAACCTCTTCATCATTAGTGTTGGAGATAAAAGTTATGCTATTGTTATTCTTTTTAGATCTTTCATTGATAGTCACTTCAAAAGTTTGAAGTGACTCAATAAGCTCCTCCACTTTCATGTTGCTATGTCTTGGGCTTCTTCAATCGTTGTAACTTTCATGTCAAACTTCTGAGGCACCGACCTAAGAATCTTTCTAACCAGCTTCTCCTATGACATCTTCTTTACCAAGGCACTAGATGTATTGGCAATATCAATAATATTCATGTGAAAATCATGAATGGACTCGTCATCTTTCATTATGAGATTCTCAAATTTGGTATTGAGAAGTTGAAGTCTTGATATCTTTACTTTTGATGTGCCTTCATGAATGATTCTAAGGATTTCTGTGTATCTTTGGCTACGATACAAGTATTTATCAACTTGAAAATATTTTTATCAACTCCATTGAATAAGGCATTCAAGGCTTTGGAGTTTCCAAAAGGAAGATCATCTTCTTCCTTAGACTAGTCCTCTTCTGGCTTCAATCCAGTTGTGTCCTTCCCATTTTTCCCTTCACAACAGGGTATTCCCAATCTTTAATAACTGCTTTCCAGATTTTTCTATCCATAGATTTTAGAAAATTCATCATACACGCCTTCTAATGATCAAAGTTGGTGCCATCCAAAATAGGCAGTCTATTGACAAATCCTAGTTCCATGTCTCTATTACCATAAATTATCTCCCTGGATCTCACCTAAAATAGAACAGGGTGCCCGCTCTGATGCCAATTGAAATTATGGCACATAGTGGACATATGTCAGATATGATGTCAGGACGTCATAACAACGTAATTAATACAAGAATAATTTAAAGAAAAATTGCAGAAATTTAAATAACACACATTAGTTGTTAACCTAGTTCAGTGCAACGTCACCTACGTTTGGGGGCTACCTACCCAGGAAGTAAATTCACTATCAGTAGTATCAATTCAAAGCAAAACAATCCTAGTTTCCAACTTCTCCCTTAATCCCTACCCAATGCAATTTCTATCCAGGAACTCCTAGATATGAGAACCCTTTTCACTCCCAAATCAACTCAGTGATATCAAACAATCACAATCCTAGACACTGTATACAAAATACCTCAACAAAACAGAAGATCACAGTTCCAAGATAATACCCAGTTTTGCTTATAAGTTTCAACCAAGAACAATACACTATTGCTTAAAAGCTTTAGAGTGGACAATGAATAATTAACAAAATCCTACTCAAATGTCAAAATACATATGAGACGAACACAAAGAACAACAATAACCCTAGAAAATCCTCAAACCAAAAAATGAGGCACACACACACTTTCTAGGTTAAAATCCTTTATTATAAATAACCATTTAGAATGGGCTTAGGATTAAAAACAACGACAGATCCAAAGCAGCAGCTGCTAATATTCTGCATAATGTTCTGCACAAAAATAGGAACTAAATCGAAAGTTTTCTAAAAAGGCTCAAGTATCCTTTTTACGAAAACTAATAGAATCTGTCATTAAAGGAATTCCCACAAAATACTCCCATGGAAAACGCACATATGTAAATCAGAACACACTAAAAAATCACACTAAAAATACCAAAATATTCATGCCTTAACTTTATGGTATAACATATCCTGGAACATGTCGCAACATCATGTTGGACATGATGTGTGACTGTCATGATAGAAAATCTAGTGTCATGTCTTGCTAACAGCATGTTGTTTTTCCAAAATGTAGCCAATTCATAAATCACAGAATTTACAAAGAAATCAAAGAATTAGCTGAGAGTCAATGCGAAATATCTGAAGTGATATAGGTCGATGCTTCAGGAGGTTAAACAGAGTAATTCATACAGAGAAATTTATATCCAGAATGGCAATTAAAATTAAATGCCAAAATGACTAAGTCATTACAGACCATAAAATCCAAAATAAATAATAAAAAAACCTCGAAGAATTACATCACAAACAAACAAGCAAGATTATCAAAAAGGTAGAGAGGTCTTCATGTGTTCGTAGTTTGATTTTTGGAGAAGTAGACGATGATCAATTAAGGACTTGTTCGACATAAGAGTGTCAATCTCCTCTCCTAAAGTTTGAGCTCGTTTGACATGATATTCTATGACTTGAATTTCTTTGTCGAGTTCCTAGCGGTCAAGTTTTCGAATTTCTTGCTCGCGCTCTTTTTCCTTTTTAATATTTGCTTGCAATTCTTTAATTTGTTTCTCCCAAGCAGCGATTTTTTAGAGCAAGTTCTGAGTTCTTCTTGATTTTGTTTGAAACTTTGCTCCAACGCGGAAACTTTGTTATTAGACTCAGTTACAACCTCCCATTCAGCTGTTTGGTGCTCACTTTGTTTTGAATCTTGTTTACAACATCTCTTCGATGATTCAGACATGCAATTGTATGATCAATAAGTAAGCCAAGCTCTATGAGAACATTCACGACTTCAAGAGGAGTGGTTAAGACTTCAACTTGCTTCAGAAGATTTTTGATGTTGAAGGAAGAAAAAGAGTTGAAACAAATAAACTTCATAAACTTTCTCTTTATTTGTTTTGAAGCAGGTTGTCAGTAGATTTGTTTCCAAATTGATCCCCAGACATTGTCGAAGAACTGGAACACTTATCAGTTGCATTTCCTCTTGTATTGAGGATAGCCTTCAGATATTTTGTAGGATTAGTTTTCTTCAGGTTGGCTAGTTCCTCTTGGAAGAGAGTAGTGGTGGGTCCAGTCGAAGGAGCTTTCAAGTCCTTGACAGCTTCAAGGGGTGTAGTAGTTTTGATTTTTTTCATCTGGTCCTGCCTCATGCTCAGCTTCTTCTTCTTCTTCTTCTTCTTCTTCTTCTTTTTTCTTTTTCTTCTTATTTAGGATTGTTATCATAATCTAACATGGATTGTTCTTCTTCATGTTGGTCTTCTTCCTCTTCACTTTCATCTTTGCTTTGATAAGAAACCTTTGGAGAAGAATCATCTAATGTATCTGGCGCAATCTTTTCTGTGTTATCAAAGCCCATTATATCTTGGATTTCGATCATATGAGTTTCTTTTTCTTGATCTTCTTTATTATTGGAGTAAATGGTTTGACTTTATTGGGTAGTTCCCTTGGGAGGAGAAGTTTCTTGTTGTTATTCAACTGGCTCATTCACTTTGCCCACTTAATCCTTATTTGATTCCTTATTAGAGGTAGGTTGGTTCGAAAGGGTGTTGGTATTCACATGGGTTGTATGCTTAACACTTGATTATGCTAAACCACCTGCGCTATCCTGTAAAAAGAAGTGAATTATGATAAATTGAAATAAAGAAAAGGTAGAAATTAGTTAAAGAACTTAAAGGAAAGTTCTAGTACCATAAGACCTTCGTCACCTGGGATGGAATTATCACTTTCGTCTTGCTCAGGTGTGTTTTTGGTGACTGGACTGGGACTAACATTTATCACCTTGGAAGTAGTCGACGATTTTCTTTTGATTTTTATGGTAGTGGATTTTGGTTGGGAGGTAGCATCAGAGACTTTTGCCTTCTTATTTTTCTTGGGGATTTTGAAAGTATCTGGCAAAAGATCTTCATCTGACTCAATTATTTGGACTTGAGGTTCTTTAACCTTATGCTTCTTGGAGTAGGAGGTGGTTTTAGATTAGCCTGGAGAATAACATAAAAATTCGTGTATGAGGGTGATATATCAATCGAAAAAGAGAAGAACACAAAGGGTACCATTGTTGTTGTTGCCGTGACAGTTTCTTCATTATTGCCTTCATCCTTAGCAAGACTAATAGTTTTCTTTGCTGGAGCTTTGACTGATTGCTTCCGATCAACAACTAGAAAATATAAGTAAAAACAATTGCCACAAACAGAAGAAATGTCAAGAAGATTGTTAGAAAAGAAAGTAAACTAAAAGAAATCCTTCTATTCCACACCTTCAAGTATGAGAGAGAGTACTTAGACATCCTCTATGCCAATATGAAGATGTCCTTTAAAGTTGTCCAAAGTATGCATAGTCGGAACAAGCTATTTCTCCAGCTTTTGAGACTTTTTTTGAAGGATTTTCACAAAGTCCCCACAAACGAACCAGTCAGGAAACAGAGGGATAAAAGTCACACCAAAATCAGCTGTTGGTAGTCGACAGAACCTTAGAGGATATAAGTTAAAAGATACCTCATACCTTTTGTTCAGGTTTAACATAGGAAGGTAATTTTAAATTTTTGAGTTTCTGCATAAAATTTTTCTTTTAAAGTGACTGCTGCTTTAGGATGGTTCGACTTATATCGTTGGGTCGATAGGCAGTTTCAAAGTATTTATGAAATATTTGAATTTCCTTGATATGAGTTGAAGTACATTTCTTATTTTTTGTCTTGTATAAGAGCAAAAACAGATGTTAAATGTTGATCGAAGGCATTAGCTTCGAACATTTCTATAAGATAATATTGCTTCCACAAAGTGTCATATTCTGTGGAACAGAAATAAGATGGTGTGAAAGGAATAGGAGTAAGTTGAGTAAGGCCAGAATAACGAGTTATTTCTTCGATGCATTTAGCTTTTGTGTGATGCATGTTGTAAAGGATGACTTTATTTTTTCTTGAGAAATGGAGCTTGGGTAAGATTTGGCTTATTCCAAACTGTCAAGAAACAAGGTTTGGTTGGCAACTAAGAAGGGCTATTTGTTTCTTTGAGGGTCGAAGCATAGTTGAAATTAGTTTGGTTTTAAGGAAAGCGTTGCATATGGCTATGGATTCTGCTTCCTGGTGTTTTGACAAAGGGGGGAACTTTCGAGTGAACCATTATGGCCCGCGAGTCCTTTTGCTGAAGGGAGCCATATAAGGAGTAAAGTTGTACGACTTAGAATACATCATTAAATACTCAGTACAGGCCTTTTGAAGGTATGGGCCTTCGTCATTAAGAGTCACATGGACAAGGCGCGCCCCTTTGACCAGTTTGTTCTTAATCCCATCACTGTCTTCATCGATTGTGTTGCGATTCAACTAGGAGGGTTCGAATGTGGAATTAAGCCACAACTAAAGTAACCTGAATGGGCCATCTAGATTTAAGTTCAAGTTCGATCCAAGTTGAATATTTTTGAGAAGTTCCACGATTTCTCCCACGGTTTCGACCAGAATGTAGTCTATTAGCCATGGCCAGAAATTTCTTCGCTACCTGTAAAGACCTCAAGCAGAAAACGCTGTGAGATAACTAGAGAGATAGGAAAGCGATGTGTTCTTCGTCAGATACTTCTTCAGTATCTTTCTTGCGATGGTCAGAAATGTAATTGGTAAAGGTAGCTCGATTCCCATCGAAGCCAATTGTGTCTTCTATCATCAAGTTTGGATCAAAAGACTCCCCTGTGGATTGAAGACCAGTAATAGAAATCATGTTAAATAGAGTAGGGGTTAGCATTCCACAAGGGAAGTGGAAGTTGTTGAGTATGTTGTCCCAGAAATACAAGGAAGTAATCAGCATGGTTTAGAAGTAACCGGGTCCATATCTTGACAGTTGGATCATGTCGAAAATTTATATTTCTTTCCAGAAATCAAATTTCTTATTTTCTATCTTCGCCAGCCAAGATAAATAATTCTCAGGATTTTTTGGTAATGGGAAAGAGTGAAATGCTCTAAGAGCATTGCTCATGTAGTCTAAGCTAATGGTGATCTCTTCAGGCTCAATCGAAGCGTGGTCTGTGTATTAGTTCCCTTGTGTTGTTTAGAGGTTTTGGTTTCAGTAGCAGTCTTAGATTTCCTCCTACTTGCTATGGGTTTATACCTATGATAGGTTGGGAAAAATTCTTTGTGTTTTACAAGATTTGTGCCAACTTCTGGTAAAGGACCAGGAAGAGCATGTATTTTTCTAGCAATTGAAATGGAAATAAGTAATTGTGGTTGATAGATTCTCCTTTTTCTTCCTCAAGGGGAGGCTCTGGAAAAAAATTGTAGATTACCTATATTTTGAGGGCCGAAGATTGTGTGAATATGACGGAGAACTGGTTGCTTCTTAGCATCCTTAGCAAGAACTGGTGTTTTCTTGGACACCATTGATGATTAAAGTTGAAAATACTCTAAGTTTGTTGAGATTTGATTGTGAGAAGATGAGCAGTTGTTCTTGCGCTTGAAGGAAAGAAGAAAGCTAAAAAAGGTGATAACATGGAAGAAGACATGAAATAGAGTATTTATAAGGAAAAAGCTAGATGCTTCATTTCGGCCATTATGAGTAGTGGTTGAGATGATGGGGCACGTGTTGACCTATTATGGTTTGATAGGACGGTTGCAGAGGGTAACCCGCTACTTCCTAGTAAATAGAGGAGTGATGATTATCTTTTAGATTCTTGTACGTCTTGATTATACTTTTGAAACAGCATGGTCTTGATGACCATGACGTCACAACAGTAACGGTACAGTAGTGTCGAAACAACTTCAAAAATGTTTGTTATCTTTGTAATCGGAAATGAAATTTTTGGGGGCAATTTGTTGGATGGGATTTTGACATTCATTAATTTTGGAAGTAAGATAAGTGGTTTCAAATTCATATTTTGAAGAAGAACATGATGAATTCGACATCAAACAGTGGCAAGGATGTTTCGAAGAAAGTGAAGATTTGAAAAGAGCTGCCGGAGTTTGAAGAATTACTTTTAGAGAAAATATGTTGTTTTCGACAGGGAAATATTGAAGATCTAGTAGAAGGAATCTTTACATAGGAGGATCTAACGTTTAAGACTTAGAAATATTTTTTGTTTGAATTGGAGTTCGACAACGTTCATTGGAAGAAGCGGTTCGACAGACATAATTCAAATAAGGATAATAACTACCTTTTCGCCTTATAATGTAATTCAAATGAGGCTAATAACTACCTTTTGGCCTTATCCGTTTCTTAAGACACATGGAGGATTTTGAGGCAATGAAATGCATGCAGATTAGAACGTGACGCTTTCTGGCAAAATAGTTGTTAGGTGACAGTTTTCTGACATTCAGTATATATATAACACTTAGAATTTAGAATAGGGGTGTTCATCAATTGTATAAAACCTATACATTTTAATCTCAGTAACTGCGTGTGTGAAAAGAGTGCTTTTAAGTCAGCTTCCATCTTTATTACTTTTCATTAATCTTCAAGCAATTTACCTTTTCTGCAATCTACATTTTCTTTCTTACTTAAAAGAAATCACAACGTTCTCTTAATAACTTTGAAGAATATTTGAAGAACATTATATAAATGTTCATAATTATAAAAACCAAAAACTAAAAAAACACATGTCCTAGGATCAATCTAGTCGATCTTATAAGTGACCATAGTTTACCTAACTTTGGAGGACTAGAGGTTGTTGACCATTTTCGACGGTAAACAGTCTTTAAAGTCAATACTTCCCCTAAATATTTTTTGGATAATTCAGGAGGAAGTACTACTCCAAATAATATATTTTATGATAAAACTTTTACCTCATCCAACAAAAACTCGAGTTATAAACTATACACGCGTCACATTTTAATTTTTTTTAAATACCATACATTCCCTTGATTGAGCTGGAAACTGAGGGATACAATATTTATAGGACACATCTTTGAATCCAAACAACTTCATTTTAGAATCTTTTAATTTTTTTAAAATTTTTTTACGACTTTTTACCTCAGTTGGACTGTAAATCAACGGGTAAAGTTTTTAGAGGACACACCTTCGAATCCAAACTATTATATTTTACCATTTAATTTATTTTTTAAATATTTTTTATGACCTTTTACCTTGGTTGAGTTGGAAACCAAGGGGTAAAGTATTTAGAGGACATGCCTTTGAATCCTAGCAACTACGTTTTATCACTTTTAAATTTTTTTTAAAAATATTTAATGATCTATTTCTTCAATTTTGCAGAAAACCGAGTGGTAAAGTAGTATATTTTTTATTTTTAATTTTCTATTTATGATCAATTTGATGACAAAATTAATCTTTGCCGTCCATTTAAAAAGTAACAATGATCAAGGCATTGACAGCTCATCAATCCACATGAAACATTAGTGATCCGCATGAAACTCTGACCACCTAATTAAAACATGAATGCCACAACTATCCAATATGGATATAAATTGATGAAATATTGAAAATAATGATAACGAAAGTAAGAGCAGAAAAATATTTCAAGGTTGGTTTCCTAATATAATATTTTCTAAAGTAATTCCTTGTTAAGAACGTTTATTCTTAGTTAGGAAATCATGAAATTAACTTATTAATATTAGTTGTAGTTGCATCAAGTAAAATGTTTAATATTGTTGATATTACTGAAATTTAATATTCAATGATTCTATTGATTATTTTGTTGTTGTTGATGATGTTGTTGTTGTTGTTGTTGATGTTGTTGTTGTTATTGTTGTTGTTGTTGTTGTTGCTACTGCTGCTACTGTTGTTGTTGTTGATGTTTTTTTGTTGTTGTTGTTGATGATGTTGTTTGTGTTGTTGTTGTTGTAGAGATTTAACATTTAAAGATTCTATGAATTTTGTTGTTTTTGCTTTTGTTGTTGTTGTTGAGATTTAACATTTAAAGATTCTATGGATTTTGTTACTGTTTTTGTAGTAATAAGTGTTGTTTTTATTTTAGTTGTTCAGATTTAATATTTAACTACTTTATTGATTTTGTTCTAGTTGTTATTATTGTTGTTATTGTTGATGATGATGAGCAAGATTTAAACTTTATCAACAAATTTGATGCTTCGCAGATTAAAATGAAAAAAAAAGGTTAAAATAAAATTTTGTGAACAGGACTTTACCCATCGAATATTGTCTAAAACTGAGGCAAAAAGTAACGCAGGTTTGAAAATCTCAAAAATACAATTGTTGAGGATCGAACTCATGATTAGTGCAACATTTTCTCTCGGTTATTTAAAAACAGAAGGGTAAAGTGGCATGTTTTCATGTCATTCATCGTTACTTCACTTGTGTAATCGAAATTATATCTCTTTCGCATACAAAGTGAAACAGAATTATTTGTAGTAATGAAGGTTAGTACTTCCCTACTAACCTCTTTTGTGGATGACTCGTTTGCTTGTAAAATATCGCTTATAGGAAGATTTCCTAGATTTAACTCTACTTTCAATTAAAAAGAGAGAAAGATAGGTGGAGAGCTTTGGTTCTCGGAGAAGAAGACTTTAGTTTGGAACCTCATGTAGCAAAGATCTTTTTTTATATAGAAGTTTATGGGAAATCTCTTCTTAACCATTCTAAAAACGAATTTTTCTTGGGATAAACACCATTGGAGGTGTATTGAAGTGGCGGTGTTAACTCAGTTTTATCATCTTACAATTCATTCATTGAAGCTAATTATTAGGAAGATCCTAAAGCCCCACATTAGTTGGAGATAGAGTATTGTAATAGTTTATATAGAGTGACACTCCTCACCTTATCAACCGGATCTTGGACAATCCACTATTTAAAATCCACGTACCAAGTTCAAAAACAGTGCTGGACTTGAGGGTGTGTGTTAGGAAGATCCTAAAGTTTCACATTAATTGGAGATAAAGTATTGAAATAGTTTATATAGAGTGACACCCCCACCTTAACAACCGATATGATAGGGTTGTGTTAGAGCAAACTCTAATATTAATCTTTGTTACCGTTACCTTCACAATCAATGTGAATTAGATTCAACCTTAATTTTGGTAGTTGGGTTCCTCTAAAGTGGTAGTCTTCACTATGAAACACTTTCAGGACAAGATTTTCAATATAGGGAACATGATTAAGTGTTTTGTCGTACATAATTTTGACAGTCTTACTCGTGGCTTATGTCGTGGACCCCTAGACTTGATCTCTCACATGATTGTTAGTTGGGACGTGGTGACATATTTGTGGTATATGATTCTTAGTTATATTAGAATTTTTTTGTCCTTCCTAGATGTCTTCCATTAGCTTTTTTTCTTTGGGATGTTTTCTAGGATTATAGAGGACTTCACTATGATCTGGCATTCAGTTGTGTTGTTTATCTAAAAATCACATAATTTTTTTTTTCTGGTATGCCTAAAAATGTGGAGGATTTGAAAAATAAAAACATCAGTATATTCATGTATTTTTTCTAACTATCTTAAGAACCCTATTCACTATTTTAACCAATATAGTTTTGGTTCTTTGGGCTGAGTGCTTTTGGTACTTTTTATGAGGATTATGTTATTTGTGACAGTTCTTGGATTCATAATGTGACAATGGTACAACAAACCTAAAATGGTGTAATGCGAGGCTATTCCACGTCGGAATTTAAAATCATCATGCAAATGGTTACTCACCACCTCCAAGAACAATTTGTGACAGTTCAATTCATTGTTAAACACTTCTTTACCAAATTTTTCCATGGGTTATTATAGCATTATGTAACAGCTACACTACTAGAAAGACACAGATTACCTGCGGATCTTCCTATAATAGTGGATTTCTATAATGTTGTGACAGTTCAATTCATTGTTAGGAAGATCCTATAATGTTAGGAAGATTGATAAGCCTATTTAGAAGTGGATGTCACAGGATTACAACAAGTTTGACATAAAATAATTAAAACACCGATATCCCGTGTTACGTATCAGAGCATCCTAGACTCGACTGGCACACCACCATCCAAGCTATCTAAGTACCTGGATTATCTGTACTTCCGGAGAAGCACAGACACAACAACAACCAAGGGGTGAGAAAACATGATCAAAAATATATTGGTAATGTAATACATGTAAACAAGGTAGTAAAACACACCAACACACCAATATTCACCCCAACAACTCCATATAACGAACCTACTGTTCAAATTACAATATAACATATTATAATGCAAATATGCAACTCAACACCATGCATGCGGTACCGACTCATTGGTTCATTCAATCGAACCTGGATAGATCACTTACGCTCCTCCTGAGACATGATCTATCCCCCACCATTCTCCACCAAGGAGTACGGATGAATCACTTACGCTCCTCCTGAGACATGATTCATCCCACCAAAACACCATGATATGCACACACCAATGCATAACTATCATATTTAGGCACACTAAGTGCACACGATCCTCCTGATCATATCATCATACATCAATGCATATATGTGTAGATATATTACACCAACACCATATAAATCAATCAGATAGTAATTAAATTCATACTATAACACCATATATAACCACATCCCAACACCCGAGAACACACGATCCTACTGATCACTACATACATATACGTTCACCAATTGTTCACCAACAATATCAAGGAAAACGAGTACCATCACCAAGTAAACAAGTTCATACTTTATCACCAAGATATAAACACGTCCCACCACTCGGGAATACACGATCCTACTGATCACTACACCATGCTCCGCATGATTCATACACCAACTAATTATCCATTTAAATAATTAGTAACGGAAATCACATACTATCACCGAATACTCACTCTATAACACTCAATCATCTCCCCTATAATCAACAAAGTCCAAGGGCACTACACTCTTAGCGCACACAGTATAACAGCATAGAAAAACCCCATTCTGCTACGCTCGCTACACCCTCGCTAGGCGAGCTCCCAGCGAATGCTCGCTACCTGTTCGCTTAGCGAACCTCCTCGCGAAGGCAAACAGAACCTACTAGACTCACTCGCTACCTCACTCGCTAGGCGAGCACCTAGCGAACGCTCGCTGCCTTCTCGCTAAGCGAAGTGCTAGCGAGTTGCCTGCGACTTCTCAAGTTCTCACAGTTCAGAATTTTCGCTCTTCTCTGATTCAAGCCTATTCTATAACATCCACTTCCTATACTATCCGTATTACGACCAATGCATATTAGGCTTATCAATCTTCCTATAATTCTACTCCAGATCAACATTACGGCACACTACCGACACTTTAGAGTTACTCTGAACCTTACTCAAACCAAACCAACACCAACAGTCAATCAACAATGGCAACATCAAACATCCGTACATCATCATATACATATTATTCCAAAGTCATCACTTAAACAATCTATCGACACATCAAAAAGGTCACACAGAACTTCCCTAAAACCGTAAACCCAACCTATACGCCAAATTAACCAAAAACAACAATTCACCAACACTCAACATATTTCAATCCATCAACATCAACATAACTCAACAATCAATAGCATGTCAATATAAAACTTCATCAACGATACATTCCTACGGGGTTAAGGAATCCCCACTACCCTATACATGTATATACCATTCCCAATCAAGTTTCTCCCCCTTACCTTGTTAATCGGTTGATCGATGAAATTCTTCCTGGATTTGGTCTCTTGGCCTCCTCTTTTTCTTTCCGTTCTTCGTTCCCTTTTTCCTTCGTTCTTCTCACTTCTCTCGTTCTTTCCTCTTCTCTCTTTCTATCGCTCTTTCTCTCTCTATTCCAACTTTTCTAATATCTCCTTGCTACCCCTTCATATTTCCTTCCTCACGGTTTCTATCATGACTTTTCATATTCCCATTCTAACTTCCCAATAACCCTTCCACCTCTTATTTTACTTATTTCAACCACTAATATTCCCAATAATAATTCTAATATAATAATTATAATAATCATTATAATAATAATAATAATAATATAATATAATACTATTATAATATTATAGTAATATTCAACATAATAATAATAATAGTAATACACCCAACAATAATTATAATTATAATAATAATAATACTAATGATAATAATAACAATTATATTAATACTAATAATAAAATAATATGAATAATAATAATCTTAATATTAATAATACTAATATAATATTACTAATATTAATAATACTAATCATAATAATACTATTAATAATAATAATAATAATATTATTATTATTATCTCACCAAAATAATAATAATAATAATAATAATAATAGTAATAATATTATTATCTCACCAAAATAATAATAATATTAATAATACTAATAAATATAATAATATATAATAATAATACCCCCACCAATATTATTATTATTCATTATATTATCATATTCACACCAAAAATCATAATAATATAATAACTATATTAATAATAATATTATATTCTCCATATTAATAATATTACTACAAATATTAATAATAATCATAAATATAATAATAATAATAATAATAATAATAATAATAATAATAATAATATTAATACCACCACCAATATTACTATTATTTCTTATATTATTATAAACTCACCAAATTACCACCAATGATCTCCCATCTCAGGGACACCCACCAAACATCATCAAATACACCCTACCAAAGGGCACATCAACATATAATATTTAAAATAATAATAAAATGACTAAATAATTAAAATGGGTGTTACAGTTATACCTGCGATTTCACCTGCGCCTTTATATTGTGAAATATTATTTCCTGCGAAAATTATGATAGTAGCAAATTTCGCAGGAATTCCTGAGATTTTAGCTGCGATTTTAGGTTTAAAAATAAATTACAAATTTCCCGCGGATTCAAAATTTCGCAGGAATTAGTTATCCATGAAACCACAAAATTCTCCAGAAATATCGCAGGAATTGCTGCGAAGTTTGTTGAGGAATTTGCTGTGAATTTTTCTGCAACTTTTGCTGCGAATTGTTTAGTTTATTTTTAATTTTTATTATATTTTTAGGTTTAATAAATAAAATTATAAAATACATATTACTTCCAAGAATATATTGTTGAGACATCTTTTAATTTTATATTAAATCTTAACTTTTTTAAAGAAAGTTTTATAATATTAATTGAGTTTTTTTTAGTTATTTCTTAAAAAAAATTATTTATTTAATACTTTTTTATTGTTGTAAAGATTAGAAAAATAAAAAATATAAGTTTATGATATAATTGTAAAAATATAAGTTTATTTATTTAACTATATTTTTATTATTATTAAATATAATTGTAAAATATAATTGACATATTGATTTTTTAAATGTATATATATAATATAATATAAAAACAAACTTATTTTAAAATATTTTTCACAACAACTTTTTTTTTGCTTTATTGAATAATAATAGTTTTTGTTTAAATTTTGTCAAAAATTATTTTTTTAATATTTGTTTGATTTATTTTCTATAAGATAATGTTAGTACATATTATTGTTATTTAAGACACTTTTAAGGTTTCATAGTTGTTGCAAATATTTTGAAAAATATTTATAAAATTAGAATGATATTTTTAATATCTATGTGTTCTTTTTTATTAATTATTTTTAACGTGAATTGTGAATTTTTTTAATTTAAATTTAAATTTTAATAATTAATCTAAATTTATTAAATAAAATATTAGTTTTATTTAATATATTTATTTTTTGTTGATTTTATCTAAGTTGGAGTCTTTCTCTTAATGATGTATAGGTTCATGTTTTTCATGCTTATGGATGACTAGTTGAGTATTCTTTGAAGAATGAAAAATTGAATTATCTTTCTTAATTTCTAATTTACTAACTTTTGTTGATCTTTACTTTAATTTCCATTTATATCTTGTTATTTACTTTTTTCAATTTACTTTATGCTTTTATTTTAGCATCTTATATCATATTGTTTTTCTCTTTGTCCACTTGGACCCTTGTTTATGCTTATGCTCTTTTGGTTTAATCAATTTGTACTTTCTCTTAAAACATTAATAAATATCAAAACATTTAAAAAAAAACTTGGTTCTCTTAATCCCATAATGTTGTGACCTTGTGTTTGGATTTGGACCTTGGACTTAGAAGTAGGACCTTGACCTTGGCTTGAAAGTATACATTGGACTTGTGTGAATTCATCTGGTATCCTTTGCTTAAGGATTCTCTTGAAGAACTATCTTGGTTGTTATGATTTTATTTGATGTTTGGATTTTCATTTGCTTATCTGGCTTGCTTAAGGCTTAATCCAAAGGAGGGAATTCTTGACTGACTTGTGTCACGGGGCTTGCTAGCTTCTTTTGGTTAGATCTTTATTTGTCCTTGGCTTTTATTTTATGCTTTGGGATAGTCTCTTCATCTTCTCCCTTTCTTAAATTTTCAAAATCTTCTTCTTTTTTCAAAACCTTCTTGTTTTCAAACTATAACCTCTTTCATTAAAAAACCTTGACTTTTGTCAAGTGATTTTCAAACTTTTTTCTTTAATAAATACTAATAAATGTTAAGCAAACTTTGACTAATTTCAAAAGACTTAAAAAATACAAAAACTTTTTCACTTAGTATTTAAGATGTAACTCTCCTATTCAAAAGATTTTTAATAAAGTTTAGACATGAATCATTTTCATAGTTGAGATGTAACTCTCCTATTCCCCATAGTATTTAAGATGTTGAAAGTTTTCACTTAGATATTGAGTGATAGACTTGTTGATTTTAATCCAAGCAAAATCCTCCATCTCAAGGTGATGTAAATATTGTTTTCTTTTACTTGTGGGTGACTAGTTGTAGTTTTCTTCTTAAAATGACAACTTATCTCTTCGTTTAAAATGAACCAAACAAACCAATTTTGTTATTTGTACCACGAACTACGAGGTCTTGATCCTATATTGCACTTTGTGAGTAAGTAAGCATGAAGCTCAAGAAGTCTCTCCAAATACAAAAATCTTTAAAAAAATTTCTTTTCTCATCTCCCCAATCTCATTTCAAGCAACTTTTTTCAAACCAAAAAGCGTAGATTTTTCAAAGAGGTTCATATAGAGTTACTATAGACGTTTTAGATGCTAACACCTTACATTTGTGTAACCAACCCTCTTACCCTATCTCTATTTGTTGTTGTTTTAGAACTTCTTAGGCTTTGTTCTCTCTTTTTTCTTTCCTTTGGATAAATATAAGCGCGGTGACGACTCTTACTTTATGAGTTAAGGTAATCAATAGATTACACTCACAAATTTACCACTACAATGTTCATTTGTCATGTTTTTCATTTTTACCCATATACATTTTTATCATTAAATAAAGTCACCATAATCATGCATATATTTATTATACTGAAAAGTTAATTTAAATTCAACATTTTACGTGTTGAAGAAAGTGACTAAAATTGCATTTTTTTTCATTAAGAATTTTGAAAAATAAATTCATGATCATTTGATTAATCATCAAAACATCCATTTCAACTTTATTAATCATTTTCATGAATCATAAAACAAAAATCAATGTTTCTAAAGGGTTCAAAATATCTCTCATTTATTACATTAATATTCCATGCATATTGATCTGACCTGATCAGGAGGGAATCACGATATGGCCACACGCCGTTGGACGGTACCTGTTCACCGGTGATGAGAAGGAGGAGGGGGTGTACCTGCAAGACACTCCGATGTCAAAGTAAGAAATTGGGCAGAGTGGAAGCAAAAGTACAGAAAGGGGCAAAAAGAGAGTTACCTGACCCTCTTGAGGAAAAAAGGGTATTTATAGAGAGACCCCAGAGCTGGGCCAACGGTCATTTGAGATGGGCTGGATGACCAGGCCCAACCCTAATGACTGCTAGGGCTTACGTGGCATAGTGAAGACCAGAACGTGGTCTTCGCCCTAGTCCAACTGCTCCTAGATCTCCGGAAAGTGGGTTTGACCTGCTCTTTCGGAGGTGGGCAGTTGGTTGATGACGTGTCCCCGCGGAGGGGTGCACGTGGAGAACGTGCACCGGGCACGTTGTTCTCCCCGCGGAGGGGAGCTCGCGAGATGCCCCGGAGCGCGTTGTTCTCCCCGCGGAGGGGAGGAACCACGGCCACGCTTTGGTGTGCCGGGGATGGTTCTGCTCGTCTGGTACGATGGATGATGAGATGCTGTTGGGTGCGCTGCTTGTGTCTGGCGGCATGCCCTGCTCGTCTCGAGGGACGCACGTGCCCGGCGTGCCCGATTCGCCTGTTGGGCCGTACGTGGTATTGGGCCTGCCGAGGTCGGGCCCATACCGGAACAGGAGCCCCCCAAGTCGAAGCTCTGGGGAGAGAGCGAGGACTTAAGGTCGCTATGTCGGGGAGAGAGCGAGGACTCAAGGTCGCTGTGTTTGGGACGGGCACTCGTGCGGAGATCTCCGGTCGTCGGCGGAGCGGGGAGAAAGCAGGTGAAGGGGCGCGACTGTCAGGTTGCCGTCACGTGTCGTGCGTTAAGCGGTCGTAGGGGCGGCTACCCTATGTCATTAATGAGCCTAGGGTCGCTTCGAATCCCGCGCTGGGTTATAGATATGGGGGTCCCCGCTCATTCTATTACTTTTCACTCTGCCGTTGTTTCTGCGAAGCTCTGTCATCTCTGCTCGTTCGCCGCTTGCCGTCGATCGCCGCCGCACCGTTTGATCTTTCCCTCCTTCCGCCGCGGTTACAAGTGAGTTCTCTTTTCCCTCCTTTTTTATTTCCGTCATTTAATTGGAATGTGTGGTCGGGGCATGACGAATGCCCCGAGGAGGGACGCGAGACCCGCCGTGTCTGGCGAACTTTCTGATGAGTGTCCCGGGGAGGATCGGCTGGTTCCGATGAATGTCCCGAGGACGGGGGCTTTCTCCGATGAATGCCCCGAGGACGGGGGCTTTCTCCGATGAATGCCCCGGGGACAAGTGCCTTTTCGGGTGACTGTCCCGATGAGGGATGGCGGGTCGGCTTTAGATTCCCCGAGGAGGGTAGACGGGGATCGAGTGTCTGTTCGTCGTTTTTCGGCCTTTGTCGCCCTTTCACTTGACATGCGGTGGAAGGGTGGATTTAATCCTGGCTATCGAATTCACCGTTGTCCTCTGCTTTCAGGTGTAGATGTCGGCTCTGGTACCGGGGATAATGGTGGAAGACAACGAACCCGAGATTCCGGAGTATGACGATGAGGGCATTGCCCCGTCCGAGGAATGGGCGGCTGAGGAGCCGCTTTCTACCCCGTCTTGTTTTGTGGCCGATGCGTCCGACGTGTATGCCACGGTCGAGGACACGCCTATAGGAGAGCCACAGCACTGGCAGGTGTACCGACCAAAAGAACATCATCGTATCTACTCGTGATATGGGCTGCAGATGTTCCCGATGCATGAGTTCTACTTTAAAGAAGCTCGGCTCCGGTTACCGTTCTCCGCCTTTCATCTGGGGCTTTTTGACTGGTTGCGCCTTTCCCCGTCCCAACTGCACCCCAACGCCTTGGCTTTCATCCGGGCTTTCGAGGTGGTGTGTTTCTACCTCTCGGTGGAGCCGACGGTACCGTTATTTTTCCGCATCTTCCACCTACAGCGGTAGACGGTGAATGGCCGCCACGGATGGGTTTCTTTTAAGCAATCGACCAAACATTTCAAAGCGTATAGCGATTCTGTCAAAGATTTCAAAAGCCGGTTCTACCTCGTCAAACCGATCACGCAGCACGGCTCGGACACTCTCTTCGACGAGGGCGAGCGAACGGTAGATGGCCAGTGATTCCGCGCGTGGCTTCCTAAGATACATCTACTGTGGACTGCGGAGCATTTCAGCCGAGGAACGGATAGGTATATCGTCCGGGCGGGGACCCTCGAGGAGAAGGACATGGCCGCCTATTTGAAAATAGTCGCCTTTGTGCGGTCTCTCCCTCCGTCGAAGCTGGTGACGCCCGACGGTCGGTATATCCTCGACGCGCAGGGGAATGTGCATACTAAGAAGCGTTTGATTAATACCAAGACCCTGCTCGGTTGTGCGACCGGGGCGGCCGCTCTGGATTACCTAGGTAGGAATGTTCGTTTTTCTCCCCGTGGTCGGGGCTTTGACCGTCGCTAACTCTTTTCTTTGTTTTTGCAGCGAACATGTCTTCCGTCGAGGAGCGGGTGAAGCAGTTGTGTGCCACTAGGAATGTTGCAGTCCCGAGGACGAAGGTGAGCCAGTTGGTCGGACAGGAGGTCGCGACGTCGGGGGGGCAAAGTTCATCCTCTTCGCCTCAAGAGAGTCAATCTCCTGCGTCTCAAGGAGCATCGAAGAGGCAGAGGTCCGAGGAGCCCCGAGGTGTGGTAGATCTGACGGTCGGTACCGCTGAGGAAGGTTATGTCGTCCCGCCCTGCCATCAGCATCCGGGCTATTTTCATGGTGCCCGTTCTCCCACTGTCTCCGCTGGGGAGGTGAAGGTTGTTCGTCAGGCCGATCGAGAGACTCGTCGACGTGTTCTGGCTGAGGACTTGGCTGCAATGATGCGGACGTTCACGACGGCTCTTGTGCTGAACGAGGAGGGCTGCTCCGCTGCTGAGCTGTCCAAACTGCAGGGGGATCTTACTTTCATGCAGTCGCGATTGGCCAAGCTCACTGAGGAGTTGGAGAAGAGCCAGAAGGATGTTGCTGAGCAGCGAAAACGGGCAGAGGGTGCTGAGGGGAAGGTGACTTCGCTGGAGGAGAAGCTGGGGAAAGCGACGGCCGAGGTGTAGGCGCTGAAGGTTCGCACAGAAGTTTTGGACAGCACAGTCCGTCCGGCCGAGGACGAGACAGATGGAGATCGACGGTTAATCACTCGTGCTGACCTGATTTCACGTATCCGGGTGTTGGAAAGCGACTGTCTGGAGGCTGTTGAGGTCGGATTCAAGAGTGTTGTTGAGCAGGTTCAGGTCGCCAATCCTGGTGTCGTGCTGGCCGTGGATGGGATCGGGTCGTACCACGAGATTGTTGACGGGAAGGTGGTCGATCCCTATCTTGTTATTCCCGAGGAGGAACCCGCGACTGCTGACCGGGCGGACGAGGTAGCATAGGTTGTCGGGCCTGCGTGCTCGTTGTTTTTATGGCCTGCGTGCCGATGTTTGTGATATCTTTCTTTGGGCCTGCGTGCTCTGTTTTTGTACCATTGACTACTGGGCTGGTGCCCGCTTTTTGTTTAATATATTTTTCGTGGATTTTCTAAGCGTGCGCTCGTTATTTGCATGTCGTTTTATGCTTGTTTTTCGTGTTTGTTTATTTGAATGCTTTTGAATGCCTTTGATGTGTATGATATTTCTTGTAAATTTTCTAAGTGTGCACTCGGTGTGTTAGCTCGACGATTTGTTACCGGCAGTGCAGGGAACCGGCCGGTTTGGCCGGCGACGTAGCCGGGCCGTTTCGAGGGTAGTTCTCCCCGGGGCTTGGACATCCCATCGCGAGCTGGGTGTCCTGCCGCTTTTGGTACGGCGGCGAGGAATCTCGGTCGAGGTGTTCCTTGCCGAGCAAGGCCTTCTGCCCGCGCACACGAGAGGCAGGGCTTGCTTTTCTTTGGTCGCTAGTGGACGCGGGGGTGTGCGGTGGTACCATGTCGCCCCCCCAGTGGTCGGGACGACGGATCGTCGCGGACAATGTTCTAACTGTAGTACCGCTTAAGCTTCGCGGCGTTCCATGGTCGAGCTAGTTGTTCACCGTGCAGGTTTTCGAGGTAATAGGCCCCGTGCTCCGTTTTGTCCCGGACTCGGTACGGGCCTTCCCAGTTCGCAGCCAGTTTGCCCTCGTGGGAGTCTTTCTGATTTCTGCGTAGAACTAAGTCGCCTGTTTGAAAGTCGCGTTTTAGGACTTTGTTGTTGTGGCGAAGTGTGACTTGTTGCTTCAGCCGGGCTTCACGGAGGGCTGCCCCTGAGCGGATTTCTTCGACGAGGTCAAGCTCTTCCCAGAGGGCGCCGTCATTGTCGTCGGTGTCCAGGGGAGCTTCCGTTCGTCGGGACGGTTCGCGAATTTCGACAGGTATCACGGCCTTGGTTCCGTATGTGAGGCGAAATGGGGTTTCCCCCGTGGTTGAGTGGAGAGTGGTGCGGTATGCCCAGAGGACGCTGTGGAGTTCTTCGACCCATGCTCGTTTGGCGTCGCCGAGTCGTCGTCTGAGTCCTCTGAGTATAACTCTGTTCGCCGACTCCGCCTGGCCGTTTGTCTGAGGGTGTTCGACCGAGGCGAAGTGATGTTTGGTTCTGAGTTTGGTGACGAAGTCGCGGAAGTTTTTGTCTGTGAATTGTGTGCCGTTGTCGGTGACGATGGCGAGTGGGACCTCGAATCTGGCGAGTATGTTGCGTTTGTAGAATCGGAGTATGTTGTGGGCGGTGATTTTGGCCAGAGCTTCGGCCTCGATCCACTTGGTGAAGTAGTCAACGCCCATGATGAGGTACTTGTTCTGGTATGAACCTAGGGGAAAGGGCCCGAGGATGTCCAGCCCCCACCAGGCGAATGGCCACGGAGATGAGAGGGACGTGAGGTCGGTCGGGGGGGCGAGGTGCATGTCCCCGTGTCGTTGACATTTATCACATCCTTTGACGTGTTCTTTCGCGTCGGACTGCATTGATGGCCAGTAGTAGCCTACGCGTAGGGCCTTTCGTGCTAGGGATCTTCCGCCGAGGTGCTGCGCGTTGATGCCTTCGTGGATTTCTTCTAGAACGGTTGTACTCTGGGACTTATCTATGCATTTGAGGAGTGGGATTGCGAAGCCTCGACGGTATAGTCGTCCCTCGAGGAGGACGTACGAGCAGGCACGTCGTTTCGTTGCGCTGGCCTCTCCAGAGTTGGCCGGAAGGCGGCCGGTGCTGAGATAGGTGTGGAGCGGGGTCATCCAGCAGTCAGTGTCTCCGACGGCGTTGATGTCGAGGGGTGTGGTGGTCGCGCTGGTACTTGGTTGCGACAAGATTTCTTGAATGACCGATTTGTGGCCGCCTCGCTTTTTGGTGCTTGCCAGTTTGGAGAGGATGTCGGCCCGGGTGTTCTGCTCGCGAGGGACGTGCTGAATCTCTGCTGAGTCGAAACCTCTCAGTTTTTCGGTGATGAGTGCGAGGTATCCAGCGAGGGTGTCGTTTTTTGCTTGATATTCGCCTCGGACTTGTGAAGTGACTAGCTGGGAGTCCGTGTAGATTCGGATGTCCCTGGCTCCCAGGTCGGATGCCAGGCGAAGGCCGGCGAGAAACGCTTCGTACTCGGCCTGGTTGTTGGTCGTCGGGAAAGCCAGTGTGAGGGAGACTTCGATGACCGTGCCCTCGTCGTTGTCGAGGACGATGCCGGCGCCGCTTCCCGTGGAGTTGGAGGAGCCATCCACAAAAATGGTCCAGAGGTGGTTCCCGGCGGTGGGGTCGGGTGGTGTGGTCATCTCGGCGACGAAATCGGCCAAGGCTTGAGCCTTGATGGCGTGCCGGCCCTCGTAGGTAATGTCGAACTCGGAGAGTTCTAGCGACCATTTCAGCATGCGTCCGGCCATGTCGGGGCGGCCGAGTAGCTGGCGGATGGGCTGATCGGTGCGGAGCACGATGGCGTGTGCGAGAAAATAATGTCGGAGTCGGCGTGCTGCTGTTACGAGGGCCAGGGCGACTTTCTCGATCAGCTGGTATCGAACTTCTGGGCCGTGGAGAGCTTTGCTAGTAAAGTAGATGGGCTTTTGGCCCTCCCCGGATTCGCTGACGAGGACGGCGCTGACGGCTTCGTTGGCCACAGCCAGATATAAGTATAGGGTTTCGCCCGTTGCGGGGCGCGTCAGCACTGGTGGTTCAGATAAGACGCGTTTGAGGTGGCAAAGGGCTTTCTCACATTCGTCCGTCCATTCGAATTTGGTCTCCTTCCTGAGCAGTTTGAAAAATGGGAGGGCGTGTTGGGCCGACTTCGCAATGAATCGTGAGAGGGAGGCTAGCACGCCGTTGAGGGACTGGATGGCCTTCTTCGTGGTCGGCATGGTGATATTGGAGAAGGCGTGGCATTTGTCTGGATTGGCTTCGATCCCCTGTTCGGTCAAGTAGTAGCCGAGGAATTTGTCGGCGCCGACGCCGAAGGTGCACTTCTCCGGGTTGAAACGCATGCGGCATGACCTTGCGGTCTCGAAGACCCTCCGGAGGTGTGCCGCGTGGTCGTCCTCCGTGCCGGATTTGACGATTATGTCATCCATGTATACTTCGAGCATGTCCCCTATTTCGTCGTGGAAGACGCGGTTCATCATCCGCTGGTATGTGGCCCCGGCGTTTTTGAGGCCGAAGGGGATTACGTTATAATAGTAATTGCCCGACGCTGTCATGAAGGCCGTGGCTTGTTTATCGTGTTCGGCCATCGGGATCTGATTATATCCCGAGTACGCGTCCATGAAGGACAAGAGCTTGAAGCCCGCGGAGTTGTCGACGAGTTTGTCGATGTTGGGGAGGGGGTAGGCGTCCTTAGGACATGCCCGGTTGAGATCAGTGTAGTCAACACACATGCGCCATTTTCCATTATTCTTTTTAACGAGTACAACATTGGACAGCCAGGTTGAATACCGGGCTTCCGAAATAAAATTTGCCTCTAAGAGGTCTTTTACAGCTTGTTCGGCCGCTGCCGATTTTTCAGGGGACTGGCGACGCCGGCGTTGTACAACGGCCTTTGCGGTCGGGTTGATGGACAGCTGGTGGCAGGCGACCTCGGGGTCGAGTCCCGGCATTTCCGCGGCGCTCCAGGCGAAGAGGTCGGCATTCTCGCGGAGGCAGGCTTGGAGCTGACGTTTCGCGAGGTCTGGGAGTCCTGCGCCTATCCTCACGGTTCTGCTCGTGTCTTCCCCGAGGGGGACGAGTTCGAATTCTCCATCCGGGATGGGGCACGCTGGGTGTGAGAGCTGCCCGTTGACTTCGTTGGTCTTTGTTTCATGGTCGAGCTCGTCGGTGAAGCGACTGTCGAGCTCAACGGATCCGACCAGCTCCGTTGGTTTGTCCTTTGGCGCAACGCTTGACGTTTTCTTTTTGGTCGATGGAGCGATGGAGTCTAGGCCTTTCAGTGCGGCTTCGAAACATCTTCGGGCGGCCTCGATGTCTCTGTTGAGGGTTACCACGGCTCCCCTTCTTGTGTAGTATTTCATCTTCAGGTGGACGGTGGAGGGTACCGCGGTGAGTTTTGCTATCGTCGTCCTGCCCAGGATGCAGTTATAGAGGGATGGGCATTCGATGACTAAGAAGCGGACGCTGATGTCCCTGGCTGTTTCCTCTTCTCCGAAGGTGACTTTCAATTCCACGTATCCCCAAGGTCTCGTCGTCGTCCCGTTGAACCCCTGAAGGTCGGAGCCTACGTAGGGAGAAAGGTTGGATTCGTCGAGCTGGAGAGTTGTGAACAGATGTGAGTACATGATGTCAACCGAGCTCCCGCCGTCGACGAGGAGGCGCCTGACGTCGAAGTTTGTCATTCGGGCACGTATGAGCAAGGGTATGTTGGAATTGGGAGATCCCCTGGGTAGTTCCTCGAGGTAAAATGTGATCGGGTTGGAGCGGCCTCGGAATTTGTCGAGCGTGCTCATTTTGCCGGAGTTGTTCGCGATGAGTTCGTCGAATTTCCTTTTCACAGATCCTATGGATAGACTCCTCGTGGCTCCATCAGAGATGACCATGGCTCTGGGGAAGTATTCCCATCGGCTGGTTGGTCGGATTGGCTCGTCGACTAGGTTGGGTCCTTCGGGGATGCCGAATTCTCTGCCCGCGAACCAATCTTCAGGGAGGCCGACGCACAACGCGACCTGGAGCCTGCTGCTGTCCTCTGGAGAGGGAAGTTCCTCGATTTTATTGGCTTCCGGAGCCTCTGGCCTAGGTGGTTCGCCTCCTCGGGTGTATCGCTTCAGGTGCCCGTCTTTGATTAGAATTTCGATCGCATCTTTGAGATGGATGCAGTCTTCTGTCACGTGCCCGTGGGTCCTGTGGAATCGGCAGTATTTTGATTTGTCCACGTTGGATTTGGGCGGCGTTGGTCGCGGAAAACGGACACCCCCCTGTACGAACTCGGTTTTAGCGCATTCGGCCAGTATGCGTTCACGTGAAGCGATCAACGCTGTGTACTCTGTGAATCTTCCTGCTGGGCCGTGTGTTTCGCGTTGTTCGTGGGGTTCGCGGGGGCGGTCTTCCCGACGGAGATCTCCTCCTCGTCGATGGCTCGAAGCTCCGTCGTCTCGGTGCCCGCGGGGGGCCTCCCTGTCTCGAGTGTCACGAGCGGAGTTGGCCGCCTGTGTTTCATCGAATCAGATGTAATGCGCGGCCCTGTCGAGGAAATCTTAGAGGGAAGTTGGTCGGTGTATGCCTACGGCCTCATAGAATTTGGAGTCGTGGCGCAGGCCTTGTTCCATTAAGTAGCGTTTCATTTCGTCGGAAGTTGTCACCTGCACTGCTTCCCGAGTGAACCTTTCGATGTACTTTCGGAGAGGTTCGTCGGGGCCTTGGATGATTGCCCCGAGGACTGTTTCTGTCTTCGGGTGACGTCGGGAGGCCGTAAAGTGTTTGGAGAATAGGTCCTTCAAGACCCTCCACGACGTAACTGATTCGGGCTCCAGACTTTTGTACCAGGTCATAGCGCCTTTCCTCAGAGTCGTCGGGAAGAGTCTGCACTTGATAGCTCCCCGGACGTTTCGGTAGTCGAGCATAGCCTCGATGTCTTCCAGGTGATCGTCCGGGTCGGAGGTGCCGTCGTATGTCGACAGCGTCGGTGGTTTCTCCATCCCCTGGGGTATGGGGGCAGCCATGATCTCCCGGGACAGCGGGGTGCGGTAATCGTCCTCGTCGCTGTGTGCCGGGGATCTGTGGGGAGATGAGCCATTCAAGGTATGCCCCTGGTTTCGGGTTCTCGATCTCCTGCCTGAGTTCTCGCCTCGGGGGTCCTCGGTTGGGATCGCCGCGGTGTCCTGGTTCCTCGCGCGAACGTGTCTTGCTGGGGATCTGGTGCGTTCTCGTGTCACCTGTGGGCGGTGTCTCTCCAGCCGCAGTCGGCGATTTCTGGGTCGAGGTGAGGAACTCCTCGAACCTCCGTTCTGGTCTTCCCGCGGGGGGTACCTCGGAGGGTCGATGCGTTCTAATGCTCCAATTCTCGCATTTTGTTGGAACAGCAGCTGGTTCGTCTGGTTGATGGCCGTAAAGAGAGCGGCCACCGTTGGGTCCGCTCCCGCCGGGATGGGAACGGGGTGGAATGCTGGCGGGCTCGGGGGTCGGTGATCGGCCTGAAGGGGCCGTTCAGCGGATGATGGTGAAGCATTTTGCCCGTCCCTTTCGTCGGCTTCCGCCGGACGTGCCTTTTCTGTCTGCTTTCTCCCGTTGGTGGGGACGTTGAGCACAAGGTCGTGCGGAGTGTCGTCGCGGTGTGGACTAGCAATGATCGCGGAGGTTTGGTGAAACTTTTGGTTTCCTGCTCGGAGTAACGAGGAAGTTTCAAGTTCCCACAGACGACGCCACTGATCTGACCTGATCACGAGGGAATCACGATATGGCCACACGCCGTTGGACGGTACCTGTTCACCGGTGATGAGAAGGAGGAGGGGGTGTACCTGCAAGACACTCTGATGCCAAAGTAAGAAATTGGGCAGAGTGGAAGCAAAAGTACAGAAAGGGGCAAAAAGAGAGTTACCTGACCCTCTTGAGGAAGAGGGTATTTATAGAGAGACCCCAGCGTTGGGCCAACGGTCATTTGAGATGGGCTGGATGACCAGGCCCAACCCTAATGACTGCTAGGGCTTACGTGGCGTAGTGAAGACCAGAACGTGGTCTTCGCCCTAGTTCAACTGCTCCTAGATCTCCGGAAAGTGGGTTTGACCTGCTCTTTCGGAGGTGGGCAGTTGGTTGATGACGTGTCCCCGCGGAGGGGTGCACGTGGAGAACGTGCACCGGGCACGTTGTTCTCCCCGCGGAGGGGAGCTCGCGAGATGCCCCGGAGCGCGTTGTTCTCCCTGCGGAGGGGAGGAACCACGTCCGTGCTTTGGTGTGCCGGGGATGGTTCTGCTCGTCTGGTACGATGGATGATGAGATGCTGTTGGGTGCGCTGCTTGTGTCCGGCGGCATGCCCTGCTCGTCTCGAGGGACGCACGTGCCCGGCGTGCCCGATTCGCCTGTTGGGCCGTACGTGGTATTGGGCCTGCCGAGGTCGGGCCCATACCGGAACACATATATTACATGATTATTCAATGTAGATATTATATCATTATTCACTATGTATTTAAATAATTTCCTTGAAGACACACACACTCTTTGCATTTCTTTTTTTCATAATTCCTAAACTATCATGTCTAGATCCTGTAAAGAAATCTCATTTCATTCCCAAATGACACCAAAAATTACTCACAAGCTAAATAGTGATTGAAAAACGTACCCAAATTATTTGATGCTTGAATCTTTACACCTACAGAAAGGTCAATATCCATTTTTTATTGAAAAACTCTCTGTCGTCAAAAGCTAAATAGTGAACCACAATCACCATATAGGGATTTAAATCACTTATACTCTTTTTCTTAGACTCTGTAACCACAAAACTTGCCCTCCTTCCTTTACCGTAGAGATAGGTTTTCAATTCCGTGACACCTCCCCATACATTGATGGTTCTATTAGAATACTTATCCCAATTGAAAATTGAAATCTCTCCATTTATATCTATAATAGCGTATAATAAAGATTAGGTATCTCAAGATAACCTGTATCAGTTTTTCTTATTATAATTTTCATTTCACAAGTGGACTTGGCAACTTTGTCTGCAACATAGAGAGATAATAAAGCCTTTTTTATTATTTATCATGGGATAGCTTCTCTCAAATTTGAGTTCACATATTGACGACGTACCTAGGGTGTATAACATCTTGCTCACATTGGGAGGTTTATTCAATTTTATTTGTATTATTATTCTTGTTACAATTAACTAGTACCTTAGTCATCACCATTTTGCATGGAAAATCCATTGATTCAAAATCAGGAGTTTAAAGTATTTTTGAGCCTCAATAAGCAAAAGTGATTAAATGTGCATTAATTTTTCATTTATTTAATTTTCTTTGCATTATTATTCTTGTTACACTTAATTAGTATCTTAATAATCACCATTTTGCATGGAAACTTCATTGATTCAAAATCAATAGTTTTAAGTGTGCTTAAACCTCAATGAGAAAAAATGATTAAATGTGAATTAACTTTCGTTTTTTTTAATTTTCTTTGCATTATTATTCTTATTACAGCTTACTAGTATATCTTAATTATCACTATTTTGTATGAAAACTCCAAGGATTCAAAACCAAGAGTTTAAATTGTTCTTGAACCTCTATGAACACAAATGTATAAAATGCAAATTGATCATTGTTTTACATAAATAATGTATCAAATAACTTCCCAACATCACCTCCAGCATGAATTCATAGTTCGTTTATCATGAGGGTGAATAAAATGACTGAATCGGACAAATATACGCTGCTGTATTTTTTTTGATATTCGAATTTTTGTTGTTGTTTATTTTCTTACTTTCAGTATAGCATTGTGGTTGTGAGATATAATAAATAAATTTCTATTATTTATTTGCTTAATTTCATGAAAATTTAAGAAAATTATGATGTTTTTAAGTTTTCGTTAGAATCATTATCTTTTATTTTTGGTTCTATGAGAATTGTAACCTAAGGTGGGGTTGGGAAGATAAAGTCTCACAGCACCCTTTGATTTCTCAGTTTACCCCTGCGGAAGTCCCCCTCCTTTAATCATAGAGCATTTTTCTTATTACACCACCAACTTTCGTGTTTTTGTCTTTTCTATATTTTTTATTTAGTGTTTCTTATTGTTATTTTATTTATTTATTTTTATATTTTCTTTTTTTTTTCTTTTAGATTTTTATTCTTTTACACATATTGTATTGATAGTGTATCTCTTTTTCTTACATGTCTTTCCCTTGATCAATATTTTTCTGCTTTGAAAAAAAACACTTCAAACCCATGTAATTTCTGACCTGCAGCAGACTTGGGAGTTGTTCCCATTTTCACACTCCCTTTTTCGTTACTGTTTTTAACTTTTTCTTACAACTCAGTTTCCTTTTGGCCAGCACAGGGGTTATTTTAATGGGAACACTGTGGTTGATATTCAGTTACCCCATAATCCAGTTCCATTTAATTCATTTTAAACACATTTAACCCCTAATTGTATGTTGGCAGCAGCTAAGGAAATGTTATAAATGTGTTTATTTGAACATTGTAAGTTCTTATATTATAAATTTAAAACATGCATGCAAAAAAATATCTCATAATGACATCTCCGTTCTGAAGCAGTTTTGGACCTTAAAACATTAAAGAATCTTTGTCAGGATCCTAATCCTAACCATAATATTCTAGAAAACTAAGATACTTTAAAATTCTTATCTATGAAAGAAATTGTAGAAAGGGATATCTCTAATCAATCCTCACTAATTATTAAAAGAAAATCAAACAATTCACCACTTATTTCCATTTAAATTATTCAATAAAATATTCAAAAATATTTTAATTTATTCATTACTATTATGAATCAGGGTAATGTTAAATGTAGAAATAATTTTTTGAAAAGTGTGTATTAATTTTATCAAAAGCTAATAATTAATTTTTTTATCACTTATTCAAATACAATTTTTTTATTTATGAGTTTTTTTAACATGTGTCCTTACAATACAAGTGAATATTACCCTAAAAATATTATAGTTTTTATTTGATATTTTCATCTACTTAAAATATTAATAACATTGCAATAAAGAGTAACCAATATTATTTCTATCCATTATTATCATACGTATTAGGTTTAAACTATTGATCAATTTAAAAAATATTTTACTCTATTATCTACCCATCAAAAATCTATTGCATGATCTTACTAATTTACCCTTTTAATTTAAAAATTTTAGTAACACTTTTAGACAAATCGGTAAATGACAAATGTTCTTATTAAAAACCTTAGATACTTTTTCTTTTGATTACGAGTGTCACTATCTAATTAGCTAAGATATTCAAAATGATTTTTCCCACCAAAACAATTTCACCAATTTTGTACTTTCACAAATTATGTACTTTCATCAATTCTATACATATTTTCATCACAAAAACCTCCCTCTCTCTTTCCCTCAACATTTGCACCCAATTTTCTCCGTATCTCCTTTTTTCTTCTATTTATTTCTCTCCAACATCACTCACCATCAACACACGCGAGATCTCAACATCTCCTTTTTTCTTCTATTTATAATCTCTCTAACATCACTCACCATCAACACACGCGAGATCTCTGTTGAGATCTGCTCATCATTCCTTCAAATAATACTATGCATTTCAAGATCTGCTCATCATTCCTTCAAACAATACTATGCATTTCAAGCTTTCAATCATTCCATTCCCAGGCTGTAACTATATGATTTCTTCTATGAATTGTATCTCACTTTGCATTTTAAAATTTTCTGAACAAAGACACCTAAACATGACATATTTAAAGTTTGTTGTTGTAACATGTTGTTGCACTATTAGAAAATTCACTTTTAGTGGTCGAATTAGTGACTGAAAAATTTTGGTCACTCCAACGACCGAGTTAGTCACCAAAATTTGACATCATGTTGGTAAAACTTTAAAAATCACTAAATCGATAACAAAATAAAATTAGCCACTAAATTAGCGATTGAGATTTAGTGACCATAATTCTCACTCCCAAATAATTATTTTTTATATAAATTAACTAGTAAAAAAATTGTGACCGAAATTTCGGTCACTAATAACTTTTTTTTATTAATTTACTTCCCTCCAAATTCTCTCCTTTTCTTTATTTTTACTTTTTAGTTAAAATTCTACAATTATATTATTTTAACAAATAAAATATATATTTATAAAAATAATTAACTCACTAAAATTTATTAATTTAAATAAAATATAATTTTAATGATAATTAGTGTAAAAAAAATTTAAATAATATTTTAAATTTCTATTTCATTAATATTATATACATTTTAAATGTAAATTTAACAATTAAAATGAAGTGGCCTAGTGGTTACGCGGAAACCTCTGAAAGGAAAGTGCATTGGTCCAATTTCCACTTGAGTCATAAATTTTATTTTATTTTTAGTTTTTAAACAACTGAAAATGGTCACTAAATCGGTTACTAAATTTGTCGGTCACTAAAGGTTAGCCGAAATTTGACAGTCGCGTTATTGGTCGCTAAACGTTATAATAGCCGATTTTTAAGCTTTTTCAGTCTCTAATTCGGTCACTAAACGCGAATTTTTTAGTAGTGTTGTTTGTTGAACCCATAAAGGTTATGCAGTAGGTTTTTGTAGCCGAAGTTCATATAAGTGTTGTTTTCAGCCTTTTCTATATATAGTTTTTGCAACTGGATAATGATTGTGTTTTTTCAATGATGATCTCCGATGTTGGGTATATGAAGATTCACGAAAGTACTGCTGTGTTAGAGCATGTATTATTGCTCTGAGCAGTTCAGATGAAGCACATCACAGATCTATTGTAGATACCAAAAACACATATGCTACGATGGATAAGAAAGTAGATCTTGTGACGACTAGGGTTTTATATTCAAGGTGAGTGTTTGTCTCCTTTGTATTTCTAATTTTAAGAGTTTTCTGTGTTATTCATCATTTGCATGAGTTTGGTTATGCGGTTTTCATAGTAAATATCATAAAACTCAATGTGGATATAGATTGTTAAAATGTGTTTTTTTAAGGAACTTGAAGCAAGTGAAATTTAGAGAACATTGAAGATAGAGCATTTAAAAGTGAGAGAACTAAATGATACATTGATGATGGTTGAGTGTGCATTCACTATCAGAGATGGTCTCTCTAAAATGCAATGGCATAAACATTTGGCAAGTTTTCTATTTTATCCTAAAAAGCAATTGAAAAGGGGAAATATTTTGTTAAAATGTTATGCAAACTTCCCCTTAATTTCATTTTCATCTATTTTTCATATCTATGGCATGTTATATGGATGCGGGAATTTAATATTTTCGTCACACATGATCTTTACTCTTACTTTTATCCGCACATATCAAAAATATGGAACCCAAAGTTTACTTTATCGTTCATTATGATTACTTCAAGTTCGAACTCAAGGCGAAGGACCTCGCCCAGGCTTCGCACTGCGAACCGGCCTGCAGTGTATTTCCTGTTTTGTTTTCTTCATAACTTTTAAACCGTAACTCAGATCAAGGTCCAGTCAGAAACGTTGGAAAGCTATGAATTTAAAGAATGTAGAATATTACGTGAATAGGTGAAGATGAGCTCCAGTGTTGTGTTGATCTCTATGTGATTTGGTTTGGTCGTTGCTGAGGGTCTTGACTTCAAAACACCTATCTATTATGTGATCACAAATTAACCGAGAATGTCTCTAGAGAAATAGGGATGCTATTATGCCTTATGTGAGATGTTTATGCTTGACGTATTATACTTATTTGCCATGTGTGTTTATGCATGCTATATATATTAATTAATGTGATTGTGTGATAACAAGCTTAAAAGACTATAAGAATGGTGAGGAAACCCTTGATGTTAACTAATGAAATGAATTAGTAAGATGATTAGGTCGGGATGAATAACATAGATGATAATGCTTGTACAAGAATGCCTAGGTGTGTATCATTGACAAGTAATTGTGTAGTTGTGAGAAGAGTTTTATATGGAGTATGTATGATTGTGTTGTTATGGTTAAGACGAGGGCCCTTCCGAAGATGAAGTCGAAAGCGCATCTTTCAAGATGTTGTTTATCGGACGCGGTTTTAGTAACGAGAGTCTTGCTTTACAGGAAAACACAAAATCTGATATGGAAATTGTAACAAGAGTAACAGGACCTGAAATTGGATATGTAGCGACCCCAATAATTCTTGTTCAGTGTGCTCTCATTCTTCTCAGCCAGAGGTAGGCGTTTATCCTCCCGGAATCATATTTGGTCCTAGTCATCTCCAACAGAAGCTTCAACAAAATGGAATATCCTTTGATGTCATCTCAAAAGTACTATTTCTTCTTGAACTTGTAAGTTTCTATCTTTACACTTTAATAAGGAGTGAAATTAAATATACTGGTCACAGCACTGAATTAGACAACCATATAGAAAAACTTCACATCTGTTAATAAAATGCCATTAATGATATTTTGGACTTATAGGAAGTTATTTTGTTAATATTGTATACGTCTATTATTTGTGGTTGCATTTTTTGATTTAGCATATGAATCATCAATTTTATTTTAATTGGTTGATTTGCATTTGTTTGTATTTGTGAAGATGCTCATATTTAACTATCCTTTTCAATGAAGGAAAAAAAAAACTACTCACTAAAAAACAACAAAAAGTTAATAGCAGTTTCAAGCTGAAACAACAGAAACACTCCCCCAAAGGATTGAAATATTACCCGAAAACATGATACATGAAAAGAAATGAAAAACATAATGCATGAAAAGAAAGGAAAAACCAACAGTGAAAAAGATAAGGAAAAAGAAAAAGCAACTTTCAAAACTAGGACACACAAAATTAGAGGAACATAAGAAAGCTCATCATACTCTTAAGATTCAATGTGTGAATATTTGCAATCACGCGAGATGCATCCGTTGGTTCAGGATCTTCTGGTTGTGTAAGCTCTATGATAATGACTTTTCCATTTGGAGGTAGAGCTTTGTGACAATTGCTTAATATTTCTATACATTGTTCATCTGACCAGTTATGGCATATACCCTAGAACAATGAAATCTAGAGTTAAATAATATGTTGACAAGCAATATATATCTTAAAAATAGTTTTTTTTTCTTTTTCGTTTTTGTTTATATACCAACCTTAAGTATTATGGCATCTCCTTGTGAAATACTCCCATACATACTTCCTCTATGTTCAATACCTAAATAAAATTTAGCAATTTTCAATAAATACTCGGTATGAGATGTGATCAAATGAACAAACACTTTTGAAAAAAGGCGTGTTCTTGTTAATGTCAGAGATCTACACTAATATTTATGATTACGTTTAATTTATTACTTTTTTTAAATTATTATTAGTCTGAGTGTGTTAGTGTCGTGTCTGGTGTTCGTGTTAATGTTATGTCTGATGTCTGTGTATCATAGATTACCGTAAAGTGTAGTGCATTGTCAATCACTTGTGGAAGGTCAAAATAATTAATTTATTAAAAATAAAAAATAATAATACAATTAATAATCTAGAAGTATAAAAATAATTGAATTCTTTTAAATAAAAAAACTTTAATTTTTCCGAATATGTTACCTTATATTTCTTTTTCTTTTCTTTTTCAAATTTTAATTTCCTTTAAATGTTAATATAATAATCATTTTAAATTCAAGAATTATAAAAAAGTTTATAAATATATCATCATCCATTTAATATATTTAAAAACGTTTCAATTTTTTTGTGTGAATATTATAATATAAACTTTTATGCATGCACTTTTTGCAATGGTGTATAATATAATTAAACTTAATTGTTTATGAGGAATGTTTTAATAAATTAATTTTCTTTTCATAATTAACCTCTAAATATTATTTTTAATATATTTGTTCACAATGGTAAAAAAAAAAAAAAACAAGAATGACCATTCATTATTTATATATTCAATGTACCTGCCTTGTAAATTCCATGACACATAGTAAATAAATAAAATAGAGAAGGAAAAAACTATAGTCAATTAGAATTTCAAAATTATCTACATATTAGTATTATAGTTATGATTCTTCCTTTTCTGATTGTATCTCACCATTCAACACAATATTGAAGACACTACATGTCTTCTTCTACCTATAAATTTAAGTCATAAGAAGATGCTATGGATTCACAGATTCATATCCAAAGAGTTCTTTCTTCATACAAATTTAACAATAATATTGTGTTCAGTGGATAAGAGTTATTTTTTAATATAATTAACTAATCACAATTCTTATGAAAATAAATAAACACTTTGGTTGAACAAACAAGAGTCACCACATGGTATGCAAACATCGATACATGGATTTTATTAGCACCCTTCTTTCAATCACTTATCACAGCAGAAAGTCCTCGGTTACTCTTTGGTTATTTGTATGTCAAGCCTAGCTCCTTGTGTTTTTGATAAGGTGGTGCCTTACAAGTATAACGCCACTATGCTGTAGAATGCAAAAGACGTTCCTCTAGTTGTTATGCCTTTGATTCTCAACATTGCTGACGTGAGTAGTGTCACAAGAAGTGGGCGTGTATTTGCAACAATGCATTCAAAGAGAGTAGAAATGCTAGTTGGAAGACCAATCACAAATGATGAACCAAACTCTATTGTGGGACAGTCCAGTGGGACTGGTCTCAATTCTGATTTCGATGAAGTCCTGAAGTTGATCAAGAAAAGTGAATACAAGATTGTCGATAAGCTTTTGTAGACCTCATCTAAGATATCTGTGTTGTCACTGTTTATGAGTTTTGAAGCCCACAGAAGCTCTGCAGAAAGTCGTTGAGCAAGCGTATGTTGATTATGATGTGATCATTGATCAGTTTGGTGGGATTATGGGAAATATAACTGCATGCAACAATCTAGGTTTTTGTGAAGAAGAGCTCCCAGAAGAAGGAATAAAACATAGCTTAGCGCTACATATCTCAATGAATTGTATGAATGATGCATTGTACAGTGTGCTGGTTGACACTGAATCATATTTGAATGTCATTCCCAAGACTATACTGTCCAGGTTCTCATACCAAGATATCCCCATGAGGCCTAGTGGGATCACTGTAGAAGCTTTTGATGGCTCTAGAAAACAGTTATTGGAGGAGTGGATCTACCCATGACTATAGGACCTCATACTTTTCAGAATACTTTTCAAAGTGATGGATATCCGTGCAGCATACAACTGTTTGGTTGGTCGTCCGTAGATTCATAAGGCAGGGGTAGTAACTTCTAGGCTCCATCAAAAGTTGAAGTTTTTCAGGGAAGGAAAACTGGTGACAATATGTGGAGAACAAGCTTTGGTGGTGAGCCATCTCTCTTTATTTTTTTACATAGACGTTGACGAAGCTGTTGAAACCAGTTCTAAGCCCTCTCAATTGCTGATAATAGTACCAAGAAGAGTGGGGCATACATTTCCTCTTTAAAAGATGCACAACGTATGACGGAGAATGGCTCTGCTAATGGATGAGGGTAGGTTTTGAGCTTACCATAAAAAAAATTCGAGAAGGTCTTTGATTTTCTGCCAGTTTTGTAAAAGTTGCTGAAAAGGACATGGTTATTCGTCCTATCCAAGAGGTTTTTCGAAGTAGAGGTTTCATCAACCCTACTCCTCTTGAAGTTGATGCTATTATAGAAGACGATATTGAAGAGGATTTGCAAATCTTCGTAGTGCATGGAGCGGTCTGCCAGGATTGGGGCGTCGTTGATGTCCCCTCTATTGTTCACTTATCTAAGTAATATTTCTTGTTGTTGTTTTTAAAATTATTTCGCTTTGCCCAAGGCAAAAGAGTAGTTGTGTGGGTTTCATTTAAATAATTTCCTTTTTCTCTGCCCAAGGAAAAAGTGTATTTGTGTTAAGGCTTCACAGGGTGCAACATTTACTAAATGTTGGTCGAAGGATTTCTTCACGCCCTTCGCTTCGTCAGTTGTGTAGTAGCTCTGATTAGCTTCGATATTTTCTACACTGCCATCCTTTCTCCAAATAATTAAACTTTGGTGTAAGGTTGATGGCACTGCCCCTATTCCGTGAATCCATTCTCGCCTCAACAACAAATTAAAATTTGCTCTAGATCTCTGTGCTTATAGGTACAACTATCTTCAACCTCCATATGAGCTTTGTGGTTTTCATGATGAAACTACCAAATGTCAAAAGGTGTTCAGTGAAAGCCCTGATGGTCTCTGCTTAAGAAACCTATGATTATGGAAACTATCAAAGAAGTTATATCAAGCCTAATGATTATAAGAATCAAGTTCCTTATGAAGTTCCAAATATATGTTGAGTCAATCACAAGAAGATGAAGCTTCAGAGTTGTGAAATAGAGGGAGTGCAAAATATTGTCTGGTCTTATGTCTAAGTGATTAGCTTTTGTAAATAAATAAGAGTAACTCATAAATTACTGAAGTGACTCATATACAAGCACTAAAATATTTTCCATGTCAGTCTCGTTTTATAAAATCATCTGAAAATATTGTTATGAACGTATCTAAGTAATTACTTGCTTTTTAAACTATTAGGAATGATTTTTGCACTAGATAATTGTATAACTCATTAGGATTAATAAATTAAGTCTTTTGTAACAGCTACTAATCATTCAAGTTGGATGATAATTAATTAGTGACGATGGAATTGAAAAGTTTTGGGATATCTTATCAATTAACCTCAATACTTAATCGAATAAAAGCATACAAAAGTCCATAATTCATTTTTCTTTCTAAGACATATTTTCGTTCGGATAAATAATGGGATGCTCCTTATTATAAAACACACAAAATTCTCTTGAGTCTCTTTTTTTTTTTTTACTTTCTACTCCTTTTCTATTATTTCACTAAAGATTCTTTAATTCCTTGTGAGTGAAAATACTTGTAAAATTTTGGTTGAACTTGTTCCATTCTTCAGTTGTTATTCTTCAAAAGGTTGACTCTTTTGACTTATATTCTTATTTTATTCGTGAAAGTGGATTATTAAAATTTGTGTTTTATTCTTGAGATTAGATAATCTCTATTAGGTTTGATGAGCTTGGGAACAAACAGTGTAAAATCTCTCATTCGTTGTAAGAATGTTCGTGGGCATATCTTGTTTAAAGATCAAATACATTTTACTAGTGAAATTCTCAAGAAAACGTTCTTGGGTGTAGGAGTAGGACAGGTGGTAGGCCGAACCTCTAAAATCCTAGTGAAATCTCAGTAATTATATATCTCTATTTATTTCATCTATCTTCCTTTACTATGATTATTTCTTCTATATTTTCATATGCTTTATCTTTGTCTGATCATTGGACTGACATAAATTGTTTTCAAAGTAAAATATTTTCAAAATTAGTCATGATTTATGAATAACACAAGTCATCCTCCCCCTCTTGTGTTTAGACTTACTTTTTCAACAAGTGGCATTAGAGCATAGCTCATGTTTTGAGACTAATCGTCCTAAGAGAAAGGAAATGACTTCAAATAACTCACTTAACAAACCCCTATCCTTTAAAGGTGAAAGGAATGATTTGTGGAAAGAAAAGCTGACAATCTTAATTAAAGAGATGAATTTTGATATCTTAAAGATTATGAAAAATGGTTCATTTGTTCCCACACATCAAGTATATGGTGTTGTGGAAAAGGAAGGTTGTTGAACTAAAGAAGAAAGATAAAAATTAAAACACAATTTGAATGTTAATATGCTATCATTACTACCACTCTTAGTCTTGATTTGTTTTTGCATGTTTCTCTTTGCGAGACTTATAAGGAAATGTGACACATCCATCAAATTACCCATGAAGGTACAACCGATAGAAAATTGGTAAGGATGAACAAGTTAACTCATGAATATGAACTCTTTAGAATGTAACCAAAAGAAAAATATTTATGATATGTAGTAACATGTTATCCATAATATAAATCAAATGATAACTCTTGGAAAAAATTTCAAAATAAGTACTTGGTTTTAAATGTTCTTAGATGCTTAAACTGCAGTTGACTACCTAAATTCTTTGCGATTTATGAATCTAGGGATTTTATCATCCCTATACTCGGATACTCTTTTTGTTATAATGCTGAAACGTGAGATGTAGCTGAAAAGGCTTTCAAATGATGACGAAGGCGAGTAGAAAAAAATTGGCAATCAAAATAGAAGAAGAAAAATATTTTGGCTCTGATGAAGAAATGATGCTAAATGTTCAAAACTTCATAATAAATTCAACTTCATAAGAACTAGAAAAAGTCGCTTGATGTTGGATTTATTATGAAATTTTTTTTGGTGAATGGGTAGGTTGATGGTTAATGAATTTTTGTGTTGTTGGTTTGAGGTTGAAAAGCAATGGATTGTAATGAAGAGTTGTTGTTGTCTAAAAAATTTGTTTATGGTTATGGTTCAAGTGTGATGCCATTTTTGTGTGGAAGGTTTTTACAAGAGATTGGAGAGAACGGAAGAAAGGTTCTGAAGCATCTATCAAATATGGTTTGTGATATTTTTTAATAGTTGTAGAGTTTTTAGAGGTTATGAACTATGGAGAGTGTTGAGTGGAATGTGTAAATCGTGGAAAAGAAGGAGGTTGTGAGTTTTGTTGTCACTACAAGAAATATTGCAATTTCCCACATGGTATTCACGTCACTAAGCCAAAAAACACGTCACTAAAAAAAATTTGAGACGTGGGTAAAGCACATCGGAAAAGCAACGGTGGGAACATTTTTCCACATGAAAATCACGTCACTAATTTGTGACATGGAATTCACGCCACAAACCACCAAATTAATTGAAAAAGTTCCCACGTGAAAATCACGTCACTAATTAGTGACGTGAATTTCACGTGGGAAATCACTTTTCCCAAAGCACTCGCTTTCCCACGTGATTTCCATGTCACTAATTAGTGACATGGGTTCTCATGCCAGAAACAAAAATCTGTTTTAAGTTTAGTGACTTTGTTTTCACTTTATTGTTTAATTTAATAAAAAAAATTAAATATTAATAATGAATACAACAAATTAATAAATAATAAAATAAAAAATTTAAATAATTTTTAATTAAAATTTTTAATTTTTTTAATATATACGATTATTAAAAGATATAAATATTTAGCCACATTATATTCACGTCACAAGAATAAAAAATAATTAAAAAAATATAGCATCTTCGTCTTTTTCATCATCTTGGACAGAATAATTCGATTGTGAGGCAAAAAAATTCCGCATTAGTTCCTCCATGTCGGATTGTCGCTTCCTCATTTCCTTCATTTCAGCATTTTGTCTATTTCTCATATTCTCCATTTCGGCCTTTAGGGCCGCCTCACGTGCCTCCGCCCTCGTCTCGACTCAGATAGAGCTAACTCTCTCACTGTTGCCAATATTTTTGGTGCCAATTTTGTCGGACGAGATCCTCCTTCCCCATCATCGAGTCTTTGTAATAAAGTTCGGTCCCCTTTTCTATAATCGCCGACCAAAGACCCAAGACCAAAAAAACACTCATTGACTCTCTTCCCGCCTACTGTTAAATTCCAAATATAAAGATCCGTGCGCGGATCAAGCGGTGCATTCCCAATCGGCATATACTGAGAATTTTTAGTTAGAAATTGGGCAAGTAAGGTCTGGTACAACTCCTACACACTCATAAAAAATATTAAATTAAAATAAATATAGTTTAAACAATTTAATATATACAATAATAATGAAATAAAATAATTCAACTATAAACAAGTTACCAAGGTTGATTTGGAACGGCCGTCAACAAACTCCCCCGATTTTTTGGTTCGAGTCTTCACAAATAGCTCATTAATTCGTGGCTCCCTCCCCAAATTCTTTTTCTAATTAAAATAATTAAGTTTAATTAAATATATAATAATACAAAATAGAACTTAAAAAATACTTCTATTCACTAAATACTTTTTCTAAAAATATTTAAATTTTTTTTTCTAATCTACATAACATTATGTTTTTTAAAAAATACTTTTTAATTTTTTTCTATTTACAATTTTGTTTACTAAAAATATTTTTAAAAATTCTATTTATTCTAAAATATATATAATATAATATATATTCTGTTTAATAAAATATAATACATATTCTAAAATATAATATATAATTTGTTTACTAAAAATAACACATTTAAAATATAATATATATTCGTTATTTTTAAAAATCTGTTTTTTCTAAAACTTATTTTTTACAACTACGTATACTAAAAATATAATATATATTATGTTTTTAATAAAAATAACATATTTAAATACAACAACAACAACCAAATTTTTATATACAATATTATTCATATATAATCAATATTATTCACATTTAAAATATAATATATATATATATATATATATATATATATATATATATATATATATATATATATATATATATATATATATATATATATATATATATATATATATATATATATATATATATATATATATTCTGTTTTTCATATATAATTAATAAATTTTGTTTTTATACAACAACAATCAAACATTCCATATACAATATTATTCCTATAAATCTGAAAAATAAATAATTTAAATTACATAAATACCTCAATGGAGCAAAAATAAAGCTTAAATCTTTAGGCTTGATGAGCTCCTCTTGAATCTTCCAAATCTTGATCTTCTGGAAGAAAAAAATTAATAATGAAAAAATATTAAAATAAAATGTAAAATGAAAATAAAAAGTAAGAATGTAAAACATTAACTATACCTATGAAAATGTAAAATTCTGTGAAATGCAATGAAGGAGGAGAGGAAGCAGAGAAAACAAGCAAGAAAGAAGGAAAAAGGAAGGAAAAGAAAGAAATGCGTGAAGAGTTTTGAGTTTTGGATTTATATAGTGTAATTTGTGACGTGATAAACACCACGTCGAAAAAATGACTCTTATATCTCATTTGCGATGTGAAAAGCACTTGGAAAAGTAGCCACGTGATAAACACGTTAGAACTTTCCTAGCATTTTATTTTCAACGTTAAACACCTAACGGTACAAATATTAAATGGCACAATAATTTAAAAAATACGTTGCGACGTGGGATGCACGTCAGAAGTTCTAGAAAAGTCAAATCAGACTTTATTATGTCCCAACTGTAAAAGTAAAATGCAAACCAACATTAATTGCTCCCTATTTGCGATGTGGGTATCACGTAGGAAACTTCTGACCTGTTTACCACGTCGGAAAAACCAAGATATTTTTGAATTTCAATTTCCCGTGTGGTTATCACGCCACAACTGAAATTCTGAATAATTCAAATTTCCCTCCTAAAAAAACAACATTAAACGCTACAAATTTTCAACTTGGGATGGTTATTAATTAAATAATGTACTGACGTGGTTTACACGTCACAACTTCTGTTTTTCCCCACGTTTTTACCACATCACTAAAACACTTAGCAAAATACAGGTTTTCTTAAAGTATGTTTTGTGTCGTACAATCTTTATTTGGAATTTACTGTGCAAATTGGTGACGTGGTGGAAACTTGTGAGGTCTCTTTCTGAAGGATGCGTGGGGTCCTTGTTTTGGTGTGGCTGTGATGGCAATTATTGTGCTTGTTTTGGCTGAAGAATTGTTAGCTTATATCGTGCATGGTATGTGTTGTGTTTGGATGAAAATTGTAATGTTGTGTTGTGTAATTCATGGCTGGCTTGGATGAGTTTGGCTCAAGGTTTTTGGCGGCAACTAGTTATGTCGTGGTGTGCATTGTCTTTTAGCTTGGTGCGAATTAGTGAAGGCTGAAAGTTATGCATGGTCATCACTGCTTGGAGTTTTATGTGCAGTGTGTGTAATGCGTTGAGGTTGGTTTGCGTGTGGCTTGGACCATGGCTTGTGGAATGAAGAATTCATGTTGTCTTGTGTGTGTTGAAAGCTTGTTTGTAGGCTGACATACGTGTGTTTGGTCATGGTGGTGGCTTGTTGTTGTGCGTATCATGTAGCATATTGGTTTATGAAGGCACGAGGTTGGTAATGGATGTGCGTGCAATTCATGAAGGATGGCTCAAGTGGAGTTTTTTTATTCTATTTTTTGTATCATTGTATGGGCTCTTTGATTTGGATGTATGGACCTTATTTTTTTGATAATTGGTTTCTTGTATACTTTGCAATATGGGCTTGATAATGGGGTTTAGATATTTTCTCATTAACTTTGTTGAATTTTTTTGTGTAATGCTGAACAATGGGCCTCAATCTTGGTAATGGGCCTTTTATTGTTGTGAAATGTTTGTAGAACTTGAATATCTTTTTGCACACTTCCAACTTGACTTGAATTTGTAACGAAATGGGCTTGTAATGAACTATTGTCACCCTCCATTAATTTGGCCTTGATGCAACTTGAATTGTGATCCACGTTTGAAGTTCTTAAGCAAAATTATGTTTGTCCGTAGATGGAAGTAATAATAGAGACCACATTTATTTAAAATCAAAGCCATAACATTTTTTATGAGCTTCTAATAATCAACTTAAAAAATGATGAAAACATCATGAACCAAATGAACCATGCCTCATTTGAGAACTAAAAACAAACCAATCTTGAACTTTGATGGAGTCATCCTGAATTCTTTTTGAACTAACGCCACTTGGTTCACAGATGAACTAAAGTATTCACCATGACACTTCTTAATTATGCCTTGAAATTAGGTTATTGAAATGGACAACAATCCTGACTTCACCAGATAACTAAAATTGACACAAAACCCTAATTGGAACCTCAAACACACATCACTTGAATTTAGCACACCATGGCCTTGATCATGAAACACATTCTTTTCTGACCAAAATTAGGTCAAAACCAGATGAACTTCAATCCATATTGGCCACGCTTCAGACCTGATACCCTCAAATGAATCTTGGACTTAGGCAACAAGAAAAAATGAAAGCAAATTCATATTTTTGATTTTTGAATGATGATTAGTAGATGGAAACACGAATGAAGTTAATATACAAAGGTATGACAAATTTGGGGTATGACACAATCTCCAACAACTTAATATTTGTATTTTCTTGAAAACACGCTACTTAAGATTCAAGTTTACGATGAACAAAATTTTGGTGGACAGTGGACGGTGAGGCATATGTGATTTTGATACCTCATTTCTTGTTGGCCAAAATAGGAAAATTAGATATAGATTTGAAGCCCCATAACATGGTGCTTTCAAATTATGAGAGTAAGACTAGCCAAACTATGAGAGCTATCCAAGTTGACATAAGACTGAGATCCATAACTCGACCCATAGCCTTTATGGTAATAGCGTCAAGGGCTAGTTACAATTTTATTTTGGGGCGAGAGTGGATACATGGAGCGAAGGCAGCCCTTTCATCTCTCCAGCAAAGGATATCGATCTGGCGTGAGGATGGAATAGTCGAAAATATTGAGGTTGATCAGGGATTCTACATGGCAGAAGTTAACTATGTCAATAAGAGGAATTTTGATAAAATTTTGGCTAATATAGTTCCTTGCACACCGGCAGGGTTGGCACACATGCCTCTAGAGGAGGCATTTTATTCTTTGAAACTTCACTCTACCCATGTATTCACACGGGATAGAGAGCTCATTGGGGTAGGTTTTATGATTCAGAAACAATTCGATCAACAGGTTGGGACAATAAATTTGGTGATGATGACTAAGTTTGACGCACTAAAGAGAATCACGGCTTACATGGCTAAGAACGGGCTTAAAAAGGCTATGGAAGCTGAAGTACCACACATGGTTGACGAAGCCAACAATTTAGAAGTTTTCAACGTAAGTCAAAGAATCAACTTTAGACCTTAACCAGTTGAAGAACCGCTATTATAAGGCTTAGAAGATGATGGTTTAAAAAACCATAGGCCTGATTCCATCTATGACGACGAGCCTTTGGTTTTCGAGAAGGATTCAATTGTGTCTCCTAAAAAGATGCAGCCTCAATATCCACTTGAGGAAATAGATTTACAAAACACACTTCATAAGTTCCGTAAGGGAAGAGATAACTTGAATCTTCTTCTTCGAAATCAAAGAGAATCATATAATAAAGCTAACGTAGTTTATGAACATAAAACTAATGTTACAAATTTTTACAAAATATTACATGCTCATCAAACTTCTAGATTTAAAACTCTCAAATGTAATTATTATAACAAAAATGGTCATATTGCATTATTTTGTTTCATTGAGAAGAACCATATAAGTAAATATGGTTATCTTCTCACTTTTATAAATTGCATCAAGATTGAAAAATGACAAACATTTCTATTTCTTATAGTTAAGACATATGGTTTTTATGCACAAATGCTTTTTAATATCAAACGTTAAGTGGTACCTTTATGTAGATTGCTTAAAACATATGAATGGACATGAATCTTTGTTTTCTTCTTTCACTTGAAGAAAGGAGATTTTGTTTCCTATGGCAACAATAATAAGGAAAGAATCTTAGTTTATGGTTTAAAACATAATTGACTAAAAATTAAAAAAGGTCACAGTTTTACGTTTGATTCTTTTTAGTGGAAGGTTATCTAATCAAAATATAATTAAACCATCCTTACTATCTTAAAATTGAAAACATGTACACTGTGAATTTAGACAACATTCTTTAAATTAAATTTTTCTTCTGGCAACATTCTTTAGGGTTTTATTTGTGAATCAAACTTTTTTAGAAAATAGGTTATGTGATGGATGCCAAAAGAGTGAAGAATTAAATGCATCTTTTAAGACTATAAATGTTACAAATGGTCCCTTACTACCATTGCACAAGCGTCTTTTTGGCATATCCTGAACCAATTTTTTTGCGCCAATATTTATACTCTTGTAGTTGTGGATAACCACATTAGTTATACCTGGACATTATTTTATATCATAAAAGAAACGTGTGTGTTGTCTTTCAAAAAGTAGTCAAGATTATCCATAATGAAAAAGGATTAAGCATTACATTAATCAAAGTCATTATGGTGGAGATTTCCAAAATGAGAAATATGACTTTTGTAATTAGAATTATATTAAACACATGTTTCCACTTCACAAACTCCCAACAAAATAGAATAGTAGAGAAGAAAAATAGATATCTCGAAGAATTTGCTTGGATGATACTCAATGAGACAAATCTTCTTAAATACTTTCTGGATAACATAGTAAGAAGTACATTCTATGTAAAGAATCTTGTCTTAATAAGACTCATTCTAAAGTACACACTCTATGAGCTGCATAAAAGAAGAAATCTGAATATTTCTCACTTGTACGTCTTTGTTAAGTATAAAAAGTGTGAGTAGTATGGATAATAGTCTCACATTGGATATGAATATGGTGACTTGAGCATTTATAAGTCAGAGAATCCACATATCCAAAATCTTAAGGTTTTGGGTGAGAATATGATGTGTCTCTCACAAATATGTTGCTTTAAAAAAGAAAGTCTCACAATGTTCAATATTTCCTAGTGAGAATCTCCCCTAAAAGTGGTATCATGAGCCTTTGGCTCGAGGAAGGGACCGACACATCTGTATCAAAAGTATCCCTACAGGCGGTGGTTTGAGTGTCTCGTTGAAGTATGTCAACAACGGTACAAGTGTATGTGGATGAAAAAAAATAGCTTCCGCTTAAGAGGGAGCATTGTGGAAGTATCGTGGATAGACTCATACTTGAGAGAGTGTGTTAAGTATAACAAGTGTGAGTAGTGTGGATAATCTTTTCCAGATTCAGTGTGCCGAGACTTACTATTAATGACGGTGGCTCCCATTTCATTTCAAACATCTTTGGGAGCCTGTTGCTCAAATATGGAGTTCGACACCGAGTAGCGCACCTCACCACCCTCAAATGAGTGGAAAAGTTGAGATTTCCAATAAGGAAATTAAGAAAATATTAGAGAAAACCGTTGCTACTTCTAGAAAAGACTGGTTTACGAAACTTCGCGAGGCTTTGTGGACTTATAGAACAACTTATATAGTCCTGATAGGAACAACTCCATTTAAACTAGTTTATGGTAAATCATGTCACTTGTCGGTCGAATTAGAACACAAAGCTTATTGGGCCATTAAGACCCTTATAATGAATTACACAACCGTAAGAGAGAAAAAAATCTTAGACATCCATGAACTAGAAGAACTTAGATTACATGCCTATGAAAATGCCCGGATTTACAAAGAAAGAACTAAACAGTGGCATGATAAGCAAATAGCAATGAGAGAATTTAATGAGGGTGACATAGTCCTTATTTTCAATTCTCGACTGAAATTATTTCCAGGGAAACTTCGTTCTAGATGGTCCGTCCCTTTTGAGGTTATAAGAATATTCCAAAGCAGAGCCGTAGAAATACAATGTAAATCAAATGAGACATTTATTATAAACGGACAACGACTTATGCATTACCATATCATAGAAAATAAAAAGTTCTATATAAGTTATAAACTAGAAGAGTTGTCCGCTCTTTAAAAATAATAGTCCTTCTGAATTAATGTCGAGCTCCCAACATTAAATGTAGCGCTACGTGGAAGGCAACCCATGATCTTAGGTTTTAGATTTTTATTTCTTTTATTTTTCTTATTTTCTAAACACTTTTATGTGGTACAATTTGTTGCACCCCAAAATTTGACCAACTACTTGTCGCAATTTGGCTCATGTTTCACCTCATTTCATTTCACATTTGCATACCATGTACATTGCATTTTTTCCAGTCACATTGGTTTATCGGGATCACAGCCCTCTGATAGCATTTCAGACCAATACGAGGAAGTATTTTGAGAATCGGTGCTCGTCCCGGTGTTTTCAGCTCTCGCTGTTGTTTTTGAGGACCTCTCGGTGTCCGAATTTTTACCGTTTATTTCGATATAATTCGCTAATCTATTTAATTGGCTTCCTCTGTAGTTTTTAGATTTTTCCTTATTTTCTAGAATTTTTTATAGATTTAATTCATTTTTCTAGGTATTAGACATTTTTTAAATAGCTTTTAGATATTAATTGACTTTTTTAATAGGTTAGGGATTTCTTTAATAATTTTAGATAATAGATTTTAGAATAAATCATTTTTAGGTATTAAATAGAATTTTTTTAATTGATTTTAATAGAATATTCTTTTAATAGGGTTTTTTAATTGATTTTAATAGAATATTCTTTTAATAGGGTTTTTTTAAGTAGAAAGTAATATAGTTTTTTCTATAGGTTAACCACTTCGAGCCGAGAAGTAGGAGTTTCTTTCGGACTTTTGAACCCTCACATCTTAACCCGGGGCAGGGTAGTTGTCAGTTAGCTTGATCGAGCGTTCAAGTCTTATAGAGGAGTGTTGTCTTTCGAGGACCAATCACATCGTATTCCTCCCCCAGAGGTCGTACCTCGTCAACCACAATGGTTAAACCGCACCAATTAGGAATGAGACAGTTGCAATCCTTTCGAAGCAATCCAGACAGCCAGTGTCGCACGACTTGTTCCAAAAGAAAAAAAAGGAATAAGAAAGCCTGCTAAGTAAAAGAAAAAGAAAAGCTGGAAAGCAAATACTTAGGCAAAAATTAGGGCATCCCGCTGGACTTCAAAAGAAAAATCGAAAAGAACTCTGAAGAGTCAGTCCAGGAAAAAATTAGGGAATCAAAGGAATGAAAAAGAAAGGATATAAAAAGAAAAATCCTCAAACAAGGACAAAGTCGTGTAGATACAGACACCGAAAACGAAAAGGAGTAACTGTCACTCCGAAACACCTTGTGAGTTCTTTAACCAGTTGTTCCCAATATTCACCATACATCTCGAAGAGGCGAGCGCTCGAGCTAAGTTAATTGAACCTTAGGATCGGAGATCATCACGTAGAAGGGGTGGGTACAAATCATAATTTGAGGCAAATATCCTTTGTTTCACGAACCGTGAACCCGACCACGATACAACCCTTAAAAGACCTAATTAAGGCTGGGTTTATTCTGAAAGCGCATTGCGATAAGGTTGAGTAACCTGACTCCTGCATGATTTGCTAATCATATCCTTGTTGTATTTTTCACTGATCGAATCAGCACTACGTTTGAACTCTTTGGTTCATTCGTCACTCACTAGCATGACACGTAAATGAGTGACAGTACATTTTTTCCAAAAATCTGCATGAACACTGCATTAAAATTACCATTCGTGAATAAACAATTTTAATTGCAGGGAGGTAGTTGATACGAAGGAACTCCAATAGGGAATAGTCAATCAGGACCGAATCGTAGCAGTCTAGATCAGAATGGTATGCTGTGAAACCCTATGAATTTGAGGCATTGACTTCCAGAGAATTTGGAATCAGTTTGTCCGAGGACAAGTCCCGAAGTATCGGTTGATTATGGGACAGATTATTCAAGGAGCAGTCGATCAGAAGTGAATCTTCTCGAGACCCAATCAGGGGCAGTTATCCAGAACTCTTGTGATTTAAGGGCAGATCCCTCCAGTGTTCAATCAGGGCATGTTGAGTCGCTCATCGCTCGTTCAGGGGCAAGCTACTTCAGTGTATTGAAACCAGCCATGCTGAGAGTTGGTTAGTTGAGGATGAATCCTTTTGTTGTACAGATATTGGGGCAAGCCATCTGAAGATTGTCTTGTTGCCAGCTGTTTTCTGTTCAGAATGCATTTTCCCAAGAGTCGGATTGGGGCAAGTTGAATTGCGCTGGGGCAAGTTGTTCAAATGAGTTTGTTCACCCTGTCAAGAGTTGAGTGTCGGGGAATCGTGTCATTACCCTACCAAAAACCTGAACCTTCTGAAGAAGCCTTGCTGTCATTGGATTGTTATCCTACAGCTTAACCTGTTACTTGGCTGAACCTTCTAACCAGATTGTTTCAGAGCCCAGCTCTTGTCTGGCAAGCCGGAGATCAGTTCTCGTCTGAAATCCAAACCAGAAACCAGCCCCGTCGGGTCACCCTTTTCTGTAACCTATTGTTTAACCAGCTCTCATCTGGCCAACACAGTTTTAAAGCCCAGTTCTCGTCTGGCAAACCAGAAATCAACTCCCGTCTGACATCCAAAACCCGTAAGCCAAGTTCTCGTCTAGCAAACCAGAAATCAATTCTCGTCTGATAGTCCACCTCGAATGCTAGTTCCCGTCTAGTATTTCCCTTTCAAATCCATTTTTGTTGGTAACCATAAATGGGTCCCTATCACCATAAACTGATCCCTAAACCAGAAAAAGCCTAATTGTACCTGGCCCGATGATTCCTAGTGACTCGCATGTTGTCACATTCCCCGACACAAGGCTCGAGTGATCCCAGCTCCATGATTGGTATTCTGTATTCCCTGTGGTAATATTGTTGAATCAGGATTGTTTTCTCAGCAGAGATGTACAGATTGAGATTGTTTCCCCTAAGCAGTTTGAGACTGCAGCAAATTGAGATGGCATTTATCCCTTATCAGAGTAGGATCAAGATTATCCTCGGCGGGTTTGGTTGATATCCCCGGCAGAGCTTGGCCATCCCCAAGCATTGAACGTTGGTTAGCCTGATGTGTTATTGTCTCAAGTGGGTTGAGGCTGAAGCTTTCCCTGACCGGCAAATTCGGGTTTATTTCCCCAGCAGTGGGACTGATGCAATGTTGTAGCCCCACAGAGTCCAAGTTTGACTCCTTTCCCTCCGAGTCTAGGTCATTGAATCATTCCTCAAGCAGAGGTCGACGGTGATTCCCTCATTGAGTAACCTCCAGACGAGTAGATTTTGATGTCAGCCAGAGAAGAGTCATTTCTCAGCAGATTGTGGCGTACCCTATAAGGACTTAGGGTGATCTAAAAAGACCGTTCAGGGTTGTTTTCCTCAGAGAAGTGAGATTCAATTTCAGTGATCGATTGTTACCTTCCGCGGACGCCAGAGGTGTTTCCTTGATAGGATCGATACATCTCCGACAAGGTTGTACAATGAGTAGCTAAGGATTGATATCCCCAGCAGTGTTGATACACAGGTATTCCTCATCAGACTTGATAGTCCGGCAGGTGTTACCCAGAAGGGTCAGTCTCCGTAAGGCGTACGCAAGATTGCCCTCAGCAGATCAGGATTGATATCCTCGATAGAGTTCAGCAATCTCTCCCCACAGAGTCTGAACGCGAGCTCAGGAGCATTGATATGTATCCCCAAGCAGAGAAGATTCTCTCCCCAGTCAGAGGTATCCTGAAGGATCACCATCTCCCCAGCGGCGAAGCATCATCCCCAGCAGGTTTTCTAACGGCGAAGTTGAAATCTCCCTTGAAGACTCCATGACTGAGGTCTGACCGCGTTAATGAAGCAGTTCTCTCAGCTGATCCGGAGTGCCTGATGGCAGAGGTTTAGATATTCCCAGTTGGCTCATGATCGACCAAGATTTCTATTCCCGACTTGCTGACGAAGCCCGGCTGATGCCCGACGAGGCCTTTGAATGCCTGAGGGCAGGATCAACCTGATGGTTGAAGTCTGGTTGATGCCCGACAGTGTTCTTTGGATGCCTGATGGCATGATCGACTATGTATTACCGATTACCGTGTGACCAATTTCCCAATGAAGTTTCTTCACCCTGACGGCGAGGTCAGATCATGTTTGCTTCCAGCGGCGAGGTTGGATGTCTGTTTTTGACGGCGAGGTCAGACGATGTTGAGAGTTGACGGTGAAGTCAGATTATGTTGAGTACTTGACGGTGATGTCGAGTGTTTCCCAGAGCTATGTTTGTTTCTGGCGGCGATGTCATATTATTTTGAGTTTTCCAGCGGCGATATTGGATGTTTGTCTATGACGGCGATGTCAGACTCTCTAATTCTCCAGCGGCGATGTTGGATGCTTGTTTTTGACGGCGATGTCAGATTCAGATTATGTTGAGTACTCCAGCGGCGATGTTGGGTGTTTATCAGATTCTTCAGTTCTCCAGCGGCGATGTTGGATGGTTGCTCCTGGCGGCGATGTCGGGTGGTTTGATTCTGTAGTTTTCCAGCGGCGATGTTGGGTGTTTTGGTTGTTTGACGGCGAGGTCAGAGTATTTTCAGTTCTCCGACAGCGATGTTGGATACTTGTTTGTTTCTGGCGGCGATGTCAGGTGGTTTCTTTCTCCAGCGGCGATGTTGGGTGTTTTGGTTGTTTGACGGCGAGGTCAGAGTATTTTCAGTTCTCCGGCGGCGATGTTGGATACTTGTTTGTTTCTGGCGGCGATGTCAGGTGATTTCTTTCTCCAGCAGCGATGTTGGGTGTTTTGGTTGTTTGACGGCGATGTCAGGTTGATTTTCAGTTCTCCGGCGGCGATGTTGGATACTTGTTTGTTTCTGGTGGCGATGTCAGGTGGTTTCTTTCTCCAGCGGCGATGTTGGGTGTTTTGGTTGTTTAACGGCGATGTCAGGTTGATTTAGTTCTCCAGCGGTGATGTTGGGCATTTTGTTTGTTTCTGGCGGCGATGTCAAGTGAGTTAGTGCTCCAGCGGCGATGTTGGGTATGTCAGATTCTTTAGTCCTCCAGCGGCGATGTTGGGTGTTTTGGTTTCTGACGGCGATGTCAGAGAGTTTGTTTTCCAGCGGCGATGTTGGGTGTCTTGGTTGTCTGATGGCGATGTCAGAGGAATTTAATGTGGATAACTGACGGCGATGTCAGATCAGTATTTCTCCAGCTAGTTGTCGTGCAGCTAGTATTTCAGTGTTCGAAGATCTGTTCCCACCAGAGTACCGTGTGCTTATGTAGTTGGCAAATTTCCGAGTTCTTTGGTATTCAACCGTCTTCTACCTTTGAATGTTTGAAAGTCGTTCGCTTCAACCCTTTAGGTCCAAGCCGTTTGAATAGGGGCAGCTGTTGCACCCCAAAATTTGACCAACTACTTGTCGCAATTTGGCTCATGTTTCGCCTCATTTCATTTCACATTTGCATACCATGTACATTGCACTTTTTTCCAGTCACATTGGTTTATCGGGATCACAGCCCTCTGATAGCATTTCAGACCAATACAAGGACGTATTTTGAGAATCGGTGCTCGTCCCGGTGTTTTCAGCTCTCGCTGTTGTTTTTGAGGACCTTTCGGTGTCCGAATTTTTACCGTTTATTTCGATATAGTTCGCTAATCGATTTAATCGGCTTCCTCGGTAGTTTTTAGATTTTTCCTTATTTTCTAGAATTTTTTTATAGATTTAATTCATTTTTCTAGGTATTAGATATTTTTTAAATAGCTTTTAGATATTAATTGACTTTTTTAATAGGTTAGGGATTTCTTTAATAATTTTAGATAATAGATTTTAGAATAAATCATTTTTAGGTATTAAATAGAATTTTTTTAATTGATTTTAATAGAATATTCTTTTAATAGGGTTTTTTTAAGTAGAAAGTAATATAGTTTTTTCTATAGGTTAATATAGATTTTATTAGAAATTAATATAGTTTTTCTCTATAGAAATTAGTGGAATTATTAGAGTTTTTTCTATTTTTATTAGTTTAGAGATTAGTGGAATTATTAGAGATTATTAGGTTTTTCATTATTTTAGAGATTAATATAGATTTAATAGTTAATTCTCTTTTTTTTAGGTTTGATTAGATTTTAATCATTTAGTTAGACTTTAATTAGAGTTTATTAGGTCTAATTAGATTAGATTAGTTTTAATTTTCAGATTAGTTAATTGAGTATTAATTAGTTAATTAGGTTTTAAGTCTTTAATTGAGTTTAATGAGGTCTTTAATCAGTAATTAGTCCATTCCATTAGTTCAGTCTTAATTTTCGTGGGCCCATTGTCTTGGAGGCCCAAACTCTCAGTCCAGTGCAGTGACATGTGTCACTCTATAAAGGAGGCCACACATGCATTTCTGAATCTTCCTCAGCTTTCCACGTTTCACCCTCTTCAATGGCCACGTTTTTCTTTCTCTCTCCGTCCACGTTTCATGCATAGAAGCCACCACCTGCCCCACTTCATTCTCCTCCATTTTTCTCACGCGTGTTCACTCCAGATTCTTCCACGTATCCCTCAGCCCCCTTCCTCCATACGCCACGTTTCAGAACATGTGGCCTCACCCCATCATCCCAGCCGCCACGCGTCTCCCATGCACGGCGCCTCACCGCCACCTGTCCCACTCGCCGAGTCCCCACCGGAGCGCATGCAAACCGCCGGAGAACATCACCCGCAAAATCAAACGGTGGTTCTCGCGGCCAAGCTCCCCTAAACCTCGCCGGAAACCCTTGAATGTCGCCGGAACTCCAAGAACATTCATCTTTATTCTCCGATCTTCATCAAGATCTTCTTAGTGTTCATAACCGTTTCCAGAAATTCCTTCAAACGTTTTCATCAATCTTGATCGTTCTTCATAGAGTTTCTCCAGATCTCCATCATTTTCCTCGAAATCTTCATCAGCATGTGAGTGTTTTTCCAGATTCGCCCAGAAATTGATGAAGTTCTTCAACCTTCATCAATGTTCATGACCTTCATCGCCTCCTTCATCATCGTTCAACAACAATGTTCTTCACTGATTTCCAGAAATCTCTAACACCTTCAAGGTTCGGATCATCATCATCAATGATCAACAAGTACCGGCGCTCACCCAGAACTTCATAGATCGTCCAAGTTCATCTTTCTTCCTCCAGAAATTCAAGAACCTGCTTCAAGATCTTCGTCCAGAAACTCATCAATGTTCTTGCAAAATTCCCCAGAAAACTCCGATAATCATCGTTCGACCTTCTCCGATCATCATCAATAGTCTTCTCAAATCTGCAAGCACCAAGAACAGCAACAAGATCCTCCATGAGTGAAGTTCTCCAACATGCGGTTTCAGTAATCATCGTCAATTCTTCCGTCAGTTTCAAGAAATTTGTTCAAGACTTTGATCTTCAAACATCATCGATCTTCAATCCAACGTTCAAGAAGATCTCCAGATCAACATCAATCTTCATTCTCTTCATCCATTCAACGAACTTCTTCAATCTTCATTCGTTGATCTTCGCAAAGGAACGCCAGAAGTCATCATCGTTCAGAATCGTTAACATGCGAAACGGAAGTTGAGTGGGAAGATGGTTGAACGAAGGTTTGAGAGCGAGGGGTCGGAGAGTGAGTAGCGACGCTGTGGTGAACAGTAGAGTGGGAGAGATGAGAGAGGGAGTAGGGTTTGTTTCAGAGTGAGGAGAGGGAGAGGCTCGTTGGACTCCTCAGATTAGGGTAGTGGGCCTTGGGCCCAATGTTCAGATCATATCTGCACCCCCTGATTCCGTATCTCCCCTCCGTTTACTTCTTTGGTGTGGACGTGGGCTGGGCCCAACAGCATTTCTGTGCACACTCTCCGTATACTTCCTACGCCCCCTCCCCGTTTCTGGATATTTTTGCTGGGCTGGGCCCAGTTCTGTTCTGGTTTTTTGCTGCCTTACCCCTGGCTGGGCTGTTTGCACCCCCCTTGTGTTCTTTTCTTGTTTTTTCTTCATTTTCTTTTTATATTCTTTTGTTTAGAGATTTTAAAAGAGAAAAAGAGTTAAAGAAAAAGCATGTAATAGAAAAAAGAAAAGAATATATAGTGATATAAAAAAATGATAGTTTTTTATATTTTCTTTTAGGATATATTTTCTTTTCTTAGGATATATTTTCTTTTAGAGTTTATTTTATATTCTTAGAGATAGATTTAAATGTCCATTTGTTAGGGGACTTTTTACATTTTTAGTAGATTTAAATGTCCACTTGTTAGGGGACTATTTTTTCGTTAGATTTTCCATAATAGTTGGATAAGATTTTTAGGAGTTTATTTTCCCATTACGCAATCATTGTAATTCTTTCAGAATATTAATAAAATGAGATTGATGCTGTGGTCTCCGTTCTACCCGTAGTTAGGCCGAACTACAGCTGCTCTGATTTCTTGTACCAGATAAGAATATGTAGGCATAGGATGCGATATCCTAGCGAGCATACTAACAACTAACTTTTGTTCTCCTCGCTGCTGTGCGATCGAGACTTTCCCGCTAACGACTGATGTTATCCTTTTCTCTTGCCCAAGTGCATTTGAGACCAGACCGTAGTTCTAGTTCCCGTAGGTTCCCATACCTCGAAACCCGACATACTACGTCCGTTCTACCGCAAACAGGTACGCCTAAGTCTCCAATGGTCGAGCAGCGTCCACCTAACTGCTAGAATGCGCACGCTAGTATCGTCAACTCAATCTCTCACCCCCGTGTGACCGAGAACACCCTGTCTAGCCGTAGTTAGCCTGAACTACGTCATGCTCTGATTTCTCTGATGAGAATACGTAGGCCCAAGACGCGACGTCTTGCCGAGCAATTAACCCGTAGTTTCCCGAACTACGCAGACTCTGATTTCTCGTTCTCTGATGAGAATACGTAGGCATAGAGTGCGACGCTCTATCGAGTCAATTTCTTTCCCGTTTAGATTTAGCAGTCGTAGATAGATTGTTTTTCACCCGTCCAAGTAAACCCAACAAGCGTGGATCCCGTCGAGTACGACGGACGTGAGGGGTGCTAATACCTTCCCCTTGCGTAACCGACTCCCGAACCCAGACAATGGTTGCGACGACCTTGTCTTACCCTTTTTCGTCAGGTTTTTCCGATTGTTTCCTTTCCCGCTCTGAGGGATAAATAACGAAAGGTGGCGACTCTTCTGTTTTGCCGGCACCTTATTTTCGCGAAAGCGACACAATTCATTGCTCTAACCACTACTAACTTATTCTATGTCTACATTCAAGATAACATAGCTTAGGCTAACTTGATACTAACTATAGAAAATGCAGTCCATTGATGACATGAAGGTTATCTTTAGGAACGAAGCCCAGAGGCGATGTTTCAAAGTATTAGCTCAGAGAGATATGACATTATCTATCTATCCTGACCGGCCCACCATGACCACCCTTAGTATTCGAGATAGTGTGATGTACCTATTTGGCCAGATATGATGGGATAACTTTGTTGTGAGAAGGAGGTTAACCCTTGAGTTCCTGAGTTTCTTTTTCTATGATCCTAAACAAGGGTTAGGATTTAACAGAGGTCAGACTATCTTCATACTTTTTGGGACCAAATACCGTTTCACACACCGCAAAATAGCTGACCTATTAGGATTTCCTAGTGGCCTAGATGTGATTACCATAGCTCAGGAAGATTCCTTCATGGATCTTGACCTTGAATTTTTATGGGGTAGTATAACCGAAAACCACCACCCTGAGCTAAGTTCTATGTTTTCCAAAAATATCCAAAACCCAGCTATCTGCTACTTCCACAAAATGCTAGCCCACACACAATTTGGGAAAGAAGAAAACATTACCTTAGTGTCTAGAGACAAGTTATTTATCATGTTTTGTGCCTCCCAAGGTAGACTCGTGAAAGTTGTTACATTTATGTTAGCGAACTTAGACAGGATTGTCGAGAGACCCGTGGTTCTATCCTTATAGGATGATTGGTTACTATAATTGCTTCTGTCATTGGCCTAAGATACTCCATTAACTGTTTACATGCTTTAGGTGGTATCTGTCCTATGCATATTAACTTTTGTTTTAACTGTGGCATCATTACAAATTTAGGATCACTATAGTTTGAGTTGTTAATGGATAACCAGGTCGTGTATAACTTTACACTATCTAACCACGAGAGAACAAATGTGCAAAACATGAATAATTGGTTATATAATTTGGAGGACCGGAATGAGTCACCCACCCCACCTGACACCCATCAAGCTTATGAAAACCGAAATGTCATTTTATTTGATGCTGCTTCACTCGCCTCTGGTATTCACGCACAAACTCCTATTGATCACACTGCTGAATTTGACGCCCTTAAAACGAAAATTGATACACTTAAAAGAGAGCTCACCACTCTGCGCGTGGATTTTCTGGGATTTAAGGATGTTTCTGATAAGTAGTTTGACCAATTGTTTTAGCAAATCTATTCCATGAGGCATTTCTTTGAGCCTATGTTAGACATCATAGTGGCTAGTGTTGCTTTATTTGTACCGTTTTCAGTTTTCCTACCATGCACTTAGACAGTGAGATTACAGACTTGTTTAAGTGTGGGAGAGGGAATGTTTTCTAGTTTTCTAGTTAGGAATGTTATTTCATTATCAAGATTTCATTTTATTTTTCTTATTATGTTACATTATCGTCGAGCTACCGACGTTAAACCAGCACTAACTTATGTTTTAGTTTAATGGAGTTTCCTTTTTAGTTGATTATTTTATTTCATTATGATTTTAGTTTAATTTTTTGTTTATTTCTCTCGTGTTTATTTTTGTTTTAATTACTTTTTATTGATTCCAATTAAGGCCATGTGCTAAAGCCTTTTCAACTGGCAAAATTTTGGTGTTAACAACTGAAAATCATTGAAAAAACTCACTATTTCAAAGCATGAGTTTAATTTTTGCACATTTTAAATAAATGGTGGTCGCTAATATGCTAATGGTGTTCGCTATTAAACTGATTTTTGAAAAAGTAATGTTTAAAGTTAATGGAGTTCGCCATTAGCCTAAAGGAGGTCGCCATATCAGTCTGAACGACATATTTGATTTTGAAATTTCCCTTGCACATTTTTTCAAACCACCCTCATTTAAATCTCATACTCTCTTACTCTACTCTCCACTCATTCATATCTTTAACCCCCAACCTTAAAACTTCACTTCATTTACTATAACAATTATAACCTACTCACATTCTAACTCAAAAACAAATCCTACTCATTCTCCACTTTTTCCAAATCCTTACCCATTCCTTCCAACTCTCTTATTTCCCATTCATCATCCCAACAAGGGAAGTGAGACCAAGAATATAGGTTGACTACTTGTATCACCTTCGCAAAAGGTCTTGAGGGTGATAGTCAAAGAACAAAGTACCTCTAGCTTTTCGACAGGGATGTCGCAGAAACTAGGTATCCCGATAATGCTGCCCTTTGTGAATTAGGTTTAATTAGTAGTGTTAACTAGATGCTAGGTAACTTAGGAATGACTTATTTCTGTTCATTGACTAGCCCTACATATGTTAAGCTTACTAATGAGTTCCTAAGCATATTTAGATATGTCAAGCCAGTGGGAAGTTCACGGTCTGTAGGCACGGTCTCGTTTAGAATGTTTAATAGAGACTACACCTTTAGTTAGGATCAAATTGCCAATTTGTTTCAGTTCCAATATGAAGATGGATTTGCATACGAATCCCCTTTAGAGATCAATTTACATACTGGTGCTCTTGGCTTTTGGCCTAAAGGCACTTCTGATTGAGAAGACATAAAGGCCACCACTATCCATAACCAGGCCATTCGATACTTACACCTTATTTTAGCCAACACCATTTTCGGTCTAAAGAACAATTGAAAGGTGAACTCTAAGGACATTTTCTTTATACATTATGCACTAACACAAACACCGGTTAATCCTACACCTCTTTCATTAATAGATTTTCAGTCTGTTAGTATTAGAGTAGTGTTGCACCGCAAAATTTGAACAACATTTATTTACCCATCAAGTGTTTGAAGGTTGATACCTTCATCAGAAAGTTCAAGAGATCCTCAGAAGAATTGGTTGAAACCAAGGTTGTGTGCTTCATAACTGGAGAGTTGTGGGAGCTCCTCAGATGATTCTGAGACTGTGAGAATGAACTTGAAGCTTTGAGAAAGCCTATGAGATGTCTTGATAGCCATCATGAAGCCCAGAGAGGTCATTATGCAAGAATTCAGAAGATTCAACCATGAATGGTAGAATTAGGGTTTTGACTGGGTCAACCCTAGGTCAACTGAAGATTTGGAGAAGGTTGAGACCTAATCCAAGAGCCATGAGATCATGGAATGATGTATTGAGATGTTATAAGGATTATTCCTAGACCAACTCATCATGATTGAGGAGTTTGAGAAGTTTTAAGCTAGGGTTTCTAAGGATTGACAGTGTAAAATCCCCTAGTTTGATCCCTATCTTCCAGGCAGTTTTAGCTCAAGATGTGATTGTCTTCTCATCTTCCCCATAACATGAATGTTGTATAGATTGTTCTTAGCTTTAATTTGAGTGGTAGAAGTCCTTGATAGGATTTGCAGAGCTCAAGTTATGGTTTTGACAAATTACAGGTCATCTGAGGTATGTGAATCTGGGTCCTTGAAAGTCACCCAACTTGCAGACAACTTTTGCCCTAGTAGGATGATTCCTATGGTCTCTTGGTCAACATGAATGTTGATGATCATCTTCTTAGCTTTCTAGAGAGTACTAGAAGTCCTTGATAGGATTTTTAGAACTCATGTTATGGCTTTGACAAGCCAAGGGCATTTTGGTCATTTGGAAATTATAGGTCATTTCAAGCATATGGCCATATCTCCTACTTCCAAGCTTCAAATGGAAAAACCTTCAACATAAAAGTTGCTTAGAATGATGTTTTAAGGCTATTAGGGTGGTCATGAGATGTTGGAAAGGCTCATAGCAAAAAGTGACAAAAATGGCCTAAAAATGAGGCATAAGTTAATTCAAGTGAAATGGAAAATCATAAAATTCAAGCTATAAACCCTAAACATGTCATATGATAGGTCATTTTGACTCCAAAGGACATTTTAAGAACAATGGTTCAGCCACAATTTTGATTTGAGGCTTAAATTTTGGGGTTGCTTTGTAATTTGGTTGCTTGCATAATGGGGTACCAAGTCAAAACAAGGAAAAGCTTAATGAATAAGGGAAATATGCATTGTGTATTGTCCTAAATCTCATGTAAAGAGATATTCAAGTTGGTTGCAAGCATTATAGGGATTTTGTCATGATATATCATATGGTGAGAATGGAAATGCAATATATCATGTCATGAAACTTCAAGTTCCTACTAGATTGATCTAGATGATTCTAGACCTTTCTAAATCAGTCTATATATTGATTACAATCTCCATTGGTGAAGGGTTGGTGATTGTTGATGTTAATGGTGGTAGAGAATAGAAATTGAACCAAAAATTTTCCATTTGCAAATTGTATTGAAACTTCATCTTCCTCTTCATTACCCTTCCATTTCTTTACACAAATCTTCACCATAAACATCCATGAGTATGTTCATGCTAGCTTGAGGTTCCATTGTTGATGAATTGGAGGAGTTTCAAGTGAAGTTGCAAGGGAGCAAAAGGCATTGGATCTTGAGATACAAGCCATTTCCATTAAATCTTGTGCAAGCAGAGGATTGTTCATCACCTAGAGACTATTCTTGAGGATCTACAAGGATTGATTCGAAGCTTTTCACCACCTACCATTGCAAGGATCAAGGTAAGCAAAATCACTTCCACACTCTGATTTAGGCATGGCTAGGGTTAGTTCTTGTTGTAAAACCATTAGAGACCATTAGGTGATTCATTTGGATGAGTTTAAGATCAATTAGAGAGGTTTCATTAATGGAGGTTGATTCTTGATGGAGTTGGAATGAGTGATTTAGGGGGTTATAATGCACGGTAATTGGTTGGTTTTAATCAGCATAGCATAAGGATCAATTCTATATAAAGATTGCTGAGTTTGGTGAGGGTCAAAAACTGAAGAAAGTTTGAGTTCAAGGAAGTGCACCATTCGGTTTGGAGAATTTGTGGTGTTTCAATGAAATCCAAGGGCATGGTTGTGTTCTACGTGAAATTCTAGTCAAGATTGGTTTTTAGATCATGCAATTTGGTGGAATATCGAAGTCACACGAAGAAGATGAAGTTGTGTGCATGGGAGTGTTTTTTCATGGATTCTGCAAACCCTAGGTGTCCAAAGGTTGAAGATGAAGTGGTATCTGTCAGATCACGTGTAGAATGTTGACTGAAAAAGCGATCAAATGGCTGGGATTCAATTTCTAAATGAGAGGGAAGTTCAGCGCAGCTAAACGCTGTGTTTCATTTAACGCAGCCTGGGCCTAATGAATTCAATGCTATTCGCCCCCCCCCCCCCCCCCCCCCATGCAGGCCCATCACAATATGAACTACATTTCGCTGCTATTTACACCGCGTTTCTGTTATTTTTCTTTTGATTTTTAAATGTTTTTCTGATTAATCAATGGGCCAGGCGCGCGTTACTTCTTGCACCCCCAGTATGGGCCCAAAGCATCATAACAACTGAATATTATTGCTTTTCATACCACCTCATCAATTCTCATATTAAATTCACTCCAAATTTCTTTAAACTTTAAAAATTCATAATAAAATGAAAAATGAGTATTTTTTAATGAGACTTTTTTTCCCATTTTCCATTTTCTGTCTAGAAAAATATAAAACCATAAAATAGCCTTTCTATTTCATTTTTATATTTTTGCATGTATTTTACTTTTAATTGCTTTTTTAATTCTTTTAGTTGATGCATGATCTTGTAGAATTTAATTAGGGTAGTTCCCTTAGGATTTTTAATTCAATCTTTTTAGGATGATTAGATGAATGGTTTAGGTTCCCCCTGAATTAGTTTCATAATTTTGTGATAATATTTAGGATATTTTTAATTAGGTAGCTTTAAGTAGTGTAGAATTTGGTTAAAACTTTAGTATAGGTCAATAACAATTTTAGATTTAGGTTTTGTAGGGCAATTTAGTCTATGGGGAATATATGGGACTTGAGGGTAGTTATGTAGGGTCCCCTAGCATTTATATTAGGATTTAATAGAATAATATACTATTTTTGGTTGATTTTTGAATTGAATGATTGGTTGTGTGGCCTTTAGGGCAAGTTTTGTTTAGTTTGCTTTGCTTTGGAGTTTCCCTTTGGTTTGAAGAGCTTGGTGTCTCTGTGTGGAGCTTAGTGGAGCATACTAGAAGATTGGAGGAGGCATTGAGGGAGCTTGAAGAGCTTGTTCTTCTTCTTTTTTTTGTCTTGTCTTAGGGTTAGGATTAGGGAAAGCTTAGATGTAGATAATTTCTTTCTCAAACATGGATGGTATCATTCACCTCCATTCTTCCCCATGATTCAAAGTCCTTCCAGGGTATACACCTCTCTCCTTTGGAGGGATTAGTGCTATACCTAGGAGGTAGAACTTTTGAGGGAACCTTTCCTCTGATGTTGAACCCTTATAGGTCACCTTTGGTGATCAAATAGGCAGTTCAATATCCCCCAGCTTATCCAGTAATGATTCTCTCTGATTTGATTTGTCTTGAGAGCTGTCAGAGCCTGAGCATGAAGATGAAGACTTCATTGAAGATTATTGAAGAGGATGAATCCTTGAAGACTGCCATTCCAGCTGAAGCTTGAAGAGCATGAAGATCAAGTTGACACTTGAAGATCCCTGTAGATGGTAAAGCCTGAAGGTGGAGCTGATCAAAGAAGCTGAAGCTTAGGGGAGAAGATGAGTTGATACTCATATTATAGGGTTGAAACCTGGAAAGCAATTGATGATTGAAGTCTGAAGACTGAGTTGCTGCTGGAGGAGCTGAAGCTTTCTTCTGTTTTTCTTTTCTATATTGTGTGTTTTGTTTGATTTGTCTGTTGCATTAGATTAAGTCCATCTAGAATAAGTAGAATCTAGGAGCATGATTGCATTAGAGGTTGAGTTGCTCCCTCTGCTTGTATTGTTATTGCGTGGCTTTGCTTGCGGGTATTCGATACAGCCTAGCTCCCTTGCGCATGTGGTTTGTTTGCCTGATGGCATTTCATTTTGTTTATGTGTATGATTGCAGTTTACTGTTTATTGCTTGATAGCATGTTGTTTATTTTTCAGTATGATTACTGTTATTTCATGACTGGCTTGAGGTTGAGACGAGCTTGTGGAGGCTGAAACCCCACACACATTTCCTCCCTCACTTGCATTGCATGCATTTTACTGTTAAGCTGATGCTTTGTCTGTTTTGGTGTATTATTAACATGATCCCTTAGGACTCTCATTTCCTTTGATAAGGATTTGATGATAGACTTTTAGGTTGAAACCTATGCATGACAACTTCTAGGAGTTCCCTGTTCAAACCTCAACCATAGGATGAATCCATGGCATGATAACAGTAGGACTTGATAGTCTCCCTCCTAGTTGGGTATGTTCTCTTCTCATCTCAAAACAGTTTAAGATACAGTAATCATGAATGATTTCTTTCATACGTTACGAGCCTTAAGCTATCTGAGAAAGGATTGTGGGAGAGCTTCTCTTCCACAGTCTGGATGTTTAGTATGGTACCCTTTGGGTGACATGCGACGCATTCACTCTCAGGTCATAGTCTCTAGTGCGGTTGAAATCGCAAACACAATAAAAAACACTTCTTTCGTAAAAACAGGAAATAAACCGTAGTTTCCCGAACTACGTATGCTCTGATCTCTCATACCTGTTGAGAGTACGTAGGCACAAGATGGCGATGTCTTGGCGAGCTACCTTCCCCCCATAACCCTTCGTAGGCCGAACTACGTTGACTCTGATTTCTCATTCTCTGGTGAGAATACGTAGGCATAAAGCGCGACGCTTTGCCGAGTCATTTTTTCTTTTCTTTTTCAGCCTGCCTTGATAGGTAGATAGAATAAAACCAACCCGTCCAAGTAAACACACAAGCGAGGATCCCGTCGAGTACGACGGACGTGAGGGGTGCTAATACATTCCCCTTGCGTAACCGACTCCCGAACCCAGACAATGGCTGCGACGACCTTGTCTTACCCTTTTTCGTCAGGTTTTTCCGATCGTTTCCTTTCCCGCTCTGAGGGATAAATAACGAAAGGTGGTGACTCTTCTGTTTTGCCGGCACCTTATTTTCGCGCAAGCGTCAGCTGGCAACTCTGCTGGGGAATCCAACGGTTCCCTGCGAGGGTCAATCCTACCATTTGTGTGTTTACTTGTTGGGTTGCGTTTATTTATCGCAATTTACTTCTCGCACTTTATTTCCCGCATTTTATTTTCATTATAATATGATTATTTGTGCTGTTGTGGGATGGGAGTTCTGATGAGTGAGAAGCCAGACCCAGGCTTGAGTGTACCATAGAATTAGAGTGGAAAGTAGTGGGCGCGTGCTTGCTTTGCAGGCACTAGTGTCTCATGAAATACACGCTCAGACGAGGTTCATCCGGTTGGCTTCACTTTCAACCCTTTGGGTTGAGACGGTTGCTGGTTTGGTGGATTGTCGACTCTGGGGACCGATCATTTGTGATTCAGCTAAGTGAGGCCTCTTCATGAGCTGGTGATGCCACACCTTCTGGGTATCGTATCACCGCTCTTGAAAGTCTGTGATGCTGATGAACGCATAGGATGCCGTACCTTGAGTCAGTTTAGGTCTATACCTGTGAGTGGGATTGGGTTTATTGCAGGAAACTTTGACCTTCAGACTACCTGGTTTTCTTGACAGTGAATCAGTTATATTGGTACCAGGGTTTCTCAATTGCAGATTTGTCTGTTCTTGATAGAGCAGGTTTTGATCAGAGTATCTTATCATCAGGTGTATGTCTGTTCTTGATAGAGCAGGTTTTGATCAGAGTATTGTCATCAGTGGTTTGTTCTTGATAGAGCAGATTTTTGGGTCTGAAGATCTCATCAGCAGATGTTGTTTGTTCTTGATAGAGCAGATTTTGAGTGGGGTCTGAAGATCTCATCAGCAGCTGTATGTTTGTTCTTGATAGGGCAGATTTTTGATTTGGGGTCTGAAGACTTCATCAGCAGATATTTCTTGATCATACATCCAAGGTCCTTATTATCAGACATTTGTTCTCGACAGAGCAGAATTTTGATCCTATGTATACGGTCCTATCAGATGGTTGTTCTTAACATATCAGATCAGTGGTCTTACACCGGGGTTTTCTTCTCATCAGTGATTGTTGATATAGAATCTCCGCAGCAGTTACCTGGATATATTATTGCATTTTGCATTAGTTTGCATGTCATTTACATTTCATTAACGTGTGTCTGTGTTGCAGGTACCGTTTCCCCGATCCAGGATTTCTTGCCTCCTATTATATTGTTATGGCCTCTCTCAGGAAGACCGTTGCGTACAAGTTCCCGACCCCCGATGTGTCGAAGTTGACTGGTTTGATAGCTCTAGCAGGAGATCCTGTGAAGGATGGGTTCAGGAAATCTTATGGCAGGTTGCTCAGTCTGGTTTGCAAGCCTTCTACGTTCGAGCTGAATGGGTTACACGCTCTGTTGTAGTTCTATGACCCTCCATTGAGATGTTTCACTTTTCAGGACTTCGTTCTCGCGCCGACGCTGGAAGAATATGCTGATTTGCTAGGTGTGCCTATCAAAAGGCAGATGCCTTTTGTCCACATGGATGCTGAACCTGATCTGGCTGGTTTAGCTTCTTCACTTTATTTGGACGCCTCTGAGTTAGTAGTGACGAGTTGGAACAAGGTTCCTGGGTTCTCCTTGCAGCTTCTAGTAGCTAAGGCTCAGCAGTGGGCTAAGGACAGATGTTGGGATGCGTTCAGTGCCATCCTCGCTCTATGCATATATGGCATTATCCTGTTCCCCAACATGCCTGATTTCGTAGACTTTGATGCATTTCACATCTTCGCCTCAGGGAATCCAGTCCCTACTTTGATCGGAGACGTCTATCACTCAGTGCATTACAAGAATGAGAACCGGAGAGGGAAGAATGTCTCATGCTGCGTACCGTTGTTGTACAAATGGTTTGATAGTCATTTGCCCAAGATGGGTTCTTTCGCCTTGTCTGCAGCCACAGCTGAGTGGCCTGAGCGTCTGATGGGTTTATCTGCAGAAGATATTGATTGGTTCGACAGAGACAGGTTAGGTACTGAGGTGATCTTCAGTTGTAGTGGGTTTCCTAATGTACCTCTGATAGGTAGGAAGGGTTGCATCAACTACAATCCATCGTTGCTAGTTCGTCAGTTCGCATATGCTTTGAGGACTCCGCCGAAGGAGGAAGAGGTACAAGAATCTCTGTACCTCACAGGTACTTTAGAGGGGGATTTGTTGTCCAAGCTTCAGCGTGCGTGGAACAGTATCAGCAAGAGAGGAAAGCCCTTGTTGGGAAAGAACAACAGTCAAGCCTACCCTCCTTATTCAGCTTGGATCAGAGCCAGAGCCAGCGCTATAGGAATGCCATTTCCTCATGCCAGACCAGAGAGTCCTCCACCAATCGAAGAGCCTACTACTGTGTCCATTCATCAGCATAACCAAGTATTAGCTGAGCGGGATGAATTGAAGCGGGCGAACGCAGAACTGGAGAAGAAGTTAGCTCAGCTTCGAAGTGAAAGGAATGAAGCCGTGCATGCTTTCAAAAAGCAAACAGAGTCAGTGAACCAACTGGGTACAGACTTGGCAAAGCAGATAGCTGATCGCGAACGCTTGGGCCAAGATTTCAGGGCTGTTAATGATGTACTAGCTACGAAGAAGCAGCATTTGGACGAGGCATATCGGAGGATATCTAAGTTCGACCAGCACCGGAAGGCTTCCCTGGCCACCAGGAAGGAGCGAGAGGATAAACTGATGCTGCAGATCTCTAAGCTGGAAGCCGTGGTGAAGGACAGTGAGCGAAGGTTTGATGAAGAAACCGCCCGCAGGTACGCCGCCGAAGGCCAACTCAACAAAGCCCTCGCCAACCTGAAGGAGTGCAAGCTGAAGTTTGAGTCTAAGAAGCGGAAACTGGAAGATTGCTTCAGCGAAGGAGCATGGGAAAGTTCAGTTCAGGGACTTCAGTATACTATTGTGCAGAGGGAACTACTCGTCGAGGGGTTGCTCACTTTGCCAGATCATCCAGAGACGAAGGAGTTATTAGCAGAGTATCGCGCCCGTGGCCGTACTTGACTAGCTTGTATTCCTTTTGTTTTGATCTTTGTCGTATGCTGACCATCACCAGACTTGTTGGCTGAGGTCACGCTGTTGATTTGATTTGTACTCACTGATGCTATGTACTGCCTTGATAGGCTTTCCATATATATATGAGATTGATGTTTCCATGATTGGGGCTCGGACTTCTTCTTATTATTATTATCAACACTGGCACTAAGGCACTAGGATCGGGGGAAATCTCCCAAGCACACAGACACACGCATGCATCTGCATGAAGCATTTGCATGGCGTACATTTTGTTGTTTTTCCTAACCTTTAATGTTTGAAGGTTTTTTCAGGTTCACAGGTTCCAAGCTGTTTCCGGTCTCCAGGATTGATCAGAGACTCATTCACCGTTATTTAACTCGAGCTAATCAGACAAGGATCATGGATCAGGTGCAGTCAGATGTTCAAGAGCTCCGTGAACGGATGGATCGTTTTATGGAACTGATGCAGGTAGTCGCTAATGGTCAGGACCAGCTCCGGACTTTGGTTCAACCTTTGATCTCCAGGGTTGATAGTAACGGCATACTTCATGGCGGGGTTGTGCCTACTCCTCCTCCAGTTGATACTCCGCAGAATGTTGTTCCTGTTGCCGGGGGCAACGGCAGTGCTAATGGCAATGTGATGGCCAATATCGGACTCAATGCGACGGGCGTCGGCAATGGTAGTCTGGGAGCTAATGTCAACATCGGGCCGGTCAATGGCAATGCTGGCGTCGGAAATCTGTTGGTGCCTCAACCGTGGCTTGAGGATCATCAGGATGATGTGTTTTCTCAAAGAGGTGCAGAAGCATAGTTGAATGCTGAAGCGCGGCTCAGGTTCAAAGCACTGGAAGACAAAATGAGAGACATTGAGAATCAGAATGCATTGGGCGTTGATATGTCCAAGCTGGGGTTAATCACTGATTTCAGGGTACCTCCTAAGTTCAAGGTGCCTGTCTTTGAGAAATATAAGGGTACTACTTGCCCTCGTGTCCACCTTCGATCATACTATAGAAAGATGTCTGCCTATTCCGACGATGAGAAGTTGCTGATGCACTTCTTCACAGATAGTCTTTCTGGTCCATCCCTCGAGTGGTACATGGGCTTGGAGCCCACTACCGTGCACACCTGGAAAGATCTCACTGAAGCGTTTGTCCTCCACTATCAGTACAATAGTGACTTGGCCCCAAACCGAGTCCAACTCCAGAACCTTTCGCAGAGGAATAATGAAGGCTTTAAGGAGTACGCCCAACGGTGGCATGAGTTGGCTGCTCGGGTTCAACCGCCGATGGTTGAGCGCGAGCTCGTGCAGATGTTTGTTGCTACCCTCCCGGGGATCTACTATGAAAAGTTAGTCAGTGGCATGTCTGGGACGTTCTCGGCTCTCATTACCATGGGCGAGCACGTCGAGAATGGTATCAAGATCGGAAAAATTCAAGGTGAATCATCCTCAGCTGGAGGAGGTGGAAAGAAACTTTATGCCGGTAAGCAAAGAGAAGGGGATGCGAGTGCTGTCACCAACGCTCGGAGAAAGGGCAAGGGCCCTCAGCAACAGATAGCCAGTATAAATATCCCAGCAGCTCCGCAACCGCAGTATCAGCAGCAGCCGCAGCAACAGAATCAGCAGGGATATAGAAAGTACCAGAATTGGGCTCCTTTGGCAAACCGTCAGTTCGAGGCACCGCCCATGTCGTATGCACAACTTTTGCAGAATTTGCTTCAGCTTCAGTTGGTTCAGAAGAGGACGATGGCTCCCTTGACAGGGGCACCACCACCAGGGTATGACGCAAATGCCACTTGCGATTTCCATACAGGGGCACCAGGCCATACGATTGAGAACTGCAAAGCCTTTAAGCACAAGGTGCAGGACCTGGTAGATGCCAAGATTATTAACTTTTCCGACAACGTGCCCAATGTCACCAAAAACCCTATGCCGAATCATAGGGGAGGCGGAGTGAACGCCATTGTTGAAGAAGAGGGTGCAGATCTGTTGACTGATGTCAAAGACCTCAGGACGCCGCTTAGTTTCGTCAAAGCTAAGTTGCTGAAGAAAGGGTTCTTTCCAGGATGCGGAAAGTTATGCATGGCCTGTGCTACACGTTCTGATGGGTGTGAGCAGCTGGTAGAAGGTATCCAAAGTCTGATGACTGAGGGTATTTTGCAGTTCAGCCGGAGGGCTGAAGGTGTATCAGGGGAGGTTATGTTAAAGCAGGCCGATGAAGTCGCCACCATCACCATTCCTCGCCGACCAATTACTATTTCTGCGCCCCGACCGCCTATAATCACTATTACCAGAGCTGGGCCGATCCCATTCGAGAGCACTAACGCCGTTCCATGGCATTATGGCGCCGAAGTCTATTGCAATGGTCAGAAGTTAGAGTTGGAGTCGTATGGGTCGACGGTGCAGAATCTCGCAGGAGTCAGTGGTATTACTCGAAGCGGAAGAGTGTTTGCACCGATAGAGGTTGTGGCAGAGAAAGTGGTCAGAGCTGATGCTGCTGATAAGGGTAGAGGCAAGGCCGTCGAAGAGGTCCCTTGTGGGGCAGAGAAGGATTTGCTATTCAAAGATGCCAAGGAGTTCATGCGGTTAATCAAGAAGAGCGACTACAAGATTGTGGACCATCTTCATCAGACTCCGTCAAAGATTTCTATTCTCAATTTGTTGCTGTGTTCTGAAGCGCACCGCAACGCGTTACTGAAGGTATTGAACGCTGCCTACGTACCGCAAGAGATATCCGTGAATCAACTAGAAGAGGTGGTAGCCCATGTTAATGCTGGAAACGGGCTAGGTTTCACAGATTTAGAGCTGACTCCTAAAGGGAGAGATCACAACAGCGCCTTGCACATCTCGATAGAGTGCAGGGGCACAATCATGTCGCATGTCCTGGTGGACACGGGTTCGTCGCTTAATGTGCTTCCGAAGAAGGCATTAATGAAGTTGGACACTCGTGGATTGCTTTGCACGCCCAGTGATATGGTGGTGAAGGCATTTGATGGAACTAAGCGCCACGTTTTCGGAGAGTTGACCCTGCCAATTCAAGTTGGTCCGGAGACGTTCGACACGGTTTTTTATATCATGGATATCATGCCCGCCTACAGTTGCCTCTTAGGTCGGCCATGGATCCATGCTGCTGGTGTCGTGACGTCCACGTTGCATCAAAAGCTCAAATATGCTGTCGGGGGAAGCATAGTAACCGTGTGCGGTGAGGAGGACATTATGGTGAGCCACTTGTCATCCTTTAAGTATGTTGAAATGGATGGCGAAATCCATGAAACTCTCTGCCAAGAATTTGAAACCGTCAAGGTGAAAGAGGTAGCTCCTGTCGTCACAGAGAAGCAAGAGATGAATCTCTCCTCATTCAGAGAAGCTCGGGCCGTCGTCGAAGCCGGTTCCGCCCCAGGCTGGGGGCATGTTTTGGAGATACCGATCAAGCAGGATAAGTTTGGATTGGGGTACTCTCCTGAAGCTAAAGCTTCATCTTCTTCGTCTAGCAGTTCGTCTCATGGCAAGGGGCCGATCCTATTTACCAGTGGCGGAGTGATTTTCGAAAGCATCAACGTGGCGTCGGAGGACAGCGGGGATAGCGATTGTGATCTTGACGCTTGGATTCAGCCAAGCAAGTCGGGCGAGCGCCTCAACAATTGGACCATCAAGGAAATTATCCAGCTGACAAGTGAAGAGTAATGATTTACTTTTTACAATCATTTTACAACCCTATGTCCTACCCGGGGCATAGCGGTTCTATTGTCAGGGCCTTGTTGGATTATGTACATGCATTTTGTTAATAAATCAAAGGCGTTTTTTTCGTACTCAAATATTGTGTTCTCTGTTATTCCTGTTTTATATTTGTTTTGAAAAACTGTAAAATGGCAACGGGGTTTGTGCTAACCTGCATATTCTTGTTTTAAACTTAACCCTTGTTATTGCAGGATCCACATAACAGACGACATCGACTTTGGACCCTCTACGGCTCACTACGACTTCGATTGCCCGATCTATCACGCCGAGGATGAGATTGATGAAGACGAAGACCTTCCGAAAGAGTTGGCCCGCTTGTTGAGACAAGAGGAAAAGGTTATTCTGCCTCATGAGGAGGATATTGAGATCGTAAATCTGGGTTCTGAAGAGCTCGTCAGAAATGTCAGAGTAGGGGCTGCACTGCAGAGTGATGTCAAGCATAGACTGGTCGAGATGCTTCGAGAGTATAGTGACGTCTTTGCTTGGTCATACGAAGATATGCCCGGACTTGACACGGACATCGTGGTCCACCGCTTGCCGTTGCGTGAAGATTGCCCTCCAGTCAAGCAGAAGCTTAGGAGGACGAGACCAGACATGGATGTAAAAATCAAAGAAGAAGTCCAGAAGCAGTTGGATGCAGGATTCTTAGCCGTTACCACTTACCCTCCGTGGGTCGCCAATATAGTGCCTGTACCGAAGAAGGACGGTAAGGTACGCATGTGCATCGATTATCGGGATTTGAATAGGGCGAGCCCTAAAGATGATTTCCCGTTGCCTCATATCGATGTGTTGGTCGACAACACAGCCCAATTCTCCGTGTTTTCGTTCATGGATGGCTTCTCCGGTTACAATCAGATCAAGATGGCACCGGAGGACATGGAGAAAACGACATTTATCACCCCCTGGGGAACATTTTGCTATAAGGTAATGCCCTTCGGTCTGAAGAACGCAGGGGCCACTTACCAGCGAGCAATGGTAACTTTGTTTCATGATATGATTCATCATGAGATCGAGGTCTATGTTGATGACATGATTGCAAAGTCCCAAATGGAGGAAGAGCATATGGTCAACTTATTGAAGCTTTTTCAGAGGCTTAGGAAATTCAGGCTGAGGCTGAATCCTAACAAGTGCACTTTCGGAGTGCGGTCCGGAAAGTTATTGGGGTTTATCGTTAGTGAACGAGGTATCGAGGTTGATCCTGCGAAAATAAAAGCAATTCAAGAAATGCCAGCGCCGAAAACAGAAAAAGAAGTTCGTGGTTTCTTGGGCCGAATAAACTACATTGCAAGGTTTATCTCTCAGCTCACGGCCACTTGCGAACCGATGTTCAAACTTTTAAAGAAAGATCAGGCGATTACTTGGAATGAAGATTGCCAGAAGGCATTCGATAAGATAAAGCAGTATCTTCAAGAACCTCCAATCTTGATACCCCCAGTGGTTGGACGACCTTTAATCATGTACCTGACGGTTCTGGAGAATAGTATGGGGTGTGTTCTCGGTCAGCACGATGAGACGGGCAGAAAAGAGCATGCCATTTACTATTTGAGTAAAAAGTTCACTGAGTGTGAATCTCGATACTCGATGCTGGAGAAGACGTGTTGTGCACTAGCTTGGGCCGCCAAACGTCTGCGACAGTACATGCTCAACCACACCACTATGCTAATTTCGAAGATGGATCCGATCAAGTACGTCTTCGAGAAGCAGGCTCTTTCGGGCAGGATTGCCAGATGGCAAATGGTGTTAACAGAATATGATATTCAGTACGTCTCCCAGAAGGCCATGAAGGGAAGCGTATTGTCTGATTACCTTACCAAACAGCCAATCAGGGACTACCAGCCGATGAAGTTTGAATTCCCTGACGAGGATATTATGTTTCTCAAAGCGAAGGACTGCGATGAGCCGTTGCCCGGCGAGGGGCCAGATAAGAAATCTCAGTGGAAGTTGATATTCGATGGAGCGGTTAATTCCTATGGAAGTGGCATCGAGGCTATCATCACGACTCCTCACGGAGCCCACATCCCGTTTACTGCGAGACTGACGTTTCCAGTTACCAACAATGAGGCGGAGTATGAAGCATGCATTATGGTTCTAGAAGAGGCAATTGATCTGAGAATCAAGAATCTAGACGTGTATGGTGACTCAGCGCTTGTGATCAACCAAATTAAAGGGGAGTGGGAGACTCGTCAAGCGAATTTGGTGCCGTACATGAATTATGCCCGAAGGCTGCTTCCGTTCTTCGATCGAGTGGAACTTCATCATGTACCCAGGGCTGAAAATCAGATGGCTGATGCCTTAGCCACGTTGGCTTCAATGTATAAGGTCAATTTTTGGAATGAGGCTCCAAGAATTGTTCTTTCGCGTCTTGATAGACCGACATTTGTCTTCGCAATCGAGGATGCCGCCGACGGCAAGCCATGGTTCCACGACATCCAGACTTTCCTTATGACTAAGGAGTATCCTGCGGGTGCGCCAACCCAGGATAAGAAGACTCTGAGGAGGCTGTCTGGAAACTTTTATCTCAATCCTGATGGAGTGTTGTATAAGAGAAACCACGATCTCGTGCTACTCAGATGTGTAGATGAGAAAGAGGCGAGTATGCTCATGGAAGAAGTCCATGAAGGCACATTTGGTACGCACGCCGGCGGGCATGCCATGACGAGAAAGATCCTGAGAGCAGGGTACTACTGGCTGACTATGGAGTCAGATTGCTTCAGATTCGCGAAGAAATGTCATAAATGCCAGATTTATGCTGATAAAGTTCATGTGCCGCCGTGCCCATTGAATGTCATGTCCTCCCCGTGGCCGTTCTCCATGTGGGGCATCGACATGATAGGCAAGATCGAGCCCACTGCATCCAATGGTCATCGTTTCATTCTGGTAGCTATCGACTACTTCACCAAGTGGGTGGAGGCAGCCTCGTATGCTAATGTGACCAAGCAGGTAGTGGCTAAATTCATAAAGAGGGACATCATCTGTCGTTACGGAGTTCCCGAGCGGATCATTACTGATAATGGTTCGAATTTGAATAACAAGATGATGAAGGAGCTGTGCCAAAGCTTCAAGATTGAACATCACAATTCATCTCCTTACCGGCCAAAGATGAATGGCGCCGTTGAAGCCGCCAATAAGAACATAAAGAAGATTGTTCAGAAGATGGTTGTGACGTACAAAGATTGGCACGAGATGCTGCCGTTTGCATTGCACGGTTATCGTACGATGGTACGTATGTCGACCGGGGCAACTCCTTTCTCCTTGGTGTACGGTATGGAAGTTGTCCTACCGTTAGAAGTGGAGATCCCTTCTTTGCGAGTTTTGGTTGATGTGAAACTCGACGAGGCAGAATGGATTACGAATCGTTTGAACCAACTCAGCCTGATGGACGAGAAGAGGTTAGCATCGATTGCATTTGGTCGTCTGTACCAAAGCCGAATGAAGAAAGTTTATGATAAGAAAGTGCGTCCTAGAAGCTTTCAGACGGGTGATCTCGTCCTGAAGAAGATTCTTCCGCCACACTCCGATCACCGGGGCAAGTGGACTCCGAATTACGAAGGGCCGTATGTCGTCAGCAAGGTCTTCTCGGGAGGAGCTTTGTTGTTATCCACGATGGATGGTGAAGATTTTGCATCCCCGGTGAACGCGGACGCAGTTAAAAAATACTTTGCTTGAAAGAGACCCGTTGGACAAAAAGGAAAGAGTCCAGGCAAAAAAGGGGCATCCCGGCGAACCAAAAACAGAATAAAAGGTTCGGGCAAAAATTAGGGATATATTGAAAAAATGTACACCCGCGAAGTCGAAAACGTACACTGGGCAGCTTCGGCAAAAAAGGGTATCCCGGTGAACTGAAAACCCGTAAAGGGCGGTTCACACAAAAGTTAGGGATCTGAATAAGCAAATGACTGCATTCCGCGTGTGGACTTTCATTGTTTAGTGGTTTGGAGGACCCGAGGGCCGTTTATCTGAATCAATCTCTTCCGAAGCTGAAGCGTCGGAGAAGTATCGAAGTCGAGTGGATCTTAGAGAGATCAACTTATGATGTTCGTCTAGGCCTCGTTGCCGACATTTGTATATACTGATGTATATTTATGTTTTATTTTTGCGCGGCTTCCTCATTCCAGGAGCTTGCCTCTGTTGTAAAACATTTTTACCCATTCAGGGGTTCATCATCAATAAAATGCATGTATTCAGCAATTCTGTTTGCCTGTTTAGCATTTATCTGTTTTGTTTGCGAATGAAAACGCCGATGTTTTTGATAAAATGCGCATACATAAACTTACTGGCCTAGGCCATTGATTGTTGAAACAATTAATTACCTGAATATTGTCATGAGATAATAACCTTGATAGGTACCTTTGGAAAGGGTATCCTGTCTGTTTGTTTGTGTTGTTACAGGTGTAGCATATTCCAGACATTGCGCCGTGCGCGTCCTTGAAGCAGGATGATTCCTCCTTCTCCAGCAAAGTTCAGTGGCCTCTCCGCAGAGTCTGAACGCAAGAAAGTGAGCATTGGTGTGTGTCCCCATGCAGAGGTAATTCTCTTCCCCAAGCAGACGCATCCTGAAGGAACGTCACCTCATCAGCTGAGTCGCGCGCCGAAGCTCGTATTCTCCCCCCGCACCGAGTCACAAGTGCAGGTCTCATAGAAATGTTCGGGTGCCGAAGCTCGTGTGTTCCCCAGTAAAGTCGCCGGAGCAAGTATCCCCCCCTCCCCCGCACCGGGTCATAAGTGCAGGTTTCGCAGGAAACTGTTCGTACGCCGAAGTATACAGCAACTGATGGTGCCAGACTGAAGTCTCCAGCGGATTTGAGATTCCCCACCGGAGTAGTATTCTCTCTCTCGAAGTCGGATGATTCCCTCTTCCCCAGTAGAGCATTGGAACAGCTGATGCTGTATTCCCCTGCAGAGTTGTACTCTCCCCCGGGGGCGGACGTTTCCCTCTTTCCCAGCGGAATTGAAATTCCTCATCAAAGTCGTGCTCTCCAGTGAAGTAGAAGGATTTCTCTTTCCCCGGCTGAGTTCGCAAACCCCAAGAGAGCCGAATCCTTGGAAGCAGTAGGGACCACGATTGGTTTTCCCTAGCAGAGTGTTGAACAGTTGGTGATGTATTTTCCCCAGAGTCGCACTCCCTCCAGTGAAGCAGAATGATTTCTCCTTCCCCAGCCAAGTTTGCAGATACCCAAGAGAGCCGAATCCTTGGAAGTTGGTCAGACCATGATTGGTTTCCCCCAGTGGAGTGTTGCAGCCGAAGTTGTTTCCCCACAGAGTTGTTATCCCCAGAAGAGTAGCCGAGAGGGCCGCGCAGTTTACTCCCACGATTGACATCGCTTTCCTTCAGCAGGTCCAGGCTCTTGTGAAGCTATTTCCCCGGCAGCCGTCAACCGCAGATCATTTCCACAGGCGGAGTCCAATTGACATTGGCGTGTTCATGTTCTCCTCAGCAGGAGGATTCCTCTATCTGAATAGTTCTTTCTCATTGACAGGAAGAGCCCCCCTCGGCATTTATTTTGCTGACGGGATCGCACCATCGTGCATGATTGCATGTCATTTAGCATAAATGCATAGCATTTAGCATAAATGCATAACCTTCAGCATAAACGCATAGCATTTCCACAGTGTGGAGCATGGCGCCGAAGCATATGCATCATAAACATGATCTAGGTTGTTACCGTTCTTGTTTTACAGGTGTTCCGCCGAAGGATCAGTTGCTCGGGATGATTCCTGACATTCTCCCCCAGAGTCTCTTGCTCGAGATGATTCTTGAGATCCCCAGCGAAGCCTTCAGTTCAAGATGAGTCTTAAGACCCTAGTGCAATCTCTAGAGTTGGTTGCTCAAGTTGATACTTAGAGTCCCCAGCTAAGATCGCCCAGAATGATTCCTAAAGCCCCAAGAGAGCCGAATCCTTGGAAGCTGCTCAAGCCATGATTGGTTTGTCCCCGACAAGAGTTGTCCAGGATAATCCCTGGAATCCCCAACAGAAGGTTTCTCCATAATGGTTCTCGGTTCAAGATGATTCTTGAAGGTCCCCGACGAAGTTATTTGTTCAAGACAAGTCTTGAAGTCCTCAACAGAGTTGATTTATCCAGAATGAGTTCTGGACCCCCGGAGCGGAGTTACTTGATAGTTCTCCAGATTCCCCAGCGACGAAGTGTCATCCCCAGCAGGTTTTCTAACGGCGAAGTTGAAATCTCCCTTTGAAGACTCCATGATTGAAGTCCGACCGGGTTAAGGAAGCGGTTTTCTCAGTTTCTCTGAATACCTGATGATATGATTGACTATGTACTACCGGTTACCGTGTAACCAATTCCCCAATGAAGTTTCTTCACCTCAACGGCGAGGTCAGAGGATGTTTGCTTTGACGGCGAGGTCAGATTATGTTTGTTTCCGGCGGCGAGGTTGGATGTTTGTTTTGACGGCGAGGTCAGATTATGTTTGTTTCCGGCGGCGATGTAGGATGTTCGTTTGGACGGCGAGGTCAGATTATGTTTGTTTCCGGCGGCGATGTTGGATGGCTGTCCGACGGCAATGTCAGACTCTTCAGTTCTCCAGCGGCGATGTTGGGTATTTTGGATTCGACGGCGAGGTCAGATTATGTTTGTTTCCGGCGGCGATGTTGGATGTTTGTTTCTGGCGGTGATGTCAGGAGATTGTGTTCGACGGCGATGTCAGACTCCTTAACTCCCCAGCAGAGATTTTGTTGAGTACTCAACGGAGATGTAGGGTGTTTCCCAGATTATGCTAGTTTTCCAGCGGCGATGTTGGATATTTGTTCGACGGCGATGCCGAATGTCTCTCAGAGTTATGTTTGTTTATGACAGTGATGTCAGATTCTCTATTTCTTCAGCGGCGATGTTGGGTATTTTGATTGTCCGACGGCGATGTCAGATTTAGTGCTCCAGCGGCGATGTTGGGTGTTTTGGTTGATCGACGGCGATGTCAGATTTAGTTCTCCAGCGGCGATGTTGGGTATTTTGGTTGATCGACGGCGATGTCAGATTTAGTGCTCCAGCGGCGATGTTGGATATTTTGGTTGATCGACGGCGATGTCAGATTTAGTGCTCCAGCGGCGATGTTGGATATTTTGGTTCTCGACGGCGATGTCAGATTTAGTTCTCCAGCGATGTCAGGTGATTTGGTGTTCCAGCGGCGATGTTGGGTGTTTCTCAGAATTTTGTCTGCTTCTGACGGTGATGTCAGGTGGTTTAGTCTTCCAGCGGCGATGTTGGGTGTTTTGGTTGTCTGATGATGATTTAACGTGTATAATTGACGGCGATGTCAGATCAGTATTTCTCCAGCTAGTTGCTGTGCAGCTAGTATCGCAGTATTCGAAGATTTGTTCCCCTCAGAGCACCGTGTGCTTATGCAGTTGGCAAATTTTCGGGCTTACCGGTATTCAACCGTCTCGCACCTTGATTGGTTGAGGGCCGTTCGCTCCTCACCCAGTCAGGTTCAAGCCGTTTGAATAGGGGCAGCTGTTGCACCCCAAAATTTGACCAACATTTATTTACCCATCAAGTGTTTGAAGGTTGATACCTTCATCAGAAAGTTCAAGAGATCCTCAGAAGAATTGGTTGAAACCAAGGTTGTGTGCTTCATAACTGGAGAGTTGTGGGAGCTCCTCAGATGATTCTGAGACTGTGAGAATGAACTTGAAGCTTTGAGAAAGCCTATGAGATGTCTTTATAGCCATCATGAAGCCAAGAGAGGTCATTATGCAAGAATTCAGAAGATTCAACCATGAATGGTAGAATTAGGGTTTTGACTGGGTCAACCCTAAGTCAACTGAAGATTTGGAGAAGGTTGAGACCTAATCCAAGAGCCATGAGATCATGGAATGATGTATTGAGATGTTATAAGGATTATTCCTAGACCAACTCATCATGATTGAGGAGTTTGAGAAGTTTTAAGCTAGGGTTTCTAAGGATTGACAGTGTAAAATCCCCTAGTTTGATCCCTATCTTCCAGGCAGTTTTAGCTCAAGATGTGATTGTCTTCTCATCTTCCCCATAACATGAATGTTGTATAGATTGTTCTTAGCTTTAATTTGAGTGGTAGAAGTCCTTGATAGGATTTGCAGAGCTCAAGTTATGGTTTTGACAAATTACAGGTCATCTGAGGTATGTGAATCTGGGTCCTTGAAAGTCACCCAACTTGCAGACAACTTTTGCCCTAGTAGGATGATTCCTATGGTCTCTTGGTCAACATGAATGTTGATGATCATCTTCTTAGCTTTCTAGAGAGTACTAGAAGTCCTTGATAGGATTTTTAGAACTCATGTTATGGCTTTGACAAGCCAAGGGCATTTTGGTCATTTGGAAATTATAGGTCATTTCAAGCATATGGCCATATCTCCTACTTCCAAGCTTCAAATGGAAAAACCTTCAACATAAAAGTTGCTTAGAATGATGTTTTAAGGCTATTAGGGTGGTCATGAGATGTTGGAAAGGCTCATAGCAAAAAGTGACAAAAATGGCCTAAAAATGAGGCATAAGTTAATTCAAGTGAAATGGAAAATCATAAAATTCAAGCTATAAACCCTAAACATGTCATATGATAGGTCATTTTGACTCCAAAGGACATTTTAAGAACAATGGTTCAGCCACAATTTTGATTTGAGGCTTAAATTTTGGGGTTGCTTTGTAATTTGGTTGCTTGCATAATGGGGTACCAAGTCAAAACAAGGAAAAGCTTAATGAATAAGGGAAATATGCATTGTGTATTGTCCTAAATCTCATGTAAAGAGATATTCAAGTTGGTTGCAAGCATTATAGGGATTTTGTCATGATATATCATATGGTGAGAATGGAAATGCAATATATCATGTCATGAAACTTCAAGTTCCTACTAGATTGATCTAGATGATTCTAGACCTTTCTAAATCAGTCTATATATTGATTACAATCTCCATTGGTGAAGGGTTGGTGATTGTTGATGTTAATGGTGGTAGAGAATAGAAATTGAACCAAAAATTTTCCATTTGCAAATTGTATTGAAACTTCATCTTCCTCTTCATTACCCTTCCATTTCTTTACACAAATCTTCACCACAAACATCCCTGAGTATGTTCATGCTAGCTTGAGGTTCCATTGTTGATGAATTGGAGGAGTTTCAAGTGAAGTTGCAAGGGAGCAAAAGGCATTGGATCTTGAGATACAAGCCATTTCCATCAAATCTTGTGCAAGCAGAGGATTGTTCATCACCTAGAGACTATTCTTGAGGATCTACAAGGATTGATTCAAAGCTTTTCACCGCCTACCATTGCAAGGATCAAGGTAAGCAAAATCACTTCCACACTCTGATTTAGGCATGGCTAGGGTTAGTTCTTGTTGTAAAACCATTAGAGACCATTAGGTGATTCATTTGGATGAGTTTAAGATCAATTAGTGAGGTTTCATTAATGGAGGTTGATTCTTGATGGAGTTGGAATGAGTGATTTAGGGGGTTATAATGCACGGTAATTGGTTGGTTTTAATCAGCATAGCATAAGGATCAATTCTATATAAAGATTGCTGAGTTTGGTGAGGGTCAAAAATTGAAGAAAGTTTGAGTTCATGGAAGTGCACCATTCAGTTTGGAGAATTTGTGGTGTTTCAATGAAATCCAAGGGCATGGTTGTGTTCTACGTGAAATTCTAGTCAAGATTGGTTTTTAGATCATGCAATTTGGTGGAATATCGAAGTCACACGAAGAAGATGAAGTTGTGTGCATGGGAGTGTTTTTTCATGGATTCTGCAAACCCTAGGTGTCCAAAGGTTGAAGATGAAGTGGTATCCGTCAGATCACGTGTGGAATGTTGACTGAAAAAGCGATCAAACGGCTGGGATTCAATTTCGAAATGAGAGGGAAGTTCAGCGCAGCTAAACGCTGCGTTTCATTTAACGCAGCCTGGGCCTAATGAATTCAATGCTATTCGCCCCCCCCCCCCCCCCATGCAGGCCCATCACAATATGAACTACATTTCGCTGCTATTTACACCGCGTTTCTGTTATTTTTCTTTTGATTTTTAAATGTTTTTCTGATTAATCAATGGGCCAGGCGCGCGTTACTTCTTGCACCCCCAGTATGGGCCCAAAGCATCATAACAACTGAATATTATTGCTTTTCATACCACCTCATCAATTCTCATATTAAATTCACTCCAAATTTCTTTAAACTTTAAAAATTCATAACAAAATGAAAAATGAGTATTTTTTAATGAGACTTTTTTTTTCCCATTTTCCATTTTCTGTCTAAAAAAATATAAAACCATAAAATAGCCTTTCTATTTCATTTTTATATTTTTGCATGTATTTTACTTTTAATTGCTTTTTTAATTCTTTTAGTTGATGCATGATCTTGTAGAATTTAATTCGGGTAGTTCCCTTAGGATTTTTAATTCAATCTTTTTAGGATGATTAGATGAATGGTTTAGGTTCCCCCTGAATTAGTTTCATAATTTTGTGATAATTTTTAGGATAGTTTTAATTAGGTAGCTTTAAGTAGTGTAGAATTTGGTTAAAACTTTAGTATAGGTCAATAACAATTTTAGATTTAGGTTTTGTAGGGCAATTTAGTCTATGGGGAATATATGGGACTTAAGGGTAGTTATGTAGGGTCCCCTAGAATTTATATTAGGATTTAATAGAATAATATACTATTTTTGGTTGATTTTTGAATTGAATGATTGGTTGTGTGGCCTTTAGGGCAAGTTTTGTTTAGTTTGCTTTGCTTTGGAGTTTCCCTTTGGTTTGAGGAGCTTGGTGTCTCTGTGTGGAGCTTAGTGGAGCATACTAGAAGATTGGAGGAGGCATTGAGGGAGCTTGAAGAGCTTGTTCTTCTTCTTTTTTTGTCTTGTCTTAGGGTTAGGATTAAGGAGAGCTTAGATGTAGATAATTTCTTTCTCAAACATGGATGGTATCATTCACCTCCATTCTTCCCTATGATTCAAAGTCCTTCCAGGGTATACACCTCTATCCTTTGGAGGGATTAGTGCTATACCTAGGAGGTAGAACTTTTGAGGGAACCTTTCCTCTGATGTTGAACCCTTATAGGCCACCTTTGGTGATCAAATAGGCAGTTCAATATCCCCCAGCTTATCCAGTAGTGATTCTCTCTGATTTGATTTGTCTTGAGAGCTGTCAGAGCCTGAGCATGAAGATGAAGACTTCATTGAAGATTATTGAAGAGGATGAATCCTTAAAGACTGCCATTCCAGCTGAAGCTTGAAGAGCATGAAGATCAAGTTGACACTTGAAGATCCCTGTAGATGGTAAAGCCTGAAGGTGGAGCTGATCAAAGAAGCTGAAGCTTAGGGGAGAAGATGAGTTGATACTCATATTATAGGGTTGAAACCTGGAAAGCAATTGATGATTGAAGTCTGAAGACTGAGTTGCTGCTGGAGGAGCTGAAGCTTTCTTCTGTTTTTCTTTTCTATATTGTGTGTTTTGTTTGATTTGTCTGTTGCATTAGATTAAGTCCATCTAGAATAAGTAGAATCTAGGAGCATGATTGCATTAGAGGTTGAGTTGCTCCCTCTGCTTGTATTGTTATTGCGTGGCTTTGCTTGCGGGTATTCGGTAGAGCCTAGCTCCCTTGCCCATGTGGTTTGTTTGCCTGATGGCATTTCATTTCGTTTATCTGTATGATTGCAGTTTACTGTTTATTGCTTGATAGCATGTTGTTTATTTTTCAGTATGATTACTGTTATTTCATGACTGGCTTGAGGTTGAGACGAGCTTGTGGAGGCTGAAGCCCCACACACATTTCCTCCCTCACTTGCATTGCATGCATTTTACTGTTAAGCTGATGCTTTGTCTGTTTTGGTGTATCATTGACATGATCCCTTAGGACTCTCATTTCCTTTGATAAGGATTTGATGATAGACTTTTAGGTTGAAACCTATGCATGACAACTTCTAGGAGTTCCCTGTTCAAACCTCAACCATAGGATGAATCCATGGCATGATAACAGTAGGGCTTGATAGTCTCCCTCCTAGTTGGGCCTGTTCTCTTCTCATCTCAAAACAGTTTAAGATACAGTAATCATGAATGATTTCTTTCATACGTTACGAGCCTTAAGCTATCTGAGAAAGGATTGTGGGAGAGCTTCTCTTCCACAGTCTGGATGTTTAGTATGGTACCCTTTGGGTGACATGCGACGCATTCACTCTCAGGTCATAGTCTCTAGTGCGGTTGAAATCGCAAACACAATAAAAAACACTTCTTTCGTAAAAACAGGAAATAAACCGTAGTTTCCCGAACTACGTATGCTCTGATCTCTCATACCTGTTGAGAGTACGTAGGCACAAGATGGCGATGTCTTGGCGAGCTACCTTCCCCCCATAACCCTTCGTAGGCCGAACTACGTTGACTCTGATTTCTCATTCTCTGGTGAGAATACGTAGGCATAAAGCGCGACGCTTTGCCGAGTCATTTTTCTTTTCTTTTTCAGCCAGCCTTGATAGGTAGATAGAATAAAACCAACCCGTCCAAGTAAACACACAAGCGAGGATCCCGTCGAGTACGACGGACGTGAGGGGTGCTAATACCTTCCCCTTGCGTAACCGACTCCCGAACCCAGACAATGGCTGCGACGACCTTGTCTTACCCTTTTTCGTCAGGTTTTTCCGATCGTTTCCTTTCCCGCTCTGAGGGATAAATAACGAAAGGTGGCGACTCTTCTGTTTTGCCGGCACCTTATTTTCGCGCAAGCGTCAAGTAGGCGGTCAAATTTGCGTTGAAAGGTTAATTACATCCATAGCCCGCGAATTGGACCTAGGCACAGAGCTGGCTACACTTCAGCCACTCGATACACCCTTTCTAGATCTAGATGCATGTTGTCGAATGTGTTTGATTAAGAATAAACCAGATGGAAGGTACTATCTGATGGTTAGTAAGAGAGGAATAAGTGGAGTTATTTTTCCTTCCGTCGCACGCACTGATGTTCGAGTGAGGAGCAACTGGACTTATGATCTTAATGCCCCAAAGCCTAGTGATAACTTTAATGTCCAGGTCGGTGTGGGTAATGACACCGATGAGGAGATTGAGCATATGAAGCATGATGCTCTCGACACCAACACTCAACCATATACCGCACATGCTTATTTGTTTTAATGTGTTGGTTGATTGCTTGAGGACAAGAAATTGTCTATGTGTTAGAGAGTTTGATAACATGAAAATGTATCATATTTCTAGACTCATAATGCATGTTACTCGTTATTGTTTTAGTTTTTTTGTTGCTTTTACATTGTGTTTTATTTGATTTGCAGGTTTTAATAAATGTTGGAACAACTTCGCAAAGAATTCAGAAAGGGAGCAGAAGAGCAGCAAAAGAGCAGAGAAATTACTTTTCTGGTGCATGGAGTTCGCTATTACCTTAATAGGGTCTGCCATGTGCCATGTACATTTCATTTAACGAAGGACACGGTGGCGTTCACCATTGTCCTAATGTTATTCACCATTCTTATGCAGAAGCAGAAAACATGAAGTCAGTTTTGGACTCCCTCTCCCCATTCCCTTTTTCTTCTCAACTTCCCTGCACGTTTGAGGGATTTACCAGACATATTGGACATCTATATATATATATATATATATATATATATATATATATATATATATATATATATATATATATATATATATATATATATATATATATATATATTTGTTTTCTCCATATTTCTGAGCATCCAAGTTGTGCGGAAAAATCACTTGTAAAAGTGACAATAACTCACATCGATGGATTGTCACACATATTCTGTTTTAACTCATTTCTTGTACTATTGGATCAATAACAATCTTGTCGAAATTAATCGAAGTTTATTTGTTTCTTCAAGTACCTCTTTCATTTCTACTTTACAGGTTTTTATCGCTTTAATTTAATGACTGCCATCGCATTATTTTACTTATTGATATGTTTTGGTTTTAGTTTCCAATTTTGTGTCTTAATGTTTCGTCACAAGTGAAAAGAAAACTAAGGTTTGAGTCGATAGCGCGAGAGTGTAAGGACTAAACTGGATAGTGAAGACTAGGCATCGATCCTAAAAACAGCGAGAGTGCTTTTAGTATCTATTAGGATCTAATTGATTTTTGAAATACACTTTCTAATTAAAATGGGCGAGCGAGAGAAAAATATCATGGTTAGAGAGTGTGGCTTTAGTTAATAATGCGGGAGCATGAGACAGAGTCTTTAAACTAATATTTTCTACAAAATGAAGTTTAATTATAATTAGTGCCTAAAATCTACAGAGTCTCTTAGGAACACAAAATCCATATTCCGACCTATTTTTATGATTATTTCCAAACCTTTAGCAAATTATGTTTTTATTCCCGTCTGAATCTTTCTAATCATTAGCCTTAACTTTACATAGCATCAATCGATAAGATTTGATTGATTATTAGTCTATGTGGGTTCGATATCTTGTAAAAATATACGATAGACTATATAGTTGTAGTTAGATCATCCAATAGATTAGTAAGGTCACGATCAATACTTCATTTATGGTCCTCTTTAACAACTCCTTTAGGTTCTTGAAGAGAGTTAAGAGAAGGTTAATCATTACTCCAGGAGATATGTAGAATAACATATACTTCTGATCAATATTAATACAGTATGACGAGTTTCTTGAGGGTATATGGTGGACACTGTTGGGGTTGGTTGAAAATATACATGTTAAAGAAGTCTCACTTTGCTTAATTTTATGAATGAAGAGAGAGTCCAAGGCTATATATATGATACAAGTTATTTGAAGTCCCACATTGCTTAGTTTTGTGAAGGAAGAGGGAGTACAAAGCTATATATAAGATTCAAGTTTTTACTCCAAGATGCATCAGTCGAAAGCACTTTAAGCTTGTATTTGACTTTCTTTGTTCTCTTATACTCTTGTTTTAGAGTGTTGTGAGATATAGTTAAATATTAGTTTTGGAGGGGGTGGATGTACTGGGGGTCTGGGTTAGTTGAGGGTATATTATGTGTTGTAATAATTTTACATAGTGTTATTCTTTAGTTGTCTATTGACAACGACCGTGGTTTTTTCTCTGATTTTGGAGTTTCCACGTTAATATTCTTGTGTTGTGATTGTATTCCTCTTTTCTCTTTGTACCTTGTTTGTTTATTTTTCCAACAACTGGTATTAGAGCCTGGTTTGATCCAGGGATAAGTGTTCTTAGTATGCTTTTCGGTTGTAGTTTTATCTGATCTTCCACAACAGAAAAGAAGGGTAGCATTGTGAAAGAGTTGTTGAGTTGCAGTTACAAATCCCGCTGTGCAGGTTAAGGGTAGAGAAAATTGATGGAAGAATTTTTTTTGACTTGTGGAAGGTTCAAGTCAATGATGTGTTGATACAATCAAGATTACACAAGATGCTAGATTATGTCGATGATTGAAGAGCTTCCTGCCAACAAGGAAGTTGCACCATAAATTTCCAACCTGGTTTTTGATATGGGGAAATTCTTGAAGTGGTTTAACTTTAAGTGAAGTATACTCTTCTTTAAGAGGAGTATGATAGTTTTTTCAAACCATGATTGTCGGTGAATACAATGTTAAATTCTTGAAATGGTTTATCTTTAAGTGAAATATATTTTTAATTAGAGAGTATGATAGTTTTTAAAACTATGATTGTCGGTGAAGACAATGTGAAAATTCTTGGAATGAAGTAGCTTCAAGTGACTATACTTTTTATGATGGAGTGTGATTATCGATGAAGACAATGAAATTTTATGTATTACTTTCAATTAAGGTGGAGATTGTTGGGGTTGATTGAAAATATACAAGTTGATACTCTTTATGATGGAGTATGATTGTCGGTGAAAACAATGAAAGCTTATGTATTATTTTTAATCAAGGTGGAGATTGTTGGGATTGGTTGAAAAAATATATTTTAAAGAAGTCCCACTATTTTTAGTTTTGTGAATGAAGAGAGAATCCAAGGCTATATATATATATATATATATATATATATATATATATATATATATATATATATATATATATATATATATATATATATATATATATATATATATATATATATATATATATATATATATATATATATATATATATATATATATATATATATATATATATATATATATATATATATATATATATATATATATATATATATATATATATATATATATATATATATAATACAAGTTATTTGAAGTCCCACATCGCTTAGTTTTCTGAAGGAATATGGAGTACAAAGCTATATATAAGATTCAAGTTCTTCATTCCAAGATGCACCACTCAAAAGTACTTTAAACTTGTATTTGACTTTCTTTGTTCTCTTATAATCTTGTTTTAGAGTGTTGTGAGATATAGTTAGATACTAGTTTTGGAGGGTTTGGATGTACTGGGGGCCTGGGTTAGTCGATGGTATATTATGTGTTGTAATAATTTTACATAGTGTTATTATTTGGTTGCCTATTGACAACAATCATGTTTTTTATTTATTTTGGAGTTTCCACGTTAATCTCTTGCGTTGTTATTGTGTTCCTCTTTGTTTTCTATGCTTTATTTTTTTTCCTAACAGACACATCCCCGAAGACTCTTAAACCATGCTTTGAGATGGTTGTGCAGATTCTTTGCATTTGATTAGTTATTTCCATCATTAAAGTTTACAGAAGTGTTATACGAGTTGTAGCAGGAAGCTGAGATGTAAATATTTACTTTCCTTTTTTAGATTGATCCTTAATGATTGCGGTTCTTAGGCATTATTTGATTTGATTCAATTTCGATGTAATGGCCATTGAACCAAAGATATTATTCTAGTTTTAGTTTTTCTATAAAACCCGTAGCCTATTATGAGTTTTGCATTCATTTTTTATTCTACAAGGTTTCTACATAGTTTTTATTGTCCTATGTAAGCAAGTCTCCAATGTAGCAAGTTGGATCAAAGATTTATTAAAATCAGGTTTTCTTATTCATTTTCTATTAAATTTCTTATCCACTACAATTATGTATTATGAATTAGATGATGAATACGGATTTGGCTAGTGAGAGTTTCAAACAACACTAATGTTTCATGTGGATTAATGAGGTGATAGTGTCATGACTATTGTTACTTTATCAATTGATGGTAAAGATTTGTTACTTAATTTTTTCATCAAATTGGATTAAAAAAATTAAAAATTAAAATAAAATATGTTACTTATCCCCATGATTCCCAACTCAACTGAGGTAATAGATCATAATTTAAAAATAAAAGTAAAAGGTGTTAAAAATTAGCTATTGTGTTTCAAAGGTGTGTCCTCTAAATAATTTACCCCTCAGTTGAGGTGATAAACAAATTAAATAAAAATTAAAAGGGGCTAAAATGAAAATGTTGGGATTTGAATGTGTGTCCCTTAAATACTTTTCTCCTCGGTTTCTAGCTCAATTTAGGGCATAGTTGATATTTTTTTTAAATAACATAAAATGTGACGCGTCTATAGATTACACCTCGGTTTTTGGTTGGCTAGGATCAATGTTTTGTCATATAATGTAATTTTTTTTATAGTTGTGTCGACTGCATGTACACTGAGGGGAAATCAACAACTTACCACAAAATCCTTCATTACATCACCCAGAAAACCAAGATAATAACTTTTTTCCAACCAAGGTAAAATAAGTTATTCATAGTAGTGGGAGGAAAGAATGAGTGAAATTTAAATAATTAAAAATACTTTGTTAGAGGCTAAATCCCCCATAATGCAAAGTATAACATTTTGTTGTCGGTCACCCCTCACAAAATGCTACACAGTCAGAAAGGGGTTTAACTCCTAACTAAGTTGATAGGGCCACCCTCACAAACAATATACATATTATAAATATCACATCGCTACTATGAAAAACACCTATCATGCCGGTTAGAAAAAGGATAAACCACGTCTGACCAACTATTGTGAGGTAAGGTATGTCTGTATCTATGATGCTTTCCACCACGGTTGTAGGATCGGTTTGATAAACTAGGCGCACTATATATCACATCAGTCAAAGTATACAACTATTGTGATATAAAGCAAAACGACATGGGTTCGAAATCCAATGATTGTATGGTTTATAATATTTTGCGTTCTGTCTATAACAATGGTAGGTCTAAATAATTGTGATTAAATACTTTATTTTATTTATTTTATATTTTCATATATTACAAACCTGTATTTTTACCTGTATATTGTACATATATTAGCTAAATGTTTACAAAATATAAAATTATGCATTAAAAATATATTTACAACCATTAAAGACAAATTCATACAGTACCACCCCCATTTTCAACAAACGCATTGAAAATAAATGCCTAACGTCTACGGATTTTGTCTAAGTCATCAGAAGAGAAATGTGTGTTGTGGTTAAACTTCTACAAAAAAAAAGTGAAAAAATGGAATATCACGTGATTTGAATTATAATAGCAAATTACTTTAACATTAATATGTTATTCTAAATATTTCATAATATTATATATACCTGATCCGACGAATCAACAATGTAGGCAAAGACGACATTAAACATGTGTTTCATTAGGTAGTACCCACACTCGTATCCCTCTGCATGTTCCCTAGTCTACAAGTTTAAACATTTTAAAGGAATATTATATATATATATATATATATATATATATATATATATATATATATATATATATATATATATATATATATATATATATATATATATATATATATATATATATATATATATATATATATATATATATATATATATATATATATATATATATATATATATATATATATATATATATATATATATATATATATATATATATATATATATATATATATATATATATATATATATATATATATATATATATATATATATATATATATATATATATATATATATATATATATATATAAATAAGTGAATGTCACAATTAATCCACTTACCTTATGCTTACAACATGCGAGCTTCTTTTTTTTTTTTTTAAGTTATTCAACTTATTGTGTCTCTCAGCAATTTTGTATATTGAAAATTATTTTAAAATAATACACACTAAGATAATTACAAAGTCAAAGAAAATATTAATAAAGTCTCATAAACATAAAGTTACCTAGTAATAGTTTATTGCATCCTAGGTTCAAGTGGATAGTGTAACGAACACAACGTAGTTACCATATTGGTCCGAAGAGATATGATAATCAATTGAAAATATTCTTTGAATTAAAAATACAAGCATATAGAATTATTATTTGGTAAAAAATGAAAACTAACTATAATAGAGAGACCATAATTTTAAAATTACTCACATATTGAAAAATGGTGCTAAGTAGCATTCTTTTCGCTCTCGCACAATTTGTGATGTTAAGTATTCTTCAATGTATTTTTTAGAATTATCAGTAAGTCGTACTCTAACTGGATCCAATAATCCATAAGTATTCGATTTAGTTAATTTTATACAAACACATTAAATGTACCTAAATGGTTAAGCAAAATACAAAAAACACGTGAAGAATTAGTTCTATACAAAACAACGAATGTGTCATAATGATATATGCTTATGCGCACCAAACTTGTAGTCACCCTACGTCCAACCACCGATTTCCAACGATTATATCCTATATATCTCTAGGAAAGATAAAGAACTTCGCTAACAACTGTAACTTTGTATCATGTTCTAGCACAAAACAAAACACCTCATCTTCGTTGTGCATAACATAACATAATATTTTGGTATATGATCCTTCTGGGGGAGCCAACAACCCGTTATGGATCTCGTTACATGTGGGGCAGCTAAACTATTAAATTTTGTGCTTGCACTTAGTACAACATTTTCATCAGACAATTGATCATCAGCATCATCATCTTCATTTGTATAGTGTGGGACGATTATACTGATTCTCTATATCATAAAAAAAACACAGGAAAACAAAACAAATTTAACACAATATATATCCTACATTTCAGATGTCACAATATTCTCACATACCACATATAACTCTTTTATTCATTCCAATTATTTCCTACGGGTTTCCTGCTCCGCTTCTAACTTCTCGTCAAAATCTTTATTTTGACTATCTATCTCCCTCTTAAACTCTTCCAACATTTCTTTTTGCACCTGTTAGGTGCTTTTTATCGACGTACCGAAAAACACTCTTAGGCCGATCCATCTCCAATCCCATGAACACGCCCGCTATGTTCCTTTGTTCTAATTTCTTCTACTAATATATCATGTTGTGGTTATGGAACAAAACAACCTTCATGGTATAAATTAACTAACAAATTATACACAACATTATAAAGTATACATTTTTAATTACTGAAGCGATTTAAATAACACTTAACACATGCATAACTAGTCTTTCCTACAATTTTTTCAGCTACTAATCTTGAGGCATATAAAGTGTAGTCTCCATTTGGTCTTTGTCGAGTCCTCTTCCACTTCTCAAGACATGATGGTGGAAATGGTTCTTGATCACGACTCATGGAGTCCCTGTCTCCTAGTTGTTGTCTTTTTTCAACAATCATTTTTTTCTCAAGTTTCCTGAATCAACCACGAGAAAACCTATGGCAGTATTTGTTTTTAGATTGGTTCAGCTTTCCTGTTTCATTTTTAATCTTTTATAAACATAGGGAAAATATTAACTTCCATGGTTGTATCCATAAAATTATCAGAAAATACAATTGTTACTAACCATGAACTCCTCAGAATTACGATACTTCACAAACTTTTTCCAAATATTCTTGTCAAGAAAAGGATATTTCACTCTCAGGTGCTCAATATTAGGTTTAGGCTTGGTAATATAGTCACTCATGAACTGTGACTTAAAACTCCTCCAAGGAACGCAACATAACTCTTAAGAAGTGAATAATAAGGACCATCAAGGATTATAAACGAAACTAAACTCGACCAGAAGTATGACACCCGACTTATAGCTTTTGTTAACTTAGACACCATTATGGAACTTCTTTGCTATTTTTTTCTTTTAGTTCTTCTACTACAGATTGAAAATCATTTGTACTAGTTTCATTTGTATACGTAGCTTCGTCATTACTAAATGAGGAAAAGGTCATCTATAAAGACATAAAACAATCAAAATCAAGACACAAACATAATAAACAATAACATCATCAACACAGTGATATCATCAACAATAGTGGTATCATCAACCTAATGGCATTAGCAACAACAGTGGCATCATTAACAGAATGACATCAACAACAATAAATACATAAGCAATAATATATCATCATCAACAACAATGACATCATTATCAACAACAAAAGCAAATACATAAGTATCAGTGACATCATCAACACAATGGCATAAACAACAACAAATGCATAAATAGCAATGAAAAATGACGGTATTTTAGATGCATGGGGAAAATATTTACGAATCGGAAATGTGATGAATAAGTAAAAATATGTTGTCATAATCTTTAAGTTCCTTCTCGACAGCTAAACCGAAGGCTAGTCAAGAACGAAGAACACGATGTCAGCTTCTTCCTCGATGGTACGAAAGTACAGACATTGGTTGAAAATTTTGTTGTTTATTCAGGTTTGAAGATGGTGTTGTATGTTTCGTTAAAGTTTTAAATGGTGTTGTTTGGTTAGGGTTGAAAATTGTGTTGTTTCATTAGGGGTTATTTCTTGATGGAAATGAAAATATGGAACTTAACAGACAAGTTAGCTAACTCTGCTTAAAGTGATTAAATAATATCACCACAGTTGTTTATAAAAAACGTTGTGATATATGGTGGAGTTTTATAAAAAAACCTCATATTTTAAGCAATTAATATTTTTAAAATAAAAAAAAAATATTATAACGGTGTTTTTAGACCATCACCAGGTTTTAAGTAATTAAAAATAAAAATATATCACAATAGTTAGTTTAAAGAACGACTGTGATATAATTTTCTTTTTAAAATAAAAATAAAAAACAATGCTCAAATACCGAAGAAATTATTTCGTAGTATTTTCTTATGATGATCTGGTCGAGAGAGTACGATACATCGGTGTAAAAGATAGAGTGGGATCTGTGACGTCGCTAAGCTCCCTCTTCATATCTGTGGGGTCAAACCAATAGTAAGTAGTACTTTTTCGCTTATTCTTTCCGGGCGAGGGCGCCCTCTTTCAAATCTTAAGGTTTGGAACCAACTCTACTAGGTTGAGGAACCCACATGCAGTATAATGTTACCCCACCTTCCATTGGCATTTTTGGGGAGTTTATTAAACGTCAATTGATATCACTGCAGTAATATTAAATACATGTGGTAATAAATTAACAACGTTTAATTAATATATATATATATATATATATATATATATATATATATATATATATATATATATATATATATATATATATATATATATATATATATATATATATATATATATATATATATATATATATATATATATTAAATTTAGAGATATCACCACGGTCTTTTAAAAAATCATAGTAATAATTATGTATTTTTTATAGAAGTGCATTCTTGCAAATGGGTACTCGTCTCTATCATTTGTTTGTCCAAATAAAATTAAATTGATGACCTCTCAGCAATGTACACCTCCAGTGTTGCGTGAGATCACCTTCGTACACTTGTTTATTTTTCTTTAGTAATGGTTACACCTCGTAACCTCATTTTTTAATTTTTTAAATTTATTTCTTGCATTGGATTTAACCTAAACAATAAATTAATCCTTTTACACACGAGATAAATGTTCACATAACTATTTAGGGTTACTTGTGAATATGTGAGGACGATGTGCACATGATTTTAACGTTGACAACTTCCACGCATACACACTATAAAGGATCATCACTAGTTTATTAGTTTTGAGAAATTTAATAAAGAAATTAAAAACTGAATCTTTGTAATTACATTAACAAGTAACATGGAATTGAAAAAGAAGTATTATTCGACTCAGGTTATTTCATTAGATGACATCTTATTCTCTCTGTCTTATATCCGATCAAAAGCTAAATTCTCTCTATCCTATATCCGTTCAAAAATATATTCTCTCTATCAATATATTTCTGGAGTCTATTAGTTAGAGTTAAGAAGAAGTTCTATTATATAAAACTAGATTGAGACCCGCGCAATGCATAGGTGTATTAATTTATTTTTTTATTAAAACTTTAATTATAGTTAATATATTTTATTTTAATAATTATGATTTGTTAACTTATATTTATAATATTTTATTTTAAATTACATATTTTGGATAATCAAGTAAACTAAATATAAATATATTAAACTTTTAAAAAATAAAATTCTTCCATTTTTTATTCGCATAGTTTTAAATACATTTAATTGTTTTAATGTAAATTTGTTTAATATTAATAAGATAACTTATTAAAAAAAATTTAGAATATATACATAAGTGTATAAAAAATTTATGCATAATCCAATTACTTGAAATATATATCATAATTATTGAGATGATTTGAGAGTACACATGTTAAAATAGTATATATGAGATGATATTATACAAAGAACATAATTCTTAAATTTTATAATTATAGTTGATAATATGAGTTTATTGTATGAAACTAAATAAAGAATGAGATGAAATAGTTTTAAATTTTATGATTATTATGAAGGGATGAAGAGCAATTATGCAAATTTGTTATTAGATTCAATTTTAAGATTGACACATGGGATTTTAATTGATGTGGCAAAAATAGATTATATGACATATATTATATAATAGGGATAATTCTATGTAATTAGAGATAAATCTATGTAATTAGATATATATTATTTTAGTTCTATTGTATTATTTTTTAAATTAAATTTATCTGGTTAATTAATATATATTTTTAATCTAAAACATATTTGTTACATATAGGTTTTAGAAATAGTGCAAATAAATAAATAAATAAGGTGTAAGTATAATATTTTATGTTTGTTCATAGAGATAATCTCTTATAATTTGGGATAATCTATTTTTTTCTTAAATTTTTATTAATTACTAATGTTTGTTTAATTTAAAATATTTGTTATGTTGTTATTAAATTTTATAAGAATTTTATATATTTTTAATATATTTTTTTTGTTAGTCATTAATTAGTTATTTTATTTTATTTTTGAATCTTCGATTTATTTATGTGCTAAGTATTTTTTATTTATATTAAAATAGTATTATGTTGTTTAGATATTAGACTCTATAAAAAAAATAATAAACGATATGCAATAAAGTTTAGAAGGAAGGTGAAGTTGGTGATAATTGTGTTTAATTAAGAATTTAAGGCCGGTGATAATTGTGTTTAATTATAAGTAACTCTCGTAGAAGAGATGATAAGATTGTTGTAAGATATGAATTTTGAATAAAAGTTGAAGTAAATAAAAAAATTATAAAAACTAAATTAGAAATTTAAGGTTGATGATAATTATGTTTAATTATATATAAAGATGATAAAGTTGTTGTAACGTATGAATTTTGAATATAAATTAAAATAAAATTATATAAAATTATTTTTAGGAGGACACATAAAATTATAAAATTTTAATTGATGATGAAGTGTCGTAATATAATTTGCTCCTTTAAATTTAGTATATTATGATAAGATAGATATTAAGTCTGCAACACCAACAAATACCATCCTATTTTCATTTATCCCAATTTCTTTCCGAGCTTTTTCTACATTTGATTCTTGCTCTTTAATGATATCCAATGAAAAATAGAAACGTTCATCTGAAAGGCCTCCTGCTAAGTGAAATGTCATTATCATACTCGAAGCCTTTTCAAAACTTCTTTAATTTGATAAAACATCTATAAAAAAAAAATTATACGAATTCTTAACTGATTAATTACTAACTTTTATAATTAATTAGAAGGTCTTTTTAAAGGAGGGGTTATCGGATATCATATTAGGTTTAATGGATTAATTCATTTGTAACACCTGTAATATACTAGAGCCTTTACTTAATTAATGACGGTGGAATTCACAAACTTTTCATATTTAACTTTAGTAAATCGATTAACATCAAAAAATAGATTTGAATATTAAAAATCCGTAAGGATCATTTCATTTTTTAGTCAAATTTTTACTTATATAAAAATGTTTTTCTTTAATTTCTTGTGACACCAAATTTCAAAATTAAAATCTCTTTTTCTCATATTTTACACTTTTTTTCTACTTTTTTTATTCATTCATCATGGTTGACTTAGTATCGAGAGAATAAAAATATTTTGAAATTTTTTTTATTGTATTGATGTTGTGTTAAACTTGTATTTTACTCAAGATGAAATTTTCTTTTGTGTGATATTTTTGTCAGAATTGTATGGTTAGTTTTTAAGATTAGTTTGCTAAAATATGTGTCTGGGTATTTAGCTAGTTGGGTAAAAAACTTGTTTGATTCTTGAAATTAACTTGTTAAAACCTTTGTTAAGTTATCGAGTTTATCATGTGAAAAATTTAGTTAGGTTTATTAGCTCATCCTAGTAGAATCTTTGTTTTATTTGTGAGAATAACATATTATAATTTTTGTTTGGCTTGGAGATTATTCTATGTAAGATATTTTGTTTATTGTAAGAATGTTTATTGACAAATCATGTGAGAAGCTCAATAATATTTTTAATGAAAACTCTCGAGAGGAATCTCTTGAGGATAAGATGTGGTTCGAAAGTTAAGATGAATTTGTATAATTTCGAATGCATTTTGTCTTTCACATATCTTTTTATTTTACATCGATTTATATTCTTTATATCATATTTTTTCTCTCCATCTATTCTTCATTCTTTCTTTTATTTATTCTACGACTTAGTCTCTATTTGATTTATTGAATTAACTCAAACATATTTATATATCAAAGCTTTTGTAATCTGAATCAATTTTCAACCAACAAAGTTCACCTCTTCATTATTCTGTTTATATTCACTTGACCCAAAAGGGATATTATAGCCTATCTCTTCTTTTATTATAATACCAATTGTTTCAGAAGATAGTATGATAACTTCAAACATTTCTTCTATTAATAAATGACTTTTTTTTAATACATCTCTGTTGTTTGATTGTGAAAGGCTTAGATGAATGTAATGGAAGAATCAAAATACTTTCAAGCTTTATTAATTGTGGTTTATCGAATATTATTTTAATATGACCTTTTATTCCTATTCGTTTTACTATTTAGGAAGCATTTAACAAACCAATTAACGCTATCATAGAAAATAACTTTTACCTCAATTGAAAAAGAGGTCTTACCTCCGTTTCACAAGCAAGTTAACAAAAGGCATCTTGAAAAGTACATACTTTACCGACATATATGTGTAAAGGTCATGGATTTGATCCTCAGAAAGACTTTTTTGAAATTCTGAAATGACGAAAATATATGTTCCATTGGTTTTTCATTTCAACGTCAGATATACCACATTTTTACCTTGATTATCTCATAAAACTGACATATAAAACAATTTTGAGTCTATTAAATCAAATCTGGATTGCTTATTTCACTAAACTATATACTGAACATATATCTTTTGAAAACTGGTTAATAAATAATTATATGAACAATTGTGTTATATCTGAAGAACAACTTACATTTATTAGTGATTTTAAAGTATCTTCAATGTTTCAAGTTATTCATCCATCTCTCATCATTTTATGGTTAAAGTATCTTCAATGTTTCAAGTTATTTATTCAACCGTTCATTGTCTACTAACTCATTCTTGAAAGCATAAAATTTGATGCTTTGAAAAATGAACAACTAAGGAAGAAAGTTGAACAAAAATTAAAAGTATTGGAGAGATTTTAAAGATAAAACAACATGAGATAAATGATGAGTTGCAGAATGTTAGAAAATCATTCATCAATGTAACGATATGTTTCAAATACAACGTAATTTTTTATATGATTATTTACAAAATCAATTTAATAGGTTATATGTTCTAAGAGGGATTAGTGAAAAAAAACAATCGACATTAAATATGACCAACTCAACTCGATAGAACAACATGAGAGTTGCACAAAGAATCACAAAAAATATAATCTTAATATCAATATCAATCTCAAACTCAAACACAATCTCAATATCATATAGATTTAAAAAACTCAACTAAAAAAACAACAACTTACATTAAACAAGAACGTAAAAAATAATCAACAACATCAACAACTACAAAAAGAACAACTATGTCAATAAACAACCTATAGGGTTTAGGGTCTCAAAAAAACGAATAACAACATCGATAAAAACAACATCAATAACAGCAACAAAAACAACAAGATAATCTCCAGCGTTTTAGATCTTAACAACACAACGACAACAACAATATGAAAACAATATAAGTAGTGATGTTTTGAAGTACCATATCTCTGAAGAAGAAGTAAATGAAAATAATTTGGATCTCTGAAGAAGAAATGAGGGCACTAAAAACACAACATCTTCTTATTGAAGATGATATGTGTTTATGGTTCTCATTATTTAGGGCTCTTTTGTTAAGATTTCTTCATTGAGATTCTATTTGTGCTGTTTAGACAAGTGAAACTGAATGCTACATGCGAAACCTATATATCAGGGAACATATTTACCATAGTTGGAAAGAAAATGAGGTGAAAAGTGGTGTATTTTTATATTAAAAATAAAATATTCAAGAAGACACCACTTTTAATGAGATAAAAACATAAACTAATGCTGATGGAATTCGAATCATGTACATTAAATAAGTTTATCCCTCGATTTTCAAAAAACCCGACGAAATATATTGTATATTTTAAAAATTAGGGTGCATGTAAGAATTGTACCTCGATTTTTTGATAGTTGGGTTTAAATCGTTGTCATGAAATATTTTATTTGTAGTAGTGTAATATTTGTACCATAAAAGAAAATAGAAAAGTTAAATTATATTTTGAAATCAAAGCATTATAAAGTACTTCCTTGCTTTTAACTACAATATTGTCTAAGTAGAGAGGGTGAACATACATATTCAAGAAAATGAGACGACATGTGAAAGTGAGGATAATATTCATAAATAGTTCTCAAATAAATATTGAATTTCTTGGAAGTTATTTCAAAAACTTTATTTCAAACAAATATCTTAGATGAAGAACTGGTACTAAAAACATGATTTGTTACTTAATTCCAAAGATATAAAAGTTTGTGATGAATTTCAGGGATGATCCAAGAATAAAGAAATCATTATGAAACTTAAATAATTAATCAAATCGCTTAAAGATAAGAAAAGAATTTAGGAACATTCAAAGAGTCTTCATCATCACTATCTTCATCAAAAGAGCTACAAAGAGAAAATGTTGAAAGACAAACACCAGAAATATCATATGAAAGAATTTTTATCATCTAATAAGAATTTTCTGAAGAATCATCATCTGGAAGAATTTTTGAAGAATCATCATCCAGAAGAATGTTTGCAAAATCATTTTCCCAAAGAACTTTTAGAGAATCATCATATCAAGAGTTTAGTTCCACACATAAATACGGTGTAGCATCACATGAGAAAACATATGAAAAATCCATTCGAGAAACCACAAATTGATAAACCAGATATTCGTGTAGAGATGCCTGAAAATATTTATTCAAACCTTCATAAGAATATTCACATGAAGCATATTCCAGAAAATTAATTTTCAAAGGAATTCTATAAAGAGTAACATGTATACCTTAGAGCCACTTATAAGGAAGTTGACAATGAGTTAACTATATTTCTTAGAAGAAAATGTTTAAATTAAGTGTTAAACTTAGTAGGAAAGTTGAGAAGTTAAAATAAAATATCGTAAAATTTAAAGTTCATATTGATTATCTTGAAAGTAATAATAAAAAGCTTAAATATTTAATGGGATGATCTGAGAAAACTATCTTTAAAGACTAGCAAATTTAAAACATATGATTCTTTAAAAAATTAAGTTAAGAGCTTGCATTAAACCGTATGGAAATGAATTAAAGGGTAAGAGAACCTATATTTAATTTTATCGAATAAAAGGGTTTTCTATAATAAAACTAGATTCAGTTATCAATATAATAAGTCATTTTAGTTATTTGTAGGTCTAAAAAAATATCAATCGATTTGTATTTAAATGCAATTATTGTCGTAGGCTTGGTCATTTAGATCTATTTTTTATGCTAAAATAATGATTTAAGATGATTGGGAAATGACTCAAAACATCTTAAAACAACTTACACACAAGGATCCAAAAAGATTTGGGTACAAAAGATTAAAGTTTAATTTATTTTGAAGGAATGCTTTGCAACTTTAAAGGGAAAAATAAAAATTTTTTTAAAAAAAGTTATGTATAGAATGAGTTTGAAGATTTCACCAAAAAAGATGTTATTGATAGTATCATTGAAGGATCATTGTAGGGTGTAATATCCCAAAATTTTTCCCAAGATTATTAAGTTCATTTCGCGTGTCATCTCATTCGCATGGCATTGTAACTAACCGCTAACCAGTTTGCTCAGTCCGTTGGTTTTGCAGGAAAAATCACCCTGTGTGCAGTTTAATTGGTGAAGGGCAAAATAGTTGCTAATTTGCAGTTTTGCTGACGATTGATGAAGCGGAGTTGTCATCAGGAGCTCTTCAAGGGATTAGGGTTCCTGTCTCCGAGTTATGTGACTTATTTCATAATGAGCTGAAGTTTACCGCAGTTTGGACGTCAGGTTTCTCGTGGCAGAACACAGTTTATTCAAGAGTCGAGTTTTAGTCGTCAGTTGGATTTCAGAAATCTTGTTTGATTCCTAAACCATATGGAGTTGAATATGTTGAGATATAAGCGATTTCGGGATAAATCGGTGCGAGAATATGCTTTGAGGAATTTATTTTGACAGACGCACGTTTTTCTGCTTTCCACTTGTCAACGGTAAATTTTAAGGGAACAGTGGAATTTTGGTGAGCGTTGGATTTATAATGAACATTTGTTGTTTTGATCATGAATGTTATTCGAGTTGATTCAGGTCGAGACGTGATTTGAATTTTCAATACGGAAGGCAGTTTGTTTTGCCGTTTAACTGAATTTCTCTGCTTATCCGTTCAAGGCCATATTCACTGTTAAGATCAGGCGTGAACTAATTTGCAAGATGATTCGTTTGAACTCAGTTACGTCGGATTTAAATTGGGAAAAATGATTGATTGTCGAGTTAGGAGTTGGAACGTCACAGTTTAATCGAATAAATCTCATTGGAAGAATTTAATCAGTTTGATTTGCTTGGATAAATTTAATCGGAAGAAGTTAGTCATTTGAATTTAATCGGGCCAGTTGGAATCAGATTAATTTATTGGTATGGATTTAAGCAGATGAACTGAGTGGAACGAATTTATTCGTATGAATGTATCTGGAGGAATTTAATCAAGTAAATTCAATTATTTGGATTTATTTGTTTGAGCTTAATCTGATGGATTGTCTGGTGAATTAATCCAATAAATTTAGTCAGATAATTTTTAAGTGGAGAAATTTGATCGGAAAAATAAATTCAGAGTATTAAGAAAGAATTAAATTTATTTATTTAAATTCTGTTTTTTTTATTACAAGGATAATTACAATTACAAAATTAATTCCTAAGCTCTAAAATTCCTATTTTGTCTAAGTTTGCCTCCACATCCATAGAACCAAAGTGGATATCCAAATCCATTAAGGAAAAATGGATATCCAAATCTAATTCAGTAACAACAATCACTTTCCTAAAGTTTCAGCAAAACAAGGTCAAAGAAATCAACAAATTAGCCATGAAAATTGCAACAACCATCTCACCCAGACCCAAGCAAACAAGTATTATATAAACAACACACTCTCCATCAGTTCAAGAAAGAAAAAAAATAAAAAGAAGAGAATCCAGAAGGGGGAAGAAAAAGAGAAGTTCAATCAGCAGAAAAATAAGGAAAAGGAGGCGAAAAAGAACCAACTCAAATCGCTTCAAACCTCGCGAAAAAGGTGAATAATTTTGATAGTAACCTATTTTTTATTTTATTTTTTCACTTTGTGTGTTCAGAACCTTAACGGAAAGAGTAAGAATGGTGGAGGAGAAGAAGTAAAAGCTTCAAAGAAGGCAACAATGGAGGCCAGCGGCGCCGCATATGGAAGGGAAAGAATTGGTCAAACCTTTTCCTTTTTTTTTTCTTCCTAATGATGCAATTTATTTTAATTAGGTTAAATTAAAACCTATTTTTTTATTAAAACCTTTTTTTATTAATCTTTTTTTATTAAAACCTTTTTTTTATTAAAAACTTTTTTTATTAAAATCTTTTTTTTATTAAAATATTTTTTTATTAAAACCTTTTTTTTATTAAAATCTTTTTTAAAATTAAAACTTTTCTTAAACTAAAACTCATTTTTTGAGGATGAAAGCGAAAGCCTTTGTGTTTTAAAAATCGAAATCCTTTTTAAAATTAAAACCCTTTTTAAAATTAAAATCCTTTTTTAAAATTAAAACATTTTCTAAAATAAAACCCTTTTTTAATTTTAAAACTTTTTAAATAAATTAATACTAACATTTTTTAACATTAGACTTACAATTATTTCCAGTTACTTACAAACCCTTTCATTCTAATTTCTAACCTAAGAGTCTAAAATAAAAATTCTCAGCATTCCCGTTAATTATTATCTGACTTTTATTGGCTCTTATTTTGTCTGTGGCTACTAATTCTTTATTTTTTTCACATTTATTTTTATGGTTGTAATTTATGCGAGTACATCGTCGCTTTTATTTCGTTATCATTCTTTCATTTTTCATGGTTGTAATTTACGCGAGGATATCGTTGCTTTGCAATTCCTTTACTGTTTTCGTACTTTTTCATATTTTCAATATTGCCGCTTAATATCTTTCATTATATTATTTCACCGTTAAGTCCTTCCGAAGGATTAGGTCTAACAATTCGACCGCCGACTCAATAGCCTTAACCTTTGAATATTTCAAAACCCTAATTTGCCTAGGTGTCCTGCCGTGGACAAGTTTACCCTTTACCCTAGCATTAGGTCAAAGAGTCGCCGCACTCCGTTTTAGGGTTTCCCTCCGTGGAATACCTAGTTTATCCTTTTCAAATTCAACTCTTTACAACGTAGAGATTGGAGTCACCGCACTCCACGTAAGCGTTTCCTTAAGAACGTTTGCATCCCCATTGAAACCTTGACCATAGTCAAGACGTTTCTAACCTCCCTTTCAAGGGGAACTACGATTACTCTGATTCCATCCCCTACCTCGGATACGTAGGCACAAGATACGAGTCTTGGCGAGTAAACTTATGACTAACCCTTAGGTCTCTTTGTCACTCTTAACCCTTAGCTCAGTATATACCTTAAGCAAATAATAAACTAAATAGCAAACTTTAAACAAAAGGCTCTTGTAGAGTACTACAGAAGTTTAGGGTGTTAATACCTTCCCTAAGCTTAACCAACCCCTTACCTAGAGCTCTCCCCGCATTGTGCTTACGATGCAAATTAGGTTTTCTTTCCTTTGATCTTTTCCTTCGGATAAATCAAAGATCGGTTGTGAACTAAAGATGTGATTCAAATTAATTAATAGTGACATGCAGGGAATTTAAAGAAAGGCACAATCCTCTTTAGTTTGATCAAGTTTCCAACATTTTCTTTATGCATATACTTTAAAAACCAAATTGTGAAAACCTAGAAATTTTACTTTCAATAGCTCGTAAATCTCCTTGTTAAATTAACACAATTCATATGGACACGAACATATTTTTATTACTTATATAACATTTATTACACTTTATAAAATCTATCAATAGGAAAGAAATTTTGATTCGCTATTGTCTTGTTAAAAAACTAGATCCAAGCATTACATATACCCTTATTTTCCACCTCTTTCAGTTTTGTTTATGAACAATAGAAAATATTATTATTTAGCACATACCAAATGGTCCACACCACATCATTCCAAATCTTAGAAAAACCTTCTCTTATCTTAGCCAAAATACCTAAGGATATAAAAAACTAAAAAATAATCCCAAGCTCCTTAGGAAGACCCATCTACAACCACAACCACTTGAAGATTCTTTACCACATGTTAGGCGCTAAGTTACACTTAAAAATAAAATGGGAGGCAAACTATAGCAAACCCCTTCACGTGATACAAGTGATACCCTCCCAATCGACAATGACAGTTTGCTTGAATAAATTATCTCATAAAGGGAATCTATATTGCAAAAATGCCAAGAAAAGATCACCACCTTAGAGGGATCCTCCAACATGTGGATCTATGTGCTTGTAGGTACTACTATCTACAACCTTCATATTAGCTTTGTAGTTTTGATGATGAAACAACCAAATGTCAAAAAGTACTCAGTGGCAGCCCTGATGGTCTCCACGTAAGCAACATATGATTATGAAACTTCTCAAAGAAGTTATATCAAGCATCATCATTATAAGAATCAAGTTCATTATAAAGTTCAAAATATATGATGAATTAAGCACAATAACTTGAAGCTATAGAGTTTTGAAATAGAGGTAGTGTGAAATATCGTATGGTCTTATATTAGAATGATTAACTTTTTATAAATAAATAAAAGTAAGTCCTAAGTTACTCAGGCGACTCTCACATAAGTAATTAAATATTTTTAAAGGCTATCTCATTTTATATAATCACCTAAATGGATTTTTATGAACGTATCTAAGTGATTACTTGTTTGTTTAAACAATTGGGAGTAATTTTTAGACAAGATAATTGATTAACACATTAGGCTTAATCAATTAACTCCTTTGTAACAACTCATAATCATTTAAGTTGGATTATAATTGATTTGTGACGATGGAATTGAAAAGTTTTTGGATATCTTATCAATGAACCACAATACTTGATCGAATAGCAGCATGAAAAAGTCCATAAATCGTTTTCCATTCTAAGACATATTTTCTCATATAAATAAAGGGATTCTCTTTATTATAAAACACGCCAGAATTCTCTTGAATCTCTTATTTTTCACTTTGTACTCCTTTTCTATTGTTTCACTAAAGTTGCCTTAGTGCTTTGTTAGTGAAAAATACTTGTAAGATTTTTGTTTTACTTGTGTCTTTCTTAGGTTGTTATTCTTTAAAAGGGTGATTCTTTTGATTGATATTCTTATTTGGTTCGTGAAATTAGCCTATTGAAATATATGTTTTTGTTCTTGAGATTATATAATCACTAATAGGTTTGATGAGTTTGGGATTTTAAAAGATTCGTTCTTTTTGGGATCAATTAATGTAAAATCTCTCATGTGTTGTAAGGAGGTTCGTGGGCATATCTTGTTAAAAGATTAAATACATTTTATTAGTGGAATTCTTAAGAAGAAATCTTGGGGACAAGAGTAGGACAAGTGGTAGGCCGAACCTCTATAAATTCCAGTGAAATATCTCTAATTATATATATTTTTGTCTTTCATATACCTTTCTTTACTCTAATTATTTCTTCTCTATTTTCCTATATTTTTTCTTTGTTTGATAATTGGAATGACATAAATTTCTTTTAAAGTAAAATATTTTTAAAACTAGTAACGATTTATGAATAACACAAGTCACCCCTCCCCCCTCTTGTGTTTAGACTCACTTGTTCAACAAGTAGCATTAGAGCATAGCTCCTATTTTGAGACTAATCATCCTAAGAGAAATGAAATGACTTCAATAACTTACTTAACAATCTTAATTAAATGGATGGATTTTGATATCTTCAAAGTTATTAAAAATGGTTCATTTATTCCCACACATCAAGTATATGGTGTTGTGGTAAAGGAAGGTTGTTGAACTAAAGAAGAAAGATAAAAAGTACAATACAATTTGAATGCTAATGCTATCATCACTACCGCTCTTAATCTTAATGTGTTTTTGTGTGTTTCTTTTTGCGAGACTTCTAAGGAAATGTTGGACATCCGTCAAGATACCCATGAAAGTAAAAATGAGGGAAAATAGGTAAGGATGAACAAGTTAACCCGTGAATATGAAATTTTTAGAATGTAGCTAGAAGAAAATATTTATGATATGCAGAAATGTGTTATCCACATTGTTAATCACATGATAACTCTTGGAAACATTTTTCGAAATGTGAACTTTGTTTTAAGTGTCCTTAGATGCTTAAACTGTAGTTAGCGACCCAAATTCTTTGTGATAAGTAAAAATATTTAAAATCCTCAAATATAATCATTGTAATAAAAATGATCATATTATATTATTTTTTGTCACTAGTAAGATCCATAAACGTAAATATGGCTATCTTCCTTTTCACTTTTATAAAGAGTATCAAGATTGAAAAATGGCAAACATGTATACTTCTTGTAGTTATGAATATAAAAAGAAATCTTTTGAAAGAAACTATCAATTTAACATTAGAAGACATACAATCATTTGGGTACTTATAGTTAAGACGTGTTTTTTATGCATGAATGGTTTACATAATCAAACGTTAAGTGATACCTTAATATAGATTTTTCAAAACATATGACTCGAGATGAATCCCTAATTTCTTCCTTCACTCGCAGAAAGGAGATTTTGTTTCCTATTATGACAATAATAGGGAAATAATCAAGGGTATTGGTATCATTGATAAGTTTCTGAATCCAACGATTTGAGAGATTATCTTAGTTTATGGTTTAAAGCATAATTTACTAAGCATTATTCGGATATTTGACAAATGTAGCAGTGTTAAATTTGTTTCTTTTATATGTAGGGTTATAAAATCAAAATAAAATAAAACCATCCTTACTAGCCTAAAAGTGGAAACACGTATATCGTGAATTTAAACAACATTCTTCAAATTAAATTTGTCTTCTAAGATAGAGGATGAATTATGGCTACAACATATGAGGAGTTCCCATATCCACATGGACCTCTAAAAATAGTTGGCTCGCACGACCTTAGGGTTTTATTTGCAAATCATACTTTTTGAGAAAAAATGATTATGTGATGTGTATAAAAAACGGGTGAAATGGGTTAACTAACATTTCACCACGGTTGTAAGTTCCAAAACGGGTGAAATGTAACACCTTGTCTATTTTTCTATCATGGCCACTAACTTGTAATGGAAAGTCACATACTTTTGATCATAATATTTGTTACCATGCACAGATCCCCTGCCGTCGTAAAATCCTTTTCATGACTGTGTTGAAATTCTTTTTGTTACCATGTACATACTTTTTGTAGTAGTGAATACCTAAGGTTTAAAGAATTAAGTCTCTTACACACCATGTTAATGGTATGAAAAAAACTAACAGAGCATAGGAAAAAAACACAGTCATAACACAAGTACATAACTGTTGCACCCCAAAATTTTCTCAGCCTTTTCTTTTACCTGGTTTACGTTTCATTGCATTATCATTTGCATTGTTCTAGCATTTACATTGCATAGCATTTATTCTCGAGGCAGGGGATCAAGGCATTCAGGTGGCTCCAGGGTATTTTTCATGTCAGAAGCAGCATTCAGGTTATGTACAGTGTTCCCATGGTCAGAGCAATCAAGAAAGGCTTTCAGCAGCTAAACAAAGTTCAGAACGGCAGGAAACGGGCAAAGGGGCAGATTTCCCTCCAAAAGGCGTCAAATTCAATTTTTTGAATGTGTTAATCGATTAACACATAGGGTTAATCGATTAACCTTTTGAAAATCAGTCCAGATTTGAATTTTTAATAGCGTTAATCGGTTAACCTATATGGTTAATCGATTAACCACAGCAGGTTTTGCCTTGCACGTAATTTTCAAGTCCAGCCACTTTTGGGGTCCAATTTTGGTCATTTAAATTGCATTTTCACACTTGGGAAGGATCTAGAACACTATCAAATTTCATTTTCCCTCCAAATGCCCGAACCTCATTCCATACCACATTTTCCAAGCCATTTTCCAATCCTTGCTTTGGATCCAAACCAAGAGTATATATATTTGATTCACTCCAAACCTCAAAGAATAATCCTCATAATTCACTCTCATTTTCAGATTTGCTCTCAATTTTCTCTCAATTCTCTCTCAATTTTCTAATATCAAAAACCTCACTCAAAGCTCTTCTCCTTGAGATCATTGATTCTTCATTGGAATCATTGATTTCTAAGAGCTAAACCTCCATTAATTCACTCCATCAATTCCATTTCATCATCTAATTTTCGTGCACAAGCAGATCTGAATTTTGAAGTGTTCTTGGAAGTGATTATTTGGATTATTTTGAGTTGTTCTTGGTGGATTTACATTGCTACTACAAGAATTGGTGTGGATCTTGAATAATTCTGGTTTTCTTTGCTTAGATCTACTCATTTACAGTTGAATCAACAATTACCGGATTAAGTCTCCGATCCGAAGGTTGGAATTCTGATCCGATTTTGTTTTCGAACTTATTTGCACAATTTGCATGTGGATCTTTGCATTTGATTGAATATGTTGATTTTGATCCATGATCTTGTTGTGTTATTGTGTTTACATGTTGTTTAAATCAATGTTTACTGGTTTATTTTCGTGCATGATCAATCACATGATAATTGGAGTGTTTGCTTAAGTGATAAGCTGCTGAAAAGTGATTCTAAACTGCTGTTTTTCACCTCTGGCACAGTGTTAATCGATTAACCTATATGGTTAATCGATTAACCAACTCAAATATTCAAATTTTCAAGCGTTTTTCAATGGTTAACCGATTAACCCCTGGCGTTAATCGATTAACACTGTAACAGAGGGCCTGTTTTGCTATTTCACTTGCTTGTTCGCGTGCCGGTTCGATCCGAATCATCATAGATCATTGTGTTGCATTAGGATTGAATTATTTTGGATGTTTGTCATTGTTTAATCATGATCTTGTGTGCATTTTCCACTCGCATGTTTGCATTTGCATGTTGCTTGTTTTCTCTTTTTCTTTCGTAATTCTTCCCTCTTTTGTTGATTTTTGTTTTAGTGATTAGAATAGAATTAGGAGGAGATCTTTTGCTGCCTGTTAATAGACATATTCATGTTCTCCTAGGAATTTCATTAGAATTTTACAACTTTGTTTTCTATTTTAGTTGAATTTTGCAAGTGGCTTGTGTTTATGATTTCCTCTCTTGAGTGCTTTGGTTTGTTTGGCTTGGTTGGCTGCCTTGGAGTTGGTTTGAGCTTGAGTTCTTTTTGTTGGAGCTTTTGGATTCATTGAAGATGCTTGGGATTGAAGATTGGAACTTGGAGTTGAAGGCTTTTCTTATTGTGGAAGTTTTTTAGGAGCTTAGGAAAACTAGGGTTTTAAGAAGAGCATTAGACTAGTTTTGCTTCTTTCTTCAAACATGGAGTATCTTGTCCATCTCCATTCTATCCAATGACATAAAGTCCTCCTTGGGAAGCTCCATCTCTCCTTAGGAGGGATGAGTGGTATGCCCAAGTGAGTAGAACCTTAAGGATACCTTTCATTTGCAATGTTAAGTCCTTAGTGATTTCCCTTGGTTGTCATTAAGTCTCTTAACATTATAACTTGATTCTTGTTGGTTTGATTCTCCCTTGGAGGTGCTTGTTGAATTTTGGTAAAAGGGAAAAGATGAGGTTGCTTGTTGAAGCTAAGGTTTTACTGCTTGTTGAAGTTGAAGTCAGGAGCTTGTTGAAGCTGGTTACGGGTTGGGGTTTGAGCTTGCTTAAGCTGGGAGCTTGTTGAAGCCTGGTGCCTAGTGAAGATTGAAAGTTTATTGAAGCTTGAAGGTGGGAGTTATTCATGAAGATGAAGGTTGTTGCTGTCAACTTTTTGCTGGTTAATCATCTATTGCTGCCTGAGCTGCCTCCCCTGAGTCTTTTGTTTTTCTCTGTATTATCTGTTTAATTGTGCTGATTACCTCTAGGTTTGAGGTGGAGCTTGTCTCCTCTTGCCTATTGTTTTCTCTCTTGCCTCAATGGTATTGCTGCATTGCATGCATGTTTACTGTTTACTGTATTTGCTTGCTTTCTTTTCTGTTTATCTCCTAGGATCTCTGATTTCCTCTGTGCAAGAGGAAATTATGACAGACATTAGGTTCTGACCCATGCATGATAACATTAGGCTAGTTTTATTCCCCTTTCAACCCTAGGTTTTTAGAGCATCTTTCACTTCTCATCTCAAAATAAGTCAAAAACACAATAATAAAGATAACGCGTGCTGTACGCTACGAGCCTTAAGCTATTTGAGAAAAGGTTGCTGGAGGGTCACTCTTCAGTAATCTAACTGCTTAGTATGGTACCCTTAGGGTGACATGCGACGTAGTCACACTCAGATCATAAGTCTTTAGTGCAGTACAAGTTGCAAACAGACTAAAAACACTTCTTTCGTAAAAGATTCAAAACAAATATCAAAGTGTCATTTTTTGTCCGCTTGGACTCTTAATCAGGAAAAACCCTTTTTGAAGGTAATAAAAAACAGTCAGACAAGCTTGTGTCTTCCGTAGCCCGAACTACGTTTGCTCTGATCTTTCATGCTGTATGAAAGTACGTAGGCATAGGATGCCGTATCCTAGCGAGCAACCTTCCCCTCATTTCCCGTAGGTAGGCGAACTACGTTGACTCTGATTTCTCGTTCCAGACGGGAATACGTAGGCATAAAGTGCGATACTTTGCCGAGTCATTTTCTTTTCTTTTTAACCCAGACCTGTAGAGTAGATAGAATAACACACCCTTAGATAGAAAACAAGCGTGGATCCCGTCGAGTACGACGGACGTGAGGGGTGCTAATACCTTCCCCTTGCGTAACCGACTCCCGAATCCAGGATTTGGTTACGATGACCATTCCTTTCCCTCTTTGCGTTAGGTTTACTCTGAGCGTTTCCTTTCCCTTTTGTGGGATAAATAACGCACGGTGGCGACTCTTCTGTTATAGCCGGCGCTGATTTTCGCAGTAGCGACAGCTGGCGACTCTGCTGGGGATATCCCGTCTGGGGTGTTGTATGTATTTACCTTTCTGCCTTTATGTTCAGTACTATATTATTGTTGTTGTGCTGGGTAGAGGGTTAGATTGAGAGATGAGCCGGACCTGGGCTTGAGTTTGCACATAGACTTAGAAGTAGAGAGTAGTGGTTAGCCTGCTTGCTTAGCTCGCACCAGCTAGCCGCGAAATCTGCGCTTGGACGAAATTCTCTTTGATGCTTCTTGCCTGGCCCTTAGGGCTCGACAAGTTGTCTGACCCGAGGATTTTCGACTCTGGGAACCTATCATTTGGGATTCAACTAAGTGAGGCCGCTTCAAGGGATGATGATGCCACACCTTCTGGGTATCGTATCACCGCTCTTGAAAGTCTGTGACGTTGAACCCGCATAGGATGTCGTACCTCGTCTACGAGTTAAGTACACACCTGTGAGGGGTAGGTAGGTCTGTTTACAGGAAACCTTTGACCTCAGAGTACCTGGTTTATCTCTGTCAGTGAGATGTGGTTACAGGGTTCATTTGAGTGGTTGGTTTGGTTTGAGACGAAGATTTGATGGTTCTCAGGCTTTAGTACAAAGCAGCACAGCTCATCAGCATTGCACTTGATCCCCTGTTTGCATATGCATGTGCATTTTCATGTTTGCATTTCATTAACGTGTATTTATGTTGAAGGTGTGATCATTCCCCTCTGATTCTAGTGTATCTTCTAGCCAGACATGGAGTCCATGAAGAGGACTATTGCTTACCGGTTGCATTCGCCAGATATCAGTGCCTTGCTGGGATTAGTTGCTCTAGCAGATGAGAGAGTGAGGGCTGAGTTCAGAGTATCTTATGGGAGATTGCTTAGTTTGTTGTACAGGCCTTCAGCATTTGAGACGACTGGGGTGTATACTTTGATGCAGTTTTATGAGCCTCAGCTGAGATGCTTCCTGTTCCCCGACTATATTCTGGCACCCACTTTGGAGGATTATTCTGCTATGTTGGGGGTTCCTGTGTTAGACCAGATGCCCTTTATACATGTTGATGCTGAGCCTGAGTTGGCTACACTTGCTGAGATTGTCAGTTTAGACGTTTCTGAGTTCCCTGGAGGTTTGGTCAAGCTGAACGGAGCTTATGGTTTTCACCTGTCTGTCCTGGTTGAGAAGGCTACACAGTGCACGAAGAGTGGATGTTGGGTTGCCTTCAGTGCCATTCTAGCTGTCTGCATCTATGGGATTGTCTTGTTTCCTAATGTGCCAGATTTTGTTGACTCAGATGCCTTCTTGATTCTTGCCTCGAAGAATCCAGTTCCTACTCTCTTGGGCGATGTTTATCATTCTATTCACTACAAGAATAAGAAACGTCGTGGCAAGAATGTTTCTTGCTGTCTTCCTCTTTTGTACAGGTGGTTCCAAGGACATCTTCCGAAGACAGGGCCTTTTGTTGATGTTGTTGATACTTTGGATTGGTCTTCCCGGTTGATGGGGCTGTCTGCTGAGAACATCATTTGGTTTAATCGAAACATGCTTGGCACTGATATTATATATAGTTGCAGTGGCTTTCTGAATGTCCCTTTGATTGGACGGAAAGACTGTATCAACTATAACCCTTCTCTGCTGGTGAGATAGTTTGGGTATGCCTTGAGAGATGCTCCTATTGAGTTTGAGATACAGGAATCTCTGTATCTCACGGGCTTATTAAATGAGTCTGTTTTGGTCAGGTTGAGACATGTATGGGCTAACATCCATAGGAGAGGGAAAACTTTGCTTGGTAAGAGCAACAACAAAGCTTATGATCCTTATTTGGCTTGGATCCACGAGAGAGCTATGATTTCCTTGATGCCATATCCTGCTGTGGAACCTCTGTATCTTCCAGCGATTGAGGCACCTACTTCGGTAGAGGTTGAGAAGTATAACAAATTGTTGGCTGAAAATGAAGAATTGAAGAAAGCCAATGATGAGTTAGAGAAAGAGAGCTTCCAGTTGCGTCATGAGAAGAATGAAGCTACCTTCACTGTGAAGGAACAGACTGAGTTGATTAATAGGTTGGGTTCAGATTTGACTGAAGAAACCAACAAGAGGGAAAAAGTGGGAGTAGCCTTGAACGGTGTTAGAAAGGTGCTTGCTTCCAAGAAGGAACTCTTAAACAAAGCTTATTCCCGACTCGGCAAGTGGGAAACGTTATGGAATACCACGCTTACCAAGCGGAAGGAGCGTGAAGATGAGCTGAAGCTGCAGATTGCTACGCTAGAGGCGCAGATTAGGAGCGCTGTTGAGCTTAGAGTAAGAGACCTTGGCGAGAAGCTGAGAGGTTGTGAATTGAAGGCCAGCTCTAAGAGATGCAGACTCGACGAGTGTTTTGGCGAAGGAACCTGCAAGGACGACGCCAAAAAGCTGAGATCCACTGCTGAGCGACATGCGTTACTGATACAAGAGCTAATCTCCAGACTAGGTCATTCGGAGATGTTAAGGATATTGGAAGATGTCAGAGCGCGCCATTTGGCCTGAGTTATCTTTGCCTTGCTTTTGTTATCTGTACTTGTATTTTGACCATCGCCAGGCTTGGTGGCCGAGGTCTCTTCAGTTGTATTCAGTTGTACTCTTGTACTCTGCCTCTTAGCATTTGTTTATGTATGAGGGTTTTTCTGATTCCTTGCTTGCTTGATGGGGACTCCATTGTCGTGATGGCATTCTCTCTGAAACTAGAATCGGGGGGAATGTAACCTGTAGCATATTTATATGTTTGCATCTGCATCCTCATATTGCATGACCGGTATTTTTGAATCTGTATCTTATTTCCTGCATCTCGAAGGTTTTTCAAGATTGACGACCAAAGAGTCCACCGCTACTCAACAAGAAACAACTGCAAGAAGATAATGGATCAAGTTCAGAATGAGATGCAGGAGATGCGCGGCAACATGACGCAGTTCATACAAGCAATGGAAACCATGGCCAAGGGCCAGGAGCAGCTGCAGGCTATTGTACAACCTCTGATTGCACGGGCTAATGATAGTACTGCTGATATTACTCTTCATGACCGCCAGGGTTTCCTCCAGGGTTTTGGACGCCGACTTGTGGAGATAGACATGGAGCATGTTCAAGCTGAGTTAATTGAAGTTTGAGGCCAACTGGGGCAATTCATGAAGGACATGCACGCATTGCGCTCGAATCAAGAGACGCTCGAAGAGGAGAATTACCGATTGAAGGCTCAGGTAGGATTGATGGCTGAAATATTGAGGAATGTACTCATAAGGGAGGGTGAGCAAATGTCCGAAGCTACGGTCGGTTTACTTGCCCCCCAGGGGTCGGAAGAACTAGTGCCCAGGCATGATAGGCCTAAGAGACCCTCTACACAATTCGAAGCTCGATATTCTCCTCGTCGGCAGTCACGATTGATTTCTCAGGATAACTCAAGGGGGTATGGTAAAAGGATGAAGCTCTCTGGCAGGGTATTTGATGAGATTCCGGTGGATTATGATCAGTTGGTGAAACTCTTGTTCCAACTTCAACTGATTAAACTCCGCACTTTGGCTCCATTGACTAGGTAGCCACCACCTGGCTATGATGTGAACGCCCATTGTGTCTTCCACTCCGGTGCGCCGGGGCATAACATCGCGAACTGTAAGTCGTTCAAGCAGAAGATTCAAGATTTGCTGGATAAGAAGGCAATTGAATTTGTGTCGGGCGGTATAAAGGTCTCAGGGACCGATATTCCTATTTCCCCACCGGAAGCTGCGAAAGAATCGAGGCATATCCTGGAATCATTGGAAACTGAATCCTCAGGTCCACAACAGTTGCCAATGCCTGGGATGAATTTGAGTATAACAGTGCATGAGCCTAAGGAACGGGTTGATCAAAACCGGCAGCGCATGAAACGCCAGCATCCGGCTCAGCGAAGAATTCAGGAGGGGAAGTCAAAGAGGGTATTTGAGGCACCTCCATCAACGTATGCTGAACTCTTTCAGACCTTGTTAGGGTTGCACCTTGTTGAAAAGAGAATGTTGGCCCCACCAACGGGCGCACCTCCATTTGGTTTCGACGCTAGTAAGCATTGTGTCTTCCACTCCGGGGCACCCGGGCATGACATTGAGGGTTGTCACGCTTTCAAGCATAAAGTCCAAGAATTGATCGACAACAAGGCTATCAACTTTTCTGATAGGGTCCCCAAATGGTGCAGGGCCACGGACAAGCAAAGGTCGGGTTGATGAAAAAGGTTCCTAAATTTGGTCGGGTCGTGGAAAACAGGTCAAGACAGCAGCAGGCTACCTCCAACAATTGTTTCTGAGGATGGTTGACTCGCCAATAAGTCAAAATGCAAGAAGTCCGGTTCTGAGACACCGACATTTTTCATGTTATCTTGTTCATGTCTTTGCAGTTGTAGTTGCCTTTCTGTTCAATTGCAAATTTCGTTTGTAAAACTTGTTGTTTTTTCAACTGATATTGATAAATGAAATAAATATGCATGTTTTGAATTAATCCAGTCGTGTTCACTCTTTGTGTTTTCATTTATTTCAAACGCTTGTTAAGTGGAATCCGGGGAGGATGACGAAAACAGATGACGGAAAAACTTCCGATTGTATGCTTTTGGATAAAAACCTGTTGATGATGTACAGGCATTGTTTCAATCCATAAACATCGGAGATATAAGGAAGATAATCCCTTGTTAACCCCTTTGAGCCTAGTAGTAGGAGTTTCTTTCTGAAAATGAAAAAACCCTAAATCTTAACCCGGGGCATGGTAGGTGTCAGTTAGTTTGACCAAGCATTCAAATTACAAAAGGAGTGTTCGTTCGAGGATCAATCACACCTGTATAGGTCGTGCCTAAAAACCCGCAATGGTTGAACGTCAGGAGTGAGACAGTCACATTATCCCCCAAAGAGTCAGACAACCAGTGTCCCACGACTTGTTCAAAAAGAATAAGAGAATCCAAAGCCCGCTAAGTCGAAACTTCAAGACAAGTGGCTTAGGCAAAAATTAGGGCATCCCGCTGGACTTTAGAATCAAAAGAAGCTCCAAAGAGTCAGTCCAGGCAAAAGTTAGGGAACGAAAGGAAAAAACACAAAAAGACGAAAAGGATTACCAAAGAAAAATCCTCGAAAAGGACAAAGTTGTGTGACTCTAGGCACCCAAAGACGATAAGCGAATGACTGTCACTCCGAAAAGCAAGTGGTATCCTGAACCATCACTCCTATCACTCCACCTTTAATAGGTGAACGCTGAAGTCAAATTAGCTGAACATAGGATTGGAGAACATCACGAAGAATGGGTGGGTCGAAATAAACTTTGAGCCTATATCTTTCCTTGTTAACCGTGAACCTGACCACGTTACAACCCGAAAAAGTCCTAATTGAAACAGGTTTAGCTCGAGAGCATACTTCGGTAAAGATCGCATCGAAACTGACTCCTAAAAGGATTCCTCTTGCGGCATTCTATTAATGTCGATATGTTGATGACTGATTCGTTGTAGGTCATAAAACTTTCCCATCAAATCGGACTGGATTTTCAAAACTTTCATATGCATTGCATTTAATATATCTTTTATGCAGAACAACTTGTTTTACTTGCGAGTAAGCGCATGCAGCAGGAAAGTTTCCTACAGTGGGATGTCTGATCAGGATAGAATACAGAATGTCTGAATGTTTCGTGAGCCGGGGCAGGATATAGCAATTAATCCCCAGTGGGAGTCAGCCATCCAAGAATCAGTTAATCTGGGGCAATTAGGGCGAGATTTGGCAGATCTCTCGCAGCTAGGGGAATTGCTTCACGAATCGACCGATCAAGGGCAAAAGATTATTGCAAGACCGGGGCAGGTCACCCTAAGAACAAACGATTTTGTTGGGACATCCTTTTGGGGTGTGACGTGCAGAAACAATTCATATCTAACCGTCAGGGTACAGAAATCGAAGAGTCTTTATCAGGAAGTTGGTGTCGGTTCAGGGGCAAGGTATTGTGAGGTAGCACCATGGCTAGCTTTTCCTTTTAAGACGAAGTGTTCAGACTGGGGCATGTTGGTATTTTGGGGGCAAATTTCCGAGAAGGTGGATGGAACTCGTGTTTCCCCAGCCAAAATCTCTTGATGAAGAGCTTGATTTCAGTTGATGTCATTCCTCGGCTAGTCGTAGCTTATCCCCAGAGAGTTGGAATGACGTTTATCCCTTCCCGAAGCAGGAAATTATTCTTCCCCAGGAGAGTGTCCTCATGGAAAGCCGTCCATAGGATTAGTCCCAGCAAGTCAAAATCAATGGCCCCTACAGAGGTTGCGCTCCTCAGCGAATCGAAGACGTGCACGTTCAATCTCCAACATGGGAGAGTCCTACAATAGTTAACCAAGTTGTTGGTTCAGAAGGATTATACCCGGAGGACGGTTTCCCTGCTCCCCACAGGTCGTCATGCCATTGACAGGATGTTGATCCTCAGCAGAGTCTGTAACTCTAAAGGTGTAAACTGTGCCCAAACAGTGTGTTTTGCCCAGAAGTGTCGCTTCTCCCCTAGCTAAGTTTGTTCACCAGCAGGGTGTTTGTCCTTCCCTCCCAGCGGAAATTGATGTTTAATCTCTCCCCGGCAGAGTTGGTTGTATTTCTGGCATTTATTTCGCCAGAATATTTTGTGATACTTGTTCTCCCCAGTGGAGTTGGCATTACCCTCAGCATTCATGTTGTTGAGACATCATTGTCATAGTGGCCCCGACAGCTTGAGCCTGCATTTGCATCTGCATATATAGTCACATTTGCATCTACTCAAACGCGTAGCATTTCCGTGCCGTACGGAGCATTGCGCCATTTTCACATTTTGAAACATAAATCAGGTTGGTTAACCTTTGTGCTTGCAGGTGTGTTCTCTCAGCAGGAGTATGGAGTTCTAGCTCAGATCTATTACCAGGTGTTCAAAGTCTTGCCGTGAGACGTGTGATGATACGGTTCATCTTACTATTTTCCCCACAGAGTTAATTGGTTAAGTTTCTCTTTGTCCCCGAGCAGAGTTATTTGTTTAAACTTCTTTTGTTTCCCCCGCCAGAGTTGCTTGTTGAAGTTTCTCTTATCCGGCCAGCGGATTATTTTCTTCAAATTTGTTGTTACGTCAACGTCAAAGGGTTTCATGAATCAAATTTCGGAAGCTGCCGCCGGTTATCGAAACAGGCGTCCGGCAGTTTGGTTTCCAAATATCCCCTGTGGAGTCCTCCTCAAAGTCGCTGTCACGTCAGTGCTAAAAGGTTTGTGGGTTGGGACCAATGGAGTTAGCTACTACAGAGAAAAAAAGAGAAACGGTATTCGGAGTATCCTCTCGTATGGATAAACGGATGTATTTTCCTACTGGTTGACAGAAGGATTTCCCCGGAAGTCGTCAAAATTTTATTACCTGTGTTGATAGGAGTTCCTCGTGTTAACGAGATATGAGTCCTGACGTGGACAATTTATTGATGGGATTTCTTCGTGCTAGTGAAGTGGGTGTCCTAACGTGGACAGATTTATTTCCTCGGGTTGACGAGATGTGCTAGTCTTAACATTGACAGATTTGATTTCTCCGTGTTGACGGAATGTGAAGTCCTGACGTGGACAAGTTGATTACTCTTCGTGTTGACGAAATGGTGTCCTGGCATGGACCATTTATCCCCAACAGATACCTTTCTCCGTGTTGACGGAATGTGGAGTCTTGATGAGGACAAATTTACCTTTCTCCGTGTTGACGGAATGTGGAGTCCTGATGAGGACGACGGAATGTGGAGTCCTGATGAGGACAAGTTTACCTTTCTCCGTGTTGACGGAATGTGGAGTCCTGATGAGGATAAATTTACCTTTCTCCGTGTTGACGGAATGTGGAGTCCTGATGAGGACGAGTTTTATTCCTGGGATGATATGATTTTTCTTCGAGTTAACGAGATGATTTCTCCGTGTTGACGGGATATGGACTCCTGATGAGGACAAATGTTGTTCCTATGATGGATAGGATTTCTTCGTGTTGACGAAATTTGAGTTCAGATATGGACAAAAGTAGGGTTCCTATGATGATAGGGTTATTCGTGTTGACGAGTTTATTTCTGTTCGGGTTGACGAAACGGTGTCCTGACGTGGACAAGTTACTCCCATGCTGATAGGGTTTTCAAATCAAGACGAGATGTGAGTCCTAACATGGACAGTTTAGTCCTGACATGGACGATTTATTCCTAACGTGGACCATTTATTCCTAACGTGGACAAGTTTAGTCCTAACGTGGATGATGTATTCCTAACATGGACAATGTATTCCTAACATGGACAGTTTATTCCTAACGTGGACGATTTATTCCTAACGTGGACGGTGTATTCCTAACGTGGACAGTTTATTCCTAACATGGACAGTTTATTCCTAACGTGGACGATTTATTCCTAACGTGGACGGTGTATTCCTAACATGGACAGTTTATTCCTAACGTGGACAGTTTATTCCTGACGTGGACAATTTATTCCTATGTTGATAGGCTCCCCTCATGCTGACGAAATGCCGACGAGTCATCCCCAGCGAAGTCGCCGGGATTTTTCCGTGTTGACGGCAGGTGGAGTCCTGACGTGGACAAGTTTATGATGGGATTTATTCGTGTTGGTGAAACAAGCGTCCTAACATGGACAAAGTTCTATTCCCGTGGTGTTGAGACGTGAGTCCTGACGTGGACAGATGTGCGTATTCGTGATTTGATGAAAGTTGGGTCCAAATGTGGACAAGGTTACTCCTGTGATGACAGAATCTCTATTCGTGTTGACGAATTTGTTTCCCTTATTGTGTTGACAAGGTTGGTCCAGTTGTGGACAGAGGTGTTTTGCAAAAGTTGTTCGGTATGTGTGGTGTTACATAGGTCGTGGAAGTTGAAATCAGAGTTATTATCAGACGTTGGATCAGTTATTGCCGTAACAACCAGATTCAGATAGGGGATGTCGTTCCCCCAAGCAGTTGTGCAGTTTATTTCTGCGGTTGGCAAATTTCCGGGTTCCTTGGTATTCAACCGTCTCGTACCTCGATTATTTGAAGGTCGTTCGCTCTTCAACCAGTCGTCTCCAAGCCGTTTGGACAGAGGCAGCTGTTGCACCCCAAAATTTGCTCAACCTTTTCTTTTACCTAGTTTACGTTTCATTGCATTATCATTTGCATTGTTCTAGCATTTGCATTGCATAACATTTATTCTCGAGGCAGGGGATCAAGGCATTCAGGTGGCTCTAGGGCATTTTTCATGTCAGAAGCAGCATTCAGGTTATGTACAATGTTCCCATGGTTAGAGCAATCAAGAAAGGCTTTCAGCAGCTAAACAGAGTTCAGAACGGCAGGAAACGGGCAAAGGGGCAGATTTCCCTCCAAAAGGCGCCAAATTCAATTTTTCGAATGTGTTAATCGATTAACACATAGGGTTAATCGATTAACCATTTGAAAATCAGTCCAGATTTGAATTTTTAACAGCGTTAATCGGTTAACCTATATGGTTAATCGGTTACCACAGCAGGTTTTGCCTTGCACGTGATTTTCAAGTCCAGCCACTTTTGGGGTCCAATTTTGGTCATTTAAATTGCATTTTCACACTTGGGAAGGATCTAGAACACTATCAAATTTCATTTTCCCTCCAAATGCCCAAACCTCATTCCATACCACATTTTCCAAGCCATTTTCCAATCCTTGCTTTGGATCCAAACCAAAAGTGTATATATTTGAGTCACTCCAAACCTCAAAGAATAATCCTCATAATTCACTCTCATTTTCAGATTTGCTTTGAATTTTCTCTCAATTCTCTCTCAATTTTCTAATATCAAAAACCTCATTCAAAGCTCTTCTCCTTGAGATCATTGATTCTTCATTGGAATCATTGATTTCTAAGAGCTAAACCTCCATTAATTCACTCCATCAATTCCATTTCATCATCCAATTTTCGTACACAAGCAGATATGAATTTTGAAGTGTTCTTGGAAGTGATTATTTGGATTATTTTGAGTTGTTCTTGGTGGATCTACATTGCTACTACAAGAATTGGTGTGGATCTTGAAGAATTCTGGTTTTCTTTGCTTAGATCTACTCATTTACAATTGAATCAACAATTACCGGATCAAGTCTCCGATCTGAAGGTTGGAATTCTGATCTGATTTTATTTTTGAACTTATTTGCATAATTTGCATGTGGATCTTTGCATTTGATTGAATATGTTGATTTTGATCCATGATCTTGTTGTGTTATTGTGTTTACATGTTGTTTAAATCAATGTTTACTGGTTTAATTTCGTGCATGAACAATCACATGATAATTTGAGTGTTTGCTTAAGTGATAAGCTGCTGAAAAGTGATTCTAAACTGCTGTTTTTCACCTCTGGCATAGTGTTAATCGATTAACCTATATGGTTAATCGATTAACCATTTCAAATATTCAAATTTTCAAGCGTTTTTCAATGGTTAACCGATTAACCCCTGGCGTTAATCGATTAACACTGTAACCGAGGGCCTGTTTTGCTGTTTCGCTTGCTTGTTCGCGTGCCGGTTTGATCCGAATCATCATAGATCATTGTGTTGCATTAGGATTGAATTATTTTGGATGTTTGTCGCTGTTTTTGGCTGTTTAATCATGATCTTGTGTGCATTTTCCACTCGCATGTTTGCATTTGCATGTTG